>CM060899.1:80590000-81282500 GCA_030762935.1 Hymenopus coronatus
TTCTCCGGAAATACACGTTTTGAGACTCCCCGAATAAAAAGGTACCATAAGGTACTTTACGTAGAGCAACTATTGTATTCCAACCAAAAATTCAATACCGCAGTTTCACCGGGAATACAGGGTTAGCAAAGATGCGACCCAAGATCTTCAGGAAAATCCCCCATCCCAAACTACTCTTACATGGAAGGTTTTTCGGAATTTCGGTTTTAAACAAAATCTTTAGAGCCATTTTTAGAGAATAAAGAATTTCGGAAAATGTTCCATGCAATGGTGTTTTGCAGTGGGAGGGGTTTTCAATTTTTTTTTCTGTTTTTGGTTAACATCTCTTAATCTTATTACTGCTAAGGGTCCGGGGTGCATTAGTTACTCAATTTGTGTGTCCTCAGGAAAACCTTATCCGGGTAACAGCCTGAGATTCGAAATTGTAATCTCTTGAATCTTGCTACAACTACACCACAGAGGTGTCGTCTCTATGCAAGATAAAAAAAAAAAAAAAAAATTGTACATTTCGTTAAAATATACACATTTTTTTTCTTGGAGTTGACCATTTCTGTGATATTCTCTTCTCAAATTAGAACTCATGTTGTACAGTACAGAGTTTAGATTAACGGTTTTTGTGACATTAAATGAATAAAGGGGAAATGTTCGTAATTTGAAACTTGACATTCTTATGGTCTATAGAGCAATTTCCAGAAATTTTAAACAAGTAGTTTTATGGATACAGGAATACACTTTGGTTGGTATGTGATGACTTGGAAATGTTGTTCTCTTTCACTGACCAAGATGTTGTCCTCACAATACTTGGGTGAAATGCAAACCTTAAAGAGCACAAGATGCAGTTTTAGGTGCTATTTCAAACATAACATTTATTTTACTTGTTTTTATTTTAAAATGAATAAAGAAAAAAAAGTATTTTTAAGAAAAGCAAAAAGTTCGAAAATTGTTCCATGTAAAGGATAGTTTATAGTGGGGGGGATTTTCTTGAAAATCTTTGTGTCGCATCTTTGGAAGATACCAAACCTAAATACCGATTTTGGTATTTAACAGTCTTTTTAGTTTTGAGCTATGCTGTCCAGACAGACCTTTTTCTGAAAATGCTTTGTTTGGATTCAGGGGGCCCTAAAACATGTATTTCCGGTGAAATCTTGGTATGGAACTTTTGGATGTAATCCACTATGTACATTGTATATACGGGTTAGAGAAAGTGAAAAAAGGTTATGTGTGTCTGTGGACAGCATAACTGAAAGTCTTTTAAACAGTAAACTTGTTTTTTGAGTTTACTCTTCAAATTTTTGAAAATGAAAATTTGGTTTTTCTCAGAAATGTCTGTAATGATTTTGATAAAAAGACTGTACATTAAAGATATTTACATCACAAATAAAGTGGATTCTCTGGGAATAGTCTCTGAATTTTGAGTAAAAGGCAAACCGTAAGATATAGACAAAAACTTAAAATGTAGATCTCATTAAAATACATAATTTATGTCATATACATCTTTTTTGTGCAGTTGATGGTTTCTGAGCTATTTCTAGTTATTGGTTTCAATTTTAAAATATTTAAATTTGTCAAGCCCTCGTCATGCAAAACTTTTAAAACATGTGACTATCACTTTATCCTAGTGTATTCCCTTCTACTTACAAGGAAGCAAGTAATAAGACAATTTCTGGTAATGTTTATTTCAATTAGCATCAAATAGATAGAAGAATATGCCTTTTAATAGTAATTTATTACAGAAAGTCATGTGAATGGAACATGAGATTTTTGTTTTTTTTATTTTATGGTATTCCTATATCCCAAAAACTTAGATAAGGACAGGAAATAAAGACATTGATTTAAAAAGAATGATTTAAAAAACAGTTTTTTTCAGAAATGTTTTTTGTATTTTGACAAACATCACAGTAAATATTCACAAAAATATATATTTGATGACAGTTTTTACTTAAGTACTTAATACAAAATATTTTCTTTTAAAAACCAAACAGAATAGCAATGAGCTCAGTTGTACTTTATAACGTATCAGGTATACAGAACAGTAACACAACTTTTTCACGAGAAAATAAGAACATCAACTTTTGTCATACTTATCCTGCTGGTAAACTTTGTAGTAAAACCCTTCACTCACAGAAATATATATAAGAGTAAAATATGTATTACATTCACAAGACTTTTTCTACCTGTTTTGCAAAGAAACTTCTTACAAAAGTTTATTTTTCTACCAACACCATGCTAAACATTAACTTGCTTCCTTGTAAGTAGGAGGGAAATAAGAGAATATACTAGGCCAAAGTGATAGTCAAATGTTTCACTGTGTAGTAGTTCAAATTTGTTTGACCAGGATGAAAAAATGAATAGCGACTTCCCATTTGGGAAGTGTAACTATTGGAATTTTGAAACCAATAATATCTCAGAAATGGTTAACTGCACATAAAACTGTATATAGCATAAATTGTGTGTTTTAATGGAAATAGTTTTATTTATGGACACTCTTTAACTGCTGTGGTTCTCAGCGTCCCATTCTATACTGGGCGTGAAAGACCGCTCAGAGGCCTCTGTATCAGGCTTAAGGTTCTTATATGTGCTGTAAATCTATGACATGGGACCAACAGCTTTACTTCCCTTCCCTATGGATTTTTACGCCCGAAACAATCCATCATCCTCTGCCAAGTTTGAACCCGCGACCTTGGAATGGTGAGTGTGTGGTCTATATTTTTGTGTAGTTACTTTTTGTCTATCTCTTATGGTTTATTAGTTATACAAAATGAAGATGTCTTCAGAGGCTATTCCTTGAAAATTTAAGATCTACATTTTGTCATAAGGTATTTTAATCAAAATCATTACAGCCATTTTTGAGAAACGTTTCTTGTAAAGGGTAGTTTGGAGTGGAGGGAATTTTCTTTGTCTTGCATCCTTGGAAAGTGCTCAACTTAAATATCCTGTTTTGAGTTATGCTATTCTTTGTCTCTCTCTAGCGCACGCACCTTTTTATAATTTTCTATTTTTTTCTTCTGTTGCTACATATACTCACTGCAACACATTCCATCACTTATTGATATTGCATGTTTTGAGGTCCACAAATGTTTACAGAAGCCTCTCTGTGTGTGCAATATTCAAGATCAGCATTTTCCAAATTAACAATCCTCCCCCATATACGTATCAAAAATGTAATGATTTTGATTAAAAGAACACATGTTCAACGCTTGCACACAAGCAATAAAATGTATATGTTCAATGTTCTAGGAATAGTCTCTGAAAACTTCTCTATTCTAGATGAATTTTGTATAACTGGTAAACTTTCAGAGAAAGACAAAAAACTTACCATACAGCAAATGTAGATTAACGTTTCAAACATATTCCTTATTAAAAACAAAAGAATTTAATCATGTCACTGTCCGAAGCTTCTTTGCATATTTTTAAAATTTCAATATTCCTTCTTATTGGTTTCAATTTTAAACTACCTAAAACTTTTCTCAAACAAAAAGCCATGTTTCCTTTCATCTCTTTCTTGTTTCTCTGCTGACTTTTAAACAGAATTGGAATTCAATTGTTTCATATAGCAACCAGCTTTTGACTATCACTTTAACCTATGGTACTCTCTTATTTCCCTTCTACTAACAAGGAAGCAAGTAATAAGACTATTTCTGCTAATTTTTTTCTGGATTAGAATGAAGTAAATAGAAGCATAAGTTTTTTAACAATAGTTTGTTACAGAGATGTAGAGAAAGCCATGTGATGCTAATGTTTTGAATTTGAGCAAGGACCTGTCACAATCTGTTGTGTGATAAGACTCTTTATCATAAGCTATTACTTTAACTTGTTAACTATAAACTCCAGGACTACCTGTAAGTCCTGCAGCTGAGTGAGTTGAAGAATTTAATGTTGTGCCTTGCATCTTACCATTGTACCCTAGTTTTTGTAATATTGTTTAATGCCCGCTTTTACTACTATAACATTAAAGGTGCATGGAATGAAGATGGAGCCTGTGTCACAAGTGCCATGCACATACAGTCACCTGGTACCTCAGTGGTCAGAAATCTTGGTTCTATGGTAATCAATTTTTTAGTCTGATTCCACGACTGGTGTGACAGAAACAATTCACAAGAAATGAATACTGAGAGTGACTAGTACAAGTTGACACAACATGCTGCTCTGCATCTCACTTTTCACATTTTCTCTAGTTACAAATTCATTTATCAGACTTCTCTTTGTCCTCTTTATTGCTAAATACAGGTTTTTCCAGAAAGTAATTCCGTACATCGTTTTTCTCAAGCAACAACAATGTTTCATCATTAATTGTCGTACTGTGGAGGAACAAACTGTACGGAGTATTCACAAATACTCATGGGAAGCCTATGAAGGCTGAAATTTCATCCATTTTTGATAAAAATATGCTTTTTGGGTTTCCTGCATGGAAAAATATTACTAGATACATTGAAGTGCATGAGTGCAGAGTTTCAAAGTCCTACGGCATCTGCAAATTGGCTTGATTACATCACATTTAATAAATGCCCTACTGTTGCTGTATGTTGTATAAAAATTACTGCAAATTTTCATAACATATTTTGTAGTAATTTGATAGAATTGCTACTTTGTTGATAGAGCCATCGTGGTCTGTACACTGTAATAGTGGCAGATGGCAGCTTAACAAACAATAATATTTGTTTTTGTTTATTTTCCCATAATGGAGCATATTGTGTTTGGTTTGGGTGGTGGTGGTGATGAAACGTGGGTGCTGTTCCTAAAATCTGTGTCCAGGTTCCAAAAACAAGCAACCTACACTTACATATCTATGAAAATCAAATACTTGTATGTACTGGGGGGGTCCTCAATAAGCGCCATTTTGTATAAGTGCCTTCTCAGACTGCAGTCACTCTGAACCTGCTTCAACGCTATGGAAACAACTATCTATAAAAATGGACACTTTTAAAGAAGCCTGCATGTCAAATTTCCTGTACAAATTGTATGCAAACTTTAAAACTCATTTTTCTAGCCTTTAAGCAAGCTGAAAATGTTACACAATTTTCTCAAATCTATTGTTAAAAAAAATACTAAGTTTGAAATTTTTATTACATCATCATTTCTTGAAATAAAAAATAAAATGTATGCAGAAACAGGACACATTTTAGAAATGTTGCATTTATAATAGACAGGCTTATAATGTTTATACACTGAATGGTTAGATTGATTGATTCTTTGCTGTAGAAGGAGTTTAATGCCCGCTTTTACTACTTGTGGCAGCACAGGTGATGAAGATGGCGGGACAAACCGGAGAACACCTGCCACTTTGTCCACAGACAGTTGCCTGGGTGAGAAGCAAGTGGGCCCTGTCAAGAAGGTTTTATTCAGATACAAATAAAAAGATGAACATGTTCTGCTCAACTCCCCTACAGGCATCAACTGGGGTTGTGGTCAGGCGACACATTCCAAGCCTAATAATAGTTACAATTTTTTTTTGTAATGAAGATATTATCAATCCAATATTTGAAACCATTATCCAAGCTTTTATGGTAATCCCAAAAAATTTATTGATTTTATTAAAAAACTGTACAACATGAAAATTGTAATATATTTTACACCAAAAATTTTAATAACTCAAAAATTACTGGAGTTAGAAAAATGAAACCTCTAAAATTTTGGAAAATGTAAATTTCAGCTATCACTGCCCTTAAGCTCAGAGGAGAGGCCGAGACCGTCCTTGTTTATGTTCGTATACATTAACCACACTCAAGAAGTCCTTCCAGTGCCATGGCAACCCAGCGAATTTTTAAATGTAAGGATGCTGTTTAACTGCTGTGGTTCTCAGCGTCCCATTCTATACTGGGTGTGAAAGACTGTTTAATTTTGCTCAGAGGCCTGAGGTTCTTTTATGTGCCTCTACAACTTGGGATCAACGGCCATTCTAAGGATTTTTAGAATAATAAGAAAACAATGCATCGTCTTGCACTGGGTTTGATCCCGTGACCTCATGTAGAGATGTGCAGCCCTGGCCTTGCATTAGTTTGGGTCATTAAAGGACACCATTCAGGGACGAGAAATGGCTTTTTAACCAGGATTGGTATCAGCATGCCCTTCTGTGTCATAGGACGGAGGAGGTTGTGTGTACATATACTGCGATTATGTAATGTTGTTTATGAAAAATAAATAAAAGTGTGTGGCATTACTTTCTGAGCAACTGTTTAAACTATAGTGCCATTAATTAAGAGTAAAAACTTCACCAGTTGAAATAAGTAACTTGTTTTGACGGCTATTGCCACCATCTTCAACAAATTACTTACTTCACTGTGCATTTCCAGTAGTGCCCTTGTTTCCCATCTCCAACTACAAAACTAACTTACGCTATAGTACCATCACGATTCTCCAGCTCTGACATTTTGTGTGACTCAGAATGGCAGTGTTGCCAACTCTGTGATACGTGTGCTGCTATCTATCAAACACAAAACCTGTAACGTTAACTACAGCTGGTCTAGGCATATATTCCATTCACATGACTTTCTCTACCTGTCGCACAAGCAACTTTCCTTACAAAAGCTTATTCTTCTATCCACTTCAAGATAAACATTAACAGAAACTGTCTTATTACTTGCTTCCTTGTAAGTAGAAGGCAATACACTAGGATAAAGTGGTAGTCAAACAGCTGAAGTATGCTTTGCTTTGCATGGCCTGCAGTAAAACAAGAGAAATGAAAGAAAACTCACTTCCTGTTTGTGAAAAGTTAAAGTAATTTAAAATTCAAACCAATAGAAAGGAATATCTCAGAAACGGTCTACTGTACATAAAAAAAAAAAAACGTATATGCCATAAACTGTGTGTTTTGACGAGATCTACATTTTTTATATAGTAAGGTTTTGTCTATCTCTTATGGTTAAGCCGTTATGCACAATTCTGCAAAACTTATGAAAAATAAAGGGGTCTTCAGAACCTATCACTAGAGATTTCAAAATATGCACTTTATTTTTATGTAAATAGCTTTAATAGACAGTATTTTAATAACAATTGTTAGAGCCATTTGTTTAGAAAAACAAACTTTTAAAAAAGTGTTCCATGTAAAGGATAGTTTATGGTGGGAGGATTTTGTTGAAAATCTTCATGTTGCATCCTTGGAAGATATTGAACTTAAATACCAAGTTTGGTGTTCAACAGTCCTTTTGTTTTTGAGCTAATATCAAAACATATATTTCTGGTGAAATGTTGACATCAAATTATTGGTTGGAATATAATAGCTTCTGTATCCACTATGTACAGGACAGAGAAAGTAAAAGTGTGCGACATCATGAAGCAGCATCAGATCAACTTTGTGACACCCTTGCTGCTCACGTCAGATGAAGTAAAGTATTGTTGCTGAGCAAGTCAAAATCCTCACAGCAGACACAAGCTTATGGTGTGGTGTGCAATTGCTGATCCTTCCATACCCAACTATCCTTTACATCAAAAAATTATCTACATTTTTTATTTTCTCAAAAATGGCTCTTAACAATTTTGATGAAAATGTCATATATTAAAGATATTTACATGACAAAAAAATGCATATCTTGAATTATTTGGGAATAGCCTCTGAAAACTACTTTATTCTGGATGAATTTTGCCAAATTTTGCATAACCGCTAAACTGTAAGACAGACAAAAATGTAGATTTCCTCAAAACAAACAATTTGTATCAATTACATTTTGCATGGAGTTGGCAGTTTTTGACAAATTTATTCAGGTTTCAGTTTTAAAATACTTCCAACTTTTCGCATACAGGAACTTGTCAACTCTCGACCATGCAAAGAAATTATTTCTATACCATAGCAACCAGTTTTTAAAACATTTGACTATCACTTTATCCCTTCTACTTACAGGGAAGCAAGTAATAAGACAATTTCTGTTAATGTTTATCTTGATTAGCATCATTAGATAGAGGAATAAGCTTATTAACAGTAATGTGTAGAGAAAGTCATGTGAATGGAACGCATCACATTTTTTTTTAAAGGATTCTGGCCCCTATGGTTTCAGCAGGATGGTGTTACACTTGAAAGCAGAGTTTTTCTCCAAATCAAGTGACTTCCTGCTTGGACAGTCGGGAGTTGAAAGATACTATTGGCCACAAAGTGTTGATGCAAATGTTTCTTGTTTCATAAATCAATTTTACTAGTACTTCTAATTTTCAACCAAATACACGAGTGCAAGAACTAGAACAAGGATAATGCAGGAAGTGATGCCACCCGTCTGTCTCGCTTTCAACAGGTCGTGAGTTAGCCTGATCCGGAGAAGACAAATGTCGAGTAACTTTAAGCTCCATGGACCCCAAGATCATTTGAGCATCATTTAACAGATTTTATTCATCGTCTGATATGACCAGACAGATTAAAGGACATTAACACCTGATGTGTTACACTCACATGACTTTCTCTAGCTGTTCTACAAACTTCTTACATAAGAGTATTCTTCTTTCTACACAATGCTAATCGAGATAAACATTAGCAGAATGTTTTATTACTTAGTTCCTTATAAGTAGAAGGGAATGTGCTATGTTAAAGTGATAGTCAAATGTTTTAAAAGCTGTTGTTGTGTGCTTGTACAGGAGTAGAACAAAACAGACACTTTGTATCTGAGAAAAGTGTAAGCACTTTACAATTGAAACCTATACATGGAATATGTCGGAGTACCTTAACAACAAAAATGTAAAGGACATAAATTGTGTATTATAATGAGATCTACATTTTTTATGCAGTACATTTTTTTCTATCTCTTACAATTTACCACTTATACAAAATTCTGCAAAACTCATCCAGAATAAAGAAATCTTCAAAGGCTATTCCCAGGAAATTCAAGATATACATTTTGTCATGTAAATATCTTATAGAATATTTTAATCAAAACCGTTAAGAGCCATTTTTTTGTTTTGTTTGTAGCTTAACGTCCTTTAACCTGGTTGATCATATCGGACGATAAATGAATTGGTGAAATGACCTCGGGATCCATGGAGCTTAAAGTTACTCAATATTCGTCTTCTCAGGATAAGGGAAAACCCTGAAAAAAACCTTATCTAGGTAACTCACCCTAAGCAAGATTCAAACTCACAGCCTGTTGAATATGAGGCAGACACCCAGGCGGGCAGAGCCATTTTTGAGAAAATCAGAAGTTTTGAAAATTTTTCCATGTAAAGGGCAGTTTGGGGTGGGGGTATTTTTCTCAAAATCTTTGTGTCGCATCCCTGGAAGATACTAAACTCAAACAACTTTGATATTTTACAGACTTTTTGTTTTTGATTTATCATGTTCACAGACACACACATATGGATCTTTTTCTAAAAATGCTTTTTATTTGGATAGAGAGGACCCTTAAACACATATTTCTAGTGAAATCTCGGTATCAAATTTTTGGGCGCAATTCAATACTTTCTGTATACAATATGTACATAGTATGTGTAGAGAAAGTAAAAAGTTATTAGAAATCCAATTAGAATGGCAATGTATCTGTTGAAAGAAACCAGAATAACTTCCTTTCCCAGCGCTAGTGTTGCTAAAGATGGTCATTAGCGTCAGAGCTGGAGATACAAACAAATTAACTCCTGTGCTAAATATAAACACACATAATTTAAAACGTACTTTCATTTTGTACATAAATATGAATATAAAAACCTGGAGGACAAAATGAGTAGCACAACTACGAGAATGGTTGATGCAGTTGCTGCAGTTGATGTGGGAGCAATCTGAAAAAGGAACGCATGTGTCTATTTAAACCAGCTCTTACAATGTTGGTCACACAAAATGCTGTACGGGGTGTGTTCAAAAAGAAACCTAACTGCAGCAGGTTTAGATAACAATTGCCATCCACATTTCACTCTGACAGTAAAAAGCTACAGGCGCTGTACATCGTGCCAAAGTAAAAATGTTAGCATCAAGTGATGAGACATGGGTTATGTCTATCATTCTGAAACATTGCACAAAAAAACTGAGTGATGTTTTCACTTCCATACTTAAATAGAGAAGGCGCTGCACGCAAACCAAAAAATCCATACTGAGATTTCACCTGTATCCAAATAAACCAATTTTAGAAAAAGTCCATGTGTCTGTGAACACAAAATTTTGATTAAAATTCTGTATATTAATGATATTTACATCACAAATAAAATGTATATCTTATATTTTCTGGGAATAGCCTCTGAAGACCTCTTTATTCGTAATTAATTTTAAAAAATTTTGCTTGCGTGCTAAACCGTAAAAGATAGACAAAAACTTACTACACAAAAAATTTATATCTTGTTTAAACAATCAATTTATATCCTTTACATTTTTGTTGTGGATGTTCCTATATCCGAGTTATTCCTTGTTATCGGTTTCAATTGTAAAGCACTTAGTTTTCTCAGGCAGGAAATGTCCATTTTTCTTTTGTTGTAGTTCCTGTCAACCAAAGAAACAATTTCATTGACAATCACATAATGACAGCTTTTAAAACATTTGACTATCACTTTATGCTAGTGTATTCCCTTCTACTTACAAGGAAGCAAGTAACAAGACAATTTCTGTTAATGTTTATCTTGATTAGCATCAAGTAGATAGAAGAATAAGCTTTTTAACAATAATTTGTTTCAGAGAGAGTCATATGAATGGAACATATCAGACGTTTTGACTACAAATGCATCATCCATCATGAATTTGTATCATGTGGTCTGATGGGAAAGCTGGTGTGCAGGAAGAGGTTTGAATTAGAATTGGGTGTTGGCTCATGTATAGCGTACACATGCGCCAGACGTAGCCCGGCTGAAAGGAGATGGTATCATGAAATGTTGCACAGCAAGCAATAAAGGTGGTTTCTTTTTGAACACACCTCATATACAGGGTGGCACGTAATGTATCTACCAATTTTGCTAGGGAAAAAGAACTAAATAAAAGTCACACTACTTTATCTGTGAAGAAGTGAAACAATATACATTTATCAACACTATTTGAATATGACGCCAACTCAGTGGTACCCATCTGCATTTGTGCATTCTTGAAGATGGCACAGAAATGCCTTGTTCTATTTCCCATGGAATGGCATTGATTTCTTGATCGATGGTATATTTCAACTCCTTATGGTTTGCAAACAGTGCGAGAATACTTTTTTCCCCCAGAAATTATTCTGGAACTGTTAAATCTTGAAGATTGTGGCAGCCAAGATAAATCTGCAAAGTGGGAAATCAGTTGAAGTGCAGTATGTGGCATAGCACCATGCTGCTAAAACCAAATGTTCTTCAAGAGTTGTGCCATGAAACAATTTTGGGAATTTCAACGTGCTGGTCGGAATTTACAGTTAGTGCATGACCCTCGGAAAAATACCAGAACATAAACTAAGTGACAATTTTGGTTTTGTTGTTCTCAAATTCTGTGAGGAACAACCTCGCTGGTCAAGCAGCCATCTTGATACCGTAACAGCTGCAATCCTTGTCTGCGCGTACCAACACTCCATGGCACACATTGTAGCCATATAATACCTAGCAAAATGCGTGTTACATATTTGTGGTGTAATGGTTACCCTGCTAACTTCATATGCCTAAGGTCACGGGATGATGCATTTTTTTTGGGCTTAAAAATCCTTAGCATGGCTTCCTTCGCAAGGGAAGTAAAACTGTCAGTCCTGTGTCGTAGATTTACGGCACGTAAAAGAACCTTAGGCCTGATAGAGAGGCTTCTGGGCAAAAGTATTGTATCACATAACGATGACCAGTTTTATCCAGTTTACAAATTCGCTGACAAAGAAATGCTAAACAATATAAAATCATCAAACTGTTGCTAGTTTTTACCATTGCTGTTGTTTTGTATCAACAACTGCTATCTATACGTCAGGTCGGGTACTTCTGGAACAGCCCTAGTATATGCTATAAACTTTAGTTTATTCCATTGTTTTAACTTGGGATGGTGTGGACAATATGCACTTTATGCATGATAGAGCACCTCCCCATTTTGTGTTGATTTCACAATTGGATGTCGAGTGGCCAGACTTGACCCCGTTGGATTTTTGAACAAGAAAGTGTACGCCAGAAAACTGAATGACCTGGACACTTTAGAAGCAGTGTGCGTGGGTAGCAAATGATATGCTGCAACAGGAATGTTGCACATCCCAACTGGCACTAATACAGGTGCATATATTGAAATATGAAATGGCAAGGACCGCAGTACATAACAGAATTGAAAGCAACCATGTAAAATTGTAAATGAGTGGGGATATAATAGTGAATCACCCTGTCTGTATACTGCAGCTAACAACTAGGTAATTATACAGGGAAAGTAAGAGGCAGGCAGATTAAGTTGGTAGTGTATAAAAATGTACAAAGAGAGAAAGGTACATAAATAACTGTATATATGTATCATGTTTGTAACTTGAATAAATTATCTATTATAGTTAAAACTCTGTCCCAATTTGTATTGACTACTTCTCTGAAGTGTTAAAATTCAACTCTGAAAGAGATGTACACTAAGGAACGTAAAAATGGTCATTCCCCTAGATTGTTTTTCTATTCAATAAGCTTTCCAACTTGATGTTACTAAACTTTTGACTTCTCTATGTGACTGGCCTGGAAACAAACAGGGTCATAAGAACCAACAATGAAGTGTTCTCAGGCTTCTAGCCAGGTAGGTAGATGGATTGACTGCTGTGCATCATCTTATAGTGCTCGGAATAACAACAATTTTGAGATCACCTTGTGGTTTATACGACGCCTGTCTAAAAAGTATCCAAGTAGTGATGCTATGACAGAACCTTAATGCACATGCTTCAATTGCTGGCTGCGGTCGCCAAGTGAAGTGCCGTTATAAGTGTTCATCAATTTTGGTTTACTTCCAAGATGACTGCATGAACTGAGTAAAGAATCTATACCAAATTTTGCCAAAAACTTAGTGATTCTCAAAAAGAAACAATTTGTAAAATTGAGCGGGCGTTTGGACATGATGTTTTGGGGGTAACACAAAGTAAAGAGTCTTCCACCAATTATGGTCACACTTTGGTGGAGAGTCATGCTGTTGTTGGGGAATGTTTGACTGTACGACAGATTGCCAACAACACCTTTCTGAGGTCGCACAAGACCAGCTGGAGATTTGCAACACTATGAGGCATCCCGAGTCTCCAAAAAGCACGACAGGTGCAAAGCAAAATTAAGCGATGCTAATAGTGGTCTTTGATATCTGTGGACTTGTGCACCAGAGACAAAGGAGTAGAATCACAATGTTCGGTGGAAAAGACCAGACGTCTGGAGGGTGAAAACCTGCCAGTTGCATCATGACATTCATCACACGTGATTTTGGCAAAATATGAGCTTCCAGTCATTCACCAACCTCCATACTCTCTGCACATGGCTCCTCGCGACTTCTGGTTGTTTCCAAAACTGAAGACGCCATTGAAACGACCCTGTTTTGAGAGCAGAGAAGAGATAATGAGGAATGTGATGGTGGAATTGAACACCATCTAAAAGAAGGTTTTCAGAAGTGGAAGGAGCGCTGAACATGCAAGGGGAGTGGAGTAGGTAAATAATCTAGGTTTCCTGGTCACATACCTTGTATGAGGAGTTTAATGTCATGTTGCCATGGTCACAGCAACTGGACGGAGATGTTGTGCAATGGAAGGTTGGGTTGCAAACCCTCTCTATGAGGGAAATGCTTCAATGGTGGATGTGAAATGAAACATGCTGGCAACAGAACCACCTCTTCCTGTCACCAATAATTGTTTTACATGAATTTTGGGACAGGGCATACAAACGAGAACTGCAGAGTGGCTACAGGCTCAATCACCAAGCCAGCACAAGTTCTATCAGCATCACCATGTGTCATGTTCCTTATGGCAGAACAACTACAGGCTTACTGATACAACACCATTGGTCCCGAGTTGCAGATTTATGCCACATAAAATAACTGTATTTATCCAAACACAAGACTAGGTTTTTTTCTTCTTCAAAACATTAATGTAACTGGGGGTCGTCTTGTGTGTTTTCATGTGCGCAGTGGTTTGGATGTTTTGGGGTCTCATTTTTAGAGTCAACAGTTGATGCCTGTACATACGTCAATGCAATTTTGCCCACCCCACCCTTTTTTTTTCTTTTTTTTTAGAGAATTAACAGACAAGGAGCGTGATTTTGCCTTTTTTTCAACAAGACTCTGTAACAGCTTTTGATGAGAAGAATTGGAAGTGTGTTTCAGGACAGAGATTTGTGGCCCGCTCGGTCCCCCTGTGATTTCTCTCTCTGGGGTGACTTAAAGCAAAAAGTGTACAAGATAAACCCTCACACCCTGGAAGAATTAAAACAAAATATCCAGCAGCATTTCTCAACGTGAACTACTGCGAGTGATGATAGTTTCCTAAAGAGCTGACATCTCCTTTAACAACATTGGTAAGTAAAGACTTTAAAAATGTTGTTGGTTTCATGCGCTCCTTTCTATGATAGCAGCACATGGCAACAAATGCTGTGGGTTCAGACAGACAAAACACTGAGCAGTCACTTTGAATGTAGTTCAATATCCACACATGTAGTTCTCACTTTGTCTTTTCATCTGGCTGCCACAACCCTTGTGTAAATATGTACGTTAACGATGAAATACCAATAAAACACAACTAGATATTCAGATTTCTTGCTACCTTATATACTTGCTTAAGTTTAATTTAGTTTTAAAAGCCACAAAGTCCCCAGGAGCATGCTATTTATTTGAGAAGGAGTTTGTACATAAGATGTGCAATGTGTTGGCACCAGGTACTCAAATATAGATTTGTGCTTTTTTAAAATGACAATATCATGTTTATAAAATGAGACATTAAGATAGCACCAATAATATGTCTACACCTGCAAGTGAAGATACTGAGCCAAAAACACACGCAGTATCTTGTTGATATTTTCGACCGTCCACAGATCCACAGCGTTGCGATTGTCGGCCTCAGTGTGCCACTCTCGTGGGAACGGTACGGGAATCAGGTGCAGTATGGGAACACCTGCAACACAGTATTACACTCTCAGCAAGTTCAGCTCTCTGTTCTATGTCACACTGTATACTATAACTCCCAATTATCCAAATTATTTGGTTTTAATGTCAAAACACATTTCTTTTGTTTCTCCACCAACTGTTTTAATTTGCTTTATAGATGCTACATGCTGATTAACAATCACAAAGACAGGCACATGCCAAGTCCTTTATTGCTGTTTCCTACAGAAAAGCCATACTTATGCACACAAGTAGAATAAACCTTTGAATAAAGAATACATATTCTAAAAAGCTTTAAACCCTAGGGCTACACCAGACTTACATTTTGCCCTCTAGCGGATAAATATCCCATCTTATCGTGAGTACCTTTCAAGTCATTGTTTAGCTTCCGTTTTGTTGAGTCATGGCAATAGTAGCCCCAACAGGTCAAGGGCAACAAACGCTTATTCTTGGAACTGCACCGGCTGCGCCTGGTCATGTAATATTTCATATCGCGATTCATATGTAATTTAAGGATGTGTTTAAATAATTCATTTTAATTGTTACAAACATTTTGTGCTTCTAATTTTAGGGCAAAGAAATATTTGACAGAAAGGCTCTTTTAGAGGTACTTGCTGAACAAGATGACTGTGGAATATTGATGATGAAAAAATATCACTAAGTGATCATGACAGTGACTCTGAAATTGACAAATGATGCTTGGTGGTAAAGATGACATTTTTATAGGTAGGGCCAAAGAAACAAAATGGCTGCATAAAAAAACATCCCATCTATCAGCAAAATATATTGTGAAGATCTTTCCAGGCCCTAAAACGGTAGCATGAGGTACTGTAGAGGAAATTGAATCTTTCTCAAACTGCTTTCTGTGTGAAAAATGTGGGTCGTAGGCGACTAATTAGTATACATATGTATAAAACTGCTATGGAGTATATGATCGGATGTCACATATAATTGGTTGGTATAATAAATAGTAACAGAATACACTGTGTGCCTGCTTGTGTAACACTAATGAGCTCTAAGGTTAAATGTAATTTTCTATTTATATGATGTAGCTTAAAAGCATTAAATTACGGTTTCTCAATTATTTGTGTTTCTTACCTTGGATAATTGAGATTATATTTCAGCAACACTATAAGAGTCCTGTTTTAAATTACAATGTACTTCCCGAAGAATTGCCTATATTGCATTTTTTCAGTCGGTACTTCATTATTCTTTGATAGTTTAGGGTAACTCTAGTCACATAACAGATATTTTCATTTACAAAAACTGGCTATAAGAATTTTGTTAAATAAATCTGAGCGTGAGCATTGTAAGCCTCTTTTTAAAACATTAAATTTATTAACAGCAATAAACTTTTATACTTATGATTTAACAATATACAACTGGCAGAGGAAAGATGGTTTTAAAAAACTTTGCAAATAAGCACACACATAATACAGGAAATAATTTCAATTTGAATATTCCTAATTTTAGATTAAATAAGATGGCATCAAGTTATCTAATAATGAGTCTAAAGCTATGTAATAAAACCACTTGCTATTTAAAAGTAAAAGTTCTGCAATTGGCTACTTTTAAATCCTTGGTATCAAATGTTTGGGGGCAATGTATTACAATCCTTATTATGCTATTGATGATTATGTAAATATGACAAATGTTTTTTTTTAAATTATGACTTTTCAAAAATTTTTCCACATAAAGGATACTTTGTGGTGAGGGGAGCTTTTTGAAAATGTTTGTGTCGCATCCTTGGAAGGTTTTTTTTGTTTTTGAGATACGCTGTCCACAGACACATACACACACAGACCTTTTTTAGACTTAGGGGATCTCAAAACATATATGTCCAGTGAAATCTTGGTATCAAATGTATTACTTTCTCTATACACTATGTGTAGAGAAATTAAAAAGGGAATTGCTGAATGCTATTGTATTGTTTTCATTTGAGCAAATTTGTTGTTGAGAAGACTTACCGCGGATCTGGAAAGGTATGTGGTCATCTTCAACCCCGCCATGGCCAGACAAGCGTTTGAAATAGCGTTGCTCACGTTTGCCAACAGAATACTGTACCAGCTGACCCAACTTTGCTAGTCTGTCCTCTGCCCTGGCCATCTTACGATACCACTTCTCTGTTTCAGCAAAATAGTTGTAGAAGGCAGGATCTGGGGCTCCCAGCAGGTCCAGTAGTACCAACACGTCCTGCAAACAAGTGCCTTTTAACATTGGCAACATCATAGCACTCAATGTGAAGCTTCCCTCAAAACAATGACCACTACGATATCTCAGAATTACCTCATAGTGTGTTGTATTCCACCCAAAAATTTGCTACCAACATTTCACCAGAAATATATCTTTTGAGGTTTCCCGAGTCCAAAAAAAGTATTTTTAGAAAAAGGTCTGTGTGCAGCATAGCTCAAAAATGAAAAGACCATAAACACAAAATTTGGTATTAATATAACAATTAATAACTGTAACAAATCTTCACTTATCTTTTGATATCCAAGGGCTAGTTTTGCATCCTCAGCTTTGTTTCTTTTTGATATCAGGATGCAAAACTAGTCCTTGGATTCCAAAAGATAAGTGAAGATTTGTGTTACTTCACTGTTGCTAGCTTCTTTTTACATTTATAACAAAATTTGGTGTTTAAGTTCAATATCTTCCAAGGATGCAACACAAAGATGTTTAGCAAAATCTCTTCATATTAAACCACCCTTTAAATGTTTTTCTCAAAAATATTTCTAACAATTTTGATTCAAGTACTGTACATTAAAGATATGAAATATGTTTGTGTTGAACTTTCTGGGAATAGACTCTGAAGAGCTCTTCATCCTGGATGACTTTTGTAAAACTAGCAAACCGTAAAAATGTGGATCTTGTTAAAACACAGCTTATGTCATATACGTACATATTTTTTTATTTGATCATCTCTGAGATATTCACTGCTATTGGTTTCAGTTTTAAGATATTTAAACCTTTCTTGTACAAGAATTTACCTACTCCTGGCCATGCAAAGAAGCAAATTTCATCCACATAGCAGCCAGTTTTTAAAACATTTGACTATCACTTTATGCTAGTGTATTCCCTTCTACATACAAGGAAGCAAGTAATAAGACAATTTCTGTTAATGTTTATATTGAAGTAGAATAAGCTTGTTAGAGATGGTGGTACTCACCATTCTGTGCAACTCATTTGTACCGTCAGCGTTGTTTCTAGGATACGCCGTCTGCTCCCATCTCGCTGCTAAGTGACGAGCCCCGTAGATGGAGTCTCTTGGCCCCCATTCCTTGAAAGCTTCTTCTCCATCAAAGAATATAAACCTCAGACTCACATCATTCTGCAACACCATCAATAAACGTCACTTTCTCTCCTCTTGTAACACTACATCGCTTACTTTATTATTGGAGAACATGTTTCACAAGCTTCCATTGTCAATTCCTTTAGTCCATTGTGCTTGTCCCTGGTGGTGGTTTGATAAACCTCTGCATCAGGCAGGATTCCAAATGTACATGTTCTCCCAAACTTTTAATTCTGTTGTCCTTGTGAGTATTTTCAGACTTCTATTTATGGTGTGTTGTTCTTTCCAAAAATGCCAAGCTACTGCTCATTTGTTTTCTTGTTTTTGTTTAATATTTCTGCTCTTGTTTTTATGCTTCTGGCCAATGTAGATTTTTTCACAGTCGTTGCAGCTGAGCTGATATATTCCTGGCTTGTTTTCTTGTGGAATGTCATTTTTACTTTCTCTACACTCTATGTACAGAAGGTATTGCACTCAACCCAAAAATTCAATACCGAGATTTCCCCAGAAATATATGTTTTACAGTCCCATGTATCCAAAAAAAATAATTTCCAGAAAATGGTCCGTGTCTGTGAACACAACTCAAAAACGAAAAGTTGGTAAAATACCAAACTTGGTATTTAAGTGTAGTATCTTATAGGGATGTGACACGAAGATTTTGAGAAAAATCTCCCCACCCCAAACCACCGTTTACTTGGAACTTTTTTCCAAAACTTAGATGTTTTTAAAAATGGCTCTAATGATTTTGATTAAAATATCTTACATTAAAGATATTTAGCTGCAAATAAAATGTATATCTTGAATTTTCTGGCAATAGCCTCTGAAGACTACTTTACTCCGGATGAATTTTATGGAATATTACATAACTGTTAAACGGTAAGAGATGGACAAAAACTTACCACATAAAAAATACAGAGCACGTTAAAACACACAATTTATGTTATATACATTTTTTTTCGTGGAATTGATCGTTTTTGAGTTATTCCTTGTTTTTGATTGCACCTTTAAAAACCTTATACTTTCGTCACACAGGAATTTGTCAACTGCTGTCCATACAAACAAAGGAACTTCAGCACAGAGCAACCAGTTTTTGACACACTTTAACCTATGGTACTCCCTTATTTCGCTTCTACTTACAAAGAAGCAAGTAATAAGACTATTTCGGCAAATTTTTCCTTGATTAGCATGACATAAATAGAAGCCTAAAATTTTTTAACAATAATTTGTTGTATAGATGTAGAGAAATTCATTTGAATGGAACACACCAGATTTTTAAATTTAAAATTTAACATGTTTTTTATGGAGTATTTGTTTTTTGAACCAGAATGATAATGTGTTGTTTGAAGATCCATGTTTTCCGATAATAAAAGTAAGCGATGTAGTGTTACAAAATCAACTCAACTGATAGAACACATCTGTCATAAAGTTATAATTCTCTTGAAGCAATTATATAATTTCAATTGGATTTCCAAAATGCTATAGAGAGACAGTTTGGTCACTCAAAAGTGCTCTACTGTGCAACTCAATGCAAGGGAAGGGTGGATATATCAGCTGTTTCTTCTCACATCTGCACTAACATATGACAATGACCGAATAAATACCTCTGTTAGGAATGAACACACTCTTCTTTTATTTATTTCTCAGGAATTGTCAAGCTCTGCAAAAAGCATCTCTGTCTCATTTGTTTTAAACTTTTTCCCCATGTTTAGGAACAAGAAGAAATTACAGGGAGACTGAATACTGAAACAGCAATTCATGGCACCACGCCCATAACTCACCAGTAATTGTTTTTACTTTTTGTAACAAGTAAAGGAGCATAACACATTTCACATCCCCAAAAATTGTGCCATTATTTTTCTGGTCGATGTTTGGAGCACATAGCAATGCTTGTGTTCCAGAGTGTAACAATGGGGACAGCTCCTTGCAACACACATTTTGTGGCGTACCTTCTGGCAGTGACAAATTTCCTTGTGATTGATACACTGTCTGCTGGCAGGGACTCGTCAGGTCGCTGACTAATCATAGCCGTTGCAACACATATGGGTTCAGTGGAAACTTACGCGTGCATTCTCATTGTGTGAAAAGTTTGGTTGTGTTATACACAGTGAGGGTTTACATTTATAATTGTTACTATACCACAGACATTGCTCTTGTTCTCTAGCACAAGTCTTACAGCCATGATAAACAAGTTGAGGTTATGTTCAGTGAAGTACAGGACACAATGTTGAAAGTATGAGGTAACTAGAGAGAAATGGGGAAAAGTAGTTCAACATATGAGAAGTGTGATAAGAAAATGCAAGGAAAGAAGGCATTTTAGAGGAAGCAGTGGAACATGCAGTAAATATAGCAACAGTGTACCAAGCAGAAATGCCAATCACAAGATAATTTCTCACCAATTATAGTCTCTTAAGCAGGATATGGCAAGAAAGAATAGCTCATTTTCTTGCTAGCATCACTTTTGTTGGAAACACTCACATCTATTGGTATATCCTGATACGATCTTTTGAATCTGACCCCATCATTTGCTGGTGCTGGTGGTGGGGGATCATCATCTTTAAGGACTGTCCTCCCTGCTGACAATATGTCTTCCTACAGCATACGTTCTACTTTCACCACATTTTCATTTATTATTGTTGTTGTTGAAGCTGGCTGTCCTATGCAACCTTCATCTTCAGATATCTGGTGGATCGTAAATTGGCAACAAACTCCAAATGCATGAGACACTTTTTCAAGGCATTCTCTCTCCTTTAAACAGACCT
Organism: Hymenopus coronatus; assembly: GCA_030762935.1. Lineage (NCBI taxonomy): Eukaryota > Metazoa > Arthropoda > Insecta > Mantodea > Hymenopodidae > Hymenopus > Hymenopus coronatus. Next base: position 80,610,969 of record CM060899.1, read on the forward strand.
AAAAGTGGTACAAAATCATATTGTGGAAATGCTCTCTCTTGAGATCTATCCTACTGTCTGACATAGCAACACTTCCTGGGTTCGATTCCCAAGCAACTGCATGTGGAATTTGTGAATGGATGATAACACGGTGCAGGGGAGACTTTTCACATACGCAGTGATGCTGCACATGTTAATATCTCAACTTCAATCTAAAGCTAGGAAGAACTATGTTGACTTACCACAGCTCAAAACATTCAGAGAGACCTTTGTACGACGGTCATTCCAAAACTACTGCCTCCTACGTTTTTTGTGGTGACTATGGATGTGTTGGTGTGGTGCTAATGCTTGAACCTTCCTCTTTCACTGGCAGGTAGTTGCATTGTTCTGCAGCAGAGGAGTGTTCCAAAATGGAATGATTGAAGAAATTGCGCTGCTTGCTAAAGGTGTATGGAGATGATACAAGCCACAACCTGGTCGACCCCTCATAATGAAAACCCAACTTTCCCCTGCAACATGTTAATGCCAGTTTTGTAACTCATTACACAGTGCCTTCTAAAAGGTGGCCTACATTTTCAAGACTTGCATACTGTTGGCAAAGCTGTTCAGATTTTTACAAGTGTAGCATGTTCATCGTTGGCAAAAGTGCATAATGAATGGTGGTGACTATGTGGAAAAATGACAGTCGGTAGCTGAAATCTGCTGTTTCCATCAATAAACACAACCCTCGTACTTGTATTTTATTGTTCAAGATCAGTATATACCAAAATAATAAAACCCACTCTTATTTATATTATAAAAAGCATTAAGATTCCATCCTGTATACACAATCTTAGGGGACCTCTAAACAAAATCAGAAACATTTTTCACTTACCTGAGGCACAGTCTGTTTGAGCAGGTGGTCCAGAACAAATGCTAGATTAATCATCATTGCACAAGGCACAGCCGAGTCCGTGGCACCAACAAAACTATACTCTCGGAAATACTTGGAATCATAGTGACATGCAAGCACCACATATCTCTTAGCATTGGGGTTCAGAGTTGCAATGATGTTCTCAAACTTGAGACGTCCAAACACAGGTGTGTTCTCTTCAAAAGGGTCCGTTTCCACCGTCCAGTCCAGCTCTTTCATCTTGCTGATGATGAACTGCAACAAACACCAGCCGTAACAATCACACATTGTCCACTTACGTGGCAATGTAACATATAAGGTCATTAACCTCTCTCCACTGCGCCACCGGCAAAGCTCTTACCTTATAGCACATGTCTTTCTACTCCCGTGCTCGCTTACTCTCCTAATATCTGCAGTAGTAACCCTCTCTACTTTCTCTACACATACTATGTATGTAGTGTATAGAGATGCTATTGTATTGTACCCAAAAATTCAACCAGAAATATATGTTTAGAGACTTCCTAAATCCAAAAGAAACAAGAAAGATGTCTTCCGTTTGCGAAAAGTTTCAGTGGCTAAAATTGAAACTAATAGTCCATAATAGCTCGAAAACGTTAACTCTACAAATTTAATGTATACAACATAAATTGCGTGTTTTAATGAGATGTATTTTTTTGTGCAGTAAGTTTTGTATATCTCTTACTGTTTGCCAGTTAGTCATCCAGAATGTAGAGGTCTTCAGAGACTATTCCAAGATGTGCATTTTATTTGTCTTAAACACAAGCTATTTTAATCAAAACTGTTAGTTATTTTTGAGAAAATCCAAATTTTTGAAAAATGTTCCATGTAAAGGATAGTTGGGGGTACGGAGATTTTCTTGAAAATCTTTGTGTTGCATCCTTGGAAGATAACAAACTTATGTACCAAGTTTGGTATTTAACAGTCCTTTCGTTTTTGAGCTATGCTGCCCACACACACACATACATGGACATTTTTCTTAAAATGCTTATTTTGACATTCAGGGGATCTCAGAGCATGTTTTTCCAGTGAAATCTTGATGTCATATTTTTGGGTGCAAAACAATAACTTCTCTATACACTATGCATACATTATGTGTAGAGAAAGTAAAAACCATGTTTATAAAAATTTCCATGTGAGTCTCTGTGGGCATCATAGCTCAAAAACTAAAAGACTGTTTGTTAAATACCAACAATGTGACAAAGATTTTCAAGAAAATATCCCCACTCCCAACTACCCTTTACATGAAATATTTTTCAAATATTTTGATTTTCTCAAAAAGGGCTGTAATGATTTTGATTAAAATATGGTATATTAAAGATATTTACACGTCAAACAAAATTTATATCTTAAATTTTCTGGGAATAGCCTCTGAATACATCTTTATTCTTGATGAATTTTGTGGAATTTTGTATAACTGGTAAACTGTAAGAGATAGACAAAAGCTTACCACACAAAAAATGTAGAGCACCTTAAAACACACAATTTATGTTATGAACATTTTTTTCGTGAAGTTGATCATTTTTGAGATATTCCTTGTTATTGGTTTCAGCTTTAAAAAGCTTATACTTTTCTGATTTGTTAAAAGCTATCCATACAAACAAAGGAACTTCAAGTACATAGCAACCAGCTTTTAAAATATTTTACTATAGCTTTAGCCTAGTATATTCCCTTATTTTGTCACGCAAGACACAGCTGCTAATATCCAGTGATTATTTTCTTCTTTGCCAGAATTAACCATGCAGAATTACCCAAATCTTAATTTGAAAGAAAATGCCATGACATTGGATGCATCTCATACATCCCTGGATGCTATTTCTCACTAACCTACTAAAACTGCTTTATCATGGGGTTGTGAACTAATCATCTTTCTAATATACAAATATGGGAAAGCTGCCCAAGGATGCATCTGGATGAGTACCATCCTGCAGAAAAAGTGTATTAGATTAATTTTTAATTTTAAAAAAATCTTATGTGTTCCATTCAAATGACTTTCTCTACATCTCTGCAAAAAAATATTGTTAAAAACCTTGTACTTCTATTTACTTCATGCTAATCAAGAAAAACTTAGCAGAAATAGTCTTATTACTTGTTTCCTTGTAAGTAGAAGCGAAATAAGGGAGTACCATAGGCTAAAGTGATAGTCAAAAGCTGGTTACTATGTGACTGAAGTTCCTTTGTTTATATGGACAGGCATTGACAAATTCCTGTATGAGAAAAGTGCAAGCTGAAATCAAAAACAAGGAATATCTCAAAAACATTCAACTCCATAAAAAAGAATGTATATTATATAAATTGTGTGTTTTAACATACTCTATATTTTTTGTGTGGTAAATTTTTGTCCATCTCTTATGGTTTAGCAGTTATTTAAAATTCCGTAAAATTCATCCAGAATAAAGTAGTCTTCAGAGGCTATTCCCAGAAAATTCAAGATATACATTATGTCATGTAAATATCTTTAATATACAATATTTTAATCAAAATCGTTAAGAGCCACTTTTGAGAAAATCAAAATTTTGGAAAAAAATTCCATGTAAAGAGAGGTTGGGGGTGGGGGAATTTTCCTTTATTGGTGTCCCTTACTGTTATTAATTTCTTTGGTAAATTATTGTCATCATGATGAATATTAGCTGAGAATAGTATTGGAGCATGGTCAGAAAATACACAAGGTATAACTTCCACAGAACACTTGTTTGGATAATGTCTTTACTTGCACACACCGCCAGTAGTTTTGTGGTCAAGTAATGTAACACAAAACATTCAAACACGCTAATTAAATCAGTTAGCTCATTACTTTTGGTGTTAAAATCACCGCTAATAACAATATTGATACCCATTTTGTGGCTAAACATTAACTGTCCTCAACAACAAGGTTTCTTATGTCAAGAAATTGGTTGGTTTTTGCACATGTTTAACAGCTATGGCAAGTTGGCAGCATTACCTGTGAGAAATTCTTTCTTTTGTATCGGCTCGTTAGGGTCCGTAATTGAGTTTTGGATTTCAACTTACTTTTATAGGATACTTGCTTCCAGTCTTCTTCAGGTTGATTACCTTGTTTAACACTATCACTAAATTCTGTAGATTCTTATTGCACTGCAGGTTTAAAAGTTGTCTTCTAAGCTGTGCTTATGCTGTTGGAATAAACAACGGCAACAAAGCTGCACCACACACAATCATTTCCCGAGGCTCTTGTAGTTGAGCCGTTAAAGGTTCCATATTTACCTGTGAACAGATCGAGTCTTTCTATTTTGTTGACGTCTCTGTATGCTGGGTATCGCAATCCAAAGTATGTAATAGCTCAATTTGAAGCTTTAGGGTGTGAATGTAATCCTTCTGTTGACTTATTATCAAGTCTTTTTGTTTAATAAAGTACTTTAGATAAACCATTTCTGTTTTATAATCCTTGTTATCCACAGATGGGTCGTCAATGGCACAGAGATCCAAATTTCCTGTGTTATCACAGCAATTTATAAGTCTCTCGATTTCATTTATAGTTTGTATAGATTTTAACAAAGCAACACAACTGCTGTGGGAAATCGTTCCACAGTTTACGCATTTCAAACCAAATCTGTGCTATCTTAGAACACTGCTTACAAGTCTTAATATCATCCTCTTTATCTTCCCCCATTAGGAGACACTTGACAACAAATAAAGAAATAGAAATAAATAGAAGCTGAGCATAGAGACCTAGGTATTCCAACTTAAGACCTGAACTGAAAGTGTGTATTCCTTTCATGTTATACATAGGAAACCTAACCTCAAAATTCTGCTGGATTAAAAATTTCTTATTCTCAAATAGCATGGTAAGTTGCAGTTAAAATAACTTTGCATGTAAATACAATCGTAAAAAAATACCTGTTTGACCAGTTCATGATTTTGGGTTCCCACGACTCTAGGTATCAAGATCGAGTCCAGCACATTCTCGAAATGTTTCAGATTCGACAGATTTGCCAACTGGATGACATCTTCATCGCTGAGATTCAATGCCTTGTGAGCATTCTGAAACAGAAATGCAAACAATGATTTACGAAAGTGTCCTACTGACTTACTTTGTACTGTTTTAATTTTAAATGATGCCTGGACTTTACACTTACCTTTTCAGCAATTAATCTCGAAGCTACATCTGCCGCTTGCAGCACCCATAAAATATTAAACACCACTAATACTAAAATTAAGAGCGAAGCAGCCCACATTGTTGCACAAACTTAAACCTTTAGCCAAGGTTTAGACCTAGACTGACATGCTTATGTATACGGTCCACTTTTCCTGCTTCTCAAGGTGGTACAGCGTTCATTGAATTATAGAGACCGCCCACAGCATTCTCTTCGATCTTAAACTTCTGCTGGATTCAAACCATAAAACAACTTTCGTCACTTTAACTTCATGTTACCCACCACTCCACCCGCCTATTCCGTTAGTCGACCTTGACGTCATTCGTGACGTCATTGAGTAGCAGACGATCCAGCTGCGAAACTCAGCTGTCATTTGTCAGTTCCATAAAATAAATGTTTTGTTCAGATAGTGAATGAAAAGAAATGACAAAAGCGGGATTGTTATTGCTAATATTTCACCTATTATTGTCGAGTGCGACAAGTAATGGCAGTCATAAAGGTTTTAATGCTTTGAGGTTAGAGCACAAGAAGAATAGCAATTTTGAAGTTTACTACGTTAAGCGGTTAAATAAATAAACTTTTCCTAATGTTCAGTAGAAAGATAAAATAGTAATACAGCAATTTTATGGTAAAGTGACATGTATTTTATCCGATGCATAATTTCGCTTTAACTGATGAACTTTATATGATCGGCAAAATATAAAATAAATCTCATCTTTCAAGTAGAAATATAAATATCTGTGACACGCTATTCTTAGTCTATTCTGCCTTGCTGAACCTATAATCATACATATCGGAATAGTAACAAGAGAGGTTTGAGAGAGAACCAGCTGGCAGATTTTGGAGAGGTACCCTAAAAGCTGGGAGCATTTCCTTTCCAAATTTGTTTTCCTAACCATTTCATTTATCATTAAAGTTTGTTGCCTGTGATGCCCTATGCTGGAAAGTCCATGGTTAAATACATAACTTTGACATCGAAATTTTACTGGAAATACACGTTTTGAGGGGGGATAGTTTAAATTCCTCTGGCTATGTAGGTCATATTGGATGATGAAGGAAATGATGCTCAAATGACCCATAGAACTTAGTTACTTGACATTTGTCTTATCAGGATAAAGGAAAAAATGTCTGGGTAGCTCACCCTAATCAAGACCTGCTGAATAATTTGAATAAAAAAAAGTGTTTTTAGGAAAAAAATATCCATGTATGCCTAAGAATAGCACAATCCAAAAACAAATTCTTGAATAAGCACCAAATTTGGTATTTAAGTTCAAATTCAAGTTCTCTGATATCTATAGTGTCGAGCCAGATGACTAACAAATGCAGCCATTGAAGGTCCTAAGCTGCAAAGTGTAGCCAAGGGATGTTTTTTACAAGTAGAGGAGTGAAGCAACGATTGGGCGTAGACATCTAAACCCTAATGATCCCTGGCAGTTTTCACTTTCACATTGTTTTCATACATTCAGTTTCTTCCAATAGGAGAACATTTTTTAAAAATATCCTCACATCAGACTACACTTAACACAACAAAAGTTTCATTATTTTTGTTTAAAAAATATCTAATATTTTGATTAAAATACCATTTGTTTGAGATATTTTTATAAATCTTTAATCTTATTTTCTACAAATAGCCCATAAAATACTCTTCATTCTGAACTTCCTAAAAAATTGAATGTGTTCCATTCGCATGAGTTTCTCTGCCTGTTCCACAAATAAACTATTCTTACAAAATATTCTTTTATCTACTGCAGGATAAACGTTAGCAGAAATTGGATAGGTAGATTCAAAGCCATAGCTGGGATTTGAACCATGGATCTCTTGGTCTCTAGCCCGTTGCTCTACCACTGAACTATCAGACAACACGCCAGCTATCCAACTCCTCTCCTACACACAGCTTGTGTGAAAAAACAAACTAATTAGCAGAAATAGTCTTATTACTTGCTTCCTTGTAAGTAGAAGTGTTTTAAAAGCTGGTTGTTACATGGAACATTTGAAATTCAGTTCTTTTTTCATTGCCGGGAATAAAGCAATAGAGATATGAAACAGATAAGAACTCTCTGTAAACTCTTAGGCTTCTACGGCCATTGTCTATTGGCGAGTGCTTCCAGTATTGTCTTGTTGCTCATGTTTCTGCACAACTTAACGAGCTTCTTCTCTTCTTGAGAAAAGTTTAAGTATTTTAAAAGGGGAACTAATAACAAAGAATGTCTCGGAAATGGTTAGCTCTACAACAAAAGTGCATTTGACATAAATTGTTTATCATGAAATTATATTTTTTGTCTTTCTCTTATGATTTACCAATTATGTAAAAGTTATCCAGAATAAAGCAGTCTTCAGAGGCTATTCCCAGAAAATTCAAGATATACATTTTATTTGTCAGGTAAATATCTTAAATATTTAATTAAAATCATTAAGAGCCATTTTTGAGAAAATAAAAAATGTTGAACATTTTTCCATGAGAAGGGTAGTTTGCGGTGGGGAGATTTTCCATAAAATCTTTGTATTGCATCCTTGGAAGATACTCAACTTGGTTGGATAGGTAGAGTCAGACTAGAAAATTCAATGCCATAGCTGGGATTTGAACCATGGATCTCCCGGTCTCTAGCTGGTTGCTCTAGCACTGAGCTAACATTGGCAACATGCTTGCATAGCATTGAATTTCTCAACTGACTCGCATGTTTCCTGGTAAACCACAAAGTGATCTCAAATTATTTTGAGATGACAACCCCAATGGTGACTTACAATGTTGTAAGTACTTTAAGTCCCAGGATTCATAGTAGCCAACTTTAGTTATGGTTCAATGGCATTGAATTTTTCAGTCTGACTCTACTTATCCAACTCCTGGCCTACACACGGCTTGTGTGAAAAAACAATTAAATCAATACTAATTGACCACAAAGTTTGGTATTTAACCAACTTTTTGTTTTTGAGTTATTGTGGTCACACTCACATATTCATATGAACCTTTACCTTTAAATACTTTTTTTTTTTATTTTTTTATTCAGGGGATTCTAAAATGTGTATTTCCAGTTGTAAAAATGTTGCTAAAGTAATATTCTTTAGATGTTCTGGTAAATGATTATATAATTTTTAAGGTGTTATATTTAAAGGATGTTTCAAAGAGTTTTTTTTATTATTAAATAGCCCCCTTTAACATCTAAGGTCATATCAGGAGCTTTACACTTGAAGCAACTAGTCTGTAGGTTCTTTTACGTTTGGTTTAAAATCATTTTATTTTCTTAAAACACACACACATTCACTCTCACATACAAACTTCCAGACTCTGTGGGGGATAGGGAATAATTCTGGCTAAAGAAAAATTCCCCGCCCCAGCCAGGAATCAAACCTGGGACCTCCAAGTGAGAAGTGAGCTCGGAGGCAGTCTCAAAGAGTTTTGTTTTATGAGTAGTAATATGTAATTTATTGTTATTATGTGTGTTATATGTGATTCTTAACAAAGATTAGTAAGTAGTTTAGAAATGTTCAACTTTCTAAAGTATTCTCTGCAAGTTTCAGTTTGTGCCATACCTGAAATAGTTCTAATTGCCTTTTTTTGAAGTATAAAGATGATATTGCTATTTCCCCAAACAATAACAAGTAGCAGGCTGGAGCAGTTTTAGTGATACTCAAGTTTTTAATTGTGAAGAAGAGCACGCACTCATAGTTTACTAATCTTGACTCAATCTTATGCACTACGTTTTTACGCGCTATAGTTTTTTCTTCATTTATAAGCAGGTTATTAATTTGAAAGCAGTGGACACTATCAACTGTTTTGCCGCAGGTGCAGTCTGAATGAGACGAACAGAGCACATGTTGCATGTTTAATCCTGGCGAGAGGTGGCAGCAAAGGAATCCCCAAGAAGAACTTGGCTCTGTTGAACGGAACTTCACTTGTACGCAGATCTCTCACTGTTGCTCTCAGCTTAAACAGTGAGTGAATAATCCTAAACTTTACTTTCCACACTTGGGATAAACTTTTATTGAACACCTGACCTATTTACTATATCAGGTTTTTCTTCAATCTGGGTGTCTACTGATGATGCTGCAATTGCAAGTGAAGCCAGTGATTCAGGAGCAATGGTTCACTGGCGATCTGCAGAGACTGCCACTGACGATGCATCATCACTCTCAGCAGTCCAGCAGTTTATCAAATATCATCCAGGTAAGCTTTAGTTCATTTCCCTGATTTGAATGGCTTAGAGTTTTACTCATTACCCTACAATACTCTTAGCACAGGGTTTGAGTCTGGGTAGCACCACATTTTACTGAAAGTCCTGAGCAACATTTTCTAAAAATCTTAATCTTCATTTTTTACATCATCTAATCTACAGACTTTTCTGTCACCTTGTAACATAGTGTCAATTTCTTTGCACATGTTTTTCTCATCTTTCTGCAAGTTTGAAAATGCCATTACAATGGAACTGTGTTTCAGCTGCCCTAAAAATATTGAAGCACACTTTCTGAATGTCCTCCAAGTGGTGCCATTCTAAACTCTGGTGTTTTCGTTTGAGGCTTGCAAAGATATGATATAAGTAAAGCATTCGATTGTGTGAATTAGATAGTTTGGTGGAGAAATTAGACACTTACGGCATACGAGGAGTAGCACTAATGCGATCATATACACAATGGTTGGGGCAAAAGTCATGACTATTTATTTTCTTGAATATACCAGTCCGGTTGGAAAATGTGACATATACAGACGAAAGGACAAGGTGTTAACTACATGTGTGGACAATGAATATCATAACACACTAATTTATTACGGTAGTATACAGGGCAATATGGCGTTCACGGTGCAAAAGAATTACAACACAGTACACATACACTTCACATGACAAACCTGGGCCTAAAGTAGTCCCCTGCTACTGTCACCACACGCTGCCATCGATGTGACAGTAGCAGGGGACTACTTTGAGGGTCTTTAGGCCCAGGTTTGTCATGTCAACTGAATGTGTATCTTTAAGAAAATAAATAGTTGCCATGACTTTTGCCCCAACCCTCGTGTATATATATATATATATAGCAATGTCAACATTCAAGAAGAGTGTGTCACTATATAACACACAACTTCCCACTTTTCCAGTAACATGATCTCACTATAGTATTGAAGTAATATACATGCATTTCAGAATGCAAACTTTAAGCATAGCATGAAATACAGGACATTTGGCAAGTCTAATGACAACGTTTAATCTGAAAACTGAAGAGTAATTGTGTCCACTCATAGAGTGTTGACACCTACAATGCTATCTGAGTACACATAATGTAAAAGCATGGTACCCATCTGCTTGCTGTGCTCACTCACACAGGTGTACCAATACATTAGCTAATAGAAGGAAGCCACAGGTGAATGACAACAATCAGCTCATGATATTTACTGACAAACAAAACGTACATCTTCATTTCTGGCAATAATCTCTGAATTTGGTACAACTGTAAGAAATAGAGAAACAAATGTAGACAGACATTTATTATAATAAAGTTTTTTGTTGTATTTGTAGAAGTAGATGTAGTTGGTCTGGTCCAGTGCACCTCGCCATTCCTCAAAGTTGAGTTTCTTGACGACGCCTACAACCTGATGCAGACAGGAAAACAAGAATGCGTGTTTTCTGTCACAAGGGAACACAAACTTCGATGGGGACAAACACCAAGTGAGTATCAATAAACTGAAACAAAATGACAACTTATTTATTCATCATTTTTTAATCAGAGGACATAATGAAAATATTAACTATTGTAGTTTAGAACTGTATATACAATTTCATTAAATTAGTTTCATTACTCAGAACTAGTTTCAAGGAATCACTTCCTCAACATCAGCAGTTGTTTTGGATATCTACAAGAACACAAAATTATCAACACAGTATTGCTTGTTAGGCAGGAGAAAATATTTCTTTGGAAATTTAGTCCAAGAAATTTGACATCCCAAAGGATGAAAATCTGATGACTAAATTGATTGAAGTACTGCCAGAGGGACTAAGATACAATCGTAACCATCAGAGGAGAGGCAACCAGTTGCAATCAGCTAAGGATGACGAAGTGATTCCTTGAAACTAGTTCTGACATAATTAACCTAATTTAATGAAATTGTATATTTGCAACTCTACGCTTCTGAACTATAATTACTTGTTTATTCTTTGAGTAAAACCCATTACTTACAGAAGACATCTTTAGTTAGAGCACCCTGGGGGCTTGATAAGACGTCTTTATCAGATATCGAACGAGTTCAATTTTTGTTTGTTTGCTGTAAGCTGAAAATGATGTATTGTTCTAAGATAAAAGTAAAACTAAGAATGAAAAATACATGTGACACATCTCCGTGGTACATCGTCCCTGATAAATTTAGGGCAATGGATCACTAAACACCAAACTAATAATCACAAATACATGTGACACATCTCGGTGGTACATCGTCCCTGATAAATTTAGGGCCATGGATCACTAAACACTAAACTAATAATGACAAGTACATGTGACACATCTCGGTGGTACAGTTGTCCCTGATAAATTTAGGGCCATGGATCACTAAACACTAAACTAATAATGACAAATACATGTGACACATCTCGGTGGTACAGTTGTCCCTGATAAATTTAGGGCCATGGATCACTAAACACTAAACTAATAATCACAAATACATGTGACACATCTCGGTGGTACAGTTGTCCCTGATAAATTTAGGGCCATGGATCACTAAACACTAAACTAATAATCACAAATACATGTGACACATCTCAGTGGTACATCGTCCCTGATAAATTTAGGGCCATGGATCACTAAACACTAAACTAATGATGACAAATACATGTGACACATCTCGGTGGTACATCGTCCCTGATAAATTTAGGGCCATGGATCACTAAACACCAAACTAATAATCACAAATACATGTGACACATCTCGGTGGTACAGTTGTCCCTGATAAATTTAGGGCCATGGATCACTAAACACTAAACTAATAATGACAAGTACATGTGACACATCTCGGTGGTACATCGTCCCTGATAAATTTAGGGCAATGGATCACTAAACACTAAACTAATAATCACAAATACATGTGACACATCTCGGTGGTACAGTTGTCCCTGATAAATTTAGGGCCATGGATCACTAAACACTAAACTTAAGAAGCAATAAAAAAAACATGTTTTAATGGAGAAAACAGTTGATGCATTTCGTGCAACATTTAAACACATTGATGCATCCCATTCACACGATTTTCTCTACCTGTTCTGCAAACAAACTTTTATGAATGACTTTATTTCTGCTTTCTTGAATACATTTTATAAATACTATGTATTTGCTTAGTCTGAGTGTTATAATTGCCTTATCCCACTCCTCCCTTTTATCTGCAGATGTTTCCCAGCGTTTGTTTTGCCTTTATCTTATCTACCTTTTCTTTCTTCCTTTGGTTTCTTTACTGTTCATTTCCTCTTGCACTTCTTACTTTGTTTAGACTCTTCTTAGAACATATTTCATAGGTGAGAAGGTGTTGCATTCTACCAAAATATTTGATACCAGAATTTCAACAGTAATACAAGTTTTAATGTCTCCTGTATCAAAAAAAAAAAAAAAAAGCATTTTTGGAAAAACATTCTGTGTGTGGGTGCATCTCTAAAAACCTCAAAAACGAAAAATACATTAAATACCAAACTTGATACTTTAGTTCTGTATCCTCCAAAGCTGTAAAACCCTTTGAATTTTCTGGGAATTGCCCCTGAAGTCCTCTTCATTCTGAATAACTTTAATATAACTGGTAAACTGTAAGACAGATAAAAACTTACTACACAAAAAATGTAGATCTTGTTAAAAAAACACAATTTATGTTGTAGTTTACTATTTCCAAGATATTCCTTGTTATCGGTTTCATTTTTAAAACTCTTTTAACTTTTCTCAAATGGGACTTTGTCATTCCTGGCCATGAAAAGAGAACTGAATTTAAATGCAACCATATTTTAAAACATTTGACTGTCACTTTATCCTAGTGTATTGCCTTCTACTCACAAGGAAGCAGGTAATAAGACAGTTTCTGTTAATGTTTATCATCAAGTAGTCAGAATAGTTTGTGTGTGGAAGAGCTGAGACACCTATCAAATTTACTCCTTCTTACTCAACTCTATCTTAATATGATAGACCTTGGTGCTATATTTCTTTCTTTTTACTTTCTCTACACATACTATAAAATAAAAATAAAATCTGTATACTATACCCTGAAATATCTCATTGCTTACACTGGGACAAATATCTCACATTTTATTTTGTTTATTAACAAACATTTCTTTTAAATTTTACAAAATAAAATATACAATTGTTAGATTGATAACTTAACCTAAATAACTTAAATTATGTATTTCTCAAAATTAAATATAATATTTAAATATTTATGTGTTATATTAATTATTATTAATTAGCTAAAAATTATAAATTTTATATATATCTTAAAATTTAGTTTATTATTTTATACTATTATTATTAATTATAACTAATTATCACTTTACTATAGTTAATATATTTAATTACTTATTATTATAATTTTATCAATGTATTTTATTTTAATTTATTATTATTTATTTATTATTTTAATCATTATTTATTATAATTTGTTTTATTATTTGTTGTTATAATTATATATAGAAACTCTTTAATATCTGTTGTAATTATATCATAGTTATTTGTTTTATATTTATTATAATTATTGCTTTTAAATATTTTATTACTTTATCCGCACTCTTGTTACTATAGTTGCATAATTGAGATAAACATTAGACTAGGATTATTATCACTTCATCCCTGACACTGCATCTTCTCATTTCATCCCTGACCCTGCATCTTCTCACTTCATCCCTGACCATTCTTCTTCTCACTTCATCTCTGACCCTATGTCTTCTCACTTCATCCTTGACTCTACATCTTCTCACTTCATCCCTGACCCTGCATCTTCTTACTTCATCCATGACACACCATCTTCTCACTTCATCCCTGGCCCTGCTTTTTCTCACTTCATCCCTGACCCTACATCTTCTCGCTTCATCCCTGAACCTATGTCTTCTCACTTCATCCCTGACCCAGCATCTTCTCACTTCATCCCTGACCCTACATCTTCTCACTTCATCCTTGACCCTGCATCTTCTCACTTCATCCCTGACCCTACATCTTCTCATGTCATCCCTGACCCTGCATCTTCTCACTTCATCCCTGACCCTGCATCTTCTCACTTCATCATTGACCCTATGTCTTCTCACTTCATCCCTGACCCTGCATCTTCTCACTTCATCATTGACCCTATGTCTTCTCACTTCATCATTGACCCTATGTCTTCTCACTTCATCCCTGACCCTGCATCTTCTCACTTCATCCCTGACCCTACATCTTCTCACTTAATCCCTGACCCTATATCTTCTCACTTAATCCCTGATGCTACATCTTCTCACGTTATCCCGGACCCTACATCCTCTCACGTCATCCCTGACCCTGCATTTTCTCACTTCATCCCTGATCCTACATCTTCTCACTTCATCCCTGACCCTGCATCTTCTCACTTCATCCCTGATCCTGCATCTTCTCTGCCGTGCCGTGGCCGAGTGGTTAGACCACTCACCTCTCACCTAAACGGCCCAGGTTCGATCCCAAGTGACCGCGTGTGAGATTTATAGTGGACAAAGCGGTGCTGGGCGGGTTTTCTCTGGGTTCTCCGGTTTCCCCTGCCATGGCATTCCACTGGTGCTCCATCTTCATTCATGTATTATCAGTATCACCGCCTGTGTTGCCATACGTAGTTAAAGTGGGCGTTAAACACTACCAAAAAAAAAAAAACAAAAAAAAAACCCTGCATCTTGTCACTTCATCCCTGACCCTACATCTTCTCACTTCTTTCCTGACCCTACATCTTCTCACTTCATCACAGACCCTACATCTTCTCACTTCATCCCTGACCCTGCATCTTCTCACTTCATCCCTGACCCTACATCTTCTTACTTCATCCTTGACCCTACATCTTCTCACTTCATCCCTGACCCTACATCTTATCACTTCATCCCTGACCCTACATCTTTTTACTTGATCCATGACACACCATCTTCCTGCTTTATCCTGTAACGCCATCTTCTGCCTTCTGATGTCCATCTATATCCCAATATCATCTATTTGCTTCATCCCTAACCCTGCATCTTCATGCTTCATCCCTGTGCTCTATCTTCTCTCTTCATCCCAAAACACTGCTTCTTCTGACCTGCATCTTCCAGCAAACTTTATCTTCTACTTCTGTAATTATATCTCCTTTCAACTTAAGGTCCGATAATATTATGGTTGACTTATTGTTGTTTACATGTCCTGTTCCTCTGTTTTACCTTCTATTCATTCTTCTTATCCATCTTAAATTAAAAATATTCCTGGGTCTTAAAACTCCGGTAACTGCTGTCTGTTTTGGTTACGTGTTCTGGAACATCACATCTATCACTTATAAATCTTCTTATCTTGTGCCAATATGAATTATAAGGTCCGTAATGAATCATGCCTCTCTACACATACTATGTACATTGCACCCAAAAATTCAATACCGAGATTTCATCAGAAGCACATGCTTTGGGTCCCCCTGGATCCAAAAAAGCATTTCTAGAAAGAGGTCCATGTACGTGTGTGTGTGTGTGCCTATGGATAGCACAGCTCAAAAATGAAAATACTGTTATATACCAAACTTGGTATTTAAGTTTGGTATCTTCCAAGGATGTGTCACAAAGATTTTCAAGAGAATACCCCCATTCCAAACTACCTTTTACATGAAAACAATTTTGAACATTTTGATTTTCTCAAAAATGGTTCTAACAATTTTGATTAAAATCTCTTATATTTAAGATATTTAAATGACAAATAAAACGTATATCTTGAATTTTCTGGGAATAGCCTCTAAAGACCTCTTTATTGTGGATGAATTTTACTGAATTTTGCATAACTGCTAAGCCATAAGAGATGGACAGAAACTTACCAGACAAAAAATGTAGAGCACGTTAAAACTAAAATTTATGTCATATACATTTTTTTCGTGGAGGTGATCGTTTTTGAGATATTCTTTGTTTTTGGTTTCGGCTATAAAATACTTAACACTTTTTTCATACAGGAATTTGTCAACTCCTGTCCATTCAAACAAAGGAACTTCAGTCACATAGCAACCAGCTTTTGACTATCACTTTAACCTATGCTACTCCCTTATTTCGCTTCTACTTACAAGGAAGCAAGCAATATGACTATTTCTGCTAATTTTTTCTCAATTAGCATGAAGTAAATAGAAGAATAAGCCTTTTAACAATTATCTGTTACAGAGATGTAGAGAAAGTCATGTGAATGGACCACATCATCAGATTTTTTCCTTTCCCTTTTCCTTATTTAAGCAGTGGTAGGCTCCTTGTCTAGTACTCTGCCTTTGTTGTATGTCAAGGCCACTAATGTCTTACATGCACACTGCAAATCCTGTTCATGTGATCCATATGTAAGTGAGGTTACAAAGAAGAGAGGAACTGTGTCCAGATGTCAGCACTGCAGGCTCCCAAGCAGGAGAACTCGCAATAAATAAACAGGCAAATCAGAGCCAGGTTCAAGGCTTTTCCAATATAAGTAGCCTGCAGAGCAGATGCCCAAACTTGCAAGTGACAGCCAATCAACATGGATGTCAAAATAATTCTAGAACATTCTTTGTGATGCCAATGGGCAGGAGTTCCCTGCAACACCAACACCACTGGGATTGCCATCAGAAGAGCCTAGTTACTTCTGTCCTATGACAAGTTACTCATCATTTACTAAAGTATTTATTCTTCTAAAGAATGTAAAATGAAATCCAAAGTATCATAAATGTGATTAATAAAATATTACTAAATCAATATAAATTAAATTCTCTCCAATGACATACATGACAATATTCTTCTTCAACTTATTTTTTTCTTGAAGCTTAATATCGCTTAACCTGGTTCAACATATTCGACAATGAAATGATGCTCAAATAATTTTGGGGTCTGTGAAGTTTAAAGTTACTCAGGAAAAGGAAAAAGCCTGAAAAACCTTATCTGAATAACTCACCCTAAGCGAGATTCGAACTCACAATCTCTTGAATGTGAAGCAGACATGCTACCCACACTTGCTCCTTCAGGATATAATTACTGGAATCTGTAAGTATTTAGCAAGTAAAACATTGGTTCCTAGGATCAAGAGTTAAGCTCAATTATGAAAACAACTTAATTCCAATAGTAATAAGTATTAGGATGTTATATCGTAAGGCTGCCTGTTTACCACTGGCAGTCAATATCATGAGAATCAGGTTTCCCAGACCCTGTTCTAATCATCAGGTAGCATAAGCCAAGTTTTTCTTCCGGGGGGGGGGGGATTAAGTAAAATAGGGATATCTTCCCAAAACAATTGATAGATGGCCCACAGGGAACCTACCTGCTATGGTAGGGTAGGTGCAGACAGGGAAAATCACAGCAGTATACTAAAAGAATCGGTTTCAAAAACAGACTCATAGGTGTGTCTGTCTGTGAACAGGATAACTCAAAAATTAAAAGTTGGTCAAATTTTAAGCTGTGCGAATATTTTTGTTTCAGAAGAGTTAATGTTTATTACAACAATTTGTCATAAAAATAGGTGGAGAACTGAAAGCTCTGAACTTTGATCCAAGCAAGAGACACAGACGTCAAGACTGGTCTGGAGAACTTGTAGAGAATGGCATGTTCTACTTTACAACCAGGGAGTTGATTTGGAAAGGAAGGCTTCAAGACAAGAGGTAGGTAAAACCTGGTGTAACATCTTATTGTCTGGTAAGAAACAGCAAGAAGAAATGAGTGTTTCATAAACAACTCATCCTGCTTTGGTCCAGAGATCCTCCAGCATTTTCATCCTGTGAGAAAAATAGCTTCTGTCAAACTCGACAAAATGCTTGGTGATTGTGACCAACGTTTCTTCCCACCAAGAAATCACTTGGGGCTAAGAGTGGATGAGGAACCAATTCATGCACTTTTGCCATTGTTATCGCTGAGGTGTGCATTTTCCTGGTGAAAGAACAACCTTAATCTTTTTCAGTCAACAATCCAATAATGAGGCACTTATGGTTCTGTCTTTTTCCAAGTAATCTATGAGAATTGTTGCTTGCGAATGCCATAAACATGAGCATCACTTTTGTCCATTGTTTTGACTCTGCTGGATCCAGGTTTCATCAACACTTACAAAAAGTCTTGTGGATTGTAATTAAGCATCGCCAAACATTTGTTATTCTGCTTTTGGTCAACTGTGAGCACATAGAGAGAGCTTTAGGCCTCAGCCAAGGTCAAAACAACTGAAAATAGTATATGTAACTCAACGGTGTTACGAGAAATAAGATCTTATTAAACACATTAAAATGTAAACCATCTTTTGGGTTAGATGGACTTACAAATGAAATGGTTAAGCACTGTAAGTTTGAAATGGCAGAGATAATGACGCATATAATTAATCAATCTTTTATAACAGGTACATTTCCCAATGCACTAAAAAAAGTAATAGTAAGACCAATATACAAGAAAAAAAATTCAAAGCATGCAATGGAAAATTATAGACCCATATCATTATGTTCAACATTTTCCAAAATAATAGAGGGATTGTTTTAACTCAACTACAGAGCTTCTGCAGTAAGTATAAAATAATATCAGAGCACCAATTTGGTTTTCAAAAAAAGAAACAACACACAAAAAACAATGCAAAGAATATTAAGACTACAGAAGCATGCCATTCGAATAATATGTAAACTAAAGAAGACTGATACTTGTAAAAATTCCTATAAAAAACTAAATATATTAACATTTCCGGTACTGTATATATATGAATGCATTAAATACTCAATAAAAAATCATAACAATCAAAGTAGAAACATGCACATATACAAACATGACACAAAATTATTTCATTAACAGACTAAGAGGAACGTTAAGTAACAAAAGTATAGAAAGTAAAACCAAAGACTTGTACAATCATTTGCCTAAACAAAGAAAACTGTAAACTTAAAGCAATTAAAAAGTATCTCTCAGAAAATGTATTTTACTCTGTAGAGGAGTAAAAAATATTAAATTAAATAAGTTATGCTGTATGATGGTATAGCCTGTATTTTTTTATAAAGTGTATATACTCATTTTATTATTTATACTATATGTTTAGTTTTTTAATCAATCTGGCAATCCTTGTAAATTATGCATTACAATAATAAAGAAATGAAAAAAAAAAAAAAAAAAAAAAAGCTTCTTCAGAGACAATTGTTCATACTGGATATTATGCACTCACTCAGCTGAGATACTTACAGTCTGTGAAATGTCACACAGTTTTATTCAGCAATCTTGCATTCCATATCACAGATTTTGTCAATGTTTGCTGGATGGTCAGAGCATGCTTTATCTTGACCATGTTTAAATCCATTAATCCAGAAGTAAATGGTCTGCGTGAACATCATGCATTTCTGGTGAAATCTTGGTATCAAATTTTTGGGTGGAATGCAGAACCTTTTGTTGTTACTCTGTACACTTTACACACACAGTAGGAAAAAAAATACCACTTTTTTAACAAAATAAATAACAAAAGCCTTTCTATGTATAGGGAAAATAAAGAACAAGAAAAATAAAATTATCAATCTTTTTGGTGTGGGATAATGAGATGCCCAGAATAACACAATTATCGCAGTATTAATTATAACTGTGAATGATGTTACAAGAGCTGCAAACTCCACCTTGGCTCTATTTGCCTACACCCAGGACATGGTACACAAGACTGTATGGCTTCCCCATGATATTGAAGCAAAGTCTCGTGCAACAGCACCACTTTGATGGGGATGGGTGTGGCATCCCTGGGAGGAAAGGTGAGGTGAGAGGAGACAGGAGTGACAGACAGACTGAGGACCCAAACCCAGCGGAGGGTGATACATTGTTTCCTTAGCATGGCTTCCTTTGGAAGTGAAGTAAATCTGTTGGTCCTGTGTCGTAGATTTACAGCAAGTAAAGAAGCCTCTGAGCAAAATTAAACAGTGTTTCACGTCCAATATAAAATGGGTTGCTAAGAACCACAGCAGTTAAAGAGTGCCCATAAATGAAACTCAATTTCAATTGAGGACCCTCACCCCAAGGGAGCTCCGTATACACCGGCAAGCAACTAATGGCCGAGGAGCGGAGAAAGTTCACAGAGATCATCATTGTTCCCAGCCACGCTGTACCGAAACACCATCTTAGACACAACTGGAACACCCTGAAACAACTAAAGATAAATGAAATGTTTAATGTAAGTATATGGAAGAGCAGGAAATTCGGGGGATGAAAGAAACCACTACAGCAGTCGCCTGACAATCCGGAAAAACTCTGATGCGCAGTTGTCGAGAATCGAACCCGGGACCTTCCAATTGCGAGTCGCTGCGTTACCGCGGCGCCACCTCTTTCGGTAAATAATAATAATGACGATGACGACAACACCAACAAAGCAACCTATTCTCGACCTATGGTTCAGACCCAACCGAATTTAAAGCGAGATTGCGATGGACTTACTTAATGCGGCGGGACGTAACGTGAAATTAAAAATGCTGCCCAACTAAAACTAATTAAAATGCACAAATCACAGCACCACGGGAGTGACTTTTGATTTATAACGTCATGCCGATTGATGCGGAGTGATACATTGGGTTGTGTATGCTAATGCCCCGCGATTCAACAATACTATTCAATCATGTGACCATCAATTTTCGCGGTAGCGGATGTCATATTTTTCAGAACATTTTCGGTTTTTCACGGTACATGCCAACATGAGAACCAGCCCTATCAATGCTGGAAACTGGTAATTAAAATAACTGATAAGTGTATATAAGAAATTGTATTATGTTTGATCTGATACGGCACGTGATGGAGCACGTGGGTTTGTTTTCATCATTCTCAGCTTTGCTGGTGAGCACATGAGCTGAGATTTTATTGCTTCCGTATGCAGTATTTGTTTAGGTAATATTTTGCTCCTGTAACTTGTTGACTTTTATGGAGGACATCATGTCAGTGCTATTATGACACTTTTAAAAGGAGAACTGGTTTAACTTTCATTTAGTCTGATTCAACTTTTTCTTATTTCCAGTTGCGCAGTGGTAGAAATACCGAAGAAATACAGTTACGAAATCGACACGCCATTTGATTTACAATTAGCAGAAGTGCTTGTTGCCAGTCAACTGTTTGCGTGAGGTGTCAAAACATGGCTACAGACCTTTCTTTTGGTGGGTGGATGGTGTTTGTAATTTAAGTTAGAGCATTTTAGAATTATTAGAAGTGCACTGTATAAGAAATAATATCATTGTTTGACATGTTAGGTTATATCTGAGAATTGTAAAGTTATGTCAGTCGTTTCTTTGCAAACACTTTGACGTATAACGTGGCTTTTAGGGTTAGATTTGAGATGATGTGTAAATCTGTTACAGGTTCAATTCCATCGTTTTACCGTGAAGTTTATGATGTTATATCTCCATCGGATAGCAATATAAGTAAGGAATTATTCACAAAGTTGCTCTTGAAATCCAGACTTCCTTCACAAACTCTCAGCTTGGTAAGTGACACGTATAGTTAAATGGAAATATTGTTCAATTTCTGTCAGTAATCAAGATTTCATAGCTATATTCTCAAGAATAGTTTTTTTATTACTTTCTCTACATATACATTCCAGCCAAAAATTCGATTTCGAAACGTCACCGGAAATACATGTTTTAAGGCCCCTTGAATCCGAAGAAGAAAAATTAAATAAAGGTCTTTGTGTATGTGCGCGTGTTTAATAGCATAAATCAAGAACAGAAACTCGATTAAATATCAAACATAAGTTTAGTATCTTCCAAAGTTGCAACACAAAGGTTTTCTGGGGGACCCATCCAAAACTACCGTTTCATGAAATATTTTTCGAAATGGACATACACATGACAAAATGTATAATATCTCGAATGCACATCTATTGCTTAAAATTTACCAGTTATATAAAATTGCTTTTGAATGAAGATTTTTGCATGCGTAATTATTGTGATTTTGCTGAGTGTACTGCAATTGCAATTTGTTTCCTCAGTTGGAACATGTCTCTGTCAAAGAGTTTTACCTTCTTGTAAACTAATACAACAGTGCGTGTCAGAGCAACTTTATCACACTGTGCAAATTATAATTAAAGTTACTACTGCAGCTTGATATACCTTCCTCTTTTTATTTTAAACTAAGTTTTAATAAATTCTATATTTTTTAACTGGAATGTTTTTATTATTTTTTATTATTTTATTACCAGAATCACTACACTACCAAGCAAATTTTAGATACCTAACAGGTATAGTGAGATCTCCTCTGTACACTGTACACTTAAACAAGAAACCAGCAACCTTTAGTCAACATGATAATGCTGGAATGCAAGAGAGCAAATGGCTTCACTGCCAACTGCTCAACATCAGATACCAACGAACCATATTTTATATCCAATAAGTTTTTGTCTATCTCTTATAATTTACCAGTTATACAAAATTCATCTAAAATAAAGAGGTCTTTAGAGCCTATTCCCAGAAAATTCAATAGCCATGCAAATATCTGTTCTCATAATCGTTACATGCAGTTAAAATATTTAACAATAAATCATGTAAAAGGGTGGAGAGTTTTCTTGAGAATCTTGTGTTGTATCCTTGACAAATGGTAAACTTAACCCTACAGAGTATTGCACACCCCACTGTGGAAAGTATTCTTTTTCTGTAAACATTTCTTACTTTTCTGATGGAAATTATTTTATTTTAATTAATTTATGGTTTAATACATACCTACATTTAGTAACAAAACATAGATAAAATAAAAGATTTAGTTAAAAGTTTTTAATTAAAACTAAAGTACAACACACACATGTAACTTGTGTTTCTGTAACACTTCAGGTCTTTGAATACATTTTGTAATAATGCAGAACACAGAAATAACATTTACAAGCTGCCACTAATATATAGCAGATAAATATCGTTCTGTATCTGGAAATAAAAGTCACCGTAAAGTATTTGATAAAACAGTTGCTGGAAACTATAATGAATTAAGTTGATGATGGGGTCTAGCCAGATTCCATATGCATTCTAATATCAGCTTTGTTGTTTCAGATCTGGGAACTGGTGGATACCAAACAAGGCTCAGTATCAAGAAGTAACTTGTACAAGGCTCTAGCATTGATAGCTTGGGCACAACAAGGAAAACAGCCGAGCATGAAACTGCTCGACAACTTCTCTGGTGAAGGTTTGTATAGCTCTAACAATATCGTGAGAAAGCAATCCTATCATTTTATGATCCTGCTATTTCATACATTAATTTACTCCTAGTCATTCTTTTATTCTCGGGTACTATTTATCATTAGGTTGCCAGTTTGTCCTGTGGCAGGACAATAAACATACAAAAGTAAATGTTGCAGTTTTCCAACAGAAACTGCATTGAGGAATGTTGCACATGATTGCTTACCAAGTTTAGTCAGTGTCACAGGTAAATTAAATAACTCAGAAGTTTGAGACAAGTGAAGTTTTAATCAATGTGATGTTGAAAATGAGTCACAATAGTAACACTCACCTCACTTATAGACCGCACATACAGACAATTACATAAAACAGAATAGTTTCAACCCAGAACCTCATAAACAGGCAGTCTTCAACAGTTCAGTACACAGACTCCTCAGCATCCCACTTGACCCAGAAGAGTACAACACAGAATACCTCCAACTAAGACATATAGCCTCAGCCAATGGTTTTAACCCAGACATCATTGACCAAAAAATTAAAAAACATAAGGAGAAATTAACCTTAAAACAAATCACCACTTTGTCCATACAAAAACTGAAAGTTATATATAAAAAATTCACCTATCACCCAACAGCAGATAGGAAATTCAAAAAAATTTTCAAGAAATACAATATAAGTTTAGCTTCAAGTAACCAATTCAACATAAAAAATGCATTGAAAACAGACATTAAAGACCCCATACCTACAAACCAGAGATCAGGCATCTACAGAATTGATTGCAAGGACTGCAAATCATGTTACATTGGCCAAACAAAAAGAAGACTGGAAACAAGGCTAAAAGAACATTTCAGACATATCAAACAGAAACAAACAGATAAATCGGCAGTAGCATACCATTTTTGGACATCACATCATGAAATACAAAATGACATAAAATTGCTAAAACCTGTAAACAACCCGGCAGAACTTACAGTTTGGGAGAATATTCTCATTACACAACAAAAAGACCAACTGATGAATTTTGAAATACCGCCACATGATTTTGAACTTCTACTGAGAACACCAGATGGCTCCACCGTAATAGACCACAGAGCACAAATACCAGCCATCAGTCGGACTTCAACTGAAGAAGAGGGCAATTGCCCTTGAAACATATGTTTTGGACATAATACATATAAGTGAGGTGAGTGTTACTATTCCGACTCATTTTCAACATCACATTGACCAAAATACATGTTTTGGAACCCCCTGAATCCAAAAAAAGCATTTCTAGGAAAAGGTCTGTGTGTGTATGGACAGTATAGCTCAAAAATGAAAAGACCGTTAAATACCAAACTTGGTATTTAAGTTTGGTATCTTGCAAGGATGCAACATGAAGATTTTCAAGAAAATCCCCCCACTCCCAACTACCCTTTATATGGATCTTTTTTCAACAATTTTGATTTTCTCAAAAATGGCTCTAACAATTTTAATTAAAATACCATATATTAAAGACATTTACATTCCAAATAAAATTTATATCTTGAATTTTCTGGGAATAGCCTCTGGAGACCTTTATTCTGGATGAATTTTGCTTAACTGCTAAACCATAAGAGATAGACAAAAACTTACTGCACAAAACATGTAGATCTTGCCCAAACACACAATTTGTGTCCTTTACATTTTTGTTGTGGAGGTAACCGTTTCCAAGATATTCCTTGTTATTAGTTTCAATTGTAAAGTACTTATACTTTTCTCAGATAGGAAGTGATTTGCAATAACAATCACATAACGACACTTTTAAAACATTTGACTATCACTTTAGCATAGCACATTCCTTTAGTTGCATCCTACTTAGAAGGAACTAAGTAATAAGAACATTCTGCTAAAGTTTATCCCGATTAGCATTGTGTAGGAAGAAGAATAATGTTATGTAAGCAGTTTGAAAGTCTGATTGCTCTGCTTGAGAAATTGCCAGACATGTTATGACATTACTTTCATGCTTGCAATGACGGAGGTTTGACAAGGACCTATTTAAGGGATGAAGACAAACACACATTGTTTATTTATTAACATAGTCCCTTTTAGGGATGTACATTTCTCTTAATGTTCTTGTCATTTTATTAACCTGCTCTGCAAAATACACCTCTGTTTCAACAATGACCTTCACATTTGATATAAACTTTGTTCCTGAAAGCCATTTCTTCATGTTTGGGAAGAAGAAACAATTGGGTAAATATGGAGGGTGCAGTATAAATTCATGCAGTTTGGCAGCGACAATTCCAGAGGAACGTGCTGGTGTGTTGAAACATTTTTCTTGTTTGCCAAATGGGGCTGTCTCCTTCAATAACTCACTGCAGTATTCTCCAGGACTAATCATTTTTATTTTTCTAAGAAATCAATGAATGTGAGATCCTTTGCATCCTAAAAAATCACTTTTATCACTTATCCGGTCAATGGGACCATCTTTGCCTTCTTTGCAGCAGATTCACCAGAAACAACCCATTGTTGTGATTGTTGTTTGGTTTTCGCAGTATAATGACGAATCCAGGTCTCTTTGACACTGGCAACTCAATGCAAAAATTCCTTTAGATATCACTTCATGCAACCGTTTGTTGTGAATTGTGAGCAATTGTGGTATTCTTTGGGCCAACAACTTTTTTATCTCCAACGTTTCATGTAAATATGAATTGCCATTTCCATTGACACACCTATGGCCTCTGTCACTTTGTGAACTTTTGTTCAATATCACAAAATTCATTTTGTGGACTTTTTTACAAATTTCCTTGGTAACTAATCTATCAGACATTCATCAAGAACAGATGTCAACCAATTTAAACCCGTTGAACCAATATATAACTGTTGTCATAGATGAAAAAAGGTCCTCATAAACAGCATCCACTCTCATTTTTATTTCCTCACAAGTTTTCCAATTCAAAAGTAAAAAGCTAATTGCTGAATGATACTGCACTTTTTCACTTTTAGTAAAAATACATTGAATGGCTAAGTGAATTATCTGTCAAATCTAAACTAATATACAACATGTAAAAATGACAGGAGGTTACCTTAGCAACATGGATACGTACTTATTGAAGCTTGCGAGTGTAACAATTGTTTGTTACAGAACTGCCTAGACCAGAACTTGGTGACCTGACAGATCTAGCACATAAACAAGCAGGTAACCCAATGAGCCTGGGGTTTCGTTACCCTGAGATATGTCAGTTAGACTCTATTGAGGTAGATCTTGTTCCTGAGAAGAAAGGTTTGTTCCTCAAACACGTGGAATATCAAGTTACAAGCAAGGTACGCATGCTCAGTGTTACCAAATATTCAATACTGTATCAATACTTCTAAATTGTTAAATTTTGCATAATTGCATTTAACATAAGTTAAGGGCCATTCATATTGAAAATTAACTGTACATGCACTGGCTTACAATATAGACTCAGAATCAAATGTACCACAAACATTTTCAATGACAAACGTAGGCAATAACCAATCAGAAACTAAAATGAGTGAACTGTGCCTTACGAGCGAATAGCAAACTAAAATGGCTGTCGGAGATGAGAGTGTGCCCATTTGTGCATTTGCAAACTAGAATAATCAATTTGCTTGGTGTTTTATATTTTAAAGAATGGTCGTCTCGTCGTAGATGATGGTGGATTCATTCTCTTAATCAAAGACAAACTGACAGAGGAGATTTTCATAATCTACTAAGGAAAGCTATTTTAATAACAACTCGGTTTATTCCTATGTTGCATGTTAACTTTGACGCAAAAGCTTGGCGTTTGCATGCTTCTATGTTAACATACTATGGTTATATCAATGTCAATGTAACCATTGTGATGAGTCTATACATATATTGCCTGCAAGCTTCTGTGTCTACGTCAATATGAATGGCCCTTTAGATATGGACTTGCATGTGTCATCAAAGAGCAGATGGACTACAGTTCATGATTACACTGTTCTCTAAACAAATATTTCCAGAGCAATATCTTTTGTTTGTAATGCAAATACCTTCTCTAGGTTGAGAAAGTAAAATTCAACATCATGGTGAAAATCTCTTTTCTTGTCAATAACATTATCTGTTTTTATTGTAATTCTAAAATTATTACCATTAATTTGAATTTATGTAATGATATTGATTATGGCTTCACGGGTGATCAGCCGTGTCAGGTATATAAAATCCGACCATTGCACACTCCATGGTCTTCATCAGGGACTGCAAGTCTTACGTCATGTAATGATGTTAAAGGTTCCCCAGAAATGTTTTAATGATGTGTTATAATAAGGAAGTATTTTCATTTCCTATTCATATGAAAGTCAGCTTATTGTATGTATTCATGATACAGATAACAACTGATGGTGCAAAATTGGGGCTTTGAAACTTGATTATCATAGTGTTCTGTATGGAATGAGTCTGGGTGGCTTCCAACCTGACCAAGGCCAATGGTTTTTAAAAGCACCTCTGCGAATTGTTACAAACACAATATTTATTTATTTTGACCCATAAAATTAGAAGTGTTTGTTTTTTTGCAGAAATATGGCTCGCTGGTAAGGAGACGATATAATGACTTTGTGGCACTACATGAATTACTACTTGGAAGATTCCCATACAGACTCATACCCAAACTACCCCCCAAAAAGATGGTGGGCGGTAAGAATGTTATTGTTGTTATGTTTACTATACAGCAACCTCAAGAAACAATAATTTAGACAAATTTAAAACATTTAATGTCTTCATTTAAAACCATTTAAACAGTCATCACTTTCATGTACCTTCGCACTCATACTGCACTCCCTTCTCCATCAACCACTTAAAACATGAATTTCCAGGCAAATTCAAATTAAGTATTAAAATAAAGATAAAATAATGAAGGACTTAATCAGCTTAAGTTTGTTCAAAATATATGGCCAACTTTTCAGTTTCAGAATATTTTTGAGTTGTGTTTGTAACACTTAAGTATCACTTTATATAGTTTTTCCAGACCAGTTTCAAAGCCATGTGGGCCTCATTGTCGATGGTTTCCAAATGAATTACCACAGGGTATTCTATGTTGAGGTGTGATGTTCGCACGCCACTTTTGGTCTACTAACCATGAAATAGTATCTAATATTCACCTTATAAAACCTGCCAGACATGCGGCAGAGCTCAACGTCTGGGAAAAAATCCACATCATTAAAAACCAATGCCACGTATTCAGCTTTGAATTGCTGCCACAAAATATATTGTGGAGGTTCGTCACTCAGTCACACCTCAACATAGAACACCCTGTGGAAATTCAGTTGGAAACCATCGACAATGAAGCCCACATGGCTTCGAAACCAGTCTGGAAAAACGATACGTAAGTGATACTTAAGTGTTACAAACCCAACTCAAAAATATTCTATTCATATGTGTCGCTGTTCCAAAACACCCTTTCATTAAAATTGTTCTTACAATTTCATTTGAATGTTAAGTTATGTCTTCTTTTTATGTAGACTATAATGCTAAATTCCAAAATTCTGTTTTGAAAAATGGGGGTCGTCTTATATTTGGATAAATACAGTATGTAAAATAGAGATTGCCAACATTGTATTAACTTGAACTCTGTACATAGAAAACAATGAAGTTGCACATTGGCAAAGTGAATACTCACCGGCTGCCTGTTTCAGCTGACTCTCATTTTATTGAGGAACGACGCAAGTCTCTGAGAAGATGGTTGACACTAGTAACAAGACATCCTGCACTGACTGGTGACCCGCTACTGAACTTCTTCCTCACCTACACTGGTGCGGACGTGCAGCACAAGATCAGGGAAGTGTTCAGACGCATGCCAGACGAGTTCACTACTTCAGAACTTGCAGCACGTGCTAAGGTAAATGATATCATATTTGTAATCTTATGAAGAAATTCAATTTAAGCATACCTCAACTTTTCCCAAATTGTTTATTTACGTTGTTATTGGTACTACCCATTCCACCTCATGCTACTGGTGGCAAACGCTGGCACTAACTGTTACATCATACATTGGACAGGCGCTGCAGAAAATCAGTGTGCATTAAACAAGTATTCGAATACAGCCATGTGTTAAACGAACATGCCCACTCATCATGTACAGCAGTGCTGACATTACAGATGGCAAGTTGCAAGAAATCTGATAACTGTTGCCTATTGTCTAGTGTTAATGAGGTAAATGGAACATCAACATAAATGCCTGCCATTTTTAGCATTATGTGATGGACTGTGCCATGCGCTTGGCCCACACAACCTCTCAGTGGTCTACATTCACTAGACAACAGCAACACTAGTGACACCACCAACAGCCGTTTGAACTGGAACAGGCTATATTACCATTTACTGGAATTAAAACAAAATTTGGTGATAGAATCAATTGGCAGTAAATCAAAATTCAGTATGATTTCTCCCAAACCATGAAATCTTTAGGTCTATTCAAATGTTTTAATAATTTAACCTCTGATCTGCCACAGCTGATTTAGCAATCTGTTTGTGTTTAATATTTTTAAAATGCTTCTTAACCCTGGTTTCCAAATTACATTTGGTCTTACCAATGTAAACAAGGTCGCATTTATACAATATGATTGATAAATGCCAGATTTTTTATTTGTTGAAGTTTCATTGTTTTTGGAACAGCTGGCAAATTTTTTATATTGTAGGGGTATTTATTTTGAGGAACCAATTTATATCATGTTCATTAAAAATGTTTGTGAATATTTTAATTGCCCAAGGATAAGTAAATTTTATAAAAATGTGAGTGATTCCATGGCACAGCTCACTAAGAGCCTCGGCTACTGCCCAGCCGCTGCATTCCCCATCTCGGTCCATTACAGACATCATGGATGGGATACAGTATTAGGGGGAGGGAAGGAATCAGCGCTTCAGTCCCCCCATGACCAGTTATTGCAGTCTTCAGGACCTGGAGCCGCTACTTCTCTATCAATTGGCCCCCCAGGGACCTCACAACGCTGAGTCCAGGTCTCCCAGCTGGTACTGGGAATCGAACCCAGGTCTCCCACTTGGCAAGCAGCAATGCTACCACTGCGCTAAGGAGACAACCATTACAAAAATGTAATCTCTCTGATAGTTTTCTGATATTTAAAATTCTCGATGTTTTTATTTATAAAATTAGTATTAAAACCATTAGTTAAAGCAGTGTTTATAATATGTTAATATTATTTATTAATCCATCTTATGTGAAAAAAGGTGAAAATTTTTATTTTGTATGTAATTATCAGCATGAGTTTATTTTCTATAAATGCCAAAATTCAAATGATTGTTATTTTTTCATTATTTTTAAATCTAGGAAAGGGAGATAGCCACCATTTTGAATTTTGAATGGAAATTTTGTAGCTTTATCTTGCAAATTTAAAAGTTTTAAAGCATCATTTATATGTTTAACAGGAATGATAATAAAAATGCCATTTACATAGCTATAGGAAGTTTTAAAAATTAGAGGAAATCCTATATTGACTTGTATTCCAAAATAGCTCATGAAAAGATTAAAGTTTTAATGACAGCTTCTGTCGCTGGAGAAGGATGGTTCAGGCATTAATGTCTGTGGCCTGCATTGGGTTACCTGGTCTAGCTGGGTGTTTTTCATGGTTTCCCTCACCAAAGTTGCTACTTGAGAGTACAACAATAGTAATTGTGATTGTGCTGCCATCTATCCACAGATTGGGTAAGCATGGCACCCTTCACTGCATTTGTCTTTCGTGGAGATAAGTTGTAAGAATGGTGTTAGAAGTCTAGCTGCACTTTGCTATCTGAGTATATGGCATTAAATGGAGGTCGTATAGAATGGGGATGAGACCTCAAAAGCTTACTGTCCACCACATGCTCAAACCGAACAATTCCATCACAATATGACTGAGTTGTTAAAGCAACATAAGCTTAAATAGAAAAGAAACAAAATCTTTTCAAGAAATTTCTGACTTAGTTCACTTTCACCATCCCCTTATTAACATTTAAACAAAGCTGATTATTCTATAATAATAATAATAATAATAATAATAATAATAATATAATAACAACAACAACAATAAATGATATATAAAAAAGGAAGCTAGTAACAGTGAAGTAAATAGAAATATTAAAAAATAATAATTTGTAACAATTCCTACTTTATTTTTTTTTAAATACACAGGACTAGTTCTCAACAGATCTTTTGATTGTGAAACTGGTTCTGTGTATTTAAAAAAAAAAGAGAAGTGAAGAATTGTTACAAAGTATTAATTGTTATATTAATAATAAATTATGTTTACGCCAAAATGGAAACAAAAGTTCAGTTTTAACGCTGTAAACTAAGGTAATTATTCTATCAAAATATAAATACAAATTTTGTTTTATTCCACTAAAGAAAAAAGAAGAAAAAAAAAAGAGAAACCTTCACAAATTAGATTACGGGATTATTATTTGAAAGCATAAAAGTTAATTTAATGTGATGAAATGACTAAAAAATCTTGAGTATTTTAAACACAAGAAGTTGATTAAAGAAGTATAAAAATTTAAATTATTTTTATGTCCCAAATTGAAAAGAAATTCAATATTTGCAATGAAAATTGTATTTTGAAATTGCTCATAAGCGAAAGTTAGCACCTGGTGGATTCTACGAGGAAAAATGGTTTGTTGGATGCGACAAGCTTGTTTTACTGTTTGCAGGAGCTTGTGCCCCCAGACACACACAGCGAGTTTGCCAACAGCAGAGACCAGATCAGAGTGATACTGAATGGTATTGCTCGTATCAAACAGATTGCTGACGTCCTGGCATTCAGATCACACGGGTAAGTCATGTCATGTCAAGTGGAGAACTTATTTCTGTTATACAATAAAAAAGTGGTTAAGGCTTGGAATTATTGTTTTAGTTTTTGTTTAGAAGCATAAGAATCTCCACTGGGTGACTGGTGCATATGTTTAGTGTAATACTTATGACTAATTGCCCATCTTTACTTGGTGCTTTAACATTGCAGCTATTTGTGATAATGCTGACTCTCTTTGGCTTCCAGCTTGCAGTGCTGTGAAATGTCAAATGAATTATTTGCGGCAGTGAATCAAAGTTTTTTTTTTGGTAATGTGGTACCACAGGCGATGACACTGGTGATACATGGAATGTGATGGTGGGGGAAACCTGCCCCTGCGCCACTTTGTCATATGCGGTCGCTTGGGATCAAAGCCAGGACATCTAGGTGAGAGGCGAGTGGTCTAACCACTCAAAGACTGTAGATGTAACTAATTGAAGAATCAATAAACACATTTGTTACCTTATACTGCAATGATTAATATTTTGGGTAAAAACATAATGGTATTTGGATAAATATGGTGCATCACCTTCTGCCAAAATTTCAAAATGTACATATTATGCGATGTGTGTTTTCTAATTAAAATTCTTTGGCAAGTATCCACTCTGTTCAGGTATTTTGTAGGTTTTAGGAGTGTAATGTTAGGTTTAATGTCCAGGACTGATGTATCTCTGCTTTTACTTAATGTCGCTTGAATCTGATTCAGATACTGTTAATTTTGACATTTGCAAGTATAACTTGCTTTAGGAGCTAATTGCTGGATGTTACAGATATGCAACGGACATGGCAGAGCTAGGTTCCCAGCTCACTAGCTTAGCCAACGAGCCACACGGCTGCTCAAACTGGGCAACTGGTGGCAATAATGTCTGGGCAGACATGAAGAAGGGCTTCCACATCATATCCAAGTAGGAGCTTTTCACTCTTTTTAAATTACTTTGTGTGTTTTGATTTTTAATGGGTACCTGTATTACAAATGAAGATATCATTTTATTTTTTCCAAGCACAAATTACTTATTTATCAACATAGTCCTCTTTTAAGGATATACATTTCTTCCAATATTCCTGACCTTTTTTAACCCTTCAAAAATAGGAACTGTCAAGCTCTGCAAAATACCTTCTGTATTAGATCAGTCCAACTCCTGATATATACACGATTTGTGCAAAAAATAATCTGATGTGTTGCATTCACATGACTTTCTCTACATCTCAACAAATTATTGTTAAAATGCTATTGTTCTATCTACTCCATGCTAATCGAGGTACATTATCAGAAATTGTCTTACTACTTGTTTCCTTGTAAGTAGAAGGGAATAGACTAGGCTAAACTGCCAGTCAAATGTTTTAAAATGTGGTTGCCATGGGATTGAAATCCGTTTTCTTTGCATGGCCAGGAGTTGACAAGTTCCCATATGAGAAAAGTGAAACCAATAACAAGCAATATCTCGAAAATGCTCAATTCCTTGAAAAGTGTATATGACATAAATTATGTATTTTACAGAGATATACATTTTTTGTGTAGTAAGTTTTTCTCTCTCTTACGGTTTACCAGCTATACAAAATTAAAAAAAAAAATCATCCATAATAAAGAGGCCTTCAGAGGCTATTTCTAGAAAATTCAAGATATACATTTTATTTGTTGTGTAAATATCTTTAATATACAATATTTTAATCAAAAATTTTAGAGCCATTTTAGATAAAATCAAAATTTTGAAAATTTTTCCATATAAGGGTAGTTAAGGGATTTTGCTCAAAATTTTCATGTTGCATCCTTGGAAGATACTAAACTTATATTCCAAATTTGGTATTTTACTGACTTTTCATTTTTGATTTAAAAATGCTTTTTTTGGATCCTAGGAACCCTAAAATGTCTATTTCTGGTGAAATCTGGTATTGAATTTTTGGATGCAATACAATACCTTCTCTATACACTATGTACATAGAACATGTAGAGAAAGTAAGAATGATATCAGGTTGAAACTGATTATAATTAATTTCAAGTAAATAATGATATTTTCAGTGTGACTAAGGGAAGTTTGTTATTGTGGCAGGGAGTTTGGTCAGTTGTCGAGTAAAGCGCTGCAGCAGGCCGTGAGAGAGGAAGACGAAGTGTGTGAGAGACTGAACCTGTTGCTGGACATTCTGGTGGCGCACAGAGAGTTGTGTGAGAGACATGAGAAGGGCGTGGCACAAGATCACGCCAGAGCCTTAGCCAAGATGCTGGCCCTCAAGAAGAGACAGATGCAAGGTGTCATTAGAGGAACAGATGTGAGTACTTTGCTGTCATGGTAACTACGAGGCTTGCCCCATATTTTTGTTCTCCACAAAAACCAAATTTACATATATGAGAGAATAATGTTTATTTTTCTACGTAATCACCTTCAAGTTCCAAGGCCTTCTCCAAGAAGACATGAGGGGATAAAAATGTGTACTCTGTCTTTTGGCATTCTGCAGTGGCCCAAACAAGTGGAAATGTGAGGGGACCAGGTAACACTGTGAGCGGAAGTGAGCATTATCATGCTGAATGAAAACATCACATCAATGAGAATTACACCCTCACACTGATCAGCTCAAGGATGCCATTGCTCCTTCATAATTGTGCCCACACTTGGCTTCAGTGCCATGTGCCCCATGGTTTCTTTCTCTGCTATGAGAAATTCAATCATAACACATTGTTTATGATGGAGGTCACTTAAAACAACATTCCTACAACTACACTTTCTGTCAGAAGAAACTCAAGCTTTGCATACACATGTAGTAAGTTACACCTAAATTTGTACATTTCTCAATAGGGTTTTTCACTGCAAAGTAAATTATGGGGCATTATTTATTAGACAATACCCTGATGGTAAGCATGGGATATTTCTGTCAGAGTTTTTGAAACATGTTCAAAGGTTTACCACCCATTACAATGTTTCAAACTGCATTTGCTTGGCCATGATGGTTTACTACTGCTTCTAAAGGCAGTCAGCTCTTGCTGTTTGCTCATTTTCTAATTAACTGCAATTTGATTACTTACTTTAGACTCATTTTTCTGCAGCTGTACATAATAACATTTTAACTGTTTTTACGGAATACAAAGGAAATGCATCAAGGGTTTGTTAGTACTCGGAGAACTACTTTGTAATTTGCGACATCAGCCAATGAATGTAAACTTGATTCACTTTGTGCACATGTCTCTGTTTACATGAATATAAAACTTCAAGACCTGCAGTCTTTTGGAAGTCATATACTGAGAAAATTTCAAAGATAGCAACTTGCTAATTTTCTGGCAATTTTAGTAGTCATTTAGAGAGAATTCTGGAAATGATTTAAATTTTTGGTTTGAAAAATCTGTTAATTCAAAAATTGGACTTTAATATGAAATAAAATTACACCTAAAAATTATTTCATGTACGAGGATATCCCAGTGCATGTCCTCCAAGACTTTTTGATTTTGAGTTAATCTCAAAACATAAAATGAAATCAGATTTTTGACAGTAGAGAAAGTAAGAATTGGCAAAATATTAATATCGTGATGTACCCAACAGGCTGAATCTGTGGAGCAGTTGGAATCAAAGATGATGGAACAGGAATCTGTGATTGCCAACATGGAACTGCGCAATGCTTTCTCTCTACACTGCCTCCATCTAGAGACACAGTTGGTACACGTGCACTTTGAAATTCTCGCATCTGTGTTAGGAACGTTAGTGGCAGTTGAAATACGAGGACACTCAGAGGTGAGATAATTCAGCAACTGCTAGTACCACATTTATGTGTGAAGGCAGGTTTCGGAGGAAGGTGGCTAGGGATATGGAAGCTGAAAGCTTTAAGAAGGATAAACTGCACATAATGTTTAGTAAAGTGGGAGAGAGAATGAGGTAGGAATAAAAGATATATTGAAGGAGCAACAGCAGCTAAGAGATTAGGGGAATTCTTATGGAAAGATAAGATTCAATTAGCGAGAGCAAATTGTTAAGTAATTTTACTGTATAGATAACATAGTGATGAAGTATATGTGTAAAACAGAGGTTGGTTTGGACCACCATTCTATTGAACTTATCACTCAAATATATCAGCCAACGTATGGAAAAGAAAAATTGCTGAATGTTGCTTGAACGGTGGAGCTGAATTATAATTTTATTTAAACTTTTTAAGACATAGTTGTTTGGTTTATTGTGAAGGGAGCCTCCGGTGCCATTTAAAAACCAACACTTAACTATATTTAAAGTAGATTCTACATTTTACGTAAATTAGTAATATTCAGAATATTTGGTATTATTTCCTGTGCATCTATGATTGCTTGAAACCAACTTTAACAGAATTTCAAGCTTGCATCATTTACAAGGTATGAGGTTCGTAACAGGCATTATTCATTTGTTCAGTTGAGATGCCTAAAGTCTCACAGATTTTTGTTTGGTGTTCTTGCACAACCATACCACGGATTTTGTCAATGTTTCCTGTATGCTTGTCTGAATACATTTAAATTCATTCATCCAAAAGTAAATGATCTTCAGAGTCTGTTTTCATTTGTGCAACAGTCCAACCCTTCAAATGAAAATGTTTAATAACAGAACCAAACTTGGTTTTCTCTCATTTCCAATTGCAGTCAACACATTGACCAATTTAGACAGCTGTCTGCAATGAAGTGTACACTGCACATTGTTAAAAATGTTATACAATGCTTTGATTAATCAAGCTTGCCAACCGTGAATCTGCAACAAAAATCTTCCATTCTTTCATGAAAATTTACCAGACTTATCAATAATTCGTTAGTCTCATAACCTGAAATATGTATCTATTATTCATAACCGCATTAGAATTAGCCTGTAGAATCCCTGTAGGGCAAGGGCCTCTTGGCTGGATATCCCACATAGCCAGTTTAGGAAAGAAATTCTGCCTCTATCAGTAGTCTCCATTCTCTGCGATCCTTGACCGCTGTTATCCAGTTGTGTCCAAAGTGAAGTTCCAGATTGTCTGCCCATCTTTTTTTCTGGTGGCCTATGTTCCTTTGACTGGTTCTTGGATCTCAGGTTGTTGTCTTGTGTGTCCATTCTCTGGTGTGGCCCGCCCACTTCCATTTGATGTAGGTGGCTGATGATGTGTATTTGATGCCTGTCATCTTCCTGAGATCTTTGTGTCTAATTCTGTCATGAAGGCTGACGCCTGTCATCTTTCTTTCCAATTCCTTTGGCATGTTCCCTGTTTGTTAGGGCCCAGGTTTGGTCTTTATACAGTAAGAGAGGAAGGATGCAGCTTTTTTCATTCTTATTCTGTATAATTCTGCAATATTAAATTAACCTAAAAATCTGAATGCTTTGTAATAATATATTTATTTAACAAACAGTACAAAGTTTTATCAAAGAGTAAGTTACAGGTGACAGTGTCTTGACAAATTGTATACTTTCACATTTCGATATTACTGAAATCAAATTTCACAAACTTCTGGGGATTGGAACTTGATTTTAGAAGCGGATGAAAAGCAATTATCATCTAAAACCAAATGAATGAAAAGGAATTATGTGATCCATTGTTATACATAACTGGTAAATTAACTTGCATTCGAATTTGACATTATATTCTGAATATACAACAGTTGCATTTTATTTTGCCAACCTAATCATGATGTTAGTGATTTCTCCCTTCCAAAGATTGGTATCACTTAGCGAGATTAAGTGGTGCCTGGGTACAAAGGATGCAATTAATATGTAATATTTCTCCTTGAAATATTGAAGTACTGTTGTGTAGGAAATGAGCTGAAAATGGTTATATGAGTAAAGAAATGTGTTACATACTTCAATTACAGATTCTAATTTGATTACATAAAGCAAAAGATTGCTACTAAGTGAATGAATGTCATGTTAAAGCAGGGAGGTCCATAACCTCTAAAAATTAAAGTATCAAGTTTATCCATTGCCATGGTTAACATTAAAGAATCAGATTGACCAATTATTTCCATTTTTAATAATTTGTAAAACAAGTGAAATTTGATTTGTGTTTTGTTTTATTTTATGACTGAGCAGAACACAGTGTGGACTTGAATGAAGGTGAGTAAATTGATAAGTTCCACTCAACCTTGATACTTCTTTCTTAAGAAGTGTAGCCAAGTGGTTAGACCTCTCACCTCTCACCTGGCTTGTCGTCCTCTGTGGTGTAATGGTTACCATGCTAACTTCATGTACCCAAGGTCGCGAGTTCAAACCCGGCGGAGGGCGATGGATTTTTTCGGGCGTAAAAATCCTTAGCATGGCTTCCTTCGGAAGGTAAGTAAAGCCGTTGGTCCCGTGTCGTAGATTTACGGAACGTAAAAGAACCTCAAGCCTGATAGAGAGGCCTCTGAGCAAAATTAAGCGGTCTTTCACGCCCAATTTAGAATGGGATGCTGAGAACCACAGTAGTTAAAGAGCGTCTATAAATAACACGCCATTTCCATTTTTTCACCTGGTTTTGATCCCAGGCAATCGCATGAAGGATTTGTGGTGGACAAAGTGGTGCATGCAGGGGCAGGTTCCCCTGGTGTTGCACTCCACTAGTGCTCCAATTTCACTCGTGGTCATCCATCATCTGTGTGCCAAATGTAGTAAAAGCGGGCATTAAACACTAGATTAAAAAGAATACAATATCTTCAAACTCAAGAAAGAAACAGGTTATCATGCATCATTGCTTTGAAATAATGATGTATTTTATTTCTTTTTATAGTTTTATAGATCAAGGGGAAAATTAAAAGCAATTTGTGTGTTCCAGTTACACAACTTTCTCTACCTTTTCTGCTAGAGGTTAACTATTCTGACAAAGGTTCATGCTAATCAAGATAAACATGAATAGAAATGGCTTACTCTATATTTTCTTGTAGGTATACTCAGGAAATAAGGGAGTACACCAGACTAAAGCAATATTCAAATGTTTTAAGATCTGGTTACTAAACCATTAGAGGCAACTGTTTTGAGAAAAAAAAAATTTCAAAAATTTTCCCCATGTAAAGAGTTGTTTGGGGTGAGGGATTTTCTTGAAAATCTTCGTGTTACATCTTTGTTCACCTTGGTAGAATATTTTTTTTAAAAGTTTTCATTATAGAAAAGAAAGTATTGGGAAGTTTAAACCAAAAACAATATGTCAAAACTAGTTGATTAAAAAAAAAAAAAAGTACTGACAAGAATTGAATTTTTTAATTAGATCTACATATTTCCTGAGTAAGTTTTTGTCTATTCCTTCAGAATAAAGGAGGCTTCAGAGGCTATTCCCAGAAAATTC
Organism: Hymenopus coronatus; assembly: GCA_030762935.1. Taxonomy (NCBI): domain Eukaryota; kingdom Metazoa; phylum Arthropoda; class Insecta; order Mantodea; family Hymenopodidae; genus Hymenopus; species Hymenopus coronatus. Next base: position 80,650,219 of record CM060899.1, read on the forward strand.
AAATACATATTTTGTCATGTAAATATCATTGATATACAATATTTTAATTAAAACCATTAGAGGTAACTGTTTTGAGAAAAACAACATTTTCAAAAATTTTCCCCATGTAAAGAGTTGTTTGGGGTGGGGGGTTTTCTTGAAAATCTTCATGTTACATCTTTGCACATATTAAACTTAAATACTAAATTTGTTAATTAACAGTATTTTTGTTTTTGAGCTCTGGTACATCCTTCCCCCCCTCATACATTTTTTTTTTCTAAAAATGCTTTTTTGGGATTCAGGGTACCCTAAAACATATATATCCAGTGAAATCTCGGCATTGAGTTTTTGGGTGCAATGCAATACCTTCTCCATACATAGTACGTGTAGAAAAAGTCAAAATTGTAACAAATGTCAGTACACAATATTAACAACACATGCATTTATTGAATTCCTCTTGGACAGACATTTTTAAAGCTGTTTCCTTCGTATTTTTTGAGGATATTATTTCATGCTGTACTTCACAAACATTGTGTTACTTTATTTATTTTGCAGTTCAAGTAAAATTCCTTAATTTTACACTTAAAAAAGTAGAATGTGTTAAATTTGTTTGCACCTGGACACAAAATTGCTCACATTAATGTAATAAACTGTGCTATATGATAAGAATATTGAAAAGATACTTTATGCATGTCCATTCACTATTGAGCCCCAGCAACCTTCATAAACACAATTAGAACCATGGAAGGTTGATGCAAACCCCTTTTAAAAAAATCTGACATGTTCCATTCATGTAACTTTCTGTAGCTGTTCCACAAACAAATCTACATTATGCTACTAATTGAGATAAACACTAACAGAATTATTGATCATATTGCTTGCCTTCTTGTAAGTAGAAGGGAAATAAAGGAATACACCGAGTTAAAGAGATAGTCTAATATTTTAAGAGCTGGTCGCTATGTGAAACAATTGAATTCAGTTAACTTTGCATGGTCCCATTTGAGAAAAGTTAATTAGTTAAATATTGAAACCAATAACAAGGAATATCTCAAAAATAGTCAAGTCAACAAGAAAATTGTATATGACACAAATTGTGTATTTTAAAGAGATCTACATGTTTTGTGTTTTTAACTATATCTTACGGTTTAACCATTATGCAAAGGCTATTCCCCAAAAATTCAAAATATAAATTTTATTTGGCATATAAATATCTGAAATATGTGGTATTTTAATCAAAATTGTGAGAGCCATTTTTGAGAAAATCAAAATTTTAGAAATTTTTTCCATGCAATGGGAAATTTTAAAATTTTTTTCCATGTAATGGGAAATTTGAGGCAGAGGGGGGGGGGGGAGTTCTCAAAATCTTTGTGTCACATCCTTGGAAGATATTAAACTTAATAACTAAGTTTGGTATTTTACCGAATTTATGTTTCTGAGTTTTCTAAAAATGCTTTTTTTTTTATACAGGGGATCCTAAAATGTGTATTTCTGGTGAAATGTTGGTACAACATTTTGGGTGAAATGCAATAGCTTCTCTACCTATGTACTAAGTAGAGAAAGTAAAAATTAGGCTTTGTTCTTGTTTCCCTACATTCATATTTATGAAACTGTTATGCTTGTAGTTTAATTACAACTAATAACACAAGACCTTGACAAATTTGTAAGAAAAGTATTGTGCATGGGCATTTAGTTGTATAATAATTTGCTAAGCAACATCAAGGGATTTCAAATTAAATTAGAACTAAGAACTGCTTTTATTCCATAGATGATTATCTAAGTAAAGGTAAAGCATGAAGTACTGACTGCAAAACAGCGTAATAGCTATTAGCTTAGAGAAGTATTTGTATAACAGTGTTTAGAGAAAGTAAAATAAGAATTGAAGCTTTTCTGACAACATATTAACTAGCCAGGTAAGTACATGGACTGACATCAACAGGGTAAACTGAAGTACAAAACCATCAGAAATTTGGTCACCTCAGTAAAAGATAATTTAGCTCTAAGGGCACCTTGGTGTTTACCACATTCCTTGTGACTGCAACCTGAAAAATCTGATATGTTCCATTCACATGACTTTCTCTACATCTCTGTCACAAATTATTGTTAATAAGCTTATCTTTTAAATGTAAAAAGAAGCTAGTAACAGTGAAGAATAACACAAATATTAATATAAAAATAATAGTTGCAACAAATCTTCACTTATCTTTTGGAATCCTTGCCTGGGCTAGTTTTGCAACGATTTCATTGCATTATCAACATATCCTTGAACATCAAAAAAGAGACCAAAAGGATATGTTGATAATGCAATGAAATCGTTGCGAAACTTGTCCAGGCAAGGATTCCAAAAGATAAGTGAAGATTTGTTGCAACTATTATTTTTATATTAAGCTTATCTTTTATTTATTTAATGCTAATCGAGTAAAATTAGCAGAAATAGTCTTATTTGTTGCTTTAGAAGCAAAATAAGGGAGTACCACAGGTTAAAGTGAAAGCCAAAAGCTGGTTGCTATGTGACTGATGTTCCTTTGTTTGTATGGACACGAGTTGACAAATTCCTGTATGAGAAAAGTATAAGTTTTTCAAAGCTGAAAAAAAGAAAAAGGAATATCTCAAAAACGATCAACTCCACGAAAAAAATGTATATGACATAAATTGTGTGTTTTAACGTGCTCTACATTTTTTGTGTGAAGTTTTTGTCCATCTCTTACGGTTTAGTAGTTATGCAAAATTCATCCAGAATAAAGTAGTCTTCAGAGGCTATTCCCAGAAAATTCAAAATATACATTTTATTTGTCAGGTAAATATCTTTAATATATGATATTTTAATCAAAATCGTTAGAGCCATTTTTTAGAAAATCAACATTTTCGAAAAAAGTTCCATGTAAAGGGTAGTTTGGGGTGGGGGGATTTTTCTCAAAATCTTCGTGTCGCATCCCTGGAAGATACTAAACTTAAATACCAAGTTTGGTATTTTACCGACTTTTCGTTTTTGAGTTATCGTGTTGGATACAGGGGACCCTAAAACATATATTTTTGGTGGAGTGCAATACCTTCTCTATACAGTATGTGTAGAGAAAGTAAAAATGACAGGACTGGCAAAGTGTTGGAAAGAAGCCTTAGCCATCTCATCTGAATGTTAATCACGATTCAGGTCTACAACTGAGTACAGCACGGGCCTTAACACCGTCAGCAATCTTATACAAGAGATTGCTTGTGCTGTAAAACAGGTGCATGCTCAACATTAGCTTTATAACTGGCATGTCCATGCCTCAGAGACTATACAAACTACATTGCATGAAGTTTGTGTTGCAGATGGCAGAGGTATGGCAAATGATCCAGCCAACAGTGTCAAAATGTCTACCTGATAAAAACCCTCAACATTGCATCAATGGGAATGCTGCTCAAGAGAAATGACTCATGTTGCATAAGAATGGCAGCTGCCTCAAGGGATTTGGAACAGTACTTGCTGCGCTGTTTTACCTTATTGATATGCACCATGTGCTATTCTGTTTACTTGTCCTACAATGACTGACAAAATTCATAATATAAAGAAATGTTCAACATGTTTGTTATAGCTTTAACTTCTGCATGCTTTATAGTACCAAATTTTGATCTCACAAAGAAAAATTAAATGAACTGAAAAAATGCCACCAACACACATTTTAACCCATTCAATAATGGAAGTTAGGTGTTAAAATAAATTTAAAAAATATTATAGGGCACAAACCTCCAACCATGCCGTATGGTCAACTCTCTCATACCATACGGCCATTGGGACATATGGTAACTGCAGTATTATCTCATCTTTTTTAATGCTGTGTAGTGATGTCATCCTGTTGAGCCTGAGGAAGTGACAGGGGGCCATGTCCATGCTATATTCTGGTTCATGTGATCAAAGTTGTCAAACATTTTAGGCAGTTGGTTTCAACATGATATGCACGACACCAGTTCCAAGTTCTTAATCATCCGCTTCATTCAGCAATGTCAACATGATGGTGATTCAGTGATTTTCCTTACTTCTTCCACATTGTTGTGTCATTCTTGGATTAGATTAGAAGGTTTGTTTAGACCAGAAAGTCACTTGGCCCTTTTTGAAACATTTATACCTCTCAAAAACTCTTTTCTTACTCAAAGTAGATTCGCTAAAAGCCACAGTCAATATTTTGAATGCAGTGCTGCACTTTATTCCATTTTTCAAGCAAAATTTAATCCAAATTCTTTGATCCCTTTTTTCCAAAAGTAAAAATTCCCTGAGCACTCAAAAACATGTATAATCAACAATAAACTAAATATTCAAAGCAGCTGAAAGTGCAAACATGATATACGAACAAGATAACTTTTTTTTTTTTTAATTGGATGTATAAAGCCCATGAAATTAAATGTAAAAAAAAATGTCTAATATTTTGTTGTTGTCATACGTCATATATAATTTCTTTGGTGAGTCACCTTGCAGGCTGCCACATTAGCTCAAGTGTTTTGGCTGCTCTTTATGTTTCCATTTATTGTTGTGAATGGCCCTAAAGGTTATAAAGAGAGGAGTTCAATCTCATTACAAAGTGTCTGGTTTAGCCAAATGAGATTTAAGTATATACACTGTTTTGTGCTGTTGGACCACAAGAAGAAAGCGACTGGGGTCTGAGGTATGAGAGGGGGCTTACTGCTCATGTACTCAATTTGTTTACTGTCTCAGTCACATCTAACTACTACGTTAAGTACAGTGAATGCAAAAAGTGTTTGTATACTTTTAATGTATATTTAAATTTTACATATATAGGCAATAAGGAAAATGCATGGTCTAATATATATGAGGGAACTTGCAATAAATCCTATATAGGGTCATTAAATTATGAGGTAACCCTTTCGCAGCCTCTCTCCACTGTGTGAGAAATCCGAGAATTGCTTACAGAGGTGCACTAAAATACACATCTTAAGATAAATTGTGGAAATATTGACAAACGGCAGCACTGGTCTAAGCTTAGCAGGAATCCTTACCTCAAGTTTCTGTACATTTCTGTTTGTTATACTGTCTGTTTGGGAGCAGAAGCTCAATATTTATTTAAGGTAAGAACTCCAGTGAGGCTCTTGGATCTCTCGGGCAGTGGTGAGAGGAGTTACCTTATAATTTAATGACCCTATACATGTGTATAGATTACAAATAAATCCAGGTAGTGCAAACAGGTTAGGCACAATAAGTGGTTGTACATCTGAAAACAAGTCATGAAAAGAAGAGTTCAAGTGCAGCACCAATAAGATATAGTGTAGCCGTGTACCGTCAAAATGGGGAGCAACCAAAGTGGAGACAAGAAACATAATTATTACATTGTGCAATCAGAAATTGTTGGTACACATCATTCAATAAGTAGCAGATTTTGTGGCCTTAAGACAATCCAAAGTAGGCCAAGACCTACTATTTTGAGCAAGAAGGATAAAAACAATTTGCAGAGAAATCAAAAAGCACCCAAAGTTAAGTTAGCAGCTGATTTAGAAAGATGTGGTTAAAAGTACCAACCAGAACAGTCAGAGATGTTTTTTAAAAAAAAAGGCTTTCATGGAACAAATTTTGGATGAGTAAGAAAACTTACGTAAAGCGATTAAAATTCATCAGAGAGTAGACTTCTGGAAACGGGTAATATTTTCATATGAAAGCAAGGTCAATAGTAGACAAATGATTGGAGGAAAAAGAATATAGACTAAGATCCACAAAATATTCTACTCACAGTAAAACATGGAGGTGTATGATTACACTTTATTGATGGAAATATGACCCAAAAAATATATATGAGCATTCTGAAAGAAAATCTTCACATTGGGGTCTGGAAAATTCTTTTATGTTTCAGCATGACATATTGCTATGATACACCTCCTGACAGAATATCTATGCTCCGTTCTAGAGGAAAAGCTCACAAAGCAGGCTTAAAACAAGCTTTTCAACAGGAATAGAATTCAATTGACCCTAGAATCCCTGCCTGCCTTGAGAACTGGAGACAAAGGCTTCCCTACTAAGTGTTAAATTATGAAAATTTGTTGTTAATCTCTATTTAAATAAGAGCTCAAAAAGACGAGCAATTAATTTGTTTCACAAATGGAAATTTATTTGTTGTTACGAATATATGGCAGAATTTGTGACAGTGATGTGTTCTAGCAATTGAGTAGATTTTGTAACACTACTGTACTTATTTTTGTTATTGGAAAACAGGAATCTTGAAACAACTTAACATTATTGTGGCCCAAAAAAACAGCTACTCTTTAAAAACATTGAATTCTAAATCCAAAGAAAACAAGCCAGGAATATATCAGCTCAGCTGCAACGACTGTGAAAAAATCTACATTGGCCAGAAGCATAAAAACAAGAGCAGAAATATTAAACAAAAACAAGAAAACAAATGAGCAGTAGCTTGGCATTTTTGGAAAGAACAACACACCATAAATAGAAGTCTGAAAATACTCACAAGGACAACAGAATTAAAAGTTTGGGAGAACATGTACATTTGGAATCCTGCCTGATGCAGAGGTTCATCAAACCACCACCAGGGACAAGCACAAGCAATGCTGACAGTCGACTAAAGGAATTGACAATGGAAGCACATAGCTTCTGAAACATGTTTTCCAATAATAAAAGTAAGTGATGTAGTGTTACAAAATCAACTCGCTAATTAATTTCCATTTGTTTGTTGGGTTTATTTTTTATGTCGCCTAAGAAAATTAAAGTTCAAACTTGCTGTTAATAAATCAGTTGGATGTTTATTTTTACTCATTCTGTTAACAATCCAAATTCCAAAATGTACCAACACTTTTTGTATTCACTGTATAATTATGGAAATTTAGATTTTCATTTGTTAGCCATGAGCAAGAAGTTTATCGCCAGGGCTTGGTTGCCTTCTTCTCATGACCAGACTTTATTTATATTGGAAAAAGCAAGAAATATTTACTGTGATGTTTTATTATGGACAAAAGATAAAGAGTTTAATGTAAAAACAAAGCCAAGAATTGTTAAAATTTGTAATTAAAAATGTGAGGCTGAAATATCTCTTAATTATAAGTCTGTTTTACCTGCAATGTCTTGTATACACATAATGTTTAAAAACGTTCGTAGAAGATGTGATATATGGATCTGCAAATTAACTAATTGGTGCCATCACTGAACCAAACGGTTATTTGAGTGCTGGTTTCTGAAAGCTGTTTAATTTGCACTAGCAATGACTTGTGGGTTATTTGCAGCAGTATCTAAGTGTATGTTAAATGACTCCCAACCAACATTTCATTTGCAGACATATTTTCTTGTACTTCTGCCCATAAATTTACTATCATTCTTGAAATCTGTCTACTGTAAATGCAAAATATGATTATCGAGAAACCAAAGATTCAGTAAATTTCTGACTTTTCTGAAATAAAATATGAAGTCTGAAATGTTTAAAATTGTTGAAAACTTGGTTGAGTGTTACATTAAAACTGTATTTCTAATTTAACTGGAGATGTCAAAGCTAGAGGTTTGTTAAATTGCAGAATTGCTTCAGTATAGACATTATTATTGTTAAGCAATGTTTAAATGTGTATTGACTTGGTTTCAGCAGATTTAATTATATCATTCCACTAAGTAGATTTTTGGCATGTGCTGTGCTGTACATGTTTAGTGACATTCCTTGGTTTTAAGTCGTTTGACACTTCCCTCTCTTATCTGGAAATACAGAAGAGCCCCAGCAAATTGATGGATAAATGGCATGCCTCACATTCAACAGGTCGTGAGTTCGAATCTCACTGAGGGCGAGTTACCTCGGCAAGACTCTATTCTGGGATTTTCCCTTATCCTAAGTAACTTTATAGACCCTGAGATCATTTCATTCATCGTCCAATATGAGGAACAAAAAACATAAGCAACATTTTAAAGAAATTATTGCCATGTGAAGGTAAAAGAGTTTAAAATGAAAATGACAACACACTACAGTAGAACGTCAGTCTGTACAACTGAAGCACACACAGTACCTGTAACAGAAATGCATTAGCAGACTGACACCAAGGTTGTTTCTTGTATTATCAGTCAGCTTACCCTCCCCATACAAGCGCATGCTGAGGGGTCAGAAGCCTGTCTGGGAGCCACAGAATGCCGAACCTGGTCCGTAGCCAGGCTTGAGTGTGAACAAGAGGATGATAGGGGTAATTGGTGGAATGGAGGAAGCCTGCCACTTTGTCCACCACGAATCTCACAAGTGGGTGCCTGGGATTGAACCTAGGCTACCTACGTGGGAGATGAGCAGTGTAACCACACTACCATGGCGCCGCTTATGTAAAATTTTAATTTTCTTAAGACCAGCTCAAAGCTTGAAATACCAGGGCTCTACTGTAGTTAAATTTACAGAAAAAGTATGTTTTATTTTTGTTGCCATTGGCAGTGAAATTTGCTAGTCACAAAAGTTTTAAACCAGAATCTCTAAATATATTTACAAGATGCTACAATGTATCTATCGGCCTTACCAAGGTTTTTCAGTAGTTTTTGAAAAGAGGTTGTTTAGACTCAATAAGCATATGGCATCTTCCCCCTTTCACAGATTATATTGCACTTCCTATGGAAATATGCTGCACAGAGATTTATATAAACTGACATTTATCTCACTGGAAATGAACTTAATCAGCTGTTTTTAAGTCAAACTAAGCAGGATGTTAGGGAATTTTGATTCCCTGTAACGAAATGCACAGATGTTTATTTTTAATTCCTTATTATGTCTTTTGCCATATTATTGACATTTTGCTCTATAATAGAAAATACAGTAGTCATTAAATTGGTGTCTCCTTCTTGTGAAGCATGAATTAAATATATTCAAAGGATTGTATCTATGTGTTTCATGAAGGATATGGGCATTTTGAATAGTCTAATAGTGTGAGTTCAGTGAAATTAAGAGAAGAAATTGATGTTGATTTGTACTCGACACAGACCATGGCCAACAGAAGTGGAACTGAACAGACTGACGATCAAACACAGGCTATGCATTTGAAGAAACTGTGCTCTACAGCATCACTTTAATAACAAGATCCTAATGCAACTTGGCAAAGAATAGCAATACAGATTTGTGCACTATTCACCTATTATTTATATTATTTAAGTAAAGAAACATACTGCCATTTTCCTATCTTTGTAAATGCAGTGAATCTCTATTCATGTATAAAACTGAAAATATGTACCAACTCGGTAATCAAACACAAATAAGATATTCACTCTTACAAAACAAGATGAGCCAATCAGATATCCAAATATATATTACATAGTGCCACCAAAACATGCAACAGTCTCCCACTTTAAAAACAAACTCTTCAGTCCTCATGTTGTTTGTTGAAATATTGCACGCACCCACTTTTTATGTATGTTTATTTGATTGTTTACACCTCACTAAAGGACGTCCGTATGCTTATAGGGACATTCTTTGTAAATAAATCAATAAATTACTTTATAGCACGAGTTCACATAGTTGCATGCCATAGGCAGAATTTGCACAAGGAACACCTGAAACCAGTAGACTTCTAGTTTCTCATCCAGAGGTTCCAGGTTGGATTCCCTAAAATGACAAGGATTGCTTTGTTTATATAGAAGACTAGAATGTGTGTGTGTTTAATAGTAGAAACCCTACAGTTGAACAAGAAAACACCCGTAGTTGTTCCTCAAATGCTATATAAATGAAAGAATTGAGTCTGGTTGCAGCATTGACACATTGAGTAGCTGTATCTGGTCTTAATGACCTCTCCCTCATGTCAGAAACCGTGCCCTGTTGGGAAATTATAGATTAAACATGTTGGAGAGAAAAAGGTGATAGTATATTCAAAATGCAAAAGTCAGTATTTGCGGTACAAAATGGCAGGCTAATGGCAGTATGTTATTTATAAGCATTCCTTTATCTTATGGATATAAAATTCTTACTCTCTTGTGATCAACATAATAAAATGTTTATTTTTAACAGTAAATAAAGTTACAAAGTTCAGTTGCCATTTAAGTTTTCAAAAGAATGCTCACAACAGTGTGTAAGTTGAGCTAAACATAGAAAGAAGATGCCTTAGATTAGGGAATTGCTCTTCTGCTAGGCATTTAAAAATATATTATCCTGAATTGCAAGCTATCTCAGTCACTTAATGAGCAAGGATGCCTTTCACAAACGATATTTCCACTTACCAGAACTGTTGTTTACCATTTCCAGTACTGCTTCTTTTGGGGCGATTGCAAACACCAAAGAGCTGCAATTCACTGTGAAGAGGGTTGATGTAATGTGTACTCCATTTTCAGTGACAAAAGACAAAGATAAGAAATAAAGAATAAGCGTCTGAGCTTCTTCATTTCCAGCCAAATAATTGAAGACAGAAATGTTTTAGTTGTATATAATCACACTTACATCACAGAGAGCTTTTCCTGTAGGTACAAGGTTGTAACTTAAATTCTTACAATTGATACATCCTGTTCTTGACCAGCATTGTGTCATGCTCTATTACCTTGATGAATTGCTGGAACAGTTTTGAAGTGAATGCCACAGAATACTTGCTTCATCTTCAGAATCAAGTCACAGTAGCCTAAGCTGAGAATGATAATCACTTAACTTGCACTATATGTGGGTGGATTGTGCCAAAAGTGTTGACACTTCTTTTTCAAAGATGGTCGCAGGTTGTGTTTAAAAAACGAACAGTATATTGTAACAAAAACTATGATTTTTCTCTAACACACAATTCTGTATTTCTTCCACAAACTGATTAATTAGAATATGCTCACAGTGCTTTTGTAACAACTCTACCATGTAGTTTGCTTTTGTTCGCAAACTGAACCCTGGGCAGGGCTTTATTCCACTTTTTCTACCTGTTGATCATGGGTCAGGAAACTTCCAGAAGCTGTCGCACATGTAAACCACTGCAGGTGTAACAATGAGCTACGAAGCAAGCCATCTACACATATTTGGCAATTACGGTAGCAGGGTGTAGTCACAATATTGAACATTTTGGTCTACTGTGGAGAAACAATGGCACAGGGTGTGGCTGATATTGTGTTTGGTTGTAAGGGCTGGCAAGTGCTGTACTCTCCAGACTGTGACTTGATTCTGAAGAACTGTCAGGCAATAGACCTCCTTGTTCCAACATGAACACAAGAGCTGCTGCTACGACCCCCACATCGCTCGCTTGCAAGGGTTATACACAGTGCTGGTGAACATGTACCTCTATTAATATTCCAACCCTCATAGATTGAACATTTCTACAAAAACATGTAAGCAGTTGATTAAAGAATAAATTCAGTTTCCTATTTGATTTGTGACAGTTGGAATTACTGTGATATGAATATATGAACATGGATTAATTAAAAAAAAAAAAAATGTTGGAATATTCCTGAAAGATTTAGATGGATATTTTTTGCCCAAGGAATTGTTATATGATATATTTAAAAATATAATTACTAAGATATTTATCATTATTATGAAAGATTTTATATTATATTACTGTTATTGTTTTAGAAAGTGTTTGTAAATACTCATTCCTGTAAAATAATGTTAATAAAAAGAACAAATATAAGATATCAGAGATACATCACAAAGCAGTTGTGTGTTGAGATCTGATGTATTATAGCATTTGGTAGCACTGCTTCATCAGTATTCTTTCTTATTATTCATTTTAATGGAAGTATAAAGTAGATCTGTTTTTCTTTCCTTGTTGAAGTGATTTTGGGCAATAATACATCTATAGAAACAACAAGATGAATAGTAAATATGTATTGTATATTAATGATAAAAAATGCACTTTTTCAACATGTTTGTAAACTTTACATTGTATGTAATAATTGTGAAATACAATACATACAATAGGGAAAAAATTAGCTGAAGATGTGCCTTTTGACAATCTCATTTGTACTACAAAGATTTAATAAATGTTACATTTGTATTCTCACATCAATTGACCTTTCCTCCTCAATCTTCTACTAAATACACACATAGGCTCCCTAGTCTTCATTCGGTAGGTGTCCTACAACTTTGTAGATCCTAGAATTTACAAATAATACATTTGTTACAAAGCTTGGCCCATGTGAACTTCATTGCGTTTTCCTGCGCATGATGTGCCAGTCTGACTTCTGTTCTAGTGCAGTTCACACGTGAATGTTTACAGTACCACAAACAGTTTTGTATCATCTTGTAGGGATCAAACTAACTTTCCTGGTATGCGTGTTTCAAGTAGAGAGGTTGTTTGTTTGTTTGTAAAGAAATTCGGGAGACGGGATCAGTTTGTGAAAGGAAAAGATAGATAAACAGACATGTGCTTACGGAGCAGAGATTAGATGAAATCAGAGAAAGGTTAGAATAGTCACCTCAAAAATCTCTTAGGTGCCTTGCATGACAAATTGCCATTTTGAAAGCTTCAGCTTGGAAAGCAACAAAACTCAAAACCATACAGGGTTACTGTTGTTCAGAAACTGCTACCATGTGATTGCAAGAGTCAGGTGGACTTTGAGGAATGTTAATGATGGAACACAATTAATACTGTTGAGTGACGAAGCGTGGTCATGTGTCATCAAGCTCCCCTGCATGATCAAACAATTGGGGCATGGTATGTGTTGCCTTTATTCTGATAATTGTTAATGTGTTTGAGGTTTTATTTGAAGTCCACTCATGTGTGACTGCCAGTCAAGTATACATACAGTACGTGGCCAAGTTTTGTAGCATACTTACTGAAATAATAATAATACAGTTTTTGATGTTACATTTAATAATTGAGCTAGTTATGTTAAATTAGATACCCTATTCACTATATTGTTTCAGACAACGCCTGGTGTTCGCCATAGGTCACAAGTTTGAATCTCACTTAGGGTAATGTTGAGTTACTTTAAGCTCCAAGGACACCCATATTATTAATTATCCGATATGACCAACCAGGTTAAGGGACAAACTACAAAAAAAAAAAAAAAAAATCACATGACTTTCTTTACATCTCCGTAAAAAATTATTATTACAAAACTTATTCTTCAATTTATTTCATGCTAATCAAGATAAACTTTAACAGAGATAGTCTTATTACTTGCTTCCTTGTAAGTAGAAGGGAATAATACACTAGGGTAAAGTGATAGTCACATGTTTTAGAAGCAGGTCTATGTGATTGAAATCTGTTTTTGCATTGCGAGGAGTTGACATATTCCCATATCTGAAAAGTTGTATTTTAAAACTGAAACCAATAACAAGAAATATGTCAGAAATGTTCAACTCTATGAAAAAAATTGATATGATCTTAATTGTGTGTTTTAATGAGATCTACATTTTTTGTGCAGCAAGTTTTTGTCTATCTCTTAAGGTTTACTAGTTATACAAAATTAAGCAAAACTCATCCAAAATGAAGAGGGCTGTAGAGGCTATTCCCAGAAAATTCAAGTTATACATTTTATTTTCCATGTAAATATCTTTAATGTGTAGTATAATCAAAATAGAGCCATTTATGAGAAAATCAAATTTTTTTTCCATTTGAGGAGGGGGGAATTTTCTTCAAAATCTTTGTGATGCATCCTTGGAAGATACTCAAATTAAATACCAAGTTTGGTATTTTATCACTTTTTCATTTTTGAGTTGTCATGTTCAAAGACACATGGACCTTTTTCTAAACATGTTTTTATACAGGGAACCCGAAAACGTGAAATCTCATATCAAATTTTTGGGTGCAATACAATACCTTCTCTATACACTGTACATAGTACGTGAAGAGAAAGTAAGAATAAATTAAAAATAAATTTAGATATAAAATCCCATGTAAATATAAGTATCCAGCAAAAATGAGATAGATGAATCTAAAAAACTATTTTGAACAATGGAAGGAAAAAAAGTATAAATACAACTTAATCCAAATCATCTTTGTAATAGTCTGTTTTGGTGAAAATTTAAAAAGAATATCTGATATATGCTAGAGGAGCAGGAACTGTGTGTAGATTTGTTCTGCCTGCAGTCAAACAGACACCTCCTTTTAATTTTGCCTGTAGAGGCTACAAACAAAACAATACATTATCTCACTGGCCAATCACTTTCAAAATACCTAAAACTTTGACTTGCCTAAATATTTAATTGTGAATTATAAAAAAATGGTGGCTGATATAGTTTTTACTTTCTCTACACGTACTATGCACATAGTGTATAGAAAAGATACTATAATTCATCCAAAAATTCAATGCCCAGATTTCACCACAAATACATATTTTGGGTCCCCCAGAATCCAAAAAAATCTGATGTGTTCCCATTCACGTGACTTTCTCTACATCTCTGCAAAAAATATTATTAAAATGCTTATGCTTCTATTTACTTCATGCTAATCGAGAAAAAATTAGCAGAAATAGTCTTATTACTTGCTTCCTTGTAAGTAGAAGCGAAATAAGGGAGTAGCATAGGTTAAAGTGACAGTTAAAAGCTGGTTGCTATGTGACTGAAGTGCTTTTGTTTGTATGGACACAAGTTGACAAATTCCTGCCTGAGAAAAGTATGTTTTTCAAAGCTGGAATCAAAAACAAGGAATATGTAAAAAATGATCAACTCCATGAAAAAATGTATATAACATAATTGTGTGTTTTTACGTGCTCTACATTTTTTATGCAGTAAGTTTTTGTCCATTTCTTAAGGTTTAGCAGTTATGCAAAATTCTGTAAAATGCATCCAGAAAAAAGTAGTCTTCACATGCTATTCCCAGAAAATTCAAGGTTATACATTTTATTTGTTAGGTAAATATCTTTAATATACGTTATTTTAATCAAAATCGTTAAGAGCCATTTTTAAGAAAATACAAATTTTCGAAAAAAGTTCCATGTAAAGAGTAGTTGGGGTGGGGGGATTTTCTTGCACATCTTCATGTTGCATCCTTGGTAGATACCAAACCTAAGTACCAAGTTTGGTATTCAATGGTCTTTTTGATTTTGAGCTATGCTGTCCATAGGCACACACACACACATGGCCCTTTTTCTAAAAATACTTTTTTTTTTATTCAGGGGGACCCAAAACATGTATTTTCGGTGAAATTTCGGTATCGAATTTTTGGGGGGAATGCATTACCTTCTCTATACACCATGTACATAGTGCATGTAGAGAAAGTAAAAATAATTTTTGGAAAAAAAATCCATCTGTGCATGTCTGTGGACAGCATAACTCAAAAACGAAAAGTCTGTTAAATACCAAACCTGGTGTTTAAGTTTATCCACAACTACCCTTTACCTTTTGTCGCCCTCCGTGGTGTAATGGCTACCATGCTAACTTCATATACCCAAGGTCGCGGGTTCAAACCCGACGGAGGACGATGGGTGTAAAAATCCTTAACGTGGCTTCCTTCGGAAGGGAAGTAAAGCCGTTGGTCCCGTGTCGTAGATTTACGGCACGTAAAAGAACCGCAAGCCTGACAGAGAGGCCTCTGAGCAAAATTAAGCGGTCTTTCACACCCAATATAGAACGGAACGCTGAGAACCACAGCAGTTAAAGAGCGTCCATAAATAGCATGCCATTTTAAATTTACATGGGGAAAAAAATAGAAAATTTTGATTTTCTCAAAAATGGCTCTAACAATTTTGATTAAAATCCCGTTTATTAAAGATATATTCCTGACAAATAAAATGTATATCTTGAATTTTCTGGGAATAGTCTTTGAAGACTAGTTCATTCTGGATGAATTTTACGGAATTTTGCATAACTGGCAAACCATAAGAGATACACAAAAACTTACAAACAGAAAATGTAGAGCTGGTTGAAACACATAATTCATTTTATATACATTTATTTTTCGTGGAGTGGATCAGCTTTTAGATATTCCTTGTTATTGGTTTCATCTTTAAAAGAATTATACTTTTCTCATACAGGAATTTGTCAACTGCTGTTCATACAAACAAAGCAACTTCAGTCACCTAGCAACCAGCTTTTGACTAATACTTTAGCCTATGCTACTCCCTTGTTTCCTTCTAATTGCATGAAAGCATGAAATAAGACTATTTCTGCTAATTTTTTCTCGATTAGCATGAAGTAAAGAGAAGCATAAGCTTTTTAACAATAATTTGTCGCAGAGATGTAGAGAAAGTCATGTGATTTTTTATTGTCATTTTAGGATTCAGCAGAAAAAAAAATAACAATAAGGCAAACTCATTAAATAAGTTATTTCATTCTTGGCCTGTGTAATGAAGGAGAAAGCGGTTTGTTTTCATGACACAGTCTCTGAGGCCGGCATCACACACTAATCCTTCATTGCTGCCTAGTGTTCAATGTAACACAAAAGAAGTTTGAAGTTGTAACATCAAACGTTGCACTAGTTGAAATATAAGTTATAGAGAAAGTTATGCGAATGTAGTAAATCTTTCTGTTTACTCCAAACAAATTTGCCAGATTCCTAAATGAAGTTGAATTTTGTTTAACTACTGTGCTCATCAACGTCCTATTCTACATTTTACGTGCCGTAAATCTACAACACGGGACTTGCTAGGTTTCACATATTACTCGCTATTCGAGTTTATGGACTTGTGACGCCGCGGGTTCGAATTCCCGACTGCTGGAGGAGAGTTTGTTCTCACGAAGGGATGATCCACAGTCACATTACGGAACTGAATACAAGATAGGCAGTATTTTAAAACACAAACTATATTAACGGCTGTATTCTACTGGTTGTAGATGAAAGATATCAGGTAACTCAAAATAGCGACTACCATGGTTATAATATAACAAATCAGATTTGTTTAGAATAGCTACTACAAGGAAAGTCATTGAAAAGGGCCCTTTTATAATTGGTGGTATATTGTACATCAAACTCCCTCCACAATTATAAAAGAATAACTTTGAACTAGCATTAAAGAAATATCTAATTGAAAGATGCCTGAATAGATTAGATGAATAATTATAAAAGTGTAACCAGTACTATTGTAATTACTTCTGTATATTTAAAATTGTTATACATATGTAACTGATATAAAATGTATTAGATCTTGACGAAGCTTGAAACATCATTATAACAATAATATGCGCGCGACTGTGGTCCCCTGGTCTGCGTAGGCAGACGATGTCACCTGCAATTATGTGTACCACATGAAACATGTCGCGTGATTTTCCTGCTAATGCAATATTCGTGTTTTGTGAGCCTGATAGCGTGTCCTGCCTTAGCAAAACTTGTATTATAAGAGCAACTTAGCCACGGTAAAGTATAAACATCCATAGTTGAGCTTTGCTTGTAAACAATTGGTAGCATTCTTCTGCTCCAGGTATAACAATAGTAATTTCAAGATGTTAATGGAAGTAGAGAATTCAGCAGTAGATAGGAGAAAATCTCATGTGATTGTTTTGAAATTCCGTTATCCTTGCATTTTTGGCACGAAAAAAAAAGAACTAACGACTTCCCATTTGAAGAAATGTATTCTAAAATTAAAACCAATAACAAGCAAAATGTTAGAAACAAAGTATGACATGAATCGTATGCTGTACAATGTTTGTATAGAAAGTAAGAACTTGTTTGCTAGTTATGCACAAATCATCCAAAGTGAAGAGGACTTCAGAGGCTATTCCCAGAAAATCTAATATATCCTACATTTTATTCATCATGCAAATATCTTTAGATAGCACATATCTAGTATTTTAATCAAAACGTTAAATGTATTTTTGAGAAAAGCAAGTTTTTCGAAACATTTTTCACTTTTTTAATAGAGTTTATCGCCCGATTTTACTATATTGGCACCACAGGTGATGACACAGATCATAATGCAATGGAGATGAAGCACTGGTGGAATGCGATGGCAGGGGAAATCGGAGAACCCGGAGAAAACCTGCCCCTGCGCCGCATTGTGCAACATTTTTTAGTAAAGAGTAATTTGAAGTGGGGGATTTTCTTGAAAATCTTCGTGTTGTATGACTGGAAGATGTTGAACTTAATACCAAGTTTGATATTTAACTGACTTTTCGTTTTTGAGTTATGGTGTTCACAAACACACTGCGTGCAAAGAGCTTTTCTGGATTTAGGAGGCTTCAAAACAGGTATATTTCCAGTGGCATCTCTGAGTAGAGTACAATACTACAGAGAATGCGGTCTTCTTCTTGCCAGAATGCCAATTTCAAGTCCAAGTGGAGAACCACTGGACGCCAACAATCCTCTGGTGACGGCATTCAGCTTCCTGTACTCCACACAGAAGCGCAGCTCACCGTTGTAGTTCAGGCAGACTACAGTGGACGGACTCTTCAATGATTGCCCTAGATCTCATGTCCCGTGCCCCCGCCTGTTTCACCAGAGGGACACGTCCTCGCCGTTCTCTGGGCTCAAGATCGTCTGAGTACACACCAGGCGCTCTCCAGTTGTGAAGCAGTCCCCTTCAGCAAGTGTTTCTGCGGGTTCATCGGATACGCAATATACTCACTGCTGGATCGCATTTTCCCAACTGTGTTTCGGCCTGGATGTCCTGGTTCAGCAACCTCACGGCAAGGCATAGTCCATTCAATGGTGTCTTCCAGTTTCTTGAGGTGCGCCTTCACCACAACCTCGCTTATTCCTTCAGAATCGCCCGTACAGGTTTGTGGAGACTCCTGAGCTTCACCTCATCTCGTCCGAGTCAGAAGATCCTCCGGCCGACGTCAACTGTCTCCTCGTGGCTCCTGAGGGCATCCAGTCCCATCATCTTATCCTCAGTCACGCTCCCGACGAGGCTCTTGGTGCTCCATATCAAATCAACTCCAGCAGGCAAGATGACACCTCACTAGACTGGGTTTTCGTGTCGGTAACGTCAGGTCTAATTACCGTCACGTCTGCACCTGTGTCGACTAGTATCTTAGCCGAGGCTGTCCTCCTCTCTTCTTCCCAAGGTAGTAGCGTCTCTCGAGAGGTTGTGATGACGGCTCTCGCCATGTCAATCCTCAATTATTTCCCACTTACTGGTCGGCTTGGTTGTGAAGAATCGTTCGCTAGGCAACCTGGTTGGCCACAATCCCAACACACACCACTTGAAGATTGCCGTTGTATCTGGGTTGTTTCTCTCTGTTGTAACAAATACTCCGGTCTTCCAGGCGAGCCAGGTGTAATTTTGACCATTGCAGTTGTTAACACTTCATGAATAGTTTAATAGACCCCGACTATGCAATAAGAAACTTCAAGATCTGTAGAACATTATTGTGCATGTTCATTTTGTGCAGGTGTCCACACTTGTAACAATACAGGGCACAATGTAACACACATGAGTTTGGCACTCCTATAATGCTGCAACTATGTAAGCATTCTTTACACACTTGCAACAATTCAGGACAGCACAGGCATTTGGGTGTGTAGTCACAATATGTAACAGTGATGTTATTGGTTATCAGAGTTTAAGTTTCCAATTACAGTTTAGCAAAGATGTTATGAAAAATACAGTTACATAGCTCCAGACGGCACACCATTATTCAGTGGCACAAACGTTTGCTTAAAATGCGGACATGGCGACGGTGGTAGGAAGTGCACAAGTGGAAGCTGTGAAGCATTCACACAAAGGGGTACATCTTGAAGCAACAGAGAGCTTCCCATCATTATTGGGGATCAGTCGTTCAAGATTCATTTTTGGAGACCATGGATAGTGTCATGGTGGTCCTCCTGATCTAACACCATATCTGCAGTACCGAAGGGATGCTCTTCAAGTTTTACAATCTGTAACTCTACAGGTGTTATACAATATCTGGAGAGAGATTGAATACAGATTAAACGTGTGTCACGTCACTGGACATTTTCTGATGGTACAGTAAACTTCTAGAATTGACTAATATTTTCTTTAATGTTCTTTTTCGTATTCTAATTAGGCACTAACTTATTTCAGTTTTACTTTCTCTACACGTACTATGTACATTGTATAGAGAAGGTATTGTATTGCACCCAAAAATTCAATGTCATGGTTTCACCAGAAATATACATTTTAGGATAATTATTTTTTCTCCAGAAAATGGTATGTGTGTGTGTGTGCGCGTGCGTGTGTGTGTCTGTGGGCAGCATAGCTCCAAAACGAAACTTCACTTAAACACCAAAATTGGTACTTAAGTTCACCATCTTCCAAGGATGCAGCACAGAAATTTTCAAGAAAATCTTCCCACCCCAAACTACCCTTTATATAGAAACATTTTCGAAAATTTTGGTTTTCTCAAAACTTGCTCAAACAATTTTGAGTAAACTATCGTGTATTAAAGATATTTATATGACAAATAAAATGTATATCTTGGGTTTTATGGTAATAATCTCTGAAGACCTCTTTATTCTGGATGAATTTTGTATAACTGGTAAACCGTAAGGATAGACAAAAACTGTAGAGCTTGTTAAAACAAACAATATATGTTATATACATTTTTTTCATGATGCAGACCATTTTTAAACATTCCTTGTTATTGGTTTCAGTTTTAAAACACTCATACTTTCTTCATACAGGACTTTGTCAACTCCTGATCATATAAACAAAGGAACTACAGTCACCTTGACTATTGCTTTAGACTAGCATATTCCCTTATTTCCCTTCTAATTACAAGTAATGAGACTATTTCTGCTAATTTTTTCTCGATAGCATGAAGTAATAACAATAATTTGTTGCAGAGATATAGAGAAAGTCGTGTGAATGGAACACATCAGATTGTCTTGGTAAACAGATTATGTCTTCTTCTGTTGAGCAGTTAAACATGCGCTCTACAAGTAATAAATGCAATGACAGAAAAGGATTCCGAATTGGTGCTTACTTAAAGGAATTCTGCATGGAATCAACAATTGGAGGAATACGACATCTTGCAGAGGAGAAGCGTCATCCCGTGGAAATGTAAGTCAGGCCCAAATAGCAAGCTGAAGATTCTGGTAACCTTCAATTTTGGATACATCATTAATTTTAATGCTAATAATGAGATTGTCTGTGGTACAAACTGCCATGTCACCCAAACATTCAATACCCAGGTTTCACTGGAAATACACGTTTTGGAGTCCTCATTTATAGAAAAGGCTCTGTCTGTGGGCAGCATAGCTCAAAAACTAAAAGACCGTTAAATACCAAACTTAGTTTTTAGTTTGGTATCTTACAAGAATATGACACAAAGATTTTCAAGAAAATCTCCCACCCGAAACCACCCTTTATATGGGAACATTTTTGAAAATGTTGTTTTTCTCAAAAATGACTAATGATTTTAATTAAAATACTGTATATTTAAGCTATTTACATCACAAAATAAATCATATCTTGAATTTTCTGGGAGTAGCTACTGAAGACCTAGTCATTCTGGGTGAATTTTGCATAACCTGTAAACCGTAAGAGATATACAAAAAATGTAGATCTCATTAAAATACATAATTTATGTGATATACATTTTTGTTGTAGAGTTGAGCATTTTCAAGATGTTCCTTTTTATTGGCTCGCAGTGTAAACTATGCAATTAGTGAAATGGGGTTACCCTTCGCTTCTTCTCTGTTTTGTTTTTTCTGGAAATGCAATGCGAACAGATTAGAATTGTTCTTATAAAGAGTACTTGTGTTTCGTTGCACTTTGCTGTGGCTGGTAGCACTAGTGCTAGCTTTCTCAGGAACTATAGCACTGATATACGGCAGCTGGCAACACTATAATGAGTCTCCGATAGTGATTGTGTTTTGTTATAGTTTGGTGTGGCTGGTAGCACTAGTGCTGGCTTTCTCAGGAACTATAGCACTGATATACGGCAGCTGGCAACACTATAATGTGTCTCCGATAGTGATTGTGTTTTGTTACAGTTTGGTGTGGCTGGTAGCACTAGTGCTGGCTTTCTCAGGAACTATAGCACTGATATACGGCAGCTGGCAACACTATAATGAGTCTCTGATAGTGATTGTGTTTTGTTATAGTTTGGTGTGGCTGGTAGCACTAGTGCTGGCTTTCTCAGGAACTATAGCACTGATATACGACAGCTGGCAACACTATAATATGTCTCCGATAGTGATTGTGTTTTGTTACACTTTGGTGTGGCTGGTAGCACTAGTGCTGGCTTTCTCAGGAACTATAGCACTGATATACGGCAGCTGGTAGCACTATAATGTGTCTACGATAGTGATTGTGTTGTTGTGGCTGGTAGCACTAGTGCTGGCTTTCTCAGGAACTATAGCACTGATATACGGCAGCTGGCAACACTATAATGAGTCTCTGATAGTGATTGTGTTTTGTTACAGTTTGGTGTGGCTGGTAGCACTAGTGCTGGCTTTCTCAGGAACTATAGCACTGATATACGGCAGCTGGTAGCACTATAATGTGTCTACGATAGTGATTGTGTTGTTGTGGCTGGTAGCACTAGTGCTGGCTTTCTCAGGAACTATAGCACTGATATACGGCAGCTGGCAACACTATAATGTGTCTCCGATAGTGATTGTGTTTTGTTACAGTTTGGTGTGGCTGGTAGCACTAGTGCTGGCTTTCTCAGGAACTATAGCACTGATATACGGCAGCTGGCAACACTATAATGAGTCTCTGATAGTGATTGTGTTTTGTTATAGTTTGGTGTGGCTGGTAGCACTAGTGCTGGCTTTCTCAGGAACTATAGCACTGATATACGACAGCTGGCAACACTATAATATGTCTCCGATAGTGATTGTGTTTTGTTACACTTTGGTGTGGCTGGTAGCACTAGTGCTGGCTTTCTCAGGAACTATAGCACTGATATACGGCAGCTGGTAGCACTATAATGTGTCTACGATAGTGATTGTGTTGTTGTGGCTGGTAGCACTAGTGCTGGCTTTCTCAGGAACTATAGCACTGATATACGGCAGCTGGCAACACTATAATGAGTCTCTGATAGTGATTGTGTTTTGTTACAGTTTGGTGTGGCTGGTAGCACTAGTGCTGGCTTTCTCAGGAACTATAGCACTGATATACGGCAGCTGGTAGCACTATAATGTGTCTACGATAGTGATTGTGTTGTTGTGGCTGGTAGCACTAGTGCTGGCTTTCTCAGGAACTATAGCACTGATATACGGCAGCTGGCAACACTATAATGAATCTCTGATAGAGATTGTGTTTTGTTACAGTTTGGTGTGACTGGTAGCACTAGTGCTGGCTTTCTCAGGAACTATAGCACTGATATACGGCAGCTGGCAACACTATAATGAGTCTCTGATAGTGATTGTGTTTTGTTACAGTTTGGTGTGGCTGGTAGCACTAGTGCTGGCCTTCTCAGGAACTATAGCACTGATATACGGCAGCTGGCAACACTATAATGTGTCTCCGATAGTGATTGTGTTTTGTTACAGTTTGGTGTGGCTGGTAGCACTAGTGCTGGCTTTCTCAGGAACTATAGCACTGATATACGGCAGCTGGCAACACTATAATGTGTCTCCGATAGTGATTGTGTTTTGTTACAGTTTGGTGTGGCTGGTAGCACTAGTGCTAGCTTTCTCAGGAACTATAGCACTGATATACGGCAGCTGGCAACACTATAATGAGTCTCTGATAGTGATTGTGTTTTGTTACAGTTTGGTGTGGCTGGTAGCACTAGTGCTGGCTTTCTCAGGAACTATAGCACTGATATACGGCAGCTGGCAACACTATAATGTGTCTCCGATAGTGATTGTGTTTTGTTACAGTTTGGTGTGGCTGGTAGCACTAGTGCTAGCTTTCTCAGGAACTATAGCACTGATATACGGCAGCTGGCAACACTATAATGTGTCTCCGATAGTGATTGTGTTTTGTTACAGTTTGGTGTGGCTGGTAGCACTAGTGCTAGCTTTCTCAGGAACTATAGCACTGATATATGGCAGCTGGTAACACTAGTGCTGGCTTTCTCAGGAACTATAGCACTGATATACGGCAGCTGGCAACACTATAATGAGTCTCTGATAGTGATTGTGTTTTGTTACAGTTTGTTGTGGCTGGTAGCACTATTGCTAGCTTTCTCAGGAACTATAGCACTGATATACGGCAGCTGGCAGCATTATAATGAGTCTCTGATAGTGATTGTGTTTTGTTACAGTTTGTTGTGGCTGGTAGCACTAGTGCTAGCTTTCTCAGGAACTATAGCACTGATATACGGCAGCTGGCAACACTATAATGAGTCTCTGATAGTGATTGTGTTTTGTTACAGTTTGGTGTGGCTGGTAGCACTAGTGCTGGCTTTCTCAGGAACTATAGCACTGATATACGGCAGCTGGCAACACTATAATGTGTCTCCGATAGTGATTGTGTTTTGTTACAGTTTGGTGTGGCTGGTAGCACTAGTGCTAGCTTTCTCAGAAACTATAGCACTGATATACGGCAGCTGGCAACACTATAATGAGTCTCTGATAGTGATTGTGTTTTGTTATAGTTTGGTGTGGCTGGTAGCACTAGTGCTGGCTTTCTCAGGAACTATAGCACTGATATACGGCAGCTGGCAACACTATAATGAGTCTCTGATAGTGATTGTGTTTTGTTATAGTTTGGTGTGGCTGGTAGCACTAGTGCTGGCTTTCTCAGGAACTATAGCACTGATATACGGCAGCTGGCAACACTATAATGAGTCTCTGATAGTGATTGTGTTTTGTTACAGTTTGGTGTGGCTGGTAGCACTAGTGCTGGCTTTCTCAGGAACCATAGCACTGATATACGGCAGCTGGCAACACTATAATGTGTCTCCGATAGTGATTGTGTTTTGTTACAGTTTGGTGTGGCTGGTAGCACTAGTGCTAGCTTTCTCAGGAACTATAGCACTGATATACGGCAGCTGGCAACACTATAATGAGTCTCCGATAGTCATTGCCTTTGACAAGGAATATCGAACATGGCACATTCCTATCCCAGCATTCACTGTGTGTCTGCCAGAGAAGGTGGACAACAGCAAGGCTCTAGACTACATCAAACAGTTGAGTTCATTTGGCACACAGCAAACAAATTACATATAACATTCAGAGTATTTATAAATGGTACCCAGTGGGGGGCCCCCTATATTAGAAATTGAAAGTGATTTTTTTATAGTGCTTAATGCCCACTTTTACTGGAGGTGATGACACTGATGATATATGATATGAAGATGGAGCACTGGTGGAATGTGATGACAGAGAAAACCTGCCCCTGTGGCGCTTTGTCCACCACAAATTTCACAAGCGGTCACTTGGGATCGAACGTTGATACCCATGGCAACAGCATTGTTGTAAGGTTTTGTTGACAAGGTTGGTGTTAATTATTGTAAATCACTTGATTGTACCCATAATATTTAGAGCAAATTTGTACAGCTAAGTGTTAATTTTAATACATGGAAGGCACCTGCAGTTGAAATTTTCTGGCCTCAAATTGGAAATATGAATGATGGAAATGGACACTCCGAGGTCATGTTTACCTCAAGTGAGAAAAAGGATGAGAACTTCCTATTTCTTTGACCTGTTGCTTTTGATGTCCTGTCACAGCAACCAGTTGGCTTGACAAAACAGCAACTGACCAAAGCCTGAGCTTAACATTGTTCAAGTACAACTCCAATGTAAGAAAAGTTGATGCTTTGTTGTATAGAAAGGTTTTCTGGCTGTGAAGAAAAATACACACTCTTCTGTTTGGTGATGGTCACTTGAAACATATAGCTAATTCTCAACTGCTAGGAGCAGTCAATATTCTGTAAGAACAGTCATTGTAGGGACTACTACTATAAATGAAAGGTAACTGAGTTATTGCATTTTTATTTTCATGTGGCAAGTATTGACATTCTTAGTGTAAAAGTTTAATGCCCCCCCCCCCCCATGAGCTGCCACTGATGGTACCTGACTTATTTGCTGTGATGTTTCAGACACTGGCCCAAAGCAGCAGATGACAACAAAACTCAGTATTATTTAGATTTTATCAATATGGCTGCTCATCTTTCAATGAAGAACATGACAAATTTGCAAACATTTGTTAAAGATAGTGACTTCTCAGAAGTGGACATTGAACAACTTGCTAGAAAGGTAACAGTATTCTCTTTCTCTCCAACAATCCTTTATTTCTCATTACAATAACAGTCTGTTCACAAATAACAATTTTGATGAATAGTTTTAGTGCTTGCTATGAACCCTGGGCATGCTTCATTCTCCCATTTATACTTGTGAGTCATGTGGCAGGAAATTTCCAGAAACTGTTGCACATGCAAACCACCACAAGTGTCATAAACTCACTCAGGCGTAACAATGTCAACAGCACACATGTCCACTTGCACAGCTGTCACATGTGTCCACTAATGCACATATACGAGGAGCATTCCATAAGTCCTTACAAAAAGGTGCAAAAACGAATTATTTTTCGTAAATTTTTCAGCATAATTTCCTTTTGGCTTGATACACTTTTCCCAGCATTTCTCCAACTGTTTTAAGCCTCCCAAAAAATAGGATTTTGGAAGTTCCTCAAAATAGGCATCTGCTTGGGAGATGACCTCTTTGTTAGATGTGAATCACTTTCTGCAGGGCAACTTTTTCAAGTTTGGAAATAAAAAAAATAACTGGGGTCAAAATCTGGGGAATACAGTGGATGTTATAGTAATTTGAACCTTAATTCTACAATTTTCGTCATCAAAACTGTGCTGGTGTGCAGCCTTGCACTGTCGTCTTGGTGGAAGAAAATCCTTTTCTTTGCCAGATGAGGATGTTTTTTCTTGATTTCTCCATTCAGCTGCTGCAATAACAGTGCATAGTACTCTCCATTGTCGTTCTTCCTTTCTGCAAGTAATCGATGTAGATGATTCCACGTGCATCCCAAAAAACCGACGCCATCACCTTGTCTGCAGATTTCATCTTTTCCTTCTTCAAAGCCACTGTTTCAACTGCACTTTTGTCTCTGGAGTGTAGCTATATATCCATGTTTTATCCACAGCTATGTATCGATGCATAAACTCGTGAAGATTGCAACGGAAGAGTTCCAAACTTGCTTCCAAATCGATGACACGATTGCATTTATTCTGCATTGAAAACAAACATGGCACCAATCTTGCCAAGACCTTTGTCAGACCTAATTTTTGGTTAAAAATTGTGATATGTCTGTGGCCTCTACTATTTTGTGAACTTTGATTTGTCGATCACTTAAAACCATATCCTGGATTTTTTCAATAATTTCGGAGGAAGTCACTTCTAGTGGACGTCTGGAATGATGTTCATCATTTGTGGATGTACGGCCACGTTTAAATTCATTTATCCAATTGTAAATTGTTACAAATGCAGGAGCAGATGTGCCATGAACTTGATCCAACTCTGCTTTTTGGTGTTAAGCCTTTTACATAGAAGTGTTAATCACTGCACGAAACTCGTTTTTTCCCCCCCCCCCATCTTTCTAAAGAAGCACAACATTGTTGATGGCAACAATGGATATAGCTGTCATCTAGTATGACACGATGGTTACTGAATACAAACGTTGGATTTTCTAAGGACTTATGATTGTCAAAAGTTAATCCATTGTGTTTCTCTTGCATTAAGTTGGATGAGATAAAGAGGCTATGTGTACATGTACAGGTGCACCGGGATTTAGAGATCAGGACAGTGAGTCCTGCCACTACGACATACACCTACAATGAACATGGTCTCTGTATAGGCGTGGATTCTATCACAGAGAGTGCTCTCCAGGCCAGGTAACATAACTTTCTCTCCATCTCATAAACATACTATACAATGTACCTCTGCATTAAGAGATTCTTGAGCATTTCATTTTACAATTGTAAATTTTAATAACAATATCTGAGAAAATGGATCATTTATGCTGCAAAATATCCTTCACAAAAAACTTTTCAGAACAAATAAAATAGAGAAAACTAACTCACATATTTTTGTAAAGAATGAACCCATGTGGCAGAATTATTATATTGTTGAGTAGAACTTCCCTTAAAAGATGCACTAAACTTTAGCAGTTTACTGTAAATATAAACAACAACACCTATCCAGTTCTTTTTGCAGATGACACAAGTATTATAATTAAAGAATACAATGTCAGTCAGTTCCCAGATTCATCTAATAAAATCTTCAACACACTAAATAATTGCTTTGAAAGAAACAAAATTCACATAAACTTTGAACATTATTTTTCGCACAAAGCATAAAAACATGGCAGACCTAAGGATAGAGTATGAAATAACCAGATTGCAGAAGCCTGTAATACAGAATTCCTAGGTCTTATGATTGATCGTAACACCATATTGATTATCTCTTACCCAAATGTTTTAATTCAGCTTATAAATAATAGCATACTAAAAACAGCTTATTATATATATTTTCATTCATTGACAACCTATGGAATAATATTCTGGGGAAATTCAGTAAATACCAAAAAAGTGTTCATTATGTAAAAAAGGGTAATAAGAATAATGGCAGGGGAAAGACGATCAACTCACTACAAACCACTTTTGAAAACTTTTGGAATTTTACCATTAGCCTGTGAATATATTCTAGCCATATTGTCATTTGTATTAAATAACACAGAAAAGTTAACAGATATTGATAATAAAGAGACCAACAAATAATTTGCAGTTATTCCAAAAAGGGGTTTACTACAAAGGAATAGTTTTGTTTAATTCACTTCCCTCTCCTGTAAAAGAATTGCACAAGTTTAGATCAGAATTAAAAAGATAGCTTATTAGTCACAGCTTCTATACAGAGGAGCATTTCTTTTATCAAAAAATACTGTTGTACATATAATAACCATGAATATTCTAAGAATGTAAGTGTACGAGTAGGCTTTTGGAAACAAACATGTAATTGTTGACATGATGTACATCCTAGAGTGTGATCTCATAATAGCATGTACAGATTGCAATGTTATGTGTGTACATTTGTACTCTCTCCAAAGAGGCATTTTAAAAAAGGTTTGAAAGGATGAGACAGTGGAGAACACTTTCAAAAGATGCAACGATCATTGTGTTCATTCTCCAAACTTTCAGATTAACCCTTGTACCTGAATAATAAAATATGAAATGAAGGAAACATTTCCAAGAAATGATAGTGCACACAGAGTAAAATGTTATTATTATTTAGTGTTGGGTGATATCAATAGTAAAGTATATTTGATGGTGTGTTGCAGGGGAAATACCAGCTTTATGCAGGACATCAAGAAAGTCAATTACCTGACTACGGCCTATAACAAAATAATTATCAATCATACCAAAGCAGAAGTAAGTTGCCTGTCCACTTTGTTGCTAACATGCCCGTGTATCAATACAAATCTGAAGTGTTCCATTGCTCTAGCTGCTTTCTACTTCATGACAGAAATTGTCTTCCTTGTAAGTATAAGGGAAATAAGAAAGTCCTTTAAAAGCTGGTTCCTATGTAAAACAATTGAAATTCCAATTCTTTGCTTGCCAGAAGTAAACAAACAAGAAACGAGAAGAAAGATGTCTTTCTGTTGAGAAAAGTTCAATTTTGTTTGTCATAAAAGTATCTTAAACATAAGTAAGGTATTTTATTAAAAATCATTAGAGCCATTTTTGAGAAATGTTCCACGTAAAGGATAGTTGGGGGTGGAAGGGATTTTCTTGAAAATCTTTGTGTTGAATGTTGGAATATATTCAACTTGAATACCGACTTTTTGTTTTTGAGCCATGCTGCCCAACACATGGACATGTTTCTAAAAATGCTTTTTTAGGAATCAGAGGGTCTCAAAACATATATCTGCGGTGAAATCTCGGTTTTGAATTTTTGGTACAATACAGTATGTGTAGAGAAAGTAAGCCAGTAATTGTTATAGAAATGAGCTTGTTGCAGGTGGAATAGTCTTGTTCTCTATACTATTGAACTGAAGGGAGCGTTACACTATGAGAGGGGTTCAGGAATAAGCAAGCAAAGGGAAATGAAATTGCCACACCAACACACAAGCATTTTGTTTCCTTGCTTGCAATTCTGCATAGCATGAAAGAGTGTGTTGTGTTTTTACTTTCTCTAGCATGTATGTACATAGTAGCTATAGAAGGCATGTATTCCGCCCAAAAATTTCATATCAACATTTCACCAGAAGTGCATGTTTTGGGGCCCTCTGAGTCTGAAAAAAACATTTTAGAAAAAGGTCTGTGTGTATGTAAATGTGTTGACAGCAAAGCTCAAAAACAAAAAGGCAGTTAAATACAAAACTTGGTATTTAGGTTTAGTATCTTCCAAGGATGTGACATGAAGATTTTCAACAAAATCCCTTAACCTTAACTACCCTTTACATGGACAAATTTTTGAAAATGGTTGGTTGGTATCTAATGTTGAGCAGTTGGCAATGAAGCCATTCACTCTCTTGCATTCCAGTATTTTGATGTTATGTTATCATGTTGACTAAAGGTTTTCCAGCGCAGTAGATGGTTTCCATTCATTTCTTCGTTAAGTGTATAGAAAGGACATAGAGGAGACCTCACTATACCAATCTTGAATGTTTTTATTTGAATTTTTTGTAACCGTTTAAAATTGGGCACCATAAATATTTCATAAGGTTTTTGAAAATGTTGCTTTTCTCAAAAATTGTTGTAATGGTTTTGTTTTAAAATACTGTATATTAAAGATATTTGCATCACAAATAAAATGTATATTTTGAATTTTCTAGGAATAGCCTCTGTAGACCTGTTTATTCTGGATGACTTTTGCAGCATTTATCTTAATGGTTAAACCATAAGAGATAGATACAGATCTTGTTAAAACACATCATTTATGTCATATACGTTTTTCTTGTAGAGGTGACTGTTTTTGGTTTCAATTTTAAACTAACGTAACTCTTCTCAAACAGAACCATGCAAAGTGAACCGAACCTCATAGCGACCAGCTTTTAAGCCTTCTACTTAAAAGGAAGCAAATAATAAGACCAATTCTGGCAATGTAGATAAAAGAATAATCTTTGTATAGTCATGTGAGTGTAACACATCAGATTTTTAATTGTATGATTAACTATTGTATGTGTGTTAGTTGATAGTGTACAGTGTACCAAGACAGTCCCAGCGCTGATTCCCTGAATAGATCATTCTCACGGTTGAGAAACAGGGATAAGTTGACAGTTGTCCGTGCCTGCAGTATGAGCAGTCGGAGAGGGTGCTTTAAATATAAGCAGTAATTGAGGGGAACCAGCTTGCTTAGCTGCTCCGTGGTGTAATGGCTACCATGCTAGCTTCATATATACCGAAGGTTGCGGGTTCAAACCCGGCAGAGGACGATAGATTTTTTCCTTATAATGGCTTCCTTTGGAACGGAAATAAAGCCGTTGGTCTCATGTCGTAGATTTACGGCACATAAAAGAACCTCAAGCCTGATAAAGCGGCCTGTGCCTAGTATAGAATGGGGCACTGAGAACCACAGCAGTTAAAGAGCGTGCGTAAATAAACTGTTTGCTTTGATGTGACTGCAGGCATGAGGTTCCTTCTTCTGTTACACAAGCAGAGCTGGGGAACCTGTAGAGTCAGTATAACCCAAGCTGATGTATTTAACTTTCAGTTCTATGTGTACTCAGTATATGAAGTAGTGGACGTGTCCATGAGACCCACAACTGTCGTAGCAGAAGGAATCATCACATACATATACCTGCCGTACATATCAAAGGCTTCTGAACATCTGCGACATCTGAGCCTGCAACAGCGCAGATGCTGTTTCATTGATGAAGTGCAGGACTCAGGTCTACCACTCTACTCGTGGAATCTGTGCAGGATGAAGTGCAGAGTGAAGCTGGCCCAGCAGCTCTGTGGCTGTGTGCCCCATTTCTACAAAATCTTGGGTATGTACCAACAAAACAGCAACAATTGCAAACATTCAGCTTACTGGAAATACATGTTTTGAGAATTATAATGACATTTCTAGAAAAAGATGCCTTTATATGAGCATGTGTGTCCATTCACATGACTTTCTCTACCTGTTCTGCAACAAACTATTCCTACAAAAGCTTATTCTTCTATCTACTTCAAGATAAATATTAACAGAAATTGTCTTATTACTTGCTTCCTTGTAAGTAGAAGGGAATACAGTAGGATAAAGTGATAGTCACATGTTTTAAAAGCTGCTCACTATATTATGATAAATTTTGTTTTCTTTGCATGGTCAGGAGTATAAAAAAGCGAATGACAGCTCCCATATGAGAAAAGTACAAGTATTGAAAAATAGAAACCAATAAGAAGAAACATCTTAGAAATTATTAACTCCACAGAAAACTTATAATTAATTGTTTTTACCAGACAAGCCATGTGTAGGATATCTAGAGTCAGAACAAAACCAGGATTTGAAGCAGTCTCTAGCCACTTCAATTGTTTTCTCCACACAAGCCATATGTAGGATAAGTAGAATCAGATTATCCAAAAAAAAAAAAAAAATGCACATGACATAAATTGTGTTAATTCAAAATCTTCTCGGGCTTCTAGCCAGGTAAAAACTTGGCTTGACACCAACGTTTCGAAGAAGTGCATCTTCCTCGTCTTCAGGGTGAACTGATGGTTTGAGCTTGCGGAGACTGGTATTTATAAGAGCTGGGATGAAGCTAACATCTGATTGGTTCGCGAGATATTATGGCCTGGTATTTAAGATGACTGAGACATGGGCACGGACTTCGTAGAAAACTATTTATAGCAGTTATTTGGCTAATGTTTTGTGTTTGAGCACGCACCTGCTAGAAAATAAGTCTTGGAAGTCTTCAGTTCTTATTTTATAATAAATTGTGTTGTTTTAAATGAGATGTACATTTTTGTTTGTTTTAGCCTAACTGTTAAGTTTACCAGTTACACCAAAGTCATTCCAAATGAACAGGTCTTCAAGTCTATTCCCAGAAAATTCAGGATATATATTTTATATTTCATAAAAGTATCTTAAACATACTGTGTTTTAATCAAAATTGTTGAAAAACATCCCATATTAAGGGTGGTTTTGTGTGGGGAAATTTTTGAGAAAATCTTTTAGTCACATCCTTGGTAGATAGTGAATTTAAATATCAATTTAGGTATTTAATGGACTTTTCATTTTTGCTATCTCTACTCTGTACATAGTGCAGTGAAAGTAATCAGTTGTGATCCTACACAAGAGCATATTTTTGTTACAGGTATTACAAGATTCTGCAACTTGACAGGGTTACAGTGTATTTCGAGGTATTTGCAAATGCTAATAAAACTGAGACATGACAATGGACAACGAGTTGACTGTTACTGCTATCCAACCTGCAACGAGATCACTATCAGCCTCCTGGACTGGAGAAATGCAGGCTTAAAGTGAGTAACACATCACTTTCTCCTCATCTCTGTTAATAAGCTTATACTTCGAGATAAACACTAACAGAAATTGTCTTATTACTTGCTTCCTTGTAAGTAGAAGGCAATACACTAGGATAAAGTGACAGTCAAATGTTTTAAAAACTGGCTGCTATGGGATTGAAACCTGTTTTTTTGCATGGCCACGATTTGACAAGTTTCCATATCTGAATAGTTCAAGTATTTTAAAACTGAAACCAATAAGAAGGAATATCTCAAAAATGGTCAACTCCAAGAAAAAAAAGTATATTACATAAATTGCATGTTTTAAGGTGCTCTACATTTTTGGTGTGGTAAGTATTTATTTATCTATCTCTTATGGTTTACTAGTTATGCAAAATTTAAAAAAAAATTCATTCAGAATAAAAAGGTATTTAGATGCTATTCCCAAACATTGAAGATACACATTTTATTTGTGATGTAAATATGTTACACATAAGAGATTTTAATCAAATCATTAGAGCAGTTTTGTCAAAATCAAAATTTTCGAAATTTTTCCATGTAAAGAGTATTTGGTGGTGGAAGGATTTTCTTGAAAATCTTCATGTTGCATTCTTGGAAGATGTTGAACTCAATATCAAGTTTGGCATTTAATAGACTTTTCGTTTTTGAGCTATGCTGCCCAAAGACATACACACACATACACACATACATGCATGCACAGACATTTTTCTAAAAATGATTTTTTTGGATTCAAGAGGTCCCAAAACATTTGCAGTGAAATCTTGCTATTTAATTTTTGGGTGCAATACAATACCTTCTCTACACACTATGTAGATATTACATGTAGAGAAAGCAATAATTACACATTTAGTTTTTGTGCACTGTTATAATTTACAAATTTGCTCTTTAATTTGACTCATAGAGGGCCACTCTGAAAGTTTTGGGAGTAAATGCAAAGCATTGTATACAACATTCATCCTTTCAAAGCATTTTTCAAATAGCCACTCTTCTTTGGAGAGAGAACAAGCAGCTACTGCAATTACAGCTGATTCAAATCCATGACCTAGAATTTTTAGAAAATAGCCCATGTGTGTGTGTGGGTCCGTGGACAGCATAGCTCTAAGACAAAAAGACTATTGGTATTTAATTTTGCATAACTGGTAAACCATAAGAGAAAGACAAAAACTTAGTACACAAAAAATGTAGATCTAGTTAAAAACACACAATTTAAGTCATATACATCTTTTTCATGAAGTTGACTGTTTTCCTAGTTATTGGTTTCACCTTTAAAATATTTTTAACCTTTCTCATATGGGAATTTATCAACTCCTGACCACACAAAGAAACAAAATTCAACCAGTTTTTAAAACATTTGACTACTTTATCCTAGTGTATTCCCTTCTACTTACAAGGAAGCAGGTAATATGTTTCTGCTAATGTTAATCTATTACCATGAAGTAGACAGTAGAATAAGCTTATAAACAATCATTTATTACAGATATGTAGAGAAAGTCATGTGAATGAATTTTTTCTTTTATGTTAGGGAATAAAGTACACACATACACATAACATTGCTATCTGTAGATGCTATTATGAGATTACACTCTAGGATGTAGATCATGTCAACAATTACATTTATTTACAAATAATAACTCTGACAATGAATTTTCAGAGGTGTCACTTTTGTATAATTTACAATTACATGTCTGTTCCTTGTACTTCTGGTAATTTGCACAGTTATGATTCATATATTATATATTGTAGAGCAAACAGATGTAATCATGTGACCCTCAGACCTGCTTGTGTTCTAGCCCAGTTCACACGTGAATGTTTACGTACCACAAACAGTGTTTGTATCATCTCGTAGGGATCAAACTGGAGTTTGCTTGTCAATAAATTCAAGGAGACAGGATCAGTTTGTGATAGGTAAATAGGCATGTGCAGAAATCAGAGAAAGGTTAGAACAGTCATCTCAAGAATCTCTCAGATGCCTTACATGAGAAGCTGACATTTTGAAAACTTCAGCATGGAAAGTAACAAAACTTTTAAAACTCAAACCTTACAAGGTTACTGTTGTCCAGGAATTGTTACCACGTGATCACCAGTCAGGTAAATTTCTGTAACTGGATTTTGAGGAATGTTAATGATGGAACAATCAATGCACAATTAATTGTGTTCAATAACTAAACATGGTTTCATGTCATCACAACACAACTGAAATTATGCTACAGACAAACTCCCTTGCATTATCAAAAATTGGGGTATGGTGCACAATAAATGGATACAGAATAACAGGGCATATTTTTTATGAGTGTAGCATAAAAGCAGAAAGATACAGAAATAATATATTGCACCATGTTTCAAACAGCTGACAGACATTGAAAGTTGGTCTGCCAGCGCACATTCAGCTCATGAATCATTACCATTTATGGCAGAAATGTTTGAGAATAGAACCATTAGTAAGGGTTTATGGCCTGTTCTTAGAACATGCAATTTTTATTTATGGGGCAACTTGAACAATAAAGTATACAGAACTTACATTAGAAGAATTAAAAGAAAATATCAGGGCAGAAATTAATGTTATTTCAGAAGCTGAGCTAACGCGTGGGAGTGAAAATTTGTTCAGAAGATGCCATAGATGTACTATTGATGCAGATGGACGGCATTCCCAATATCACAATAAGGTGATTTTTGTGTTCAAGTGATTTAAGGTTTTATTTGACTGCCCAAGTTTTGTAGCATACTTACTGCAGGAAAATGTTAACTTTATAAGAGAATTCTAAAATTGCTTACAGTGTTCCACAAATTTTTAAGTTGATGTATGGAATGAAACATTTATTGTATATATTTTAGGAAGCGGACAAATAATGTGAATATTGGATGGGTGCAGCAGTTTCCAATCACAATGTATAACAGAGACATCCTGTTTACCTTCACAGATCTGCTGGGTAAGTGTTGGACAATGCTGTGTGTATGACAAGTATAGCTGGGTGCAACACAGTGCTGTAAGTTTTGTTGCAGTGTCTTTTGGCAGCACTGCTGGACTGTTCCTGGGAGTGAGTTTGCTGAGTGGAGTTGAGCTCGTTTACTTCTTCACCATCAGACTGTTCTTCATCCTGACCAGACGTGAGCTTGTGCCAAGGAGGAGGAACCGTCTGCAGACCCTACAGGCTTTCAGCTGCAAACCGTAATCTTTTGTACAAGATGATTTCTGTATCAACGTCATGTCCTGTTGGTAGTCTATTACTGCAGATTTTCTTTGAAATGTACAAATACTGTAATCTTGTAAATTTTTCCATATGTTTTGTTTGTGTACTTATTCATATTATTCTTTTAATAGAGTGAAAAGAAATTAAACTAGGTGTTCATTTGGTAATAACTTTACTTCCCTTTTTGGCTAAAAATCTGTCATTTCATTGCCTATTTTTCCACAATGGGCTGGAATAACACCCTTTTATGTAATGAAAACACGACTTGTATTTGATAAGACAATAGACTGTTATAATTAGGAAGGTTATCATTGTGATACTTACATGAGACCATCTTTATTTAATTATGATATGGCCAACTGTGTCTACACCCAATGTACGAATATCTATAGCAACAATAGAAATAGGTAACATTTATTTTATTTCATCTTTTAATAACTAATACATGAAATGGAAACAAACGTTATTTTATTAGAGGTAATTTCACTCATCTCATACATAAGAAATACAGATAATAATTATTTTCACTCCTTTTTTGAACTAAATACATTATGACTGGATTGTCACCTTGTTGCCAATACCAAGACAGGAGATTAAACAAAGGAACGTCAGGTACAACAAAGAAATGAACATCAGCTGCAATAAGATGTTTTGACAATATTGCTCCAGTCAGATGACTGATCTTGGATGAAATTGTCTTATCTCGGCCACTGCATTGACACTTCAATAGTTGAGCTGAATTGTCATTGAAATCCGATTCTCTTCTTAGCCAGGAGTAAAACAAGAGAGATGAAATGAATGAGAACTTCCCGTTTGAGAAAACCGTAATATTTTAAAATTAAAACCAGTAACAGGGAATGTATTGGAAATGGTTAACTCTACAAGGAAAAAGAGAAACTGTATATAACATAAAGTCTGTGTTCTCTACATTTCTTTTGTTTAGTACATTTTTGTATATCTCTTATGGTTTACCAGGTAAAAATCATTCAGAATTAAGGCTACTTAGGCTACTCCCTAAAATCCAGGACATACATTTTATTGCTCATAAAATATCTTAAATATAAATTTTAACCAAATTATTGCAGCCATTTTTCAGAAAATAAAAAATGTTGAAAAATGTTCTAAATAAAGGGTAGTCTAGGATGCGGGTATTTTCTTGAAACTCTTGACGACACATCCTAGGAAGATACTAAACTTAAATACCAGGTTTGTATTTGTTTTTCATTTATGCTGTACATAAACACACGCATACACATACACACTTAAACCCTTTTCATAAATTATACTTTTGGTCTATCTATGTGGAAAATCAATTCATTTATTCTGTAATGAATATTCAGAACTTTAATAAAAATCCTGAAATACATGTTTTGATGGCCATTAATGTCCTCAACTTGGGCACTAGATTTACAGAGAAGCAAGGGCCAGGGGAAGGAAGAGAGAGCTCACTTGTCTGTCTTTAGGGAATAATGTCAAGGTTCCTTAGCCATTATGATGACCAGCTTATCTGAATTATTAAACAAAACACAGCAAACTCTGGCATCTACAGACGCGATGAAAGCTTAGTATTGGAGTCACTTCTGAAACTACACAAAAGCTACCAAATGAAGATGAAGGAACTGAGTGCCCAAGAAAGCATAGTATAATAACTTTAATGTTTAAATTGATATTACAATGTT
Organism: Hymenopus coronatus; assembly: GCA_030762935.1. NCBI lineage: Eukaryota > Metazoa > Arthropoda > Insecta > Mantodea > Hymenopodidae > Hymenopus > Hymenopus coronatus. The sequence goes on from CM060899.1 coordinate 80,688,121, forward strand.
TGTTTTAGGGCTATAGTATGAAGATTTGCTTCATGAAAAGTCATTACCTTTTATTTCTCTGCTATCTATAATGTAACAAGAGAAGGTAATGCATTCCTCCTACAAGGCTGATGCTAGATTTGACTGGAAATGCATGTTTTGAGGTCCCATATATCCAAAAAGCCTCTTAAAAAGTTCTGCGTGTATGTGTGTTTTTCAATTGACAAATTTAAAAGAAACAAAGAAGAAGAAGAAGACAAAGGCTAGTGATTTGCAGTTGAGAGAAGTATGAAGTGTTTGAAAATTCAAACTAACAAGAAGGAATATTTAGGAACATAAATTCTGTTTTAATGGGATCTACATTTTTTTGTATGCTACAATTTTGTCTATCTCTTACGGTCATCCAGAATGAAGAGGTCTTTAGAGGCTATTCCCAGAAAATTCAAGATATCCATTTTATTTGTGATAACAGCATGCAAGTAAGGTTAGACAAGTGAGCAGAAGGTATGTATTTTAGTTTGAGCCTATATTGTTGTTTGCAAGCACTCACTAAGTGTCATGTTTTAACAGGGAGCACTGTCAAAGGTGCATCTGGTAAAAAGAAGATGTGTTCATGTAAGCCACTACTAAAACAAAACTTGACACAGTATTATTAGTGAAAAACAATAAATTTGCTTTGCAAAACAATGAAAATATGCACACATAGTATACGAGAAATAAAATGGATATTCACTTAACCTCTAACACAACCACAATGTGTTACATTCACATGACTTTCTCTACATCTCTGTAACAAATTATTCTTAAAAAACTTATTCTTTTATCCATCATGCTAATCAAGATAAACATGAACAGAAACTGTCTTGTTACTTGCTTCCTTGTAAGTAGAAGGCAATACACTAGGGTAAAGTGATAGTCAAATGTTTTAAAAGCTGGTTGCTATGAGCTTGAAATCTGTTTCTTTGTATGGTCAAGAGTTGATATGTTCCTTTATGAGAAAAATTTAAGTATTTTAAAACTGAAACAAGGAATATCTCAAAAATGGTCAACTCCATAAAAAAATATATGTAACATAAATTGCATGTTTTAACAACATTTACATTTGTTGTATAGTAAGTTCTTGTCTATCTCTTACAGTTTAACAGCCATGCAAAATTCAGTAAAATGTGTCCAGAATAAAGAGCTCTTCAGTCTATTCTAAAAATTCAAGATATATATTTTATTTGTCATTAAATGTAACAGATTTTAATCAAAATCATTAGTCATTTTTGAGAAAATAAAAATTTTCGAAATTTTTTCCATGTAAAGCATAGTTGGGGGGTGGGGGGATTTTTTATGAAAATCTTTGTGTCACTTCCTTGGAAGATTCTGAACTTAAATATCAAGTTTGGTATTTAACAGCCTTCTAGTTTTTCAGCTATGTTGTCCAAAGACACACATGGACCTTTTTCTAAAAATGCTTTCATTGTATTCAGGGTACAAAACATATATTTGCGGTGAAATCTGGGTAATGAATTTTTGGGTGCGATGCAATACCTTCTCTATCCACTGTGTACATAGTACCTGTAGAGAAAGTAAAAATCTAAGAAAGCCATAATATAGCGAACAATATAGTTTCATGACAAGTGATGCTACAGATGCATCTAAGAGTATTGTAGCTAGGAACGAATCTGCTGCGAGAAACATTTTCACCTTTTTCACTTTAACTTGGAAGAGTGTCCCAAGAAAGAAGAAAATTGAGATAGACAACGTTATAGTGTGTTATTAGACAATCACTACAGGAAAAGCTTGCACAAACTGTTCCAAGAATATACTGTGAAATGTTGAGGCCATGTTTATAATACAGAACATGAAGATAATATATATTCAGGGATAGAATTATTATAAATACAAGCGAAAACGACCCACTAGAGAGCAAAGAGGACAGTAAGAATGTGTGCAGCACGGAGGAGCAGTAATGGTGTGTTCCTCTCTCAACATTCTTTTCTAACTTGCTCAATTATCCTTGCATTACTTAAAAAAACTGTTTGCTAATTTTATTTCTTATTATTCAATGCTTAATTTATTTAAGTTTAGAAGTTAATCACAGAATAAATTGCCAGTTATTACATTTTCTGTACAAGCTACCAAATGATAGCTTTGGGAACCTCTCTCAAGGCAATTCATACATGTTTATGTTCCAAATATTCAACAAATAGATTTAAAAATGTTTTTTATTCCAAAGGTTAATACAGATTCATACAAGGGTAACCTGTACTTAGGATGCAATCCTTATATAAAGAAATTGAACAATTTACCTATTGATATATTTAGTATACATGTCAATAGATTTCTTTATCCTGTGATAACTTAGTGGTAATAGTAGATTGATTATTTGTATGTATGTATTAACATTATCAACACTTTTTTTTTTTTTTTTTATTTTAATATTGTGATTTGTTGTGTAGTGTTTTCGTACAGTTCTTAATATTTTTACTAAATTTTGTTAACTAAAATGATGTATTCTCTTTTTCTTTTAGGTGAACCCTGTAATTGGGGAAACCTGTAATGTTCACACAGAAAATAAGTAAATAGCATCAAACTTACATCGGTACAAAATCCTTAGTTGCGGTACTTTTATTCTCCTTTACAAATAACAAAGCAATCTTCCGTAATCATAATTTACATTCAAATAATGCCGCTCCCTCCAAATTAGCTTCGAGGCACAGAACCACCAACTGTCCCGTGCCGTTCGCATGCTCGCTTATCGGTAGTGCCAAATACAGGAAACACTAGCGCTCCTAACGTAGCAGTTTGGAGTGTTTTTTTTTTTCAATCATGTAGAAAACGTATAAGGTGTTCAAATTTGCTTTTGTCGAGTTTTAAGCAATAACTGAATACCTTAAAGAATGGGAAAGTGACTTCGGTATTTTATTCTCAAATCTATACCTAACAAAGTATTCACAAATGTACTTCAATGTTTAATGTACGACTCGAAACAGATTCTGAAAAATATAAGTAAAGAACATATCACAAATGTTTGTTGTAAACAAAAATGTTCTCTACATTTAGTAAAGAAAGTATGAAAGATACAGGTCGCGGTTATCGATTTGTTTCAAACACATTTTAATATGTGATAAGTAATGCTCTAATCACCTTACTATCTTGCGGTCACTAGTTAATAATATTTGCGCTCTAAAACACACTTTGGACCTCACTGAAAAAATATCACGACCGTTGGTCATTTATACGCGTCGGCCATTTCGTCACAATTACATACATATATCACCTCAATTGGGTTTCTATACTCACTTTTACGTTTCAAATGTGTCCAGGAAACCAATTTATGTTTTTGCGCAACATGCATAGTTTTTAAGGAACTGTTAAAAATGCATGTGTATATTATTTTGGATGTTTATTCTGTAAGACAATGTTACAGCATTATGTATAATATATTACAAAGCATAGCGAAGATATGCGCACATACTGCACGCAATTGAAAGATAAAAGAATATCGTTATTGTTTATTGAGTTGATGGCGGGCGTTCAGAGTAAAGAAAAACTGTGAGTCATGTGAAACTAACTTTTTCGGTGGTATTTCGTGCAAGGAAGACCAACTTTTGTTGTTGTTTTATATTAATCATAAGCTTTTAAAGGAAGTGGCGGTAACGTGACTACTCATAAGAACAAATCAGCAAAAAAGTGGAACTTTTTCAATGGCGAGGCTAGGCTTCAGAATTCCCCTTTGCTGTATTCATCGTAATTTTAAGGTAAGCTTAGTCATTTATTTGGTATTTTCTTGCCTTAATTGCTTGAAACCCATGGTAATAAGATTAAGACACAAGCAAAATGTGCTGTGGCTACTGGGCGATAAAAAGATGTTTTCGAAAACATAGGCGCCGACTTCTTGTACATTTGGGATGGGGGGCAGGAATGGGTAATATAGTTGGGTACTAATAAAATAAATGGTGTGCAATTACTATAGTAAAAGGAAAGGGTAATCTACGATACTTGTTGCGCTTTTTGGCGCGCACCTAAGCTAGCCCAATGTTCAAGGCCCTAAGCCGCAAAGCGTACCCGAGTGATTGGCCCATCTAAAACCCCAATCATCCGCGCCACCATTTAGGAGAAACTCCAAAGGAATTTATGATAGTGTAATACAGTTGTCTGAAAAATAAATAAATACTTGATTAATTCACAGTTTGAAAAACTACCAGGTCTGTTAAGTCTTTCTAAACTTATTGTTTTTGGCGAAACTGTTGCTGTTCAGCTAATTCCTGCTAACAAACTTGTCTGCGACTGAATTAATGGACAATGGAAGTGAATTTTTTTTACTACAATTGGTCAAAAACATGGAAAATTACTTTTTTACTTTCTCTATTTAGTTCATAGTACATAGGTAGAAAAGGTATTGCACTCCGTCCAAAATACGACCGGAGTTCACTGGAAATACATGTTTTAGAGTCCCCTGAAACAAAAAAAATAATTTTTAGAAAAAAGTCCATGTGTGTGTTTGAGTATGTTGTCCTCCGGGGTGTAGTGGTTACCATGTTAGCTTCATATTCCCAAGGTCGCGGGTTCAAACCCAGCAGGGGGATGGATTGTTTCGGACGAAAAAATCCTTAGCATGGCTTCCTTCAGAAGATAAGTAAGCCGTTGGTCCCGTTCGTAGATTTACGGCACGTAAAAGAACTTCAAGCCTGATAAAGAGACCTCTGAGCAAAATTAAGCCGTCTTTGATGCCCAACATAGAATGGGAAGCTGATAACCGCAGCAGTTAAAGAGTATCCATAAATAAAACTCAATTTCCATTTGTTTTGTGTGTGTGTGTGTGAGAGAGAGAGAGAGAGAGAGAGAGAGAGAGAGAGAGAGAGAGAGAGCACGATAGCTCAAACACGAAAAGTCTCTTAAATACCAAAATTGAAGCCCGCCTGGGTAGCGTTGGTGAAGCCTCTGAAGCCCGCCTGGGTAGCGTGGTGGTAGCATGTCTGCCTCACGTTCAAAAGGTCGTGAGCTCGAATCTCGCTTAGGGTGAGTTCCCCGGGTAAGGTTTTTTTCGGGGTTTTCCCTTATCCTGAGAAGACGAATATCGAGTAACTTTAGGCTCCATGGACCCGAGATCATTTGAGCATCATATCATCAATTGCATTCATCGTCCGATATGACCAAAACCAGGTTAAAGGACGTTAAACTAAAAAAAAAAGAAAAATAACCTCTGAAGACCTCTTCATTCTGGATGACTTTTGTGTAACTGGTAAACTGTAAGAGAGACAAAAATTTATTGCATAAAAATGTAGATCTTGTCAAAACACACACTTTAAGTCTTATACCTTTTTTTATTATTATTTTAGAGTTAACCGTTTTCGAGATATTCCTTGTTATTAATTTCAATTTTAAGCTACTTAAATTTTTTCTGAAACGGGAGATCACCTTTCGTTTCATCTCCCTTTTATTTTTCTCCTGGCCTGGCAAGATGAACCGATTTTCAATCGATTCATGTAGCGACCGGATTTTTAAAACATTTGACTATCGCTTTAGCCTAGGGTAAGGAACTAATACTGATAGGCATTTCTGTTAATGTTTATCTCTAATACTACGATGCAGATGAAGGAATTGTTTTGTAACAGTAGTTTGAAGAGAAAGGCATGTGAATGGAACATATTTTGTGTAGGATTGTGCTGAAATATATCAAAATATGTAAAATGAAACTTCAATATAGCAACGCACGTGCTTCACTTCGTAGATATTTTCTGTTTGTGTGCCCGCCACATATAAAGGAATAAATAGCATGTGTAATTATATAATAATCCGAGCTCTAGTGAGCACTGTAATTCAGTAACAAAGTAGTACCGCAGCCAGTTACGATATAACCCGTTCTAGTTGGGGATACCGCTGATGGTGGTGTCGATAGTGTTGCTGTTGTTTATCGAATGTAAACTACTGAGGGCTACGGGGAGTTGCGGTGACAGCGCATTGCGCAGTCCGTCAGGTATTGCTATAAACAGTGAGCATTTATCTCATAGACACTAGACAACTGGCAATAGTATTTAACTCACCTACTGTAACGGGCCATCGTACACATCACTGAATTCGATTACTTGTTTAATGCACACCGATTCTCCACAGCGCCTGTCCAGTGTATGACGTAATAGTTCACCAGCGGCACGCACATTGAAATGTTATAATGTTAACGATAAAGAAACTAACTAATATTAAGTCCTAACACTGTTTGATCGACAGGTGAGGATGAAGGACATTTGCAGGCAGGAGATAAACTGTGACAGGAATTTGCTGCGTCTGCACTAATCGCAGGTATCGGGTGCGAATGTTACGTGGAAATATGCTCTCTCTCATTAAAGAACATGTATGAAATGTACACTAGAGGTGTAATATAATGCAACTAAGTTACAGTGAAAATTTCATCCTTTTTGCTCTAATGCTTTGGAATTTATGGCTAAATTTATTTATGTTTTTGTCACCTTAGAAAAAAAAGTCCCTTGCGACAAAAAAATTAAAATTTTGTTCTAATATTTGAACCCTAGCTTCACAATGCATGTACCTTTTGAAATTGTCCTAAGTTTCTCTGTGTCTTCTTTGGTTTAGGCTTCAAAAATGTTTAAAGTTATAAATCTGCTTTTCTTGTCATAAAATATTTGTATTTTTTGTATTTGAAATTTTGCTTTAATACATGTGACCTAGGACAATTGTTATTCATTGTGAACATGTACAGTACATTTTCTTTGTGTAACAGAAAAACTGCTCCATAAGAAGAAGAATGCTGAAAATATCAACAGCGAGAAAACAAGGGAAGATTTGAATGCATGGCTCACATTAAAATACAAGAGGTTGGTGGATAAGACCCAGCTTTAATTTTCCTTTCCTCTGCTTTTACCTTATCTGTCTCTACACGTATCTACTATGTACATAGTGTATAGAGAATGTATTGTATTGCACCCAAAAATTCGATACCGAGATTTCACGGAAATATATATTTTGGGCCGCCCTGAATAAAAAAATCTGATATGTACCATTCACATGACTTTTTCCACATCCCTGCAACAAATAATTCTTAAAAAGCTTATACTTCTATTTACTTTATGCTAATCAGAAAAAATTAGCAGAAATAGTCTTATTACTCGCTTCCTTGTAAGTAGAAGCGAAATAAAGGACAACCGTAGGTTAAAGCGATAGTCAAAAGCTGGTTGCTATGTCAATGAAGTTCCTTTGTTTATATGGATAGGAGTTGACAAGTTCCTGTATGAGAAAAGTATACGTTTTTCATAGCAGAAACCAAAAATAAGGAATGTCACAAAAACGACGAACTCCACGAAAAAAATGTATATAACATAAATTGTGCGTTTTAAAGTGCTCTACATTTTTTGTGTAGTAAGTTTTTGTCCATCTCTTACGGTTTAGCAGTCATTCAAAATTTAGTAAAATTCATCCAGAATAAACTACTCTTCAGAGGCTATTCCCAGAAAATTCAAGATATACATTTCATTTGTCAGGTAAATATGTTTAATATCCGAAATTTTAATCAAAATCGTTAGAGCCATTTTTGAGAAAATCAAAATTTTCGAAAAAAGTTCCATGTAAAGGGTAGTTGGGGGTGGGGGGATTTTTCTCAAAATCTTCGTGTCGCACCCCTGGAAGATACTAAACTTAAATACCAAGTTTGGTATTTTACCGACTTTTCGTTTTTGAGTTATCATGTTCACAGACACACACACACCCACACACGGACCTTTTTGTGAAAATACTTTTTTTTTGGATATTGGGGACCCTAAAACATATATTTCCGGTGAAATCTCGGTATCGAATTTTTGGTGGAGTGCAATACATTCTCTATACACTATGTACATAGTGCGTATGGAGAAAGTAAAAATAGATATTTACATGAAAAATAAAATGTATATCTTGAATTTTCTGGGAATAGCCTCTAAATATCTCTGGATAATTATTCTAGATAATTTTATTGCATTTTCATAACTGATAAACCATAAGAGATGGACAAAAACTTATTGCAATAAAAATGAAGATGATGCTGAAACACACAATTTATGTCATGTATATTCCTTCTTATTGATTTCAGTTTAAAATACTTTAACCTTTCACGTACAGAGATTTGTCAATGCCTGGGCACGCAAAGAAACGGGTTTCAATCCCATAGCAACCACATTTTAAACCATTTGACTGTCTGTTTAGTCTAGTGTATTCCCTTGTTTCCCTTCTACTTACAAGGAAGCAAACAATAAGACAATTTCTGTTAATGTTTATCTTGAAGTAGAGAGAAGAATAAACCTTTGTATGGATATTTTGTTTGGAGAACAGGTAATTTTTTTTTCGCTTTGTGTTTTCATTAAATGAATGCAGTTCTGTTGTTTGAGGTGTTTCTCCAAGCACATAGTATGTGGTGCCCGAATCGGAGAATGAAGAGGTGCACTGCGGTTTCCTGTCCCGATCAATGTGGCACGGGGCGCCAGCTTTTCGATTCTCAGAAATATACCTTTTATTTCTATCTTTAATATACGGCATTTTAACCAAAATCCTTACAGCTATTTTTGAGAGCTTCAAAACATAAAAATATTTCCTAGAAATTTGGCGGGGAATTTCCTTGAAATTGTTTGGAAGATACTAAGTTTATTTCGTTTTTCAGTTATGTTATTCGCATATACACACGGATTTTCAGTAACATCCCCTCACTCCAAACTACCGTTTACATGGCATTTTTTGAACATGTTTTTCTCAAAAAGGCCGTAACAATTTTGATTAAAATACTGTATATTAAAGGTATTTTCACAACAGATAAACTTTTTATCTTGAATTTTTAGGGAAGACCTCTTTGTTCTGGATATTCTGGTAAACCGTAAGAGATAGGCAAATACTTTACTATAGAGAAAATGTAGATTTCATGAAAACACACAATTTATACCATATACATGTTTTACATGTAACCATTTCCGAGATATCCCTTATTATTGGTTTTAAAATTTCCAATACTTACATGTTTGTCAAATGGGAAGTCATTGCTCACCATTTTCATCTTGGCCATGCAAAGAAACAGGAATTTCAATTGCTTCAAATAGCAGCCAGCTTTTAAAACATTTGACTATCACTTTATCCTAGTGTATTGCCTTCTACTTACAAGGAAGCAAGTAATAAGACAATTTCTGTTAATGTTTATCTTGATTAGCATCAAGTAGATAGAAGAATAGGCTTTTGTAAGAATTATAAATAGGTAGAGAAACTCATATGTTCACAGTAGTTGAGGCTTCATTTTGTGTGCTTTAAGGAATAAGTGTTGTAGAACTGGGAACAGAGTTATTGCAGCAGTAGGAGGCTATTTATGTAACGGAAACTCCGGGCCCAGATTGCGTGACTAACTTCCCCTTTACATGTCATTATATCAAATTGTCGACGGTAAGATATCACTTCTCGGATATAATGCAGGGACAAGGAAGAAACTATTGATTTGTTGTTCGTCAGACCCTAGGATGAGAACGGGCGGCCGAAACCGGACGACGAGGAGGGAGGGTACGTTAACAGTTTCCAAGCTAGGAGTTCGCGCTCCAGGTCTGACCGAACTTCCTAGCGCAGTCACCTCCACGGAAGGGCTCCACCACCGCAGTCCTTGCCGACACTTACAACTCGGTATGCAGTAGTAGTAGTGACAACTATAACTTTCTAATCGTTAACCCGGGCAGAATAGTTCACCTAGAGCAGGCCTGCGGAGTTTACTCCCATCCCTCAGGGGCCTGATTTCCTTCTTGTGATGAGGGAGTCGGTCATATGTAGACCGTGCGTGCAGCGGAATATCAGTGACCACTTTGGTTTCTGCTTCACTTACGCGGGAGGTTAGGGACTACCCACATATTTACATGATAAATAAAGTGTATATCTCGAATTTTCTGGGCAACCTTCTCTATTCTAGATGATTTTTTTTTTTTTTCTGCATTTCGCATAACTGGTAAACCGTAAGCGATAGACAAAAACTTGCCACACAAAAGCTAATGCATTAGTACACAATCCACATAGCAGCAGTAACCATAACAGTGTAAATAAACAACATCAAAAACCAGACCAAAAGGAAATTAATGTTGATAATGCAATAGAATTATTGCGAAACTAGTCCAAGGATTCCAAAAGATAAGTGAAGATTTGTTGCAACTATTATTTTTATATTAATAGTTGCGTTATTACTTCACTGTTACTAGCTTCTTTTTACATTTATTCCAGTAATTTGTTACAGAGATGTAGAGAAAGTCGTGTGAATGGAGCACTCTTTTTTATCCTGGTCACGGAATTGCAATACTATCACATAGTTACAACTTCTATAAGAGTTGACTGTTGCTTTAGGTTATTATTATTTTTTTCCCCCCTTTCTACAAGGAAATAATCTGGTAATAACACATAGACAGACGAATAAGACAGACAGACATTCAGACGAATAAGATTTTGTAGGAATTGTTTGCTGCAGAATAGGTAGAGAAAGTAATTTTTATGGAACATATCAGATTGTTTTGTTTAAAAATTAATTTGTGACTAACTTGTGAATATGTAAACCACCGTGCCTTCGTTTTATGCCAAGGCTACAACCAGTATTGGTTGAGACGGTAGTGACCTTGTTTTATGCCACTGCGCAGAACGTGACAAGGGTACGTTTATCAGCTGTGAGCTGTCTCAGTCGTTGCCTTTTCTTCCTGTTGTGTGTGATTTCTAGAGCTCGGTCCAGGGTCACGAAATTGCCATATTGAGTTTCTTATTTTGAGTGACAGGAGGAGAGCCTTTTCTTTCGATACAGTAAACTTGTATCTCGTAATTCTCAGTGAGTTTGGTTCATTGTCTCTTCAAAGTTTTACACATTATTATCCTGCTTTTTTGTTGTAAAAGTACAAAGCGTTTTATTTAATAATCATATTATGAAATAATTACTTTATTATAACGTCAATACATATATGAGGTATCTTTGGAAGAGATTATACCTCAAGGTGTGCATGTTTACGCTACAAACCCCTCCACACTACCGCTGACTACCTTGTGTGCGCCTCGGAACTGAAAACCGAACTCTGGTGATTTCTATAGGAATGTTATTGTCCAGGGAAATGCTTGCTTACAAATTGACACTTGAACAGTAGGTGAACACTGAATCGTGTAGACAGAGACAGTCAGATGTTTGGTCAATACTTTAGACTGTGGGATCGCTCAACGCTAAACGAATAGGAAATGGTGTAACTGAGGAAGAGCTAGACGACATTGGTGCTGCATTCGAACGCTCATCTAAACAAGTTTCTCAGCAAATGTCTGTTCAATAAGCTTTTGACGTTTACCCCCTTCTATTATTCTACTAGTTATCAGAAGAACTGTTGAAAGAGGAGCCGGTACAGGTTGAACAGCAAGTAAAACAATCTGATGTGTACCATTCACATGCCTTTCTCTACATCCCTGCAACAAGTTATTCTTAAAAAGCGTATACCTCTATTTACTTCACGCTTATCACAAGAATTTAGCAGAAATAGTCTTATTACTTGCTTCCTTGTAAGTAGAAGGGAAATAAGGGACTACCATAGGTCAAAAGCTGGTTGCTATGTCACTGAAGTTCCTTTGTATGGACATGAGTTCACAAAGTCCTGTATGAAAAAAGTATGATTTTTATAGCTGAAAAAAAAAACAAGGAGTATCTCAAAAACAATCAACTCCACGAAAAAAATGCATATAACATAAATTGTGTGTTTTAAAGTGCTCTACATTTGTTTTGTGGTAAGTTTTTGTCCATCTCTTACGGTTTAGCAGTTGTTCAAAATTCCATAAAATTGACCCAGAATAAAGTAATCTTCAGAGGCTATTCCCAGAAAATTCAAAATATACATTTTATTTGTCAGATAAATATCTTTAATATACGATATTTTAATCAAAATCGTTAGAGCTATTTTTTAGAAAATCAAAATTTTCGAAAAAAAGTTCCATGTAAAGGGTAGTTTGGGGTGGGGGGATTTTTCTCAAAATCTTCGTGTCGCATCCCTGGAAGATTCTAAACTTAAATACCAAGTTTGGTATTTTACCGACTTTTCGTATTTGAGTTATCGTGTTCACAGACACACGGACACATTGACACACACACACACACACGGACCTTTTTCTGAAAATACTTTTTTTGGATACAGGGGACCCTAAAACATATATTTCCGGTGAAATCTCGGTATCGAATTTTTTGGTGGAGTGCAATACCTTCTCTATACACTATGTACATAGTGCGTATAGAGAAAGTAAAAATGTAAACGGTGTGAGAACGTAGGATTTCACGGCCGGAGTCAGTGTAACTAAGAAATGTTTCCGGGCTGTTTTGCCGTGGTCTGCTGGTGTTAGGAGTACCAGACGTTTCGTCCACAACTACGGTGGACATCTTCAGTGGCGCGGTCGAAGTTTTCTAGGAGAAGGTTTCGCTGCGCCTGAAGCGTTGACTGTCGGGATCGCTACTTTTATACTGGCAAGTGGGGGGCGGGGCTTGGGCGGTGTGTTATTTATGGACGCTCTTTAACTGCTGTGGTTGTCAGCGTCCCATTCTAAATTGGCCGTGAAAGACCGCTTTATTTTGCTCAAAGGCCTCTCTATCAAGCTTGAGGTTCGTAAATCCACGACACGGGACCAACGGCTTTACTTTCCTTCCGAAGGAATTCATGCCAAGGATTTTTACGCCCGCGGCCTTGGTAATGATTACACCACGGAGGGCGACAAAACAGCAGATTTGTGTGTCTATAGTACAGAAACTGTGGTATTACACAAGAACAACTTGTCTTCACGCAGACACTTGTACTCGCAGTAATGCGGCAACGGAAAACTCTGCAGTGTACAAGAGGCGTTCAACAAGTCCTTAGAAAAACATCAAAGATGACTTCTTCGCTAGACGTGAATCGTTTTCAAGTTTGGAGGACCAAATCTGGTGAATGTTATAGTAATTCGAACCTTATTTTTACAAGTTTTGCCATTGAAACTGCGCAGGCGTGCACCCTTGCATTGTGTTAATGGAAGAGAATATTTTTCTTCGCCAGAGGGCGTTTTTTTTTCCCCCCTTGATTTCTCCATTCAACCGGTGCAATAACAATGCTTGACACTCTCCATATATCGTTCTTCCTTTCTGCAAGTAATCGATGTAGACGATTTCGTGTGTATCCGAAAAAACCGAGGCCATCACTTCGTCTGCAGATTTCACCACCTTTACCTTCTTCGGAGCTGGTTCACCTTTAAAAACGGACTGTACTTTTGTCTCTGGATTGCAGTATTGTATCCATATTTCATCCACAGTCATGTATCGACGCAGAAAATCGTCAGGACAGCAACGTAAAAGTGCCAAACTAACTTCCGAATCGATCACACAATTGTGTTTATTCTCCATCGAGAGCAAACGCGGCATCCATCTTGCCGAGACCTTTGTCAGACCTAATTTTTGGTGTAAAATTGAGAACACTGTACCTTGTGATATGTCTGTGACCTCTACTATTTCGCGAACTTTGATTCGTCGATCACTCAAAACCATATCCTGCATTTTGTGAATCATTTCGGAGGAAGTCACTTCTACTGGACGTCCGGAACGATGTTCATCATTTGTGGATGTACGGCCACGTTTAAATTCATTTATCCAATTGTAAATTGTTACAAACGCAGGGGCAGATGTGCCATGAACTTCATCCAGCTACACTTTGATTTCTTTCGGTGTTAAGTCTTTTAAATAGAAGTGTTTAATCACCTTACGAAACTGCCCCCCCCCATCTTTCTAAAGAAGCACAAGATTGTTGATTCAACCGCCTATGGCAACGAAACCACTATGTGATGGATATAACTACCATCTAGTAAGAGACGACGGTTACTCGATGCTACAGTGGAATTTCCTTGGATTTCCTAAGGACTTATTGAACGCCCCTAGTACTTTTGGGATACGGGAGAGTGAAATAGTAAATGATAAGGTGATTGATAAAATTAACTTTATTAACTTTAAATATACATATGTACAAGAAATGTTTACACTAGCCTTAATTCATAAAATGTGGCAACTATAAAACAAGCCACTTGATAAAGTTGTAGGCAGATACCCCTAAACCATAACTTTACAGCGTTCAACGTTTCAATTTCATTAGGCACAGGTAAAACAACCTTTGTACGTTTGTGGAAGGAAGTTCATGTCTCTCCACATTACCAATAAAAATTATTTTTCATCAGTTGCAATAATTAAAAACAGAACTCGAAATATGCTCATAGTTTAATCTAGTTAAGACTGATTGGTGGGTGAATGTTCATACTGTCAGTCGGAGAAACAATTTTAACAGACAATTGCATAAGCAGGGTGTAATGATACGCGAACCGAAATTGTGCACCTGTTGTGGAACGCTGGGAAATAATTCGCTGTTCTCCAGGGACACATCAGCATTTCCGGGATTCAATGTGATGCATGTACGAGACGAGTCTGGTGAGTACCATTTCGTTCTACTGCCACCACAACACTAGTGTCGCAGTAGCACGCATGCGCGCTCGTCTCTCTCGTTCATTGTCGCCATTACAGTCAGATTTTAATGTATTTACAGCTGTTAGTGATCGTTGAAAATGTTCAAGACAATTTCCCTTCCCGCCGACTGAAGTGTGTTCCATAATACGGTTTTTGAACGCAAGGAATGTTAAGCCAACTGAAATGCATCGTCAACATGTAGAGATTTATGTGGAAATGTAATGACAGATAGAATGCTGAGAAAGTGGGTTAGGCAATTCAAAGATGGGTGATGACAAAGCATGGAGTAGGCAGCCCTCTGTTGTCACTGATGATTTGGCTGAACAAGCAAATGAGGCAATTCAGTAAGAATGCTTCCAAACATTTCAAAAACTGTTTTGATTGCGATTGTCTCAAAACATTGAAATTATCGCAAACTGTGTTCCCGTTGGGTTCCGAAGATGTTTCTTACCCGATACAGCGATGACGGAGATGAATTCTTAACCAGGATAGTGACCGGTGATTGGTCATGTCACTCAAAAATCTAAACAACAGGCACATAGGATCCCCCAAATAACAAACAACCGCCTTATATGCGTGTCGGTTGTGACGGCAGTGACCTCGGTATTATACCACTGCGCGAAGCGGCGCAGGACGTGTCAAGGGTACGTTTATCAGCTGCTTTGTCTCTGTCGTTGCTTTGTCTTCCTATTGTGAAGTGTTTCGACAATACATGTGTTGTGCTTGATCTCCTTAAGATTGTTGTTATCTGCATCAACTACACTGGTGGCGACTGAGGGAAACCATGAAAAAAAACAAACAAACACCGGATTTGAATCCTGAACTCCCGAATGCGGGCCATCCTGTTCGGTACAGTCCTTTTTTCACCTGTTTAGATAATGTTAATAAACACATTATAATATTTTAAATATAATAGAATACGTTACGATTATTTAATGATGAATTTGTACTTTGTTCGAGCAGACAAAACAAAGGGTAATGTTGCAGTACATAGGAATACCCCTCTAGCCTCTGGTTCCCAAGGTCGTGGGTTCAAACCCGGCGGAGGACGATGGGCGTAAAATCCTTAGCATGGCCTATTTCGGAAGGGAAGTAAAGCAATTGGTCCCGTGTCGTAGATTTACGGCACGTAATATAACTTAAACCCCGATAAAAAGGCATATGAGCAAAACTAAGAAGAATTTCACGCCCATAAGCAAAACTCACGGAATAGCGCACAAGCGTCCTTTGCAAGTTAGGTGACCCAGAGAAGGAGTGATGAGTGGAGAGACCCAAGGCGGCCGTGAATAGACCGTCCTTCAGATGACAATGCAAGAAAACTATGTGACCGTTTTATTCAGAAACACAACGGCTCGTTCGTATCAGTTACAGCCTGCGAACATAATATTGTCATCTAAAACATAGATTGTTTAGGCCTTATTAAGAAAAAGGCATCTTAACGCAGACGCTATGGTGTCTACATTTGTGTAGGAACCGAGAAACGAAATGGAGTTAGTAGGGACTCTGAGAGCCCTCGTTTGTACATGTGGCAGCAAGCGTAAAGTAATTCTATAGACATTTCACACGTCTTAATTACTCTTATTTCATTATAAATCATTTTAACTCCTTTCGCAGCTCCCCATTCTTTAAATAGTGAACATTTCTTGTCAAAAAGTCTTTCGACTTGCCGGGTAGCAAGCTAAGAACAGATATTTTTTAGCATAATTAAAACTTCTTCGGGAATATCCATTTTCATTCATTTATTGATTCATTTATTTGGTGCAGTTTAAACAGCCAGAATTGAAACTGTTTATTCCAGCGGGGTTACAAACAAAACACTACCTACGTCACGTAATGACGACTCTAATAATAAATATAAGCACATTTCAGTTAATATTAGGATAGGATAAAACATTATACTATTGTTAGTACATGAGAAATTAGAAAAACATTTAACTCACATAATAGTCTATTTAAGCCACTTTTAATGTAAATAATTATTGTTGCAACTTTACGGTCACCAAAATAAACAGATATGGACCTAGGTTTACCGTTACTAACAATTCAGATTATAGCAGGCTGTGACAAACAATATTAGGTATGTTATTCTGTTATGTATTTTGAGAAATATGATATCTTTATAGCTGCGAAAAAAACAGAACCAAATTTACTACCTGTTAAATCCCGAGAAATGTATGAAGTGGTGTTTACAAAATAACGACCTATATCCCTTGGTGAATGGCTCAAACTTAACCTCACATTTATTTCATTTTTCGTTGCTTTTCTTTTAATATCAGAACATTCTCATAGAAAAAAACATTGTATGATACACGAGCGTAAAGTTTCTTTTTGATTCACAATATTCCCGCTCGAATGAAAAACTATAACTTTACGCTCTTACATCATGAATAATTACTTTATTTCATCAACAATGTAATGCATGGTTATTTCTGTTTCAAGTGTTGGGAGCATGCATGATGTCACTTCCGTAAAACTTTCATACCATTATTGTCATTGCCATCGTTGTTCATATGATACAAAATAACGCGAAAATGTGAAATGTTATGTTTTGGTACATACTTTAATAATGCCTCAAGATGCTGTGATGAAGCAGGAGTATGTTGGCAAAAGTGTCGCTGCGGGAGGGAAACGATGTTTAAATAAAGATGCATCAGCCTATTTCGGATTAGTTACACCTTTTGCAAACTTTTTAAACCTGTAGAAAAGCTATATAGAAACTATTAGATACCTTATGTTTTAACGTCAATAACATAGTAACAGCTACAGATCATATAGGGTGTTCTCCCCTTGCAAGGGACAGAGGCCTGCTGACAAACAGGTCCCAAACCGCGCTCCAAACTTTGTGGCAATGAGGGAGCGGAAAAACTCGTGGTATTAGATCCTGACGATACCCTGCGGTTCAATTAAATCACATTCCAAGCTTCTCAAATAGTTCCTTGGTCTCGTAATGGAGCATTTCCTCTGTGAGAACACAGACATTTCTTATCTTGTTTCCCAAGGTTGAGAACAGCAAGGAATCTGTGTACACCCTGCTGTTTGAACCAGTAGACGTGAAGTAGTGAGGCAACGCGTTTTACTGCACGCCAAGAACATCCGGCCACAGTTCCAAACGAAAGCTCTGTAGACGACCTGATATAAAGACTGATTCACAATAAACTGGAAAGGTCGACTAGAAACCAAACAAATGAAGAAATTGCTAGTTAAGTTTAGCGCCCCTTATTTGGTAGTTCATATCGCACAATGAAGTGGGTGAAATTATGTTCAAATGAACACGGGGGGTCATAGAGCTTAAAGTTATCTGACATCTTCTCAGAATAAAAGTGATCCCTGAGAAATATCTTAT
The DNA here is from genome assembly GCA_030762935.1 of Hymenopus coronatus. Lineage (NCBI taxonomy): Eukaryota > Metazoa > Arthropoda > Insecta > Mantodea > Hymenopodidae > Hymenopus > Hymenopus coronatus. The sequence continues at coordinate 80,705,916 of CM060899.1, forward strand.
CCGGGAAACTCATCCTGGCCAGAGATTTGAACTCGGGGCCTTTGGAATGTGAGGCAGATATGAATTACCGTTCCTAAAAAAGGTAAAATGAACGTACTTTACGAATTGCTTTCATAAGAAACCAAACATATTCTTAGGATAAATGAAGTGAGTGCAACCGAAAAGAAAGAAGTCCAGAAGTTCTGACCCCCAAAAGAATGAACTTTTAACTAATGAGAAACTAACAAGATGTCATTGTCACATTGGCGTTACAAACTGAGGTGGGATCGTAATAAAAGTAGTTCTAACATTAAAACATCCAGTCTCCGCTTTCTCTCCCGTAAGCCCAAGTTTACCAAGAAAAATTAATTTATACATTAGAATAATTTACTAGTAAAATTTATTTTCTTGCATATATTGACGTTTAAAAAAATATTAAACCTAATAATTTATAAAAATGAGCGATGTTTATCCCTTCAGTTTTTACTCCCTCTTGAAGGACCCATCATTACGAAAAAATGAAATTGTAATCTATCCAATGGTTATGTTGGGTAAAGTATATATTTAATGAAGTAAGAGGTAATGTTGCATCAGTTTAAACAACCGATATTTGAGGTAAGATGTCGTAAATGGTGACACAGCAACACTGGCATAAACATGGATTTTGCTATAAGGGCCCCGAGAGGCCCTTACATCTGAGCTATAAGTGCTAACTTGTGATCAACGTTGAGTAAAAGCGAGAGTTACATTTTAAACTGTGTGACGTTCACAGAGCGAATGTATAAGCAGGGCTCTGTAGCATTATTGGTGTCTGCAACATCTTCCCGAACATTAACCCCGAGGTCTCCTACCTCGCTCGCTCGCTCGCGCTCTACCCCCTAACAATGCGCACTATCTACGGCCGATATTAGCACATACTTGTAGCCTAAGTGAGGGAAGAATTCATTATCAGCGCCTGGCATAGTAACAAATCAAACATCACAACTTAAAACTGTTTCATTTTCTCCCGACGAGTAGAGAGTCTACAGCTCAATCTGATAATGACCTCGTGCTAGACGTGGAGGTTAGATTCGCCATCAAACAAAATGGATTCAAGAGGTCCCGAGTTCAAATCTCGGTAAAGGTGAGTTAGTATGGTGTAATAGTAAACGTTCCGTACCTCAGCCAGTGAATAGGCTTTTTGTACGTCAGACCTCTGGAGGAGAGGATGAGATGAGAGCAATTACAGAGGGTAGTCGGAACCAAACTGTGGCAGGGAGCCATTGTGGAGAGTCCCTAACAGTTCACAACCAGTTCTTCATTTGGACACAGAGTCCGTCTGAATAAGCGTCCCTGAGTATACCGACGACCCCGCAGCGCCATCCTGCCGCCGAGAGCTGAGTTTCCACGATAGGGCGCAGTCCTCGTCCAACACTTATAACCCAGAAAAAAGGACCAGACGGATGAAATGGGGCACAGAAATTCGGGGGAAAGAAGAATCCTCCTCAGCATTCGCCTAGTCAGAGGGGAACCGATCCCACGACCTGCCAGACGAGCTCGGTTGAGATCAATTACTCCAATAAGATGTTTACCTTATCCTGTTGGGTAATAATAAGCTCGTCGTCCGATATGACGCAGCAAAATGAGGTCATTTGGCTCAATCGCAAGTTGAGGAAATGTCATGTTCAGCTTAAATGGAATTAATTTGTTGATTTCGCATTTCTCTTTCCTTTCTAGGTTTATTGTGAATCAAAATCATTTATGATCTTGTTGTAGTCCCGATTTCTGTCCCGATCGAAATAAAGAAGTTTTGAATACAAAACACATGTGTAAGTATAATTATAACAGATTAAATTGTTCCTTTGTTTTTCCTGTTCTTTCTCAATGTCCTCGGATATCGTAGGAAAACAAAACAGCGTCTGCAAATATCTAGCTTGGAAAGTAATACTTAAAACTAAGGAAAATGCAGTCTGGTAACTATCATTAAAATTCCTGTTCTAGGATTACATTAATATTTATAATACTGTATGTGCTGCAATAAAACATAGTTGATAAAGTAGGATCTTACAACAACATGCCAGAGTTACATTTGCTGCTGGCACGTAACAACTATTACATAACGCTTCCTAATATGGAAGCCCTAGTTGTATTATCTGGACAATTTTATTAAAAGCAAAGCGGGATTATCAATCTCTAAACTATCGCATTGATAATTATTATATCTTCTAGAAAATGACTCAATGGTATCATAACAATGTCTGCATGTGACCATTATGCTTCCAATAATTTTGCTAACATTAAAAGTAGCAGCAGCCAGTAACATATCTTCCTTTATACAGAATGATTAAAAATTACCGTTACCAATTTTGGGTACAGGTTCCTTACATCAAAACAAGAAAATAGGTTTATATAAACACATATCCCAAAACCCTTTGTTCTCGATTTATTGAAGTTCAAAATGCTGTTAATCAAAACATTTTAAAGTGACACTTTATTTATTTTTGAGGTTGTCAGCTTGTTAGGAGATGTTCCACACAACTTATAGCAAATGTTCTGCTCTTGCGTCTAGTCACGCTCGAACCATTGAATGTCAAATACTACCAGTCGGTGTTCGTATGATTTCATGGTTTGTTCATCCGGGAGGTCAGGGTAATGTGCAGGCCATGGAACTGGTCCCCCTCTACCTATCCATTTGTCATTCTAGATACTAGCCTGCATCTCAAACAATGAGATTAAAATGTGCTGTAGCATCATGTTTCTTCTTATTTGCAGAGGCACATTTTCTAGTAAGTCTGGGAGAGTGTTCTGTAGAGAGCTGCTGGGGAAAGTATTACACAAAGTAGCCATGGCAACACAAGGCGCAGGGTAAAATGGGTCAAAGCCTTCTATGAATGAGTACAAAAATAAATGAAGTGATCAGGTTGGACCTGGAAAGCCGTTGAAGGTGACTTTCATTAATAAACTGATAACACGAAAACGAAACGTTTTAGAGCATATGTTTATATGTACATATTTTGTTGTTTTGATGTCAGGAATGCATCCCCAAACATTGTAAAAGCATTTTTGAATCATCCTGTATATTTAAAGTCTGTTTACAACAAATCATTACCAGAGTATGAAGCCTCTTTTTACAGAATACGCTATAGGGATTTCTAAAGCAGAACAAATATATTAAGACATAGCACCATATTTAAAACACTTCACTATTTATAGCCATTTTTTGTTTGTCTTTTCATTACGTTATTTTCTTCAAAGATAATGAGGCTGTAAACCATTAAAGTGACCATTAACATTGTGGGATATACCCAAATAATGAGACGCACACGGCAACAATCAGCTATGCCTTCCGAAGCAGGTCGCTCACACACGTGCGGTGATTACAGCCACAATGTAGAAGGAGAATCAGCCGCTCTGAGTTGAGTGTACACGCTTTAACGTGGCATTTGGAAAATCTATCTAAGATATCACCTTATAATTTACTTTCTCTACTTGCTGCACAAAAATGTAGATTCGTTAATACGCACCATTATGTAATATACCTTTTTATTTGTAGAGTTAACAATATCCGAGATGTTCCTTGTTATTGGTTTTAAACTTGCCAATGCTTAGATTTTCTCAATTAATAGGAGGTCGTTATTCCCTTTTTCCATGATAGTCATAGAAAGAGAAAGGAATTTCAAATACAGCATTTGAAAGATTTGACTTTTTCTCTAGCCCAGTGTATTTCCTTGTGTCTCTTTGCTTAAGTTCAAGACCATTATTATCTCGATTAGCATGACGTAGAATAAAGAATAATCTTTTGTAAGGAGTTCGCAGAGCAGGTATATAAAGTCTTGTGAATGAAGCATATCGCCATAGATAAATTGTGGATTGCATAGATACAAATATCTAGGGGCGGCTGGTTCACCTTGAATTCTAGCCGTTGTTTGCAGCAATAGAATTGCTTCGAACTGACCAAATTATATTATATATAGAGAAACAAATTGTCTCTCTTGAGGAAAATAGCTTTACACAGTCATTCAAAATACGTAGTAATTTACATTTGTGCGAAATTAATCATTTTAAAACATTCACAAGTGTAGCAGAATGGTCACATTTGTATGTAGTAAAAACAACGCCTCTTCCCCCGATGGAAGATGACAGCCAGTATGCAAAAAGTTAGCAAAAAATATTGAGTAAAAGACTGCTTCATGGCCTTGCGGTTAAAACTATGAAATATATTTACACAAGTGACTGTTGCAGAAGCCTGTTACCAGGTGAAGCGTTATGGACCGTCATTGTTCTGTCTCTTGGGAATGTCAACACGTCTTGCATCCGGATCGAGACATTCATGTGGTATAAGGATGTCCCTAGTTACGAGAGGCGTTCTGAAAGTTCCCTTCCTGACTCCGAGGTACGAGGATGGCCATCCAAAGTGCCAGACGATTTGACGCAACTACACAATAACGAAAGTTACACTACCTTACTCTCATTACTATCAAGGTATTTATTGTCACGTGGTACCGTAGATGTTATACTTTTCTACGGCCAAAGAACTCACTCGTTTTTTTGAATGCACAAAATATTTGGCCAATCAATTTTAAAGGCAAATGACGCAAGAGTATAGTGATAATGCAATGAACGAGTCTTCAGTGAGGAAATGGCACATAATTTACGAGTAATCAAGGAAGAACATAACAGTGTGTACGATAAAGACCGGAGTGGAAATTCATCAATCGTTATGGAACAGTTGAAAGTAAATGTTGATAAAAGGGTTCAGAAAAACCGGTATTTTACTTTGGATACCGTAAATTACTTTTTGATGGAAAATATTTCCCAGCCATGAAGACGTCAACATCTTGGCTCAGATGTTTAGCGGTGGAAGAGTACCTCGTGACAATAAATACCTTGATAGCAATGACGATTACATTGAGGAAGATAGTGTAACTTTGAGTTGATAACTTTCGTTATGCCAAATGGTCGGGCCCTCGTACTATCACTGATGCGCAATCCAATCAGTTTTTCCTGGTCATCGTATAAAACTGAAATACTGGGTGATCAGCAAAGAGCAGAACAGGTTTCACAGTGGTGAAATCTTGCAAATGTGACGCCATACTGTGCGAATTGTGTTCAGTTCCCCAAAAATGACCCTCACTCCGTACAGAATCTGCGAGTGGCTCCTGCGTCCCTCCTATTTGACCTCTTGCGATTTTTATCTCTGGGTTCATTAAAAGAAGGTTTAGAAAACAAATTCATACACTCTAGAGGAACTTAACAATAACTTTCATCAAGAAATTGCTGCCACTTCTCAGAGGGTGTGCAGCGTGCCATGACCAAGTTTACTAAGCAGGTATCAGAAATGCTTGACCACTTCCAACTATCCATTGTGACAGTGCCGAATGCAGCCGTTCTCACTTTCGCCTTGACATGTGAGTCGGCGGAGTTGGAGAACCTTGGAATGCGAGACCAGAAGCGTCGCTTTCACAAGCTTCCAGAAAGTTCTGTGGCGCCATTTTATAACTATAAAAGGAAGGAACAATTGCAAGCCGTGTGTATTGAGTCAGACTTAGATTGGAGTGTTAGCGCGCTGTGACGTGAGGAGACAGTTTTAAATATTTTTTTTTGTTAGAAGTACTTACGCCACAAACCGTGTTATATTTACTGCGGACTCGCTGTCATACTTTCAGCGTGTATATCAAGCAGCATCGTCGGCAAGCTAAGAGCCACAAACTGTTCCGCTCTATGCTGATCAACCAGTAATTACTTAGTTTTGAAGTCTTTAACCTCAACAGAGAACAAAAAAGTTAGATTTTTCTTCCTCTTCTTTTTCGACAGATTGAAATATGAGCTGCTGAATTTAAGCACGAGACTCAGGGCGTCCCAATATCGCTAATATCTGAGTATGATACTATTTCACAGTTCTGTAATCAATGGTCAGCTAAAGGCTCATGTTCATATAAAGACTTGAGAGAGTGTCCACTGCAGTTTACTCCAAGTTTGGAGATTGATAAATATTCCCTCTCAATGGACAAAAAGTGCTTCATTTGAATGAACATTTCTAAAATGTGTTTAGGCTTGCATAGATACAATTCCCAGCTTCATAAGAGTAGATGGATACGTCATTAACATTACTACATGACAGAGACGAAGGAGCAGTCTAAACATCTGAAAGTGCACAAAAAAAAAAAAAAAAAAAATCCGACTCCATCTACAGGAAACGTATTACTATCATTAGGGGAGTATTGCGCTTCACCTCTGTACAAACTGAAGGATGCTATTGAAATGTTCACCATTGGAATTCGAAGTATACTTGCAACGACGTCCTCACACAAGTCTGGAATTATTGCTGCAAAACTGCGATTCACTTTTAAATCCATCAGCGATTACTTTGTTTCCAAACGTGAAAAAAAAATGTCTGAATGGATGAAATTTACATCAAATGATGAGCTTGAAGCTCAGACAGAAGCGTGGGTTGCACAAATGGACATATGTGTTTTACTTAAGGTATAAACACAGCCCACGTGAGGCCAGGGCGGGCAACACGAGTGCCCGCCTCACACCTACGCAGATGGACGATCCTGCAACCAATACGGGGAGGTGATGTGGCCAGGTTCTCTGTCTATCGCAGCTGCTGAATGGACACCCGGATCTGAAAATTCGCAAACCCCTTAGCCGGGAACCAGATCACCATGCTCTAGCCCAGGGCTTCTCAGGGTACAAAATACGACTTGGCTGGGTTGACAACTCCTCTAATGTTAGCAATAGCGCTGCCTGTCTCTTTCCATATCTTGTTGGGCTAGTTGCATCTGTCGAGTCGGACATTACACAGAACCTCTGCACATCGCTTTGCACGCGTGCGATTTAAGCCTTTTGAGAGGCCCAGGTTTAGCTCACTTTGCTCAGGATATTAAAAAGTTGGAACGCTGTTGGTCTTGTTAATTTACAAGGTCATAATATTGTCTTAACATTAGTGTTTTCTTGGTCAGGCCAAGGAGTCTTAGAATGCCTCTCGTTTACGTTTGTAATTTTCTTGTAGCTAGACACAAATCAAAGTGAGGTCTTGAAATGAAACAACTCATTCCCTAGCCGAAAACTGGGAGAATTGCAAGAGATTTTGTCTTGCCACATACGCTAAAAGCACCTCATTGACCAAGAACGCAAGGGCATTTAGAGGGACATCCATATACAGTTTGCTAATTGTCGCGCGTCGGCACAGAACTAGCATATGAACACAGATGTTAAGTAGCAGGCGAGGCAGCGCTGAACCAAAGCTAAGTGGGCATTGTAGAGAGTGGATTGTATCGCATTATCTTTGACAGAGCTATCCACATGACGCTGGCCAGGACGCACAGGACTACACCGCCTCGACCAAGGTCTAGACTCCACGACGTCGTCAGCACTCTGGCAGTGAAGATCTCTGCTTCCACCTGCACAAATTAGCGACCCTCATTAACACAAATCAGTATCCAGAAGCTATATGCAAACTGTGACTATACCTAGCGGCCGCAATGAAAGGAAGCCGCTCACATGTGCGGCAAGACGTACTCACAATACAACACCACGTTTCATTCAAATTGGATAAATACTTTGCAAGATATAAATTCTTTCATACACTTTAACATGTAAATATATTTGCATAATCAAAATGTTCCACATTTCTCATACCTTGCGAGCTTGGATTTCTCCGATTCCAATTTAGCTCAGTTGCTATCCCGTGAAGTCATCTGTAATAACCAACACCGAGAAAGCTTCAAATCTTTAATTTGAGAACACTGGTTGGAGATTTTTTGAATTGGAGCTTTTATCCACACACAAAAGCTTTACGCAAGAATATTCCAATACTTTTGATTAATAAATTATGGTAATTATTTTTAAAACATTAGACATTTTATTTTCTGCAGTTATCCATGTTTCATAAAAAATACTATTGGTGTTAGGATAATTTTGTTGCCTGTAATATTAAAATAGATACGTCTGCACATTTTAGTTGCGTTTAAACAAAAACTGAGAGGTTTGGAACATTTGCTAAGAGTGAAAATGTAGTTTTGAAGAAAAGAAATACAACAGGAACATAAAGAAAAACTATTTTTGGATGGCTGCAAAGTCCAAAGCAAGGAGGGACAACTAAATGTTGATTTTCTATGGATTCCCAAAGGTTCTAACAACTGTTTGCTATACAAGGGATTATACTTTTCTGACCGATCTTAGTTCTACATATTACACCCAGTGTCCCTTAAGATTTTTAATACTAAAGTGTTTTTTATTACTTGAAGATGTCTCGACCATCTCACATCTCTGCTCCCAGATAAGCGAGCAACTGTCTGTCTATCTATAGTATTCTGTAGTAATTCTTGCACATAAAACATGGAAAATGGTGTAGAGTAAATTCTAAGTCTTACTTATGCGTCTCTCAATTCTTTGTACCGTCTGATTATCTTCCCCCATTTCACTGACCTAGTGGACATAATGTCGCTTTTGCTGAGTTTACTCTGTGGGTCTGGACAATTTGGGAGGTCGCTCGCTCAGACCATGACACGTATCAGCGTTACAGTGTTATAACCATTTTACAATAATGCTACCTGTACTGTACTTTAATATTTCAAATCTACAATAATTTACATGATATTAACGAGTGCTCAGATGAATGCTAGAATCACGGATGTGAGAATTGCCCAGATTTGCCATTTAGGACTAAAATGTACCTACACTGACATTCTGATAGAATTACTAACCTAAATAGTCCGAAACGTTCCATTTCAACCAAAGAATCTATCCGAAAATCACTTATGGTCACACATTTTTGGTACAGACATATTGGTAGCATTTCTATGGTCCTAACTTCATATCTGGAGATGAGTCAGTATTGGTGGCCCGAGTAAAGTACGTCGTGTGCCGGATGATGTGGAAGTCTTTAAAGAAACATCACGTGCCATGCTATGATAACGCTCAAAGCTATGGAGCATCAATTTCGAAGACAGCCTCCAGGAAATCCACAAGAGGCCGAGAAATAGAAGACTCACAATGAAGAATCCTGGAGAAGCGACACTAGAAAATTAATTTGAAAAAGTTATACAGTTGGATATTAATAACTGAACAGTCATCAGACGCTCAAGGTCTTCTGAAAAATTAAACCTAAAACAGCTTCCAAAATAAGGAATTAATTTATCTGTATCTACTCCATGACAAGAAAGAATGAAAGAAAAACAAAGAAAGAAAAAAAAAACTTTGATACTATGGTATAGATTGCTTTTGTAGTGTCTGTGGTTTTGAAGTTGTATACATGTATAATCTGATTTGTATTGTTTAGTTTTTTATTGAAAATTGTATAGGAGAAATAAAATATTTAAAAAAGACAATCCATCTGGAGATGTGGAATACATACCTGAAGATGAGCCAGTACTGCTGCAGCGGATAAAGATACCCCATCAATAAGCATGGCAGGTGTCCCGGACGATATGAGACAATCCGCCACAGTCATTTCAGGTTTCTGTTTGATTTGCTGCCGTTTGAAATGGATGATAGTGAGCGTGAAGATTGCAAATGTAGCTGTAACACAGTGCTGCCTTTTAACTCTGCAGGAAGCATTAAACTTTTGCAAACTTATAATTTTGTGCAAAATAATACATGCCTTATAAAATAGCACTTTCAACATTGAAATATGGCGTTAAGGGACATTTTACCGATCACTGGCACACATTAATATATGCTAGCTTTAATCCTGTCATGTTCCAACCTGTACCGTTCCTTTTTTGTTTTTCAATTAATACCTGATGATAGTATTCCGTGCTTCGTTTCTGGGGACAAGAAGAATATATTTCTAAAACATTCTCATTTCTTCTGTCTCGATATGTCTCCTATAACTTCTTCTCAAAGTCCAGTTTTTTGAGGCATATAGAAACATCCACAATATCTTTACTGTCTTTTCGTGACAAATGCGTTTGATTGCTCCAAATATGTACTACTTATTTAATTATATATATTTTAATTTTTCTGGAGTGTTTTTTCAGAAAAGAAATTAATTACTTTCATATTTCTTCATTGAGTTTTCCAAAGCTATACATTAAACGCTGATTAAGAGGCCAATTGAGGCCCATTCTTGTTATTTGCCAAAATCACTGGTCTCCAAACATTATTGAGTTTAGAGACATAAGCCCTATTTTGGAGTTGTATTGACAAATGCTTTGCCATTATTCTATGACTGCACCAGTATACAAGATAAAGATAGGTGGACAGAATTTTTTGCTGAATTACTTGATTGGATTTTCATATCTGGAACTCTCAATTCCATTATCTGTCTGAAATAAAGTATGGTTATAAAAATGTCGTACAATCTGTACAAAATAACTATTTGAATATTTGTTTTTAACGACGTTGTCAGTTGCCAGAATCATATCAGCGCCGCCGGTGTGCCAGAATTTCATCACGCAGGAGTAAATCTACTGACATGGGGCTGTCGCTTTTAAGCACACTTAAAAACCACGTCTGGGCTGAAATCAGAAGGCCGACGAATCTGTACAACATGGTGGCAGTATATCCCTTATGAAAAATTTTTCTCCATAATTTTTAATGACCAACTCGAATAAGTACTTTTACAAAATCGATAAGCTAGATATAGTTTGCAGTTATTTCAGTATAAATAGCCAATCCATGCATTTCTTGTTCATGCTGCGAATCCTGAATGAATGTTTAGTACAATATGGTTTTCTATGAGCACGTGCTAATCTTCAGATTTGAAGGACCAGGGATTTTGTCAGAATTTTCTATTTTAGGCAAATTGATTGACCTCACCATGGCACACCATACAAAGGTACTCTGAGGACCCTAACCAGGACGGGTGTTAGCACCTGGCGAGGGATGGTCTAGTACTTCTGCTGAGCGTCCCTGCCATCCGCAACAAAATACGAATTTAATATTAATTCAATGGCAGAATGTTTTATGCAATTTCACAAGCAACTACTTATTTTCTGCTCCTTTCATAATCTTCCACACAGATGCTAGTACTGATACACAGGAAGGGACGTTGGTGCATATCATTATTCGTTAGAAATGTCCTCTCTTTTTATGACTACTCATTTACATCCTATTGTAAATTCACGAGTCTAGGGCATATGTTATCTTACCAGCCAACAGGTACATGACTCCGGTCACAAGAACGGCGCTGATTTGGTGCTTGAGGACTCCAAATGCTCCTACTAGTGCCGAGGATCCGAGGATAATGAGGCACACCAGGGCACAGGATATGGACAGGTTCTGCATTCCTGTCAACAAGGCGAACATTGCAACATTTTTGTTAATTATACGCTACTCTTAAACCATAAGATTGTGTACATGTATAATGCGCACACATGTATCCATGGGTGTTTTGTCAGAAAACTTCCAGGACAGGTTATTTATTGTTATTTCTAAGTTTGCAATACTTAAGGAACAAATGTACACAAGTATGTTCCTCTAGGTGAAACAGAGAAGCAAAGTCTTGAAAGGTTTACGACAAGCAATTCGACGTCGCCGCCCTGATTTGTGGCATTCTCAGGACAATGCAAGAGACCAGACATTTGCCCAGTGTGACTAAAAAGAAAGCTTCATCACCAACGGGCTCTGACAAAGGAGCTTACAAGCAATTGTGTAATGCAGAGAGCCAAGGAGCTAGGATCATTGCTTAGTAAGTGCAATTTTCTAATTTTTTTTTTTTTTTTTACCATCTCTTTCCTGGAACTTTACTGACAAACAAAATATTTTGGCTTGATCAACATAGTCACTGTGTAAATCAATACATTTTTTATTATTTTAATACTCTCAGTAAAACAATATTTGGTCCAAGTGTAGAAAATAAGCTTTAAGCTCTTCCTCCGCTGGCACATTTCTTCAGGTTTCGGAACAAAATATCAAATATGGTCAATGTGCCCTGAATATATATTTTTAGAAAAAGAACTATCGGGGTGTCCGTGTATTTGGTACGTATCTGTTAACAGCATAACTCAAAAAAGATATTAAAGTTTTGCATCTTCGAAAGATGCGACACAAAGCTTTTCAAGAAACCTCCCAACTCATTCTACCTTTTTTATGGAAAAAATTGGAAAAGTTTGTTTTTCCCAAAAATGGCTCTAACGATTTTGATTAAAATACCGTATATTAAATATGTTTACATCACAAATAAAGTGTATAGTTTAAATTTTCTGGGAATAGCCTCTGAATGAGTTTTGTAGAATGTTGTATAACTGGTAAACTGTAAGAGATAGACAAAAATTTACTACACCAAAATGTAGATCTCATTAAAACACACTTTGTGGTTTTTTTTTTTTTTTTTTTTTTTAGAGTTGGCAGTTTTTTTTATATTGCATGTTATTAGTTTCAATTTTAAACTACCTAACGTTTCTCAAACCGGACCATGCTTCAATTGTTTCTCAGAGCGACCAGCTGTTAAAACATTTGACCTAGTGTATTGCCTTCTACTTACAAGGAAGCAAGTAATAAGACAGTTTCTGTTAATGTTTATCTTGATTAGTATCAAGCAGATAGTTATACTAACAGTTTGTGCTTGGAGGAGCTAGATAAACCATGTGAATGTAACACATCATTAATTACTTTTGCATAAGGCAAAGGCTTGTTTTACTGTGACTGTAACAATATAGATTTTGTTTTTGATTTGCCGCGGATCAGCACTTGACTACCGAGTTAAAATAACGATCTCTCTCTCGCAGTGAGCTCGTTGAAAAGGTCAAAGGAGCACTGCCGATGTGGAAACAAAACTGTAAATGGAGAGAAGCGAGCAGACAATGTGCGTCCATCTCGTCACATATGGAGCGAGGTGGCGAATGCTGGGGTTGTTTTCTGTCTCACACAAGAACATTCCTGGCAGGGAAGAAAAAGAGATACGCACACGTATTATGTACATAGAGCATAGAGAAGGTATTACTGTATTGCACCCAAAAATTCAATATCGAGATTTTACCGCAAATATATATTTTGGGTCCACCTGAATAAAAAAGACGAAAAGTCTGTTAAATACGAAACTTAATATTTATGTTGACCATCTCCCAAGGATGCGACACGAATATTTGCAAGAAAATTCCCACACCCTCAAACACCCTTTACATGGAAAACATCTCGAAAACTTCGGTTTTCTCAAAAATGGTTCTAATGATTTTGATTCCAATCTCTTATATTTAAGATATTTTACATGAAAAATAGAATATATACCTATATTGAATTTTCTGAATGATTTTTTTCTGAATTTTGCATTACTGCTAAACCGCAACAAATAGACAGAAACTTACGATGCAAAAAATGTAGGTCTCGTTAAAACACAAAATTTATGTCATGTATACTTTTTTCGCGGAGTTGACCGTTTTCGAGATATTCCTTGTTATTGGTTTCAGTTTTAAAATACTTAAAACTTTTCTCATACGGACATTTGTCAACTCCTGGCCACGCAAAGAAATGGATTTCAATCCCATAGCAGCCAGTTTTTAAAACATTTGACTATCACTTTATGCTAGTGTATTGCCTTCTACTTACAAGGAAGCAAGTAATAAGACAATTTGTGTTCATGTTTATCTCGATTAGCATCAAGTAGATGGAAGAATACATTTTATTCGCAGAGGAGGTAGAGAAAGTCATGTGAATGGAACACATCAGCTTTTTTAAAAGTGGTCAGTACGAGTTGGATTCGAAAAAGGAAGCGTACACAAATGTTTGTATCCTGCACACCACCACAGATGTGTGAATAATAAAACAACCATTATTTGATGATACACTATTATTGTTATTGTTTAGTAACACGCAGCTTAGCTTTATATTACAATATTAAACTTGTGTTCCTGTAACATATGGGAACAATGTGAGACTATTGTTTATCATGCAGAGTCGCTTCTGATACTTAAGACGCATATTTCATAAACTTGCATTACGGAGCAGTTTTGTCAATCTGTCGAAATGAAAAGAGTTAGTAAAGACAGAAGAAATAAGGTTTAGCAACTGCCTCTAAGAATTGCAGGACCCAAGTTAAAACCCGGGAGCGGAGAACTGGCGAGAATGACTTTCACTTGCTTATCAGCGGAGTCGCGCTCAATGCGAGGGCTAAAACGAAGTTATTATTGTGTATTTGTTTTTAAATATGTTATGTTTACAGTAAATAAGAATTAGTACTTCTCACCCGGAGGTCCCGGGGAATTTTTCTTTAACCCGAATTATTCCCTATCCCCCACAGAGTCTGGAAGTATGTGTGTGAGAGTGAATGTCTGCGTGTTTGAGGAAATAAACTGGTTTAAACCCAACGTGAACCTACAGACAACCAGTTGTTTCTAATTCAAAGCCCCCGATATGACCTTAGATATTAAAGGGTGCTATATAAATGGAAAAAAAAAAAGGTGAAATTAATGTATAAAATAAAACAGTTTAAATAATAATGCAATCAAAAAGCAAGCATTATTATTTTCAGTTATTAAATACATATTATTAAGTATTTTGATTTCAAATGTTTAATATAAGGCATTTTAAATATATGTTTAAATAATATGGAACAAAATACTAAATAATAGTTAAATTATATACAGAACACTTAGATATGAAAAGTCATTAAACAAATCTAGTTAACTATAAATAAAACATGATTATTAATAAATATATTTCAGAATAAATTACTGATTATAGAATAAAGTTATTGTGATTAAATGCAGTGGTTGATGTATTGTAACGACGGCTAAGTCCCCCTTTCGCCCGAAGGCACAGCTACCTAAAGCAAACAAAGCTTCTCGGATCCTCTTTATCCCCAGGCCCAGAACATTCTCTTTCTAAATGGACAAACCGTCCGGCTACGGACTATATAAGGGACCGACAAATAAAGTGAACGCAGTGACTTAGTTATTACTGTACCAAAAGTGTAAGCGTGGTGCTCTAGTGATCAATATAATGCACTTAACAGACACTGGTGTTAATATTTGGTGTATTATATTGAAATTAATACGCAGTTTAGTTAGTGCGGGCAAGCAAAGGACACTCAATAACCCATTCTGCTCCATTTGAAGCATTGGCACATGCCGGTATGTAATTAATGGAGTGTTTGTTCCTCATCTGTATCTAAGTTTTGTTCCACTTAAGTTTGTCCCCATATCTCTTAACGCTCACGTGTTCTATACATTTCTTATTGGCTGCCGCTGTGGAATAGGTAATTCTGGGGTTAACTTGGTCATTTATTTTGATATTTTCGAATATAATAGTAAAAAATCTGATGTTTTCCATTCACATGATTTTCTCTACACCCCTGTAACAAATTATTGTTAAAAAGCTTATTCTTCTATCTACTTCAAGATAAACATTGACAGAAATTGTCTTATTACTTGCTTCCTTGTAAGTAGAAGGCAATACACTAGGATAAAGTGATAGCCAAATATTTTAAAATCCTTTTTTTTTTCTTTTTTTTGTTTTTTTGTTTAGTAAGTTTTTGTATATCTCTTACGGTTTACCAGTTAAGCAAAATTCATCCAAAATTCGCCAGCTCTTCAGACGTTGTTTTCAGAAAAATTCAAAATATAAATTTTATTTTTAATTTAAATATCTCTAACATACAGTATTTTAATCAGAATCTTTAGTGCCATTTTTGAGAAATCAACATTTACAACATTTTTCCCATGTAAAGGGTAGTTTGGGGTGGGGACTTTCCTCAAAATCTTCGTGTCACATGCTTGCAAGAAACTAAACTTAGATACCAAATTTTGTATTTTTCGGTTTTAAGTTATCGTGTTCGCAGCCACACGGGTACACATGGACTTTTTGCTAAAACTCCTTTTTTTCATAGAGGACCGTAAAGGGAGTATTTCCGGTAAAATCTGTGTGGAATGGAATACATAGCTTCTCTACGTATGTATGATTTAGTGATGAGTGAAAATTGCAGGCTACTGTCCGCATTTACAGATAACAAAACACTTAAAATGGTAGCACCAGTGCTAATTTGAAAGATATAGCTGGTTTTAAACAGAAGGCAATTGCTTGGCACAGACACAGAGTGAGTCAGGCTCCATCATAATTATGGAATAAAGAACAACGTCAGCAAACAATTAGAGCATGTAGCGCCCCAGCTCGGCCTTGCCAACAAAATTGTAATCACTTTCTCTACCTGTTCTGTAACAAACTATTCTTACAAAAGCTTATTCTTCTATCTACTTCATGATAAACATGAACAGAAATTGTCTTATTACTTGCTTCCTTGTAAGTAGAAGGATCATTATATTAACTGTAGAAGAACACGCGTTTATTTGTCATCCTCCGTGGTGTAATGGTTACCATGCTAACTTCATATACCCAAGATCGCAGGTTCACATCCGGCGGAGGACGATGAATTTTTTCGGACATAAAAGTCCATAGCGTGGTTTCCTTCGAAAGGGAAGTAAAGCCGTTGGTCCCGTGTCGTAGATTTACGGCACGTAAAAGAGGCCTCTGAGCAAAATTAAGTGGTCTTTCACGCCCAGTATAGGATGGGACGCTGAGAACCACAGCAGTTAAAGATCATCCATAAATAACACTTTATTTCCATTTTTAAGCATCAATCTGCTCGCAGGGAGTTTAAACCTGCAAGAAAAACTATACGCCGGTAAATTTGAAGCTTGGGGTTCAGTGTTGGACAAGGAGGTCAGTGTCAACTGAGCAAACAGGTCTACATGCTACACACGAGTACAAGCATTAGAAGCAAATGACCTGGTAAACGTGCAGAAAGAGGTTTCATTGACCGACAACTTTTGTTTTTCTCTGACGAATCTTTATTTGACTTAAATGGGCGTGCCAATACTCACAACAGTCGATACTGGGCTTGAGAAAAACCTGTGCTCTCACTAGGATCACAAAACTGGTGTGTGATATGTGCTACAAGAAAAACAAACCGCATATGAAATAATAAATATGCAGACTAATTCTCAAAGCACTTTTGGATTGCTTGACGGAAGAAGAGAGATCCAGCAGCACACACGGCTGCCGAGTCGTTAATACATCAAGAGATACAGAATTATTAGTGTTGATTTGTGGCCCCCACGTTCTCCTGACCTAACGAGTAGTGATTTTTATTTTCTCTACAGGAACTGTGTACCTACATAGTGTATAGAGAAGGTACCGCACTCCACTCAAAAATTCGATACTGAGATTTCACCGGAAATATATGTTTTAGGGTCCCATGTATCCATAAAAAGCATTTTCGGAAAAAGTCCGCGCGTGTGTGTGTATGTGTGTGTGTGTGTGTGTGTGTGTGTGTGAACACGACAACTCAAAAACGAAAAGTCGGTAAAATACCAAACTTGGTATTTAAGTTTAGTATCTTCCAGGGATGCGAGACGAAGGTTTTGAGAAAAATCCCCCCACCCCTAACTACCCTTTACATAGAAATTTTTTCGAAAATTTTGATTTTCTCAAGAATGGCTCTAACAATCTTGATTAAAATATCGTATATTAAAGATATTTAACTGAAAAATAAAATGTATATCTTGAATTTTCTGGGAATAGCCTCTGAAGACTACTTTATTCTGAATGAATTTTACGGAATTTTGTATAACTGCTAAACCGTAAGCGATGGAAAAAACTTATCACACACAAAATATAGAACACATTAAATCACACAATTTATGTTATATACATGTTTTTCGTGGAGTTGATCGTTTTTTAGATATTCCTTGTTTTTAGTTTCAGCTTTAAAAAGCTTATACTTTTCTCATACAGGAATTTGTCAACTCGTGTCCATACAAACAAAGGAACTTCAGTCACATAGCAACCAGCTTTTGACTATCACTTTAACCTATGGTACTCCCTTATTTCCCTTCTACTTACAAGGAAGTAAGTAATAAGGGTATTCCTGCCAATTTTTTCTCGATTAGCATGAAGTAAATAGAAGCATAAGCTGTTTAACAATAATTTGTTGCAGGGATGTAGAGAAAGTATTATAGGGCTCTTTAAAAGAGAAAAGTGTATCTGCAGCTAAGAGATATGGTGCTTGTTTGAGAGCAGAAGATTAACATTTCCAGGCAAGGATTTTGTTAAGAGAGCGCGCGAGTAGAAGCGAATACACTACGTTAAAGCAACATTCAAATATTTTAAAAGCTGGCAGCTATGTAATTGTTTGGCCAGGAGTAAAACAAAATAAACAGCAATAGTTTAAATGTTGTGACTACGCCCGCAGGTAAAGCAGTCCTTCACGCCCAATATACAATGGGGCACTGAGATACGCATCCATAAATTAAAAAAAAAAATGTTGCGGCTGTAATCGCCGCACGTGTGTGAGCGGCTTGCTCCAAAAGTGATAAGTGATTGTTACACCTTGTCACGTCACAGCCATGCAGCAGTAGAGTTTTGACGGAATTTGTTTGAAAACAAACACTTCTATTGTCACACATTTCACAATAACAAAGAATATCTCGGAAATAGTTAACTGCACATAAAGCAATTGCTTATGGCACAGCTTGTGTGTTTTAACGACCTGTGCAGTAAGTTGTTTTCTAGGCGGCGCCGTGCTTACACCACTTGCCTCCCATCTACGTGACTCGGG
Source organism: Hymenopus coronatus (assembly GCA_030762935.1). Classification (NCBI taxonomy): domain Eukaryota; kingdom Metazoa; phylum Arthropoda; class Insecta; order Mantodea; family Hymenopodidae; genus Hymenopus; species Hymenopus coronatus. The sequence goes on from CM060899.1 coordinate 80,724,373, forward strand.
TTCGATCCCAAGCGCCCGTATCCGGTTTCCCCCGCCACTCATTCCATCATCACGCTCATGCCTGGCTAAGGGCCAGGTTCTCCATTCTGTTGTTTTGTGCCGTTGGCTCCCCGATAGACTTCTGCTCATGAGTCCCAGGGGCGTATCAGTCCTAAATAGGGGGAGGGTAAGCCGACTACGAAAAAAAAACCAGTTTAAGGCTTTCCAGTTATGTCGCCCTCCGTGGTGTAATGGTTACCATGCTGACTTCATATACCCAAGGTCGCGGGTTCAAACCCGGCGGAGGACAATGGGTTTTTTCGAGTGTAAAAATCCTTAGCATGGCTTCCTTCGGAAGGGAAGTAAAGCCGTGGATCCCGTGTCGTAGATTTACGGCACGTAAAAGAACCTCAAGCCTGATAAGAGAGGCCTCTGAGCATAATTAAGCGGTCTTTCACACTCAATTTAGAATGGGACGCTGAGAACCACAGTAGTTAAAGAGCGTCCATAAATAACACGCTATTTCCATTTCCAATTATACCGTAAGTTATCCAGAATAAAGTAGTCTTCAGAGGCTATTCCCAGAAAATTCAAGATATACATTTTATTTGTCAGGTAAATATCTTTGATATACGATATTTTAATCAAAATCGTTAGAGCCACTTTTGAGAAAATCAAAAAATTGAAAAGCATCCTACGTAAAGAGTAATTTGAAGTAGGGGGTTTTTCTTGACTTTTTCGTTTCGCTTCCTTGGAAAATGCTGAATTCAGTTATTGAGTTTGATGTTTATCCGAGTTTTTAGTTTTGGGTTATGTTACAAACACACACAAACACCTTCTTCTATTTTTACTTTCTCTACACGTACTATGTACGTAGTGCATAGAGAAGGTATTGTATTGTACCCATAAATTCAATACCGAGATTTCACTTGAGAAAAAAGGTCTGTCTCTCTCTGTGCGTGCGTGAGCGTGTCTATGGACAGTATAGCTCAAAATTGAAAATACGTTATATTTGTCTTTAGTATCTTTCAAGGATGCGAGACGAAAATGTTGATTTTGTTTAAAATACTGCATATTAAAGATATTTACATCAGAATAAAAATGTAGATCTCCTTGAAACACATAATTTATGTCATATTATTACCATCTGCAATTGCTGCGCGACGGCAGACAGATTTAACCACTCGCTATGCAGCAGCTTGAATATTAATGTAAAGAACCTGTCGCTTTCTTGCAAATCACCTGAGAAAATATTCTCCTTCTTTGTTTTCAGTAAAGCGTGAGCAAAAATATAACTGTGTTAGGAGAAAAAAATCGGGTGTGTTCCATTCACATGTATTTCTCTTAGTTTCTGTAACAAACTGTCTTTACGAAAGCTTATTACTTGCTTCCTTGTCAGTAGGAGGCAATACACTAGGATAAAGTGATAGTCAAATGTTTTAAAAACTGCTTGCTATGGGATTGAAATCTGTTTCTTTGCATGGCCAGGAGTTTACAAATTCCCGCATAAAAACATTTTAAGTATTTTAAAATGGAAACCAATAATAAGGAATATCTCGGAAATTGTTAACTCCACGATAAAAACGTATATGATATAAATTGTGTATTTTAAGGAGATGTGCATTTTTTGTTCAGTAAGTTCTTGTCTATCTCTTACCTCATCCAGAATAAAGAGAACTTCAGAGACTTTTCCCAGAAAATTCAAGATATACATTTTATTTATCATGTAAATATCTTTCATATACGGTATTTTAACAAAATTCGTTAGAAAAAGTAAAAAAAAAAAAAAAAAAAAAAAAATCGATTTTTCCCACGAAAAAGTGAGTTCAGGGGGATTTTTATCCAAAGCTTCGTACCGCATCCTTGGAAGATGGTAAACTTAAATATCTAGTTTGTTGAGGTATCGTGTTCACAAACACAGCTTTTTTTAATACAGGGGACGCTAAAACATAATTCTCGGCGTGGAATTTTTGGGTGGAATACAATACCTGCTCTACCTATTGTGAACATTGTACATACGTGCTAAAGAAAGTTGAATTATTAAAGGCATGCAAATACAAAGTGTGATAGCAGTTTAGCTTCCTCTTCAACACTCTTTGCGTCGCAATACAGAAAGCAGGTGACTGTTGTTGTAGGCGCGCGTGGTTATCATTACTTTCTCTGCACGTACTATGTGTGTGTGCAGCACACTTGATATTCAACTTCAGTATCTTACAAGGATACGACACCAAAACTTTCATGAATATTGCCCCACCCCAACAAATTGGAAACATTTTGGTTTTTTTCATAAGTGGCTTTAACTCGTATTTTCATTAAAATCTCTTTTTAATTTAAGATACTTGCATGACAAATAAAATATATATTTTGAATTTTCTGGGAAGAGCTTCTGAAGATGTCTTTATTTTGGATGCACCTTTTCTGAATTTTTACTGGTAAACCATAGGATACAGGCAAAAACTTACTACACAAAAATGTAGAGCTGGTTAAAACACACAGTCAATGTGAACTACATTTTTTCGTGGAGTTAACCGTTTTCAAGATATTCCTTGTTGTTGGTTTCAGTTTTAAAATACTCAAAACTTTTCTCACGGGAACTTGTCAATTCCTGGGCACCAGAGAAACTAATTTCAATCACATAGCGACTACATTTTAAAACATTTGACTATCACTTTATCCTAGTGTTTTCCCTTCTACTTACAACAAGGAAGCAAGTAATAAGACAATTTCTGTTAATGTTTATCTTGATTAGCATAATGTAAATAGAAGAATAAGCTTATTAACAATAGTTTGTTAAGGGAAAGTCATGTGAATGCAACATATCAGATTTTTATGTTGTTCGTACCGTTGCTATTTTCTGCAGCTATTAAATGTCATTGGAATTATTTACATTGTTAAAATAGCTTTCATTAAATCCAGAACAAAACTTGTCAAGTGGAAAAAGAGAACTGTTTCTCCACTAGTGGTTATCCTTTTACGCGTGATGAGCCTATCTGCAGCTGACGAGAGGGACATTACATGCTATTTTTTTCGAAAATAGAATAGTCTCTGACGACCTCTTCATTCTGGATGAATTTTGTATAACTGGTAAACCGTAAGAGGTAGGCAAAAGCTAATTTAATAGAAAACGCAGAGCTCGTTTTATATACATTTTCGCTGGAGTTGAGCATATTTTACATATTGCTTCAGTTTGTGATAGAGGAATTTGTCAACTCCTGGCCACGCATAGAACCTACCACAAGGAAGGTTGCTGGAGCCGATACCTCGACCTATGAAGTGAGTAGCGCACATCTCCTTCTCTCCGTTTGCAATATTGATTTTGTTTTAGGTAGCAGCCCAGTCCGGATCTGTTGCGGTACGAGCCAACCTTGGGCCCTGAACCCCAGTCCTGCTGCCTAAGAGTTCTAAAAATCGCATTATTGCATCGTCATGTGTTGTGGAACTTTTACAGTTTACCACCTGTACAAAATTCATCCAGAATGAAGACGTCTTCAGAGACTATCCCATATACATTTTATTTATCATGTAAATAGCTTTAATGTATGACATTTTAATCAAAATCGTTAGAGCCATTTTTGAGAAAATCAGACTTTTTCGAAATTTTTCCATATAAAGCGTAGTTTGGGTTGGAATTTTCCTCAAAATCTTCATGTCGCATCTTGGAATATGCTTAACTTAAGTACCAGGTTTGGTATTTTACCGACTTTTTGTTTTTTGTTCACACACAAAAGCCGCGCCGTGGCATAGTGGTTAGACTACTTACCTCTCACCTAGACGAGATTTGTGATGGACAAAGTGGCGGGTTTTCTCCGGTTTCCCCCGCCATCGCTTTCCACCGGTGCTCCATCTTCATTTCATGTATCATCAGTGTAATTGCCTGTGGTGCCACAAGTCGTAAAAGCGGGCGTTAAACACTACCGCTCAAAAACACACACAAGCATCTTTTTCCAAAAATGCTTTTTTGGATATGTGTATTTTTGGTGAAATCTCTAAATCGAATGTTTGGGCGGAATGCATTAAATTCTCTGCCTATGTATCGTATAGTAAGTTGAGAGAGTAAAACCGTACATCTCGATTAACATCAACTAGATAGAAGAGTACAATTTGTGGAAAACGGGTAGAGTGTGTTTCTGATCGGCATAACTCGAAAACGAAAAGTCCGAGGCCGTCACCTTGTCTGCCTTTGTCATTTTCGGAGCTGGTTCGCCTTTAAAAAGCCACTGTTTTGGATGTAGTAGTGTATCCACAGTTATGTATCGACACAGAAACTCTTCAGGATAGCGACGGAAAAGTGCTAAACCAGCTTCCGAATCGATCACACAATTACGTATATTCTCCATCTTGTCGAGACCTTTGTCAGACCTAATTGAGAACACTGTACCTTGTGATGTGTCTGTGACCTTTACTATTTCGCGAACTTTGATTCGTCGATCACTCAAAACCATATCCTGGATTTTGCCAATCATTTCGCAGGAAGTCACTTCTACTGGACGATGTTCATCATTTGTGGATGTACGGCCACGTTTAAATTCATTTATCCAATTGTAAACTGTTACAAACGCAGGAGCAGATGTGCCATGAACTTGATCCAACTCGGCTTTTATCTCTTTCGGTGTTAAGTCTTTTAAATACAAGTGTTTAATCACCGCACGAAATTCGTTATTTTTTGTTTTCTTCCCCCAACTTTTCCAAAGAAACACACGAGTGTTTATTCAATCGCTTATGGCAAGGATATAACTGCCATCTAGTAAGAGACGACGGTTACTCGATGCTACGAGTGGAATTTGTTTTGGATTTTCTAAGGGCATATTGAAGGCCTCTGGTATATCGGAGTATGTCTCTAGAGACGAGTTGAGTATTTAAAGATGACTGAATGTATTTAGATATTGTGGCAATCTACAATTTAATGTGAACGTCAATAGAAGCGAGGTGATAGACACCTACAAGAGTTCCGCCCCCCCCCTCCGGTCGATAACACTAATGGCATGCTGTTTTTAAGGGCACGAGGTTAAGAGCGTCTATTAATTCCTTCCGGTCCGTGTGTACCGCCTTTCCTCGCTAACGCGTTACCACGTTTCTTGGCTTCGGTTCACAATGAGTGTTGCCAAATGTGCCATGTGCCCGTCAACACATTGTGTAAACGTTTCACATGATACGGACCTATAGCAAGTGCAATGTACTTATTTATAATACAAGTGGTAAAAATTGTGTTTATATTGCAAGAAGCTAAGAACAATATAAAACAATTTTAACATGTGTGTTCTCAATATTTGAGCGAGTTCTCTTACTTAGACTTACTCGTAGAGAACGGAGACAATGTAATTGCATCGAGCTTTCAGAGTCACTTGGACACATAACATTAAATGACAAAGCGCTCTACTTTTAACACTACTGACATCTGCTAAAACACCTATTTTTAGCATCAATTGTCTAAAGAAATATTTTTCCAGTCGAAAATTCGATGCCAAGATTTAGACACGTCCTGATTAAAACTCTGATGTGTTACATTCACATTTCTTTTTCTACTCCTCTATCGTTTATGAGTGGGTATGCAAAACGTTTACAGAAATAACTACTTCTTACATTTCGTTATAGATACAAAGAGAATAGGGATAGTGATGAAGAGGCGGCTCCTCAGGATAGGCTAAACCTACCACAAGACATTCAAAATATTTCTAAATACTATTTAATAATTTTCATAACGAAATGTATGAGTATCGAAGCTAAAATGAACCGTTTCCGCTAAACAAAACAAAATGTAATTATGAGAGAACGTAGGCTTTCACGGCCGGAGTCAGTGTAACTAAGAAATGTTTCCGGGCTGTTTTGCCGTGGTCTGCTGGTGTTAGGAGTACCAGCCGTTTCGTCCACAACTACGGTGGACATCTTCAGTGGCGCGGTCGAAGTTTTCTAGGAGAAGGTTTCGCTGCGTCTGAAGCGTTGACTGTCGGGATCGCTACTTTTATACTGGCAAGTGGGGGGCGGGGCTTGGGCTCTGATTCGTCGACTAGAAGCGCTACGCAAACAGAAATCTTCTCTTCTGTGCTCTCTTACATTTCTTCTACGCTGCCGTGACTCGGGAATTATTCCTAAATTCCTCAGACAGAAACGCCAGTTTCAAACAGCTGCCGCCCACCGTATCTACAACCGCTCTGAGCATGCCATGCTCCGAGAACGTATCCACCAGACCAGAAGGGGCCTGGATTCAAACAACCGCCAGCTACTCGCTCTGCATCTCCGAGTGAGTAGCTCACTTCATAGATACGTTTGGGATAACACAGACAGGATCACGTACCATAGCATGTCTCACAACCAGGACTACATTACTACCCGACATAAGAACAAGTTTACACGCCTTTCGGCGGGAAACAAGCCAACTACTACTTCCGAAACCAGCGTACGACACTTCCGTACAGTGGTGAATTTATCTGATCACCAGCAGAAACCTCTTTGCTTGCCAAAGGGGGCAATTTCGCGGTAGTCACACCGTCTCTACCAGTTGAGGACATCATTTCTAACATTGAATCGGGAATACGGGGCTTACCGGGGGTAGCTGCCGACGAGATACGCCGGGAATCCGCTAGGATTCTCCAGTATGCCAAGACCCCGCGCAGTAATCTAACTTTCAAAGAGAGAACTGCCTTGAAGAACCTGAACACCAACAAAGACATCATTGTGTGCTCAGCAGACAAGGGAAACGCCACCGTCATTCTCAAGCAACAGGACTACGAACAGAAAATTCTGGATCTTTTAAAGCTCGGATTTTAAAACAGACCAATCAGCTGATCAAAAATTCTTCCCTGCCAACACAGGAAAAACGCCGAATCATAAAATCAGAAGCTCATCCTCCTAGACTTTACGGCCTTCCTAAAATTCACAAACCGGAAGTTCCTTTAAGACCTATTGTTAGTGCCATTGGTTCTCCAACTTACACCATAGCTAAATATTTGGCGGATCTATTACAACCCCACGTCGGCTCAACGGACTCTTACATCAAAGACTCTACTCATTTCATCCAAAAACTACAAAGTATCATTTTACAGCCCCAAGACCTTCTTATCAGCTTCGACGTCGTCTCAATGTTCACTATGGTACCGGTACAAGAAGCCATCACACATCCGAAACAATTTTTCACGGACGATATAGTAGCACTCTTTCACCACGTTCTCACCACTTCTTATTTCCAGTGGAATAACTCATTCTACGAACAAATAGACGGTGTTGCCATGGGGAGCCCTCTGAGCCCGGTGGTGGCAAACTTCTTCATGGAATCGTTTGAGTCTACAGCCTTGAACGCAGCTGCACATAAACCCACGGTCTGGTTCCGCTATGTAGATGACACATTCGTGATATGGCCCCATGGACTAGAAGCCCTTCAAGATTTCTACCTACACCTCAACAGTATTAATCACCGCATCCAGTTCACCATGGAAAAAGAAAAAGACGGACAGTTAGCTTTCCTGGACGTCTTGGTCAAGAGAAATACCGACGGGTCTCTTGGGCATACGGTATACCGGAAGCCCACCCATACTGACCGTTACCTAAACAAGGACTCGAACCATCATCCCAGACAAAAACGAGCAATGATCCAGACACTTAAACATCGGGCTACCCGCATCTGTGAACCGGAACAGCTACAAGATGAACGCAAGCACTTAAGACAGGCATTACATTCAAATGGTTATTCCGTCCAAGAAATCAATAGAGCTTTCCGCCCTGCCAAGTTTCAGTCCACATCTCAAAAGCCAGACCAACCAAAAAGTAAGGGCACGGTGTTTCTGCCATACTTCAATAATATCACCGACCGGATCGAGCACATATTGCGACGTCACAATGCCAAAACGGTTTTCAAGCCCACGAGGCAATTAAATAATTTACTACGCTCATCCAAAGATCCCCGAGAGCCGCTGTAATCAGCCGGTGTGTACCGCATTCCCTGTTCCTGCGGCCCGGTATACATCGGAACCACACAACGCAGTGTTACTACTAGAATCAAGGAACACAAAGCAAACTGTCGACTAGGCCACACAGAAAAGTCCGCGGTCGCCCTGCACGCTATTGAGGCAGAGGGCGAGCATATTATAAATTTCCAAGACACCTCTATCCTCTCATCTACAACACACTACCATGCACGACTACAGTGGGAGGCTATAGAGATTTATAAGCATCCGAACAATTTTAATAAAAAAGAAGAGGCACTAAAACTCAATAGGAATTGGCATCCCGTCATTGAAAGCAGGAAACGTCATCAAACGAGAAGCAACGAAGCGGTCCAATCAGAAGCCGGAGAGCCCAAGCCCCGCCCTCCACTTGCCAGTATAAAAGGCTGAAGCGTTGACTGTCGGGATCGCGGGGCTCCCGGTTTCAGAAGCGTTGGTTCATTGCCCGAGAGATCTTCAGTTCCTGCTCTTCCAGGCCATCTCTGGCATTCCAGGCGCTTTTTAGCGCCACAAGCAGAAGCCTGCTATCCTCGCTACCACCCAGAGAAGCATCAGCTGACAAGTATCTACCAGCTTTAACACCGAAGACCCTGATTGGCCGGCCACCACAACTGGAAGAAACCCTATTGGGCTGCTTCAGGTGATCCGGCCAATCACTCCAATAAGAGCGGAGCGCACTTCCAGACCATCGGAAGTGCAAAGGCAGCGGGTAGCCGAAACAAGGCCACAGCAATTTGACCTTCTAGGTTCGGGTAAGGCGCGCTAATAAAGCGTCCGGTCCTCTGTTTCGGCCTGCTTCTTAGCCCCTGCTGCCTGCAGGTGAGGGTAAACCAAGGTGTGATTTTGTGCACTGCACCCTAGGGTGCAAGGCAAGTATCCCTGTCCTCTACCACCATGACCAGAAGTAAATCCAAACCATCCAAAGGCAAAGCCGCAAGCGGGCCTACCTGTGATGAAGCAACGGCCGTTGCCAGCACCAGCACTGGTGCAGCCACACTGCCCTCCAGTGGCCCTGCTACTGTAGAGGGCAAAAAGAGATCTAGCCAGGAACGCCAAGGCGGTAAAGGCAAGATCATATGTCTGGACTCATCCAAGCAAGCTACCAATGAGGGCTTCCCGCGCGAACCATTTTCACGTGTAGACCAAATTCCGGAGCCTGACTCCGACGATGACTGTGCCAGTGTGTGCAGTAACATTTCACACCACAGACGGAGAGGATGATTTTCGTGTAGTGGCCTCGAGGAAGGAGAAGAGGCAAACTCGATTGGCTGCAGAGGGCGTGCCCTCTGGCCAATCCCAGACAACATCCCGCCCCAGTGATTCTGGGGCCGCCCAGAATCCTGGGTCGAGGAGGCACGTTCCACCGATTATCGTGGACGACTTTAAGGGGGTGGTAGGCTTCCTCAAGGAGGTAATGCCATCCCTATCGAGTCAGTGCACGGTTCGGAAGAACAAGCACCGCTACGTCTTCCAGGCGAAGATTCTGGAGGATTATAACCTCATATTGCAAGCCCTCAAGAGGAAAGGTGTTCCTCATTTTACCTTTGGACTGGACAAGTCCCGTGATCTTCGCAGGGTCATTCGTGGCCTACCAGTCGACACCTCGGTGGAGGATATCTCGACAGACCTCATCCGCCAGGGCATCACCCCAAGACTGGTGAAGCAGCTCACCAGGTCCGCTCCAGATGGGCAAGGCCCCAAATCTCCCCTCCCCTCTTCCTCGTAGTAGTGGAGCAGGCCAATGACCCTAAGGCCAAGATAGATGGCGTCACCGCCATCTGTTACCTCAGGGTCAAAATTGAACCTTCCAAGGGCTCTGGCGGGCCCCCTCAATGTCACCGGTGTCTGGGATTTAACCACTTCAGTCACTTCTGCTTCCGTAACCTGCGCTGCTTAAGGTGCGGAGGCGCACACCCTAAAGAGGTCTGCGAGATAGCTCCCACCGCGAAGCCGATTTGCGCAAACTGTGGTGGCGATCATATCGCTTGTTATGGTGGCTGTCCTAAGAGGATCGCTGTCATAGCGGCCAGGAGACCGCCGCCAGAACTACAGCAGGTCACAAGATCAGCACCTGTAGCCAATCAGCGCCCAGAGGCGCCAACAACTGCACCTGCCCCTCCTGCAAGACAGCCGGCGCAACAAAGGATAGCCACCAACACCACTACGGCGCAAAGGGCTGAGCGTGGTCCTGCGAAGCCACGGGATGGTAACAACACAAACCAACCCCCAAGCAACAAAGAAGCTCCAGCCAACCCCAAACAAAAGCCCCCCACCCAAGCTAAGGTGCGCTGGCCAGCCAGGCAGCCTAACTTCTCCCCCAGGGCTGCGCAAGGGAACGGTACTCCCGTACCCGAGCGACAGCAGAGGCAGGAGGCGGCTGGCGGCGTGCCAGCGCCCCGATGCACTCCTCCCACACCCTCACCCAGAAACATCACCCCCACCACTCCTCCTGTCCTGCAGATGTCGGATGTGATGGCATGGATACAGCAGCTTCTGCTGAACCACGGCCGGCGCATCTGTGATCTGCTGGTCAGATTTCTATATGCCACAGACCCAGCCGCAAAGATGGCTGTCGCCATGGAGGGACTTGCCCTCCTGACCGTGATCGTCCAGACCGCCCAGAATGGCGAATCGAAATAGGTCTCGTACCTCTTTCCGATTCGCGTTCTGGAACGCGTGTGGCCTGAACGGTCAGGGGAGTGAGCTCCAACATTTTGCCGGCTCATTTGCCCTAGACCTCGTGCTAGTCAGCGAGACTCATCTCCGTCCAGACACCTCATTCCGACTTCCGGGCTACAACTGCCTCATAGTGGATCGTGTGTGCCGCCGAGGAGGTGGCACAGCGATCTTCGTGAGAAACAGGGTAGTCCACAAACCCATCCAGCTCCCGCCAAACCATGGAAGCCACGGCTGTCTGTGTTGACCTAGGTGGTACGGAAGTTTTACTGGTGTCTGTTTACCATCCACCCCATAGGCAGTTCGTACTAAACGATTACCTTTCCATCCTAGCCCTTCATCCTAATGTCATCCTGGCCGGGGACTTCAATGCCAAACATCCGCGTTGGCATTGCGGCCCCCGGGCGGACGCCCGAGGCAATGATACCATACGCATGATAGATGCGGACCCTCAACTCAGAGTAGAGGGCCCCTGGCAACCCACACACCATCCACGAGGTCAAGGACGGGTATCCGTTATTGACTTCGCGATCATCAAACAATTCCCTTTTCATACATCTCTCACTTCGATCAACGCACTTCATTCCGATCATAATCCCGTGTTAGCTGAGGTTAACACACGGGTTGCCAGTCATGTCGTCTCGGTTCAAAACCGCGACGTTGACTGGGAATGCGTCAGGGTTTGCCTCAACGACTCCATCTCGCCGAACCCTAGGATCACAGACATCCCATCCCTAGAGGCTGCGGTCCAATCCTTTACCTCCATCGTGGTGCGAACTGCCCATAACCTAACCGTTCACATCCCAGCACCTCTAAACCCGGATGTCCTTCCCCTTGAACTCCATCTGCTCGTACGTTGTTCCTGGGCTGCCCGCAGACTTTATCAGCGTCACCGCACACCACATAACCGAGCACTCCTGAGGCGTTTACGCCGAGAGGTCCGTACCCGACTACGCGAGCACAGGGTGCGAGCGTGGGAGGAGACGATGACCCGCTTGAGGCTCGAGGATGGCGACGTGTGGAGGATTGCCAAAGCTCTCCGACACCGCGGAGGTCAAATCACCTCCCCAATCCAAGGCACCCAAGGCCTGGCTTATGAACCCCGAGCCAAAGCCGATGTGTTCGCTGACTACCTCGAAAGGACTATGAGGCCACGAGAAGACCCCCAGGACGAAGACTTCTCGGACCGTCCTCGGCGGGAGGTGCGTCGATACCTTCGGCGTCCCCCCGGCGAGGCGGACCGACTTCCCGTCATCCGACCCAGTGAACTCCAGGGCGCACTCCGGCGTCTCAACCCCAAAAAGGAAGCGGGTCCTGACGGACTAACCCCTACCATGCTCCGATGCCTTCCCATCAAGGCGGTACTCTTTCTAACCAAGGTTTTCAACATGTGCCTCACCTTGTGCCACTTTCCACGCGAGTGGAGGGAGGCCCGGGTGATATGCATCTTGAAGCCGGGGAAAGACCCGTTACACACATCCAACTACCGATCCATCAGTCTCCTATCAGTTCTCTCGAAGGTTTTCGAGAGGCTAATACTAGTCCGCTTGTCCCCTCTCTTGGGCAACATTCAAGCCATCCCAGATCACCAATTTGGTTTTCGTCCTGGGCATTCTACACCCCAGTAACTACTGAGAGTGGTGGAGGCCGCTGCCCTGGGTTTCCAGGACAGAGCCTACACTGCGGCGGTGTCGCTGGACGTGGAGAAAGCCTTCTCTACGACCTGGCACGCGGGTCTGCTCCTCAAACTCATCCGACTGGAGCTCCCGACACACATCATACACCTACTACACTCATACCTTAAACACAGATATTTTATAGTTTCAGTTGCGGGACACAAATCAACACCTAGGCCAGTAAGAGGCGGAGTCCCCGAAGGCTCTGTACTTTCCCCCACGCTCTTTAGCGTCTACATGGCCGACCTACCAACAGGCCAGCAAGTTAACATAGCTCAGTATGCTGATGACGTGCTCTTATACTGTACAAACAAACACCCACGCAGAGCCTTCAACCCTATTCAGAGACACCTCTGCCTCATCCAAGAGTGGTGCGAGCGTTGGCGATTGTCCATAAATCCGGAGAAAAGCCACGCTATTCTCTTCACCAAGCGCCGCTTTCCCGCAAACTTCCCCACATTCACGTACCTCAGACGAAGGATACAATGGACCAACACCATCACCTACTTGGGGGTGAAGCTTGACAGGGGCGTCACTTTTAGGGAGCACATCAGGGGGCTGTGGTGCCGGGGCAATGGGGCTGCGGCCTCACTGTACCCGATGCTGAGGTCCTCGATGACGGTTCCCCTTAAGTTGCGCCTTTTGAGGGCTCTCATAATCCCCTTGTTAATCTACGCCTGTGAGATCTGGAGCATGGCGGCAGACTCCAGTCTGCTGTTGCTTCAGCGGGTACAGAATAGGTGTCTTCGGACTATCTATTCTGTGCCTCGAGGCTTTCCAACGAGACTCCTGTACGAAGCCTCTGGTCTACCATACCTGGAGGACGAGATTAGGCGTCGGGCAACAAAATTCAACGAAGGGTTACCATTCCATCGGAGCGCCCTCGTTAGGTCTCTTGGGGATTACGATCCCACAAACCGCCGCTTCAGGCGATTCCAGCTTCCCCGCATGGCTTGCGGGCATCCCCGGTAACGAAGGAGCACCACCAATAGCTGCTACGGCTAAGCTCCTTATAATCCTCCAAGAGTTGCTTGGATTCAAAATTAAAACCTCAAAAGAAACATTTTGATGAAAACACACCAGCGGTGCACAAGGGCCGTTGCACCATCAAGGCAACCGTCGAGGAGTAATATTTGCCTCCTCCTGTCACTCCACAACCCCAAAACACACCCGCCATCCTGCAAAACCCACAATCCCGTCAGAACGTGGTTAAGTTCTCTCCGAGAACAGGGACACGTCTAGCACACCTCGGGCACTGGACTGGTCGGGATCGCTAATTCACCTGACGCGGATTTACAATGCATGCCTGCATCTACGTCACTTTCCAACGTGTTGGAAGGAGGCGAGGGTAGTATGCATTTTGAAACCCGGCAAGGACCCGGTCTTCCCGTCAAGCTATAGATCTATTAGATTATTTCCGATCGTCTCGAAAGTATTCGAGCGGTTATTCCTACCTCGCCTCACCCCTCTCTTCGAGGAGAGACTCCTACTCCCGGATCACCAGTTTGGTTTCCGTACTGGACATTCCACAACCCTGCAGTTGCTGCGACTGGCTGAGAAGGCTGCCCTGGGCTTCCAGGACAACTTCAAAACAGTCGCGGTACTCTTGGACGTGGAAAAGGCCTTCGCCACCACGTGGCATCAGGGACTCTTGTACAAGCTCAAGAACGCAGAAATCCCTCCCCCCTACCTTCACCTGCTTAGTAGCTTCCTTCGGGACCGCAATTTCAGGGTGAGGGTGGAGGGGAGGCATTCCACAGTCAGACTCATAGCGGCGGGAGTGCCGGAAGGCAGCGTGCTGTCGCCGTTACTCTTTGCCGCCTACATGTCCGACTTCCCCACAGAGCCCAGTACAGTTACGTGCCAGTATGCCGACGACGTCCTCATAATGGCGCGTAACAAGAACACCCGATATTGCTTCCCCCGCTACAGAGACAGCTCCAGGCCATAGGCAGATGGAGTGAACAGTGGCGGATGGACATCAGCCCGCAGAAGAGCTCAGCTCTACTGCTGGCTAAAGTCCGTGGCTGGCGACCGGAGAGGTCGCTGAGGTTGCGGCGGCGGCGGATCCCCTGGGTCCGCACCGCCAAATACCTTGGAGTCCTCTTCGACCGCGGCCTTACTTTCAGTCCACATGTCAGGGAGAAGGTCGGTATGGGACACGCTGCCCTACGGCAGTTGTTTCCCATCTTCCGCTCCACCATGCCTACACACCTAAAACTACGGCTGTACCGCGCAGTCATCCCGCCGCTGATGCTGTACGGCTGCGAGATCTGGGGTTCGGTGGCTCGTTCCACCATCCGCAGGCTGCAGACCGTGCAGAACGGCATTGAGGATGATATATGGCACAGACCGTAGATTCCCGTCCCACATTCTCCATTCCCACTCCGGAATCCCTTACATAGTGGACGTTGTGCGAGAAAGAGCTCGCACAATATACACTAAACTTGCTCCCCACCCAAATCCCCAGGTGAACACTCTCGGTCTTTACGACCACACGCTGCCTAGGAGACGCGTAAGCTACCGCCTTCCCAAGGACGCCTTGGGATGGTAGTTTTCCGGCCGCCTCTCCCTTTATTGTTCTACCCGCCAAGTTAAGCAGCATCGGGCCCGGTCCCGACTCGGACGGGTGATCGTCCAGTTGTGCTCCGACCAGATCTGCAACACTTGCTTCCCCCAGCCCGTACCTACATCCCTTCAGTTCTCCCCGCTAGCCGGCACTGCTTTCCTTGACAGCCCGCAAGCGGCTGGCCAAGGTAAGCAGCATCGGGCCTGGTCCCTCTCTGGGTGGGTGACCACTCAGGTAGGTAAGCCAGCCCGCGCCGGCTGCACAGAGGGAAACACCCTGCCCACATTAATTCGACACAGACATAAACGCTTGCACAAGACTACATCTTTTATATCACACGGGTAAATCCGCGAGAAAAGCGGATAGGTACCGTGGTGATTTGCCCCCGCCCGAGTACACTCGGGCGACTAGTTCCTGCTCCTGCCTCCTCAACGCTTCAGACGCAGCGAAACCTTCTCCTAGAAAACTTCGACCGCGCCACTGAAGATGTCCACCGTAGTTGTGGACGAAACGGCTGGTACTCCTAACACCAGCAGACCACGGCAAAACAGCCCGGAAACATTTCTTAGTTACAAAATGTAATTACATTCCATATAGCTAGAAGTATTTAAATGAGCCGGTCCCCATGGCGCGCCTATCTTTGGTGTTTCGTGGGTTCGAGTCCCGCCTTGGGCAAGGTTGGTTGTGTGTTTGTTAACGTGCGTGTGTATGTATGTGAACAAGCAAACTTTAAATCAACTAGGCCAACAAAGAAAGATAGGGAAACTGAAAAAAGAGGGAAAAGGAATACAGTGCCGCAATCCCGACAAGCCTCCGGAAATGTATTTGTTAATAAAAAAGAAAAAGGAGAGAAAAATGATAGGATTGTTGAAAATGCTGCAGGTCTGGCTCCCTCTTGAAGGAAAGAGCGGTCTTCTAAACGAGAATATGTTAGATACTGGGATAACACAAAGTCCACAGTTCCAAGTAGCAGGATTAGATGAAGAGAAAATGGGAGTCATGACCTGGCACAAATAATAAGGTTAAAAACTTAACCTCCGGTTATTTTCAATTTCTTGGAGGTACTCATAACTAAAGACGCTTCATGCAAACCTAGTTAGACAGCATTGGGCGAAATAAAGAAAGCCCTCAGACATTCTGATATAAGCAAGAAGACGAACATTTAACTAATTCAGACAATGGTGTGCGGATGTGAACAAGCAGGACAGTTTCGGGCAGAAAGTTGTTAAAAATCTGCTGGATTGAAAAGAGAAGCAATGCATCAGTGATAAACCTTGGAGCTAATGTTGGACACATGTAGTTGTGTTGGCAGGACGGGTCTGCGTCTCAGCACTGGCACAGTGAGTTTGTGTGCTACACTAACAGGGAAATTGCTGCTATCTTTCCTCACGACATCCATTCAAAGTGAAGTTTCTCTTGAGGAGTTACAGCTTTAGCGACGCCAACAAGGAACGATGACGTCATCAAGCTTCACTTATTTTACAAAACGTTTCTGCAATTGCCAGTGTACTCAACTGTTTCAACAATTATACTGCGAGTATACGAAACAGATTTCACGGAAAATACATGTAACTTAATTAATAAAATCATATTTTAGAAAAAGGTCTGGGTGTACGCGCGCGCGTATTTTTAGACAGCATAACTCCAAAACGAAACGTCCATTACATAGCAAACTTGTATGTAAGATCAGTATTTTCCAAGGATGCGACGCAAACATTTTCAGGAAAATCCCCCCACCACAAACTCCCCTTTACATAGAACACTCGATTTTCTAAAAATGGTTCAAAAGATTTTGACTAAAATCCCGTACATATTTACATGTACATCCTGAATTTCTTGGCAATAGCCTCTGAAGTCTGGATGACTTTTGTATAACTGAAACCGTAAGAGAGATACAAAAAACATGGATATGTTAAAACACGCAATTCATGTCTTATACACTTTTTTTTTTTTTGCAGAGCTAGCCGATTCCGAGATATTCCCTGTTATTGGTTTCGATTTCAAAAAACTAAAACCTTTCTCAGACGGGAAGTCCTCATTCGTTTCACATCTCTTTTGTTTTACTCCTGACCATACAAACATAATTAAATTTCAAAGTCAATCACATGACAACCACATTTTAAAACATTTGACTATCACTTTATCCTAGTGCATTGCCTTCTACTTACAAGGAAGCAAGTAATAAGACAATTTCTGTTAATGTTTATCTCGATTAGCATCGAGTAGATAGAAGAATAAACTTTTGTAAGAAACCCGTTTGTAGAACAGATAGAGAAAGTATTGTGAATGGAACGCAACAGATTTTTAGGTTAGGGATTGAATGCAAGATTTTGTTTTGTTAACAAACTGATTTAATGTTCTATCCTCTAACAAGGGTGGATCTGGGATTTATCTATCGGGTGGTTTTGGGGGTTTTCTCCTGACATTTTCAAAAATTTACTTCGAAATTTTAGACTTTGAAGTAGAAAAAAATTATATGTTTCATTTACATGACTTTCTCTATCTGTTCTTTATCATTGATGCTAATCGAGATAAACATAGTCTTGGTACTTGCTTCCCTGTAAGTACAAGGCAATACACTAGCATAAAGTGATAGTCTAGTCCTTAAAAAATCGGATAATCGCCCTCCGTGGTTACCATGCTAATGGATTGATTTTTTCGGGCGTAAAAATCGTTAGCATGGCTTTCTTCGGAAGGGAAGTAAAGCCATTGGTCCCGTGTCGTAGGTTTATGGCACGTAGAAGAACCTCAAGCCTGATAGAGAGGCCTCAGAACAAAATTAAGCGGCCTTTCACGCCCAATATAGAATGAGACGCTGAGAACCACAGCAGTTAAATAGCGTCCATAAATAACATGCCATTTTACTTAAAAAACCGGTCGTTATGTGAAACAATTGAAATTCCATTCCCTTTGCTTGCCAGGAGTAAACAAACAAGAAAGATGTTTTTCCTTTGAGAAAAGTTAAGTGACTAAAATTGAAACTAATAATCCGGAATATCTCGAAAACGGTTAACTCTACAAAAAATGTATATCACATACCTTGTTTATTTAATGAGTCCTATATTCTTTGTGTAGTAAGTTTTCGTTTGCTAATTATACAATAGTCATCCAGAATGAAAAAGTTTTCAGCGACTATTCCCAGAAAATTCAAGAAAAGAATACCTTAAACATAATCAAAATCGTTAGAGCCATTTTTGAGAAAATAAACATTTTCGAAAAATGTTCAATGTGAAGAGTATTTGGGGGTGTGAGGATTTTCTTCAAAATCTTCGTGTCGCATCTTTGGAAGGTGTTCAACTTTAATACCAAGTTTGGTGTTTAACCCTCTTTTCGTTTTTGAGCTATGCTGCACACACGAACTTATTTCTAAAATGCCTTTTAATTGGGGGTCTCAAAACATATATTTGCAGTGAAATCTCGGTGTAGAACGTTTGGCTGGAATACAATACCTTCTCTATACACTGTGCATAGTACGTGTAGAGAAAGTAAAAATGGGAACAAATAAAAAGGAGAAAATAAATAATACCTTGGTACTTGAAAGTATTTAGAACCTTTTGAACTGTTAAACGAAATCAGTATAGTGCAGAGAAGATATACAAATCAGTTTTATATAGGTAGTTATTTTATCTTTTTATTTACATTTTGAGGGAAACTTCTTGACATGCCAAAAAAAAAAAAAAAAAAAAAAAAAATCCACGTAAAGAGTGGAAATAAAATAAGTTTTACTCTTGTACTCAATTTGAACATGTTTGATTGCTTACTTCCACTTGTGCAGAAAAAAAGCATTGAACTTCTTCTTTCTCAGTTTGAAAGGATCCATTTTGTAAGATACAAACGACATAAAAAGCTAACGTAATCGTCACGTAATGGCGGAACAGCAAAACCGCCAGAATCATAACATCCTTCATTACTGCGCATGCGTCCAGCCAGGCTACAGTATTTATTTTTATTTATCGTACTTAAGTTTATATTTTATCCTATCCTAAGTACTTCATTTATACATTTTATGTATCTTAGGAAATAACAAAAATGAGGCTTTATTTCACTGTAAACTATTTTAACTCCTTTGGCAGCTAAATATTGAAAATTCCTTGTCATATAACTCCTTCAACAGACTAAGTATAGCTTTTTTTAGCATAATCTAAAACATAAGTCCTTCTAAGTATACTGTAGAACTTCTTCGGGAATATCCATTTTCATTGATTTATTTGGAGCAGTTTAAACAGCCAGAATTGAAACTGTTTATTCCAGCGGGGTTACAAACAAAACACTACCTCGTCACGTAATGACGACTCTAATAATAAATATAAGCACATTTCAGTTAATATTAGGATAGGATAAAACATTGTACATTACACTATTATTCGCTCATGAGAAATTACATTCCACTCACAAATAGTACTCTATTTAAGCCACTTATAATATACATATTATTAATTGTGTGTGCAGGTTATAAAGCTTTATTTGAGAATTATTGTGTTACAACCTGTATATTTTATGTTTTGCGCCCCCCCTGCTCTCTACTGTACAATTGTCGTCCTACGTGGTGTAATGGTTACCATACTAACTTTATAAACCCAAGGTCGTGGGTTCAAACCCGGCGGAGGATGACGGATGACCTTAGCATGGC
Organism: Hymenopus coronatus; assembly: GCA_030762935.1. NCBI lineage: Eukaryota > Metazoa > Arthropoda > Insecta > Mantodea > Hymenopodidae > Hymenopus > Hymenopus coronatus. The sequence goes on from CM060899.1 coordinate 80,743,840, forward strand.
TTCCTTCGGAAGGGAAGCAAAGCCGTTGGTCCCGTGTCGTAGTTTACGGAACGTAAAAGAGCAAAATTAAGCAGTCTTTCACACCTAGTACAGAATGGGACGCTGAGCAGTTAGAAAACGTCCATAAATAAAACTACATTTCCCCAAGCTATACACAAGAAGGGTACGAGTGCGCAGACTTACTTCAAGTGAAACAGTTGTATACCTGGTCAAAGTTTCATTGCGAGCATCTCACCACTCCTTTATTTCTGCTATAAAATGTGCGCACTCATATACTACTATGTCATGGACTGAAGTACTCACTATGTTGCCAGTCAGCACGACCTTCCTCACCCTTGTTCATCTCCGGAGAAAGATAGTTGACACACTTGGTCTGCGTGAAGCCAACTCTCATCAGAAGATGGCGCTGATCATCTGAAACATTCCAATAAAAAGTGCTACATATTACATTTTCCTTTGTCTAAGGTAGAGCAATTATTAAACTAGTTAAACAGTTCTCCCAAATATGTTTTTATATCATCTGTTCTGTGAACATCAACGAAAGCTCGGATGAACACCAAACTTGGTATTAAAGTTGATATCTTCACATTAAAAAATTGCCCCAATAGTTCAGAAACTACCTTTCACATAGAAACTTTTCAATATTCTGAATTTTTCCAGAAGCAAATTTGATTAAAATGGGGCATATTACCTAAATACGACGCGGCCCATCATGTGTGCAATTAGCCTTGGAGCGTTTAAAGAATTGCGGAGCTCAACCAAGTACACACTACTCAGCAGTCCCGAGAGTCCATCATCTCCATACGGTCCAACAGGTTAACATGTTTTCACTACCTCTACATGTACTATGTACATAGTGTATACAGAACATATTGTATTCCACCCAAAAATTCAATACCGAGATTTCACCGGAAATAGGTATATGTTTTGGGACCCTCTGAATAAAAAAAAAAAAATCATTTTAGATAAAAGGCCCGTGTGTGTGTGTGTGTGTGTGTGTGTGTGTGTGTGTGTGTGTACATAGCTCGAAAACTAAAATAACATTTAACACCAAAGCTAATAGGCATTTAAGTTTTAAGGATGCGACACGAAGATTTTCAAGAAACTTCCTCCATCCCCAAGTACTCTTTACATGAAAAAATTGCTGAAAATGTTGATTTTATCAAAAATGGCTGAAACGATTTTTTTAAATACCATAAATTAAAGCTATTCACAACACAAATATAATGTATATCCTGAATTTTCTGGGAATGCCCTCTGATGGGCTCTTTATTCTGGATGAGTTTGGCAGAATTTTGCATAATGGTGAAACCATAAGAGATCTTCAAAATCTTGCTACAGAAAAAATGTAGATGTGGTTAAAACACACCATTTATGTTATGTACATTTTTGTTGCAGGTTGACCGTTTCCGAGATGTTAGTAGTTATTGCTTTCAGTTTTAAACTACACATCTTAAACGGGGCCACCTTTCATTTCATCTCTCTTGTTTTTCTGGAACCGAACTTGAATTGTTTCGCATGGCGAGAAGCTTTTAAAACATTTGACTATCACTTTACCCTAGTGTATTGCCTTCTACTTACAAGGAAGCAAGTGATAAGACAATTTCTGTTAATGTTTGTCATGAAGTAGATACAAGAATAAGGTTTTGTAAGAATATTTGTTTTTCACAACGGGCAGAGAAAGTTATGTGAATGTAACACAGCTTTTTATTATTATTATTAACACTAAAGGCATAATCATTGTGACCTTGTTTACAGCAGCAGTGAGGAATCATGTGCTCTGGACGTTTCCAGTATTATACGAGAGCGTAGAGTTAACAACATCGTTTCGTATTTTGGGCTATTAAGTGACATTCGTTCCGGTGACTGCAGTTTCATGATGAGTAGTAAAAATCTTATGTATTACATTCACATCAATTTCTCTACCTGCTCCAAATACAAACAGTTCTTTAAAAAAACTTATTCTTCTATATGCTCCATGATAATCGAGATAAACATCAACAGAAATTGTCTTATTACTTGCTTCTTTGTGAGTAGAAGGGAATACACTAGGATAAAGTGATAGTAGTCAAATGTTTTAAGAACTCGTCATTATGTGAAACTATTCAGGTTCGGTTCGCTTTGTACGGTCCCGTATTTGAGAAAACTAAGTATTTTGAAGCTGAAACTAATAACAAGTAATATCTCAGAAACGGTCTGTTCTACAAAGAAAACGATGTATTTGACAAATTATGTGCATTAGTGAGATCTACATTTAATGGTTAAGTTTTTGTCTGTCTCTTCCAGTTTACCAGTTATACAAAAGTCATCCAGAATGAAGAGGTCTTCACAGAAAATCCAAGATATACATATTGTTTGTGATGTAATATCTTTGATATACGATATTTTAATAAAATCAAAATTTTCGAAAAAGTTTCCATTTAAACGGTAGTTGGGGTGGCGGGGTTTTCTTGAAAATCTTCGTGTTGCATCCTTGGAAGATACTGAACTTATCAAGTTTGGTATTCAACGGAGTTTTTGTTTTTGAGCCATGCTGTCCAAAGGAGCCGGTCCACATGGCCACGCTCGCTAAAGCGTCTCGCTTTGGTGCTTCGTGGGCAGGGGATCGTGGGTTCGAGTCCCGCCTTGGGCATGGGTGTTATATGTTTGTGCAATGTGTATATGTTTGTAAAAGAAACAGTAAAACCAGTAATCAGTAAAAACCTACGGGGGGAAACGTAAATAGGGATACAGTACCGGAGTCCTGATCAGACTCCGTTACTGTTTAAAAAAAAAAAAAAAAAAAAAAAAAAAAAAGGAAACACACACACACACGGACATTTTTCTAAAAGTGCTTTTTTGGATTTAGGGGGTCCCAAAATATATGGTATTTGCAGGGAAATCTCGACATGGAATTTTTGGGTGAAATACAATGCTTTCTTTATACTTACACTATGTACATATAAGAAAGTAAATATATTGACATGTTTCTGTTTCTAAGATATTTGCCGTTGAAAGTTATAGGAGATGATAAACTGCATTTACGATTTTTCAGAAGACTGTTTATTATCCTTACGCAACAGGCGTGAGATTTGATTGTGCAGAAAGCCAGTCGCCAGTTTAGTTAACAACTGACAACAAGTGTGACTGTGCAACACATCCCCTTTTTGTTTTCCTTTCCAAGTGAGTCGCGATGATGAAAAGCTACTCACATTCGTGTTCTCAGGATAAGGGAGAACCTTACTGGGTAATTCAGTGTGAGACAGACACGGGATGCTTTTGACTTGTGTATTAGAAACTAGTGGCCTAGCGAGAAATAAGAGAGGGACAGGCAGTGAAACGCTGACTCGCCTCAGCGCACTTGTAAATCTTGTGTTTACTAGTTAGACTGTATGATTTGCTAAAAAAAAAATCGCTACTAAGTGATTGTCCTCCTTTAAAGCTGTTAGAAAACAAAACAATTAAATAAGCGGAACGCTCAGCGTTACTAGGCCCCCTAAAGCGACGCCCCTGTTACAAACTGAACTTTGTGAAATGGGTGTATATAACACTGAAACACGTCGTCTCATAGCGTATCAACCGATTAACCGGCACACGGAGCGGAAATCAATCCCAGTAACATGGCCACACGTCCAAAGAAAACTTTGTTGTATGGCGTGTAGTTGCTTTAGTCAGTATTCTTACCTTATCTTGCGCACATGTTCAACGTACTTGCAGATTGTGTCCCGTTCTGAAGTGCAAGTTGAGAACATGTTTACATTGTCCGATTTGTCGAGGTCAGCCGCAAACAAAATTAGGTATTTGAAAATAAAGTTTTAAGGTCAAAGGATACATGATGAGCTCACAGCATCTTCACTGCTTAGTGCCTCACAAGTTAGAATGTTCTTGTTACTTTTAGTTACAAAGTATTTTATTCCAATTCTGTATAGCATAATAAATGCTCAATGAATCTAAATACATTTGTAAGAGTAGATACAGAACAATATTGTATTCCATCCATAAAAATTTGGCAGCACCGAAATTTCACCGGAAATCCAAAAATCCCTAAATCCAAAAAAGGATTTTTTTAAAAAAGGTCAAGTGCGTGTGTGTGTCTCTCTCTCTATGTGTTGTGTGTATGTGTGTGTGTGCGCGCGTGTGTGTGTGTGTGTGTCTGTCTGTCTGTCTGTCTGTCTGTCTGGACACCATTACTAAAAATCGAAGTCCGTTAAATATGGTACTTATGTTTACTATGTCCAGTGGATCCAAATCCACTATTTTACATGGAAACATTTTCGAAAATTTTAATTTTGTCAAAAATGGTTCTAATGATTTCGATTAAAATCCGCATATTAATGATATTTACATGACAAATAAAATGTATATCTTGAATTTTCTGGGAAAATCCTCTAAACACCCCTTTATTCTTGATGAGTATATCTGTTTGGTGTAAACCATAAGAGAGAGAAAAAAACTTAGATCTTCTTAAAACACAAACTATGTCATGCACATTTTTATTCCTGGATTTGACCGTTTTCGAGATATTTCTTGTTATTGGCTTCAGTTTTAAAATACTTTTCTCATGTGCGAACTTGTCAACTCCTGGCCACGCAAAGAAACGGATTTCGATCCCATAGCAAGCAGTTTTTAAAACATTTGACTGTCACGTTATCCTAGTGTATTGCCTTCTACTGACAAGGAAGCAAGTAATAAGACAATTTCTGTTAATGTTTATCTTGAAGCAGATAGAAGAATAAGGTTATTAACAATAATTTGTTACACAGGAGAAAGTTATGAGAACGGAACACATCAGATTTTTTGGGAACATTGTTGCAAAAGATTTCTCTAACTACTATGTGGCAAAATAAACGTTTTTAGTGCGATGCAGGAATATAGAAGTCAGTTGTTGGCATCCTTACAGAGAGTCTGTATTCCACTTGTATACTTCACACGCCTTTCTAATTTTATATAAATTATGTTCTAGCATATGCAGTACTCCAGTAAAAAAGTCCATATGGAAACTTCACGGATACACCTGTTTTCAAGTGCCCTGAATCCAAAGAAAATGATGTGTCTAGAAAAACTTCGGTGTGTGTCTGTTAGCAAAGTTGATACTTAAGTTGAGCGTCTTCCAAATAGCCACACGAAGATCTTCATCAAAATCCACCAACTCCAGAATATGAAATGTACTTGTGACAATTCTTATAAGGGACCAGCCGCCTTAACAACCTTGTGATAGCGTGAGATATAGTGAGATAAGAGAGTGCATCTCTTAGCTCAGGGTGCCGTCCAGTCTACACAACTACGCCCCTTCAATTTTCTGGAAAATCTCTTCATTCTACAGGAATTTTGTGCAACTAGTAATAGGCAAAAACTTTCTACATTAGAAATGTAAATTTCGTTAAACAAACAATGTATACCATCTGCACTTCTGTCTACTTTACCATTTCCGGCCAACTTCACGAAAAAATATGTATATTACATAAACTGTGTATTTTAATGAGATCTACATTTTTTGTGTACTAAGTTTTTATGTATGTCTTATGGTTTACCAGTTATGCAAAATTCAATAAAAATCATTGAGAATACACAGGTATTTAGAGGCTATTGCCAGAAAATTCAAGATATACATTTTGTTTTCCAAGTAAATATCATACATATAAGAGATTTTTTATCAAAATCATTACAACCATTTTTGAGAAAATCAAAATTTACGATTTTTTTTTATGTAAAGGATAGTTTTTTATCTACAATATGTACATAGTAGGTGTAGAGAAATTAAAAACGAATATAACATAGATGATGTGTTTCAATGAGATATGTACTTTTTGAGTAGTAAGATTTTGTCTGTCTTATGGTTTAACCGGTATGCAAATTGCAGCAAAATGAACAGGTCTTCAGAAGCTCTTCCCGAAAATTCAAGATGCACATTTTTTAGCATGTAAATAACTTTAATACACAGCATTTTAACCAAAATCGATAGAACAATTTTGGAGAAAAAACAAGGTTTCCAAAAATGTTTCTATGTAAAGGGTAGCTTGGGGTGAGGGGATTTTGATGAAAATCTTCGTGTCGCATCCTTGGAAGATACTGAACTTAAAATACCAAGTTTGGTGTATTATCTTTTAGCTGTTCTGGTATACCTAACTGACCCAGCAGTGTACATGTATTGTTTGTGAACAGCATTAAAAGTTCTCTCTCAGCTGGTGTTGTTTGTCTCCAGAACAAGTATTAAAGGTGAACACTTCATGTCATATACTGAGTTGGTTAATACTTAAAAATCTACATTCACAGCACTTTCTCTGCCGTGACATATCCAGAAAGTCTCTGAAAATAGCTCCAGAATTTAAACTTTAAGGTGAAACATAGTACAGTACACCATTCGTAGTCCGCTTACTTTCCCCGTATTTAGGGGATGTCTAGGAGTCAGAAGCCTGTTGGGGAGCCAACGGCACGAAACAACAGAAAAGAGAACCTGGTCATGAGCGTGAGGAAGTGGTTCATATGAAATGTGATGATGGAACATTGGTGGAAGGAGTGGCGGGGGAAATCGGAGAACCGCCCAGACGCCGCTTCGTCCACCACAAATCCCAATTGCGGGACGCTTGGGATCGAACCCGGGTCGCCTAGGTGAGAAGCGAGCGGTCTAACCACTCGGCCACGTTGCCACCTTATTAAGGAAAATAAAGTTAAAAGAAAGCCATACGATTTTATTTACTTTTTTAAAAAACATATTTGATTTGTGCAAAAGAAAAGGACACCTAGGTAAAGAGTTAAAAAAAGAAAAAACAAAAACAAATCACCTTTTTACTTAAATGATAAAGTCCTTGAGAATGATTAGGTTTATTGCGGATGGGGCACAGCACTCACGCAGACTATTGCGACTTAGTGACCTCTGGGAGGGCGACAAGAATCGCGTTACGACAGTCCAAGCATGGATGGAGTACCTAACGTTTCCTGATACATTGCGAGAGGATCTTTACAAGCCACCGCCCAGCAGACATGGGTGTCTGGTACTTCAGCACCGAAACAGATGTCAAGGAGGTACAATACATGTTTTGAAGATCCTTGAATCCAAAAAAAGAATTTTAGAAAAAGGTCCGTATGTTTCTGAACACGATAACTCAAAAACGAAAAGTCTTTAGCATTCAGAAAGCGAAAGACGATTAGGCACGTTTCGTCACTTTCTGGGTGGTCCTCTAGGTTCAGGATCTTTCAAGGATGCGACCCAAAAATTTCCAAGAAAATCAGCCACCCCTGACTACCTTTTAATCGAAAAAATGCTCTTAAACATTTCTACTTCAAATAGCAAGTACGGGAAGCATTGTATTCCACCCAAAGAGAGATTTCAACGGAAATAGGACTTGCATTAAAAAAAAAAAAGTTTAGAAAACGTCCATGTGTGTGTCTGTGAGCACGATAATTCAAAAACGAAAAGTAGGTAAAATACCAAACTTGGTATCTAAGTTTAGTATTTTCCAGGGATGCAACACGAAACTTTTGAAGATCCTTCTCCCCAAACTCCTTAAACATTTTTGAAAATTTTGATTATCTCAAAAATGGCTTTATAGATTTTGATTAAAATACCGTATATTAAAGATATTTACATATTGAATTTTCTGGGAATAGTCACTGAAGACATATTTATTCTGGATGAATTTTGTGTAACTGTTAAACTGTAAGAGATGGACAAAAACTTGCTACACAATAATTGTGAATCTCTTTAAAACACACACTGTATGTCTTATACATTTTTGGAATATTCCTTGTTATTGCTTTCAGTTTTATTTTGTCATACGGGAATTGTGAACTACTAGTAATGCAAAGAAACGGATTTCAAGAACATACCAACCAGTTTTTAAAACATTTGACTATCACTTTATCCTTCTACTCACAAGGAAGCAAGTAACAAGACAATTTCTGTTAATGTTTATCTTGAAGTAGATAGAAGAATAAGCTTTTTTTTTAACACTAATTTGTTGCAGATATGTAGAGAAAGTGATGTGAATAGAAGTTGGGCTTAATAGAGTACCAAAACGTACATTTCCGGTGAAATCCCGTATGGATAAAGTTAGTAGCTTCCTGTACGCACGCACGCAGAGAAAGTAAGACTGATTCGCAGAAGAAATGATAGCACACGTGCTTGCAATGTCAACACATTTTGTGACCTGAATCCGAAAAGTTGCTGTAGTAGTCTACTGAAAATATCTATACCATACCAGAAATAAATGTTTTGAGAAACATGCCCATATGTGTGTGTTTGTGGGCAACATAGCTCAAAAACGAGAAGTCGGTTAAATATCTAACTTGGTATTTAATTGCAGTACTTTCCAAGCATGCTATACGATCACTTTCAAGAAAATCCCGCAACCCCCAACTATCCTTTGCGAGGAAACTTTTTCGAAAACTTTTATTTTCTTAAAAATAAAATGGTTCTAGCGATTTTGATTAAAATGCCATATGTTTACGATATTTTCATGACAAATGAAATGTTTATCTTGAATTTTCTGGGAGTAACCTCTTTTTTTTGAATGGCTTTTGTATAACTGGTACACCATAAGAGATAGACACAAACGTACCTAACAAAAGATATAGCGCTTGTTAAAACACACAATTTATGTTATATACATTTTTTTCATGGAGTTGGCCGTTTTTGAGATATATCTTGTTATTGGTTTCAGCTTTAAAATACTTACTTTTCTTACACAGGAACTCGTCACGCAGACAAACGAATTTTAATCCCGTAACAAACAATTGACTATCACTTTAGCCTGGTGTACTGACAAGGAAGCAGTAATATGACCTCTCGATCAGCCAGATGTAGAGAAAGTCATGTGATGGAGCACATCACATCTTTTTCCTGCAGCTACAGATATTTCTGTATCATGGCACAATGTTCTATTGACGTTTGGGAACTAGAAGTGCTTCTTGTCACTCCTGCCTGTATATAAACATTTAGTCCTGTCGAGTGAGCTTAGCCAGCAATGAAATGAACAGCTCTAGCATGTTCTATTGTCGTTTGGGAACAAGAAGTGGTTCTTGTCCCTCCTGCCTGTAGTGAGCTTAGCCAGCAATGAAATGAACAGCTCTAGCATGTTCTATTGTCGTTTGGGAACTAGAAGTGGTTCTTGTCCCTCCTGCCTGTAGTGAGCTTAGCCAGCAATGAAATGAACAGCTCTAGCATGTTCTATTGTCGTTTGGGAACTAGAAGTGCTTCTTGTCCCTCCTGCCTGTAGTGAGCTTAGCCAGCAATGAAATGAACAGCTCTAGCATGTTCTATTGTCGTTTGGGAACTAGAAGTGCTTCTTGTCCCTCCTGCCTGTAGTGAGCTTAGCCAGCAATGAAATGAACAGCTCTAGCATGTTCTATTGTCGTTTGGGAACTAGAAGTGCTTCTTGTCATTCCTGCCTGTAGTGAGCTTAGCCAGCAATGAAATGAACAGCTCTAGCATGTTCTATTGTCGTTTGGGAACTAGAAGTGCTTCTTGTCCCTCCTGCCTGTAGTGAGCTTAGCCAGCAATGAAATGAACAGCTCTAGCATGTTCTATTGTCGTTTGGGAACTAGAAGTGCTTCTTGTCATTCCTGCCTGTAGTGAGCTTAGCCAGCAATGAAATGAACAGCTCTAGCATGTTCTATTGTCGTTTGGGAACTAGAAGTGGTTCATGTCACTCCTGCCTGTATATAAACATTTAGTCCTGTCGAGTGAGCTTAGCCAACAATGAAATGAACAGCTCTAGCATGTTCTATTCACGTTTGGGAACTAGAAGTGGTTCATGTCACTCCTGCCTGTATATAAACATTTAGTCCTGTCGAGTGAGCTTAGCCAGCAATGAAATGAACAGCTCTAGCATGTTCTATTCACGTTTGGGAACTAGAAGTGGTTCTTGTCACTCCTGCCTGTATATAAACATTTAGTCCTGTCGAGTGAGCTTAGCCAGCAATGAAATGAACAGCTCTAGCATGTTCTATTGTCGTTTGGGAACAAGAAGTGGTTCTTGTCACTCCTGCCTGTATATAAACATTTAGTCCTGTCGAGTGAGCTTAGCCAGCAATGAAATGAACAGCTCTAGCATGTTCTATTGTCGTTTGGGAACTAGAAGTGGTTCTTGTCACTCCTGCCTGTATATAAACATTTAGTCCTGTCGAGTGAGCTTAGCCAGCAATGAAATGAACAGCTCTAGCATGTTCTATTCACGTTTGGGAACTAGAAGTGGTTCTTGTCACTCCTGCCTGTATATAAACATTTAGTCCTGTCGAGTGAGCTTAGCCAGCAATGAAATGAACAGCTCTAGCATGTTCTATTGTCGTTTGGGAACAAGAAGTGGTTCTTGTCACTCCTGCCTGTATATAAACATTTAGTCCTGTCGAGTGAGCTTAGCCAGCAATGAAATGAACAGCTCTAGCATGTTCTATTGTCGTTTGGGAACTAGAAGTGGTTCTTGTCACTCCTGCCTGTATATAAACATTTAGTCCTGTCGAGTGAGCTTAGCCAGCAATGAAATGAACAGCTCTAGCATGTTCTATTGTCGTTTGGGAACAAGAAGTGGTTCTTGTCACTCCTGCCTGTATATAAACATTTAGTCCTGTCGAGTGAGCTTAGCCAGCAATGAAATGAACAGCTCTAGCATGTTCTATTGTCGTTTGGGAACAAGAAGTGGTTCTTGTCACTCCTGCCTGTATATAAACATTTAGTCCTGTCGAGTGAGCTTAGCCAGCAATGAAATGAACAGCTCTAGCATGTTCTATTGTCGTTTGGGAACTAGAAGTGGTTCTTGTCACTCCTGCCTGTAGTGAGCTTAGCCAGCAATGAAATGAACAGCTCTAGCATGTTCTATTGTCGTTTGGGAACTAGAAGTGCTTCTTGTCATTCCTGCCTGTAGTGAGCTTAGCCAGTAATGAAATGAACAGCTCTAGCATGTTCTATTGTCGTTTGGGAACAAGAAGTGGTTCTTGTCACTCCTGCCTGTATATAAACATTTAGTCCTGTCGAGTGAGCTTAGCCAGCAATGAAATGAACAGCTCTAGCATGTTCTATTCACGTTTGGGAACTAGAAGTGGTTCTTGTCACTCCTGCCTGTATATAAACATTTAGTCCTGTCGAGTGAGCTTAGCCAACAATGAAATGAGCAGCTCTAGCATGTTCTATTCACGTTTGGGAACTAGAAGTGGTTCTTGTCACTCCTGCCTGTAGTGAGCTTAGCCAGCAATGAAATGAACAGCTCTAGCATGTTCTATTGACGTTTGGGAACAAGAAGTGCTTCTTGTCACTCCTGCCTGTATATAAACATTTAGTCCTGTCGAGTGAGCTTAGCCAACAGCTCTAGCATGTTCTATTGTCGTTTGGGAACTAGAAGTGGTTCTTGTCACTCCTGCCTGTAGTGAGCTTAGCCAACAATGAAATGAACAGCTCTAGCATGTTCTATTCACGTTTGGGAACTTGAAGTGCTTCTTGTCACTCCTGCCTGTATATAAACATTTAGTCCTGTCGAGTGAGCTTAGCCAGCAATGAAATGAACAGCTCTAGCATGTTCTATTGACGTTTGGGAACTAGAAGTGCTTCTTGTCACTCCTGCCTGTATATAAACATTTAGTCCTGTCGAGCATTTTTCCTCTTTGCAATCCCTTCAAAATACAAATGACAACAAGGAATTTAATAAATACAAAATATAAAAAATTTACGATTTGTGGGAAATCATTTGAAACATGTTTACTTTCTCTACAGTACTATGTACATAGTATATAGAGAAGGTATTGTAATGCACCCAAAAATCCGATACCGAGATTTCACCGCAAATACATGTTTTGGGTCCCCCTGAATAAAAAAAAACATTTTTACAAAAAGGTCCGTGTGTGTGTGTCTGTCTGTGTGTCTGTGGACAGCATAGCTCAAAAACAAAAAGTCCGTTAAGAACCAAATTTGGTATTTAGGTTTGGCATCTTCCAAGGATGCGGCCACGAAGATTTTCAAGAAAGTTCGAAAATTTTGATTTTCTAAAAAATGGCTCTAACGACTTTGATTAAAATTTCGTATATTACAAATATTTACCTGACAAATAAAATGCATATCTTGAATTTTCTGGAAATAGCCTCTGAAGACTGCTTTATTCTGGATCAATTTTACGGAATTTTGCATAACTGCTAAACCGTAAGAGATGGATAAAAACTTACTACATAGAAAATGTAGAGCACATTAAAACACACAAGTTATGTTACATACATTTTTTTTTTTTTCGTGGAGGTAATCATTTTTAAGGTATTCGTTGTTTTTGTTTTCAGCTTTGAGAAACTTATATTTTTCTCATACAGGAATTTGTCAACTCCTGTCCTTACAAATAAGGAACTTCAGTCACATAGCAACCAGCTTTTGACTATCAGTTTAAGTTATGCTACTCCCTTATTCTGCTTCTACTTACAAGGTAACAAGTAATAAAACTATTTCTACTAATTTTTTCTCGGTTAGCATGAAGTAAATAGAAGCATAAGCTTTTTAATAATAAATGTAGAGAAAATCATGTGAATGGAAGACATCAGATTTTTAAATACTATACATGTAAAGATAAAACGTGGAAATGCGACCACAATTAATACTTGTGAAAAATATGTGTGCCATGATAAACATGGTGCTGACCTTTTAAACAAAATACACGCAATTAAGATTCTTTGTGGTTGTGAACAGCTGTTTGTACCAGGCATCTCCGAATTGGAGCAGTAACTGTTTTCACTCCGTGTGAAGCATTGGGGCATGCCGCTATGTAACGCTTGTGTTGTGACTGTCCATCAACATGGGCCGTGTGCTGCTTTTTAATGCAATCTGTTTTAGAGAAGTTTTGTACAGCCATTAGATGTGATATGAATCATAGCAATTTGGAAAATAAATTCTTTGGTAATGATATTTAAATGACAAGTAACCTATTTTTTTCGAACATTTTATGTTCGTACAATTTTCTAGAGCAAATAATTTCGTTTTCAGTACGTGAGGAGTCTCTAAAAATGTAGCTTCCGGCGTTGCGAAGCTGACATTCTGTTAGTGTTTGCATCATGGAGATCCTGGGCTCGATACCGGCAGTCCACCCCTCTGACCTATGAGTTGTTCAGGATTTTCCTTGGTGACTAGGTAAATTCTGGGGAGGTTTGTTCATTTCACCCAACGGTCTCTTTCAGGGTTGCAAGTGTGTGCGATGGTGGCGGCCTTCCGTGGTGGTGACTGCGCTGCAAGTACAATTCTCGAGGGTGGGGTCGTTTGTAAGTGCCAGGGGGTTTGGTCAGGTCCTAGTGCTCCGTGTGTCGAGATGTAGAGCTCCCGTCCTGAGATTTGACTGCAGCCCGTGGGTAATACACGCAACCCGTATATATGACTCTCCTTGACATGAGTGAATTATACATGTCGCAACTAAAAATAGCTGTATGGGAAATAAACCAAACATTTATGGAATAATATACATAAATGTAAAATAGTGTAAATAAAATGTCGTTTGTGTTATTTTAATGTAATGTAAACTGTACATAAAATAAATGAGTATAATTAGCAAGCTCCCTGTATCTGTTGTCTGTTCTCCATCTATCGGTTGGTTTGCACTTAGCTATGGAAATCGTGACACGGAGAGAGGTTTATGAAAGCAGCACGTACCAGTGAGCGTGACACAGAGGGTCCAGATGCCGCCGTGCATGGGAATGAGGAACACTGAGACCTCGTCTCGCTGCTCGTCTTGTTGCTGGACAGTCACTGCCACTGACCCACTCTTGAAGAACTTGTTGATGTGCTTCCTGCGCTGGAGCCACTCCTCGCTCGTGTACACCAGCCGCGCCACCTGCACACACAACCATGTCATCTCTTCCTCTTTCAACAATATACATTTCATTTCCCATGAAAATATCTTAAACGAATCATGTTTTAATCAAAATCTTTAACACCTAATTTTAGAACTTCAAAATTGTCCCAAATAAGAGGAACTTGTTGAAACACTTCCTGTCGCATCCTTAACTTAAATACCAAGTTTGTCTTTAAACGATGTTTCGTTCTTACTTCCTTTAACGCGTATGATATTTTATTCCACCCAAAAACTCGATACCGAGATTTCACTGGAAATATATATATGTATATCTTGAGGCCCCCTGAATACAAAAAGACCAGTTTTGGAAAAAGGTGCGCTTGTGTGTGTCTGTAAGGACAGCATAAGTCAAAAAAAAAAAAAGAAAGAAAAGAAACGGCCATTAAACCACAAACTTGATATTCAACTTGAGTATCTTCCAAGGATGCGACGCGAATATTTTCAAGAAAATCCGTCCCACCTCCAACTACCCTTTACATGAAATATTTTTCGAAAATGTTTTTTTTTTTAAACTGATTGATTAAAATAACACATGTTTAATACACTTTGGTCACAAATGAAATGTAGGTATATTTTGAATTTTCTGGGAATAGCCTCAGGAGTGTTCTTCATTCTTGATGACTGTTTTTTTATGTGGCCTAACGTTGTTTAACCTGGTTGACAACATCGGTCTCGGGGTCCATACAGCCACCCAAAGCCACGCAGACACACTAGCCCTACCTCCGAGGCGGGTTCAATAACAGATACATAAAACATTTGTATCAGATGTTGTTTTGTGCACCTAACCCATTCCAACATATTCCCCTTCTACTTACAAGGAAGCAAGCAATAAGACAGTATGTATTAATATTTATCTTGAAGTAGTTACAAAAATACGGGGTTTAACAATAATTTGTTACAGAGAAAGTCATGTGAATGGAACCCATAAGATTTTCTGCTTTATCATATATTGAAACATCCCTTAGCACAAATACTTCTGCAAATGGCGTGTTCTTATTACAGCTCGCCTAATTTACGTGCAGTTTCGGTTGAGTGTGATGGCGTGCACAAAATGTTTACTCAAGAGTTTGTTCTCGACGAGGCGGTCTGAATCGAAGGTAGAAATCCTGGTCAAACAGAAAATTCACGCTTCAACAGTGTATTTTTACTTTCTGGGTTTTGGTCATTGGTCAAAACAATTATGTTTGTTATGGGAACAGTCAGTCTGAAGCAAGCTTACTCCGTAATGGCTTCAAAAGTCGCTGACTTGTTGGGCTTTCCTATGTTAGTGATAGCGTGTGTGCAATAACGACGAAACATCTAAAGGAATAATACACAGCATTTGGGTGTAGCACGGCGCCATAAAGCACATAAAGTGCGGAATATCAAAGAAAACTATGAATACCACTTGCAGGTGAAAAATGGTTTCTATAGAAGACACAAACAAACGCGAGAGAACAAGCTGCCGCCGCTTACTGTCAAACGAATATTATGCACCTCATTTTTTATGAAGAAATTGCCCCATTTGGATAAAGTATCAGTCACGTTACTCGATCTTCCCAGCATTTTACAACCGTCGAACGGGTGCCGACCATTTAAAAGTTGCCGGTTGATTCTGGCGTCCCACCACTTTGGAATGGGCTAACATCCACCTTCCTGTTTAGGACATTGCTCTGCAGAACCATGGAAATAGGACTGGCGAAAGGGTATGTCGCCATGTCTGATGTGCTCCATTCACATGACTTTCTCTTCATCTCTGTGACAAGTTATTGCTAATAAGCTCATTCTTTTATGTACTTGATATACTAATCGAGACAAACATTAACAGAAACTGTCTTATTACTTGCTTCCTTGTAAGTAGAAGGAAAATAAGGGAATAACTAGGATAAAGTGCTAGTCAAATATTTAAAATGTGGTTGCTCTGGGGTTGAAATCCCTTTCTTTGCGTGGCTGGGAGTTGACAAGTTCCCGTATGAGAAAAGTAGTTTAAAACAGACACCAATAACAAAGAATATACCGAAAACGGTCAAGTCCAAGAAAAAAAATTAATATGACAAACTATGTGTTTTAACGAGATCTACATTTTTGTGTAGTAAGTTTTTGTCTATCTTTCACGGTTTACCAGTAATGCAAAATTTAAAAAAAAAAAAAAAAAAAAATCATGCAGAATGAAGAGGGATATTCCCAGAAAATTCATGATATGCATTTTATTCGTCATGTAAGTATTTTAAATATAAGAGATTTTAATCAAAATCATTAGTCGTGTTTTCCATGTAAAGAGTAGTTGGGGGGGGGGGATTTTATTGAAAGCCTTCGTGTCGCATCCTTGGAAGACACCAAACTTAAATGTCAAATTTGGCATTTGAGGGACTTTTTGTTTTTGAGCTATACTGCCTAAAAACAGATGGATATTTTTCTAAATTTTTTTTTTTTATTCAGGGAGTCGCAAAACATATTTGCGGTGAAATCTGGGTACAATACAATAGGTTCTCTATACAGTACGTACCTTTCCGTCGAGGATCCACTCGAGTGACCACTGCCATTGCTGCTTGTTAGAAGCGTTTCTGTGACGTGCTGCTATGTGCTCTAACTTGCCACGGTCCCACGTCACGTGCTCCCAGTGGTCCGTCATGATGGCGGCGCAGAGGATGGCTGTGGCAGCACTGGTCAGCACCAGAGTGGCCATCAGGAACCACACGCTTGGCTGCAGACGGCACTGCCCTTCATTCGTCTCCATCTTCCACCTCAACTATCACATCAAGTGCTTTACAATTCAAGCAAACAATTAAATAGGCTGGAAAGCCAATATTTACAAGAACGAAATGAAAGTTATGACAACCATTAATTACTATTTTTTTATTATTAATACTCATGAATGCAGTATTCATTAAGAAATTGTCTTATTGAGGTTAAGTTTTAGGTTAGTTTATATGAACATGTGGTAGTGGAATAGTCCTCCCAGGGGCAGAAAATCCCCACGCCACAGGCAGATGCGCTAACGGGATAGTTAACACAATACAGTGAAAAGGCTTTATTCGGTATTCTGTTCCCCCAAAAGTAGTCATTTATTGGTTTAATTCTTTTTTCACAGAAGCCGTGTGTAGGACAGGAGTTGGATAGGTAGAGTCAGACTGAAAAAATATGATGTGTACCATTCACATGACTTTCTCTATATCCCTACAACAAATTATTCTTAAAAAGCTTATACTTCTATTAACTTCAGTAAAACATAGCAGAAATAGCCATATTACTTGCTTCCTTGTAAGTAGAGGTGAAATAAGAGAGTAGCATAGGTTAAAGTGATAATCAAAAGCTGGTTGCTATGTCACTGAAGTTCCTTTGTTTGTATGGACGGCAGATGTCAAATTCCTGTATGAGAAATGTATAAGTTTTTCATAGCAGAAACCAAAAATAAGGAATGTTACAAAAACGACGAACTCCACGAAAAAATGTATATAACATAAATTGTGTGTTTTATCGTGCTCTACATTTTTTGTGTAGTATGTTTGTGTCCATCTCTTACGGTTTAGCAGTTATTCAACATTTAGTAAAATTCATCCAGAATAAAGTACTCTTCAGAGGCTATTCTCAGAAAATTCAAGATATACATTTTATTTGTCAGGTAAATATCTTTAATATACGAAATTTTAATCAAAATCGTTAGAGCCATTTTTGAGAAAATCAAAATTTTCGAAAAAAATTCCCTGTAAAGGGTAGTTGGGGGTGGGGGGATTCTTCTCAAAATCTTCGTGTCGCATCCCTGGAAGATACTAAACTTAAATACCAAGTTTGGTATTTTACCTACTTTTCGTTTTTGAGTTATCGTGTTCACAGACACAGACACACACACACACACGCGCGGACCTTTTTCCGAAAGTGCTTTTTTTAGATAAAGGGGACCCTAAAACATATATTTCCGGTGAAATCTCGGTATCGAAATTTTTGGTGGAGTGCAATACATTCTCTATACACTATGTACATAGTGCCTATAGAGAAAGTAAAAATCAACGTCATAGCTGGGATTTGAACCACGGATCTCCCGGTCTCTAGCCGGTTGCTCTACCACTGAGCTACCATGGCAACATGCCGGCATAGCATTGAATTTCTCAACTGACTCGCATGTTTCCCGGTAAACTAAAGTTGATCTCAAATTATTTTGAGATGACAACCCCAATGGCGCCTTACAATATTGTAAGTACTTTAAGTCCCAACCTATCCAACTCCTGTCTAACACACGGCTATACCAATAGTTGACTATACTGTGAATCCTGGGACAACATTGTAAGTCGTCATTTCAACATAATTTGAGATCACCTTGTGGTTTACCGGGAAACATGCGAAGTACAATATTTCCTCTACCTACTAAGTTCGTGGTAAATAAAAACAAATGAATATCTTGCACACTAGTGACATCTTTAAGTTGGCAAGTGTATTTTTGTTTCCATTGAGAAATAGACGTGTTACAATGATTGTCACTGATGTTTACTAAATATTCTCGCGCACAACTAAAAATGAAAGGAAATGAAAGACAGCTCCGAATTAGTTTCTTTATTCTCCAGAGAGCTTTCCTAAAGTTGATGATTGCTTCCTTGCGCAATCATGGCCACCTTCACAATACTGTGTGTTAACAGATGCATCGACAAAAAAAAAAAAAAAAGAAAGCTTTCTCTGCATATTCTGTGACAAAAGCTTATTCTTCTATCTACTTGATGCTAATCCGTTAACAGAAACTGTCATAGTTCTTGCTTCCTTGTAAGTAGAAGGCAATGTTTTAAAAGCTGCTTGCTATGTGTTTGTATGGCCGGGACTTGACAGATTCTCGTATAAGTATTTTAAAACTGAAACCAATAACAAGCAATTTCTCAAAAACGGTCAACTCTACGAAACAAATGTATATAACATAAATTGTGTGTTTTAACGAGCTCTACATTTTTTGTGTTGTAAACTTTTGTCTATCTCTTACAATTTACCAGTTATGCAAAATTCCGCAAAAGTCATCAAGAATAAAGATGTCTTCAGAGGTTGCTCTCAGAAAAGTCAAGATATACATTTTATTTGTCTTTAACATACGGTACTTTAATTACAATCGTTAAGAGCCATTTTTGAGAAAATGAAAATTTTCGAAATTTTTCGAATTAAAGGGTAGTTGGGGATGGGGACTTTTCTTAAAATATTTCTGTCACATCTTTGGACTTTGCGTTTTTGAGCTATGTTGCCAACAGGCGCACACAAACAGACTCACACATACACACATGGACATTTTATAATTTTATTTTGGAATCAGGGGGTCACAAAACATGTATTTCTGAGTAAATCTCGGTATGGAATTTTTGGGTACAACACAATACCTTCTCTATGCACTATGTACAAACATGAACAGTTGGAAGAAATTAATGAGGGATATCTGAAAATTTGCTTATATCGTAACAAAAGGTTGTTTGGAACAAAGTGTATACTGTAGGCAGGTGATTAGAGCGCCGAGGGGGAATGTGAAGGATATGTGACAGGCGCTGGCTTCTTCATACCAGGTAACACTTCCTTCCCAACATGTACACATCAGCCATGTTAGGATGGAGGGATTTGGAAGATGTAGAAATAAAATAATACCAACAACTTTTCGCTTTTCAGTTATATTTTTGGTTAAATTTCAAAAATGAATTTTTGGGTGGAGTTCAGTACTTTCTCTCTTATACGCAGTGCAAAGTGAAACCAAAGATCACGTAATAAATAAATAAATAAATAAAAGGAAAAGAAAGGGAACAAATTTCGAGATACTCCTTGTTAATTTAAAACAGGTTCTTTATTTTTGTAATGGTTGTTAAGTTGCTATTTGTTTTCTTTGTGAACTTGCAAATAGTATGGATTTTGTTGAGCGACCTATATAATATCTAACGGTCGCTTAAGGGTTGGTATCCTATAAAAGTCTACCCCGATTAACAATAACTCGATAGAAGAATAAATAGTTTGTAAAGGAGGTATTAAGAGAAATTAATATCAATGTAACGCATTACATTTTTTTTCTTGGCCTCGTTAAAATGCTCATCAAAACCAATTTGAAATTTTGAACAAGGTAACAGAATTCTTTGACGTAAGGAAAGAGATGTTAGAAATTCACTTTTATCATTCCTATAGCATGATAAACATTTCGATTGCAATAAGATTTTCAAATGCGTAACTTGTTTTTTGTTTCGTTTATATGCCCCCTTTAACATGTAAGGTCGTATAAGAAACAAGTCCATGTCTGTAGGTTCCTTACGTGGGTTTCCCCAAACACACATTCATACTTGCAGAGTCTGTAGCCGATACTCGAACCCGGGACCTCGCTGACCACTCGACCAAGGAGGCAGAAATGATGGATTCTTAGGCTTTTGTTTTTATGAAGTCAAGTCTACCAAGTATCATTTGTTTTTATAAATAATTGACTGTTAATTAATACCAAACATCTGCGCATAGCTTACTGACTAGTGTCAGTTGAAGGGCATATATGACAAGGGTTGGCAATTTTGATAGGCTAACCTCCACTCCCCATTGTTGACACAGACCGGCATAATTGTGCGTCGAAAAAGAAAACAAGGGCCAAGTTGACGAGTGTCGGTATATACTGTGAGTGTTTTAAACGTTTACAATCAAAGGTTAGCATTTTATTTCTTTAACTAGCCTCCAATTTGACTGTTTTGGCTTAAGGCTACCCACAGCTCAACCATTCCTAAGTTTCTTTGGTAAGAGTTGCTAAACATCACGCATTTACATCAAGAAAACCTTAATATATGTTAAATCCAATGTCAATGATCTCTTAAAAGTTCTGAGATCCACTCTCATAACACGCGGAATAAAAATAGATTGTACATTCCTACTAATAAAACTAAACTATTTGAAAAGTCATTTAAATATAATAGCTTAAAACTCTGTAATAATATATAGGGAATATAGGGTCTGTTAAAAATTCAAAGCTGACTTAAATAAATTCTTGCTTTGTAATCAATTTTACTCAGTTGAATTGAATCAATATTGTGTACATACAAATAAGTCGCCGAAAGCAACAGAATATTTAAAATCCCAAAAAATTCCTGAGCTCCATTTTTTCAATATACTCAATGCACTCAATAGATTTTTTGAAATTGTTTGGTTAAGTGGCTCATTACGAATGTGTTATGTGCTATGTTTAGTATTTTACTTTTGCCGTATAAAAACTATGTTTGCATAAATGACATGATAAATCTAGGTCTACAAGGCATTCTTGTGACGTAATGTGTTTTATTGAACCCTAAAGGCCAAAAAATACACTTTAGATAATATTTATGCTTGTAGTAAAACTTTGTGTGAGCAAAATCGATACATAAAACATCGATTTAAATATAGCTTCAGCGCTGGAGCCAATGTAAACCAATGCATATCCTACTAAGGGTAGGAAAAAAAAGTTGAACTTCTTTATTTTTCTTTCCCAAACAACTAGAAGAGTGAAAAAATCTGTACACCAGCTTTTATTATAACATTACTAAAAAGTAGATCACGTTAAAGCCCATAATTTATGCCAATATATTATTATTACTATCGGTGGTCTCCTTAGCGCGGCTGGTGACCTGGCCAATTGAGGAGCTACTTGCTGGAGAAGTAGCGCTCCAGACCGTCTCATCCTCCAGCACTGCACCCATTCATGATACCTGTCCTGGGCCCTTGTGGACTGTTGCAGATTTTGTTTCCCAGATGTACCTTGTTTTGTTCCTGGTCATGCAAATAGAACGGAATTTCAAGTAAATGACATGGCGACCAGGTTTTAAAAGATTTGAATAGCAATTCAGCCCGTTTCTAATTTATACTTTTTATCACATTAGGATTAAGTAAGTAGATGAATAACTTTTTTTAAGAATGGATTTTTGTCTGATAACTTTATGGTTTCCATTTATACATAAAATATTGAAGCACTCCACAGATGAAGAGGTCTTCCGAGAACATTTGTCATGATAATACTTTAATGTGTCATTAGAAAATAGGGAATTTTACCACGTAAAGGATGCTTTGGAGTTTTGTTCACACTTTAGTAGATAGTAATCTTAAATGCCGACACGGACCTTTTCTAAAAATGCGATTTTTTGGGTGCAATACAATACTTGCGTTATTTGCGCGATAGAAAAGGTAAACTATGTGTGTACTTATCAAGACTGCGTCACAGCCTGAAACTTACGGTCCGCGGGCCACTTGCGGCCAGTATTGAAATTGTTTAAATTTAACATAGGGAGAGTACCAGGTATGTTTGGTGGAGTTCAACAAAAACAAACAGCCTCCATCAAGAACGGTTACTTTAAAATGGTAGCGAACTTTGACCACATTCAACACGTCCCGAGTTGGAATCTCGATTAGGGTGACCTTAAGCTCCATGGTCCCCGAGATCATTCACCATCCGATATGAAGTTCAAAATAACAAAATCTGAGTGTTCCATTTGCATGGCTTTCTCTAGTGTTCTTTTGTCTACATCATGATAAACGTTAGCTTCTTTGTAAATAAAAGAATACACAGGCTAAAGCGATAGTCAAATATTTTAAATACTGGTCGCTGTGTGAAGCATTTGAAATTTGCTTCGCTTTACTTGCTAGAAAAAATGAAATGTAGTTTTATTTATGGACGCTCTTTAACTGCTGTGGTTCTCAGCATCCCATTCTATACTGAGCGGGAAAAACTGCTTAATTTTGCTCAGAGGCCTCTCTGTCAGGTTTGAGGTTCTTTTAAGTGCCGTAAATCTACGACACGGGACTCACGGCTTTTCTTCCCTTCCGAAGGAAGCCATGCTAAGGATTTTAATGCCCGAAAAAATCCATCGCCCTCCGCCGGGTTTGAACTCGCGACCTTGGGTATATGAAGTTAAGAACCATTTATTAGAAAATCAACATTTTTGAAAATTTTCCCGTGTAAAGCGTAGTTAGGGGTGGGGGATATTCTGGAAAATCTTCGTGTCGCATCCTTGGGGGAAATATTGAACTTTAATACAAAGTTTGGTATTTATTGGACTTTTCGTTTTTGAGTTATGCTCCCCCCCTCACATACACACTGACCTTTTTCTAAAAATTATTTTTTTTTATTCAGGGAGTGTCAAAAACATATAAATCCGGTGAAACCTCTGTGTAGAATTTTTGGGTGGAATACAGTACCTACTCTACTTTACATATGTGCTGGAGAAAATAAACGATTAAAAAGGGGCTTCTGTATGTGAACAACATAAAACTCGGTTGTTTTGTTCACGTGTTTCTCTGCCTGTTCTGCAAACAAACTATTCTTACAAAACCTTATTCTCCTATCTGCTTCAAGATAAACATGAACAGAAATTGTCTTATTACTTGCTTCCTTGTAAGTAGAAGGCAATACACTAGAATAAAGTGATAGTCAAATGTTTTAAAATGTGGTTGCTATACGACTGAGTTTGATATCAGGTTCTCCTTACAAGGGCAGCAATAAAAGAAAAAGCGATGACGATTTCCTATTTTAGAAAAGTAAAATAATTTTAAAATTGAAACTAATAACAAGGAATATCTTGAACTCCACAACAAAAAAGTGTAGGACATAAATTGTGCGTTTTAGGTTTTCATTTTTGTCTTACAATTTACAAAAGTCACTCGGAATGAAGAAGTCTTTAAGGTAGTATACGTTTTATTTTTCTTGTAAATATGTTTTTATGGGGTCTTTTTTTGTTATAATCACTAGATATTTTTGAGAAAATAAAAATTTTGATAATTTTTCCATGCAAGAACCCTAAAAAACGCACCGGCGCGCGTATCTTTTTCTAAAAAATGCTTATTTGTTTTATTTTTTACATTAGACACTAGAAATTGAATTTGTAGCAAAATATGTGTATCAAAGTTTTGGATGGAATGCAATACCTTTTCTATGGTTGAGAAAGTAAAACTAGTGAGGTGTTGACTTACCTTGTTTCCCATACAAAGCGACATGAACGTGTCGGGCTCACTTTATATCCGAGGTTGGACGGCGCGACGTCATCACGGCGTACATTTAATGTTTAATTAGACGACGTTATTGGCTTGAGAAGGAGACGCGCGTCGCTTCACGCCGCGGCAGTAACTGAGCTAGCTCCCAGACCACCCGCCGACTGCGACGCCCTCACACGCAGACAGATCGAACTGTCAACATCACAATGTGCAAATGATCATCGTGTCGGGAGGTCGCGGGTTCCATTCCCTTGTCACTACTGGGGTGCTTATTGTCTGGGGTTGTAATCCCCCAAAAGATCAAAGGAATATTAAACTGCCGTAGAATTTTTCAGCCCGGCGCCTAATTCCATCCTCAACATATGGAAGGGACGAAGCCTCGTGAATTAGTCTCACGGGGAACGCACGCTTTGCATTCTCAGCAGATCTCGCCGACGTAAAAACGTAAAGGTGTAGCTTTTGGGAACTTCATCTCTACCTAAGTATGGGGTTAGTGAGGCGGTAACATGCTAGTCTCTAATTCCCAAAGTCGCAGGTTCAAACCCGGCAGAGGGCGATGGATGTTTTCGAATGTAAAGATCCTTATCATGGACTCCTTCGGAAGGGAAATAAAGCTGTTGGTCCTGTGTCGTGGGTTTAGGGCACGTAAAGGAACCAAGCCTGATATATAGTGGGACGCAGCAGTTAAACAGATTCCATAAATATAAAAATAAATAAATAAACGTACTCTGATGTGTTGCCGAAAAGTTAGACCCTTGTGTAGCGACATTCTGCGGTAGAGATACCTGAATATGGTGGAGTTCGCAGGGAGTTTGGCTTTTGTCCGCCAATGTTGGATGAGGTTGAAGGTGCAGAATAACAACATATTGATGTGCTGCTTAAGGTAGGGTAGGCCCAGACCACCATGAGCAGAGCCCAAACTGTGGACTGTAGCGAGTGTGAGCCCATCAGATCCTCGCTGGGCAAGTGGCAAGTGCACAGTGCCACTTTGATGTAAAGAGACCACCGACCACAATCGCAGCTGTCGTGTATGAACAGATAGCTCAAAAACAAACATTCTGTTCAATACAATTTCATGCTAATCGGGATAAACTTTAGCAGAAATTGTTTTATTTCCTACGTTGTGAATAAGGTAATACACTAGGTTAAACTGATAGTCAAATCTTTTAAAACCTAAACAGTTTCACATTTGAGAAAAGTGTAGTTATTGTATAATTTAGAATAATAATAGGGAGTAACTCATAAATGACTTTCTCTACATGTCTGTATTAAAAGGCTTACTCTGCTATCGAGATACTAATGGTGTAATTCCACATAATTAGCAGGCAAATAAACGAATACTCTAGGTTAAAATATGCTTGCTATGGGATTCAATTCCATTTCTGTGCATGGCCAGGGGTTGACAAGTTCAATAACTAGAAATATCTCACAAATGCTCAACTCCACAAAAAACCTGTGTATGACGTAAATTGTGTGTTTTAATGACATCTACAGTTTTTGTCTATCTCTTACGGTTATTCAAAATTCATCTAAAATAAAGAAGACTTCAGAGAACTTTCCCAGAAAATTCAAGATATACATTTTATTTTTCAAGTACATATCTTTTAATATACCGTATTTTAATCAAAATCGTTAGAGCTATTTTTCAGAAAAACAACATTTTCGAACATTTTTCCATGTAAAGGGTAGGATTGAGAGGACTTTGTTGAAAAATCTTTGTGTCACATCCTTAACTTAAATACCAATTTTGGTGTTTAACAGTGTTTTTGTTTTTAAGCTTGTTGCACACACACACAGACATGTTTCTAAAAATCCTTTTTTTTTTTTTTATTCAGGGGGTCTCAAAACATATATTTGCAGTGAATTCTCGGTATCAAATTTTTGGGTGCATTACAATACCGTCTGTATACACTATGTACATAGTACATGTAGAGAAAGTAAACATGTATTTGATAAAAATTGTATGCTTTAAGAAAATCTTAACTTTTTGTATAGTAAGTTTTTATCTATCTCTTACGGTATACAAAAGTCATTCAGAATGAAGAAATATTATATTTTATTGAGAAAATTAAAACTTTTTAAAAAACGTTGCATGTAAAGATTAGTTTCGGGCAGAAGGATTTGTGTTGTATCCTTGCAAGATGCTCAATTTACATACTGAGTACTGAATAAATTAAATTACTTGATTAGCAATGCTGCCAGTGACAAATAAACAGACACATATTTGCAGTGAAATCCCATAATCCATTTCTTGGGTGCTGTGTTGAGGTGAACATTTTCCCATAGTGTTCACGCTGTCACATTAAAAGTCTTCTTCTTTTGACATTTCTTAATGAAAATATCATTTAGTTTATTCTTTTGTTTCTCATGTATTCTACTAGTCATAGATGTAATAGTTTAATTTATTTTTCCATAAAAATGATTAAAGTTGCAGAGTGTTAAAACCTCTAAAGAGAAGATGACTGCAGATCTCTGTTTGTAATATGCTGAATTATCTAGTTGTTTCACACTTATCAGCATGAAATACTCAACAAAACTGTGTGCTGGAAAATGAAACAACATTAAGCATAGATGATGGAGGTTGTAATTGATCAACACCTTAGCTGGAAGCAACACATAAAACACACAATTAAAAAATCTGATGTGTTCCAGAAACAAACCTTCTATTGAAAACATTAATCTGCTGTCTATCCATGTTAATCAAGATAAACGTTAACACAAACTGTCTTGTTACTTGCTTCCTTGTAAGTAGAAGGCAATACACTAGGATAAAGTGATAGTCAAATGTTTTAAAACTGGTCTTATATGAAACAAAAGAAGTTCAGTTCACTTTGCATGGCCTGCAGTAAAACAAGAGAAATCAATCAAAATATCACTTCCTGTTTGAGAAAAGTTTAAGTAGGTAGTTCAAAATTGAACTCAGAAATGGTCAGCTCTACATAAAAAACATATATGACATAAATGATCTATTTTAACGAGATCTATATTTTTTGTGTAGTAAGTTTCTGTCTATCTCTTATAGTTTAACCATTATTCAAAACTCATTCAGAGTAATGGTATCTTCAGGGTCTATTCCTAGAAAATTCAAAATATACATTTTATTTGTGATGTAAACATATTTAATATACTGTATTTTAATCAAAATTGTTAGAGCCATTTTCAGAAAAACAACATTTTCAAAAATTGTTCCATGTAAAGGTAGTGTGGGGTGGGGGGCTTTCTGGAAAATTTTCATGTCACATCCTAAATGCTAAGTTTGGTATTTAACAGTCTTTTTGATTTTGAGCTATCTTGTCCACAGACAAACACACACAGACCTTTTTCGGACTCAGGGGACTCCAAAACACACATTCCTGGTGAAATCGAAATCTCAACATTGAACTTTCGGGTGGAATACAATGCCTTCTCAATCCACTATGCTCATTATTCATATGGGGCTAGAGAAAGTAAAAATTGTAATATAATGTAAGAAATAAAAGTTTATTTTAAGAGCACATTTAGAGGAACAGATGGCTAAACACAGTAACATTAACAGAGCAAGCTTTTTATAGTATGTAAAGGATGAAACAAAATGCTCAGTTCACATAATTATCTTTGCCATTCTAGTGGAATGTTACTCATGTCCATGTTGTGTGTTATCCATGGCAGATAGTCACTTATAGGGGTGTACACAGGCTCAGGGTTGTACAAGGATACAACTCCTCCCACAGTAGACCCCTGGCACACCATTGGACTGCCAGGGAGCTCCAACATCTGCAATCATAACATTATTTGATATTCAGTGTTAGTCAGAGGACCTTGTGACATAAGACAACTGAAAGCTGCAAGATGAGTTTCACAACCATGCAAAAATCAAAAAGAAACTTTACACTCACATATCATACAATGTTTTCTCAAGAGAATTTTCTGATATGAAGAGAAAAGCAATGAAAGATGAAATAAATTTGAGCCATTCACTAAGAATTATAGTTGGTTATTGCTGGGTGCGATATAGCAGGCTGTGACAAAGCAATATTATTGTTGTTCTGTGAGAATTATGATATCCTTAGAGCTGGGAAACAATATTGATGTTGAACATAACATTATATCGTGTTTGTTGATCAATGATGTACACTACCGCTCAAAAGTTTTTGGACACACCTCATTTTTATGATTTATTGAAACAATGGAATAAAAAAGACATTGTTTATAGTCACAACAGTATATTTCATGAAAATCAGCAATACATGTTAGAGTTTGCTTTCATCAAAATAACCTCCCCTTGCTTTAATCACAGCTGCGCAAACTCTGGGCATTCTTTCTATTAAGAGCACCAGTGTATCTTCAGAAATATCCCTCCATATTGTGCACATGACTCCACAATACATCTACATTAGTGAGTTGTTTCTTTCTTACCTCTCTGTCCACATGATCCCAAAGTAGTTCAATAGAATTGAAGTCAGGACTTTGAGGGGGCCAAACCATGTTCTTCAGACTTGTGTCTCCTCCAATTGTTCAACCTATCTGCTACAGAGTATAGATGTATGCTTGGGATGTCCTGCGGCAGAATGAACCCTTTGCCAATTAACTGCATCCCAGATGGTTTGGCATGGCGGAGAATATTGTCATACTGGTCCTTCTTCATCATTCCTTCTATTTTCACAATATTACCTGTCCTATTGCCACCATCACCTCCATGCTTGACTGTAGGGGATATACACTGAGGTGCCATGCGTTCACCTTTTGCACGTCGAACAAACTGGTGACGTTTTGAGCCAAATAGCTCAAACTTAGATTCATCATAAATCCTTTTTCCACTGATCAACAGTCAAGCTTACATGTTGCTTGGCCCATTGTAATCTTTTCCGTTTATTGACAGTTCTCAATATGGGTTTCTTTGCCGCAATGCAACCGTCCAGATGTGTATCCTGAGGTCTTCTCTTCACTGTAGAAACACTCACACATTCATCCCTCTACTGCTGTCAGCATAGGTGCTGTTTTGAAATGATCACGTTTGCTGGTCACTATTAAATGTTTATCCTCACTTTTCGAGGTCATCTTAGACCTCCCCTCTCGATAATGATCCTTATTGCTGTTTGAGTTACATACCTCTTTCAGTGTAATGGATACTTCCCAAGGAAACGTGTTCTTGTGTGGGAATTTGACGCATGGGTGGCCTGCTTTATGTAAGCTGACTATTGCAGCACGTTTTTCTGCTGAAAGCTCCCTTCTTTTACCCATTTCAGACTTTTCAACTGCACAATAACAATGTGTACCATTCACTCAAGTGCTGTTCACAGCCAATACCTATTTACAGATGTCTGTGAACGACATACTGTGATATCCAAAACAACATTAGGACAATTGTTCCTATAAGGGCCAACAAATGCACAAACAAAAGGTAGCATAGTAAATTTCAATTATGTCTCCATGGATTTCTACCATTTATAATATGACATTGGATTTGTTTAGCGTTTTACACTTGTTAATTGCAGCAAAACAGGCTGTTCAAAAACTTTTGAGCGGTAATGTATACACACTAATATCGTAAAGTTGGAACAAAATTACTTTACGCTTGCTGCACATGGATTCTGAAATAAGCTCGTAAACTACTCAATTATGCTCAGTTATAGAAAAAAAAAATACTTTTGAAAGCTCCAAGCTTTAAAGAAATGGCACCTCGTATACCTCTATCTCCTCAACCTGTCACAACTCCTAATTAAATGTGCATCTTTACAATATAGTTACCAAAGTTCTTAGCGTTTTGGATGACCATCATAGGTCTACAGTATGAGCCACCGAGTCTCTCATTAGATAAACATGTGCTTGCAAATAGATGAGAGCAGCCAAGTTGTGCAGATCAAGGAGTGGGGGAAAGAGGTGGAGACTTGAAGTGATAGCCATGCACGACAACTGGGATGACACACATGCATATTATTTATTACTTTTGTGTGAATTTATGCTGTCAGAATCTTCATAAATACCCTATATTATTTTCTCTAATACATATGTATAATGTAAGATTTGAAGATATAGAAATACAACAAATATTTACTGAGATAACTGAAAAGAGGTGTTTATTTTTCTATATACCGTGGGGGAGGAAAAAGTACATAGATGTGACAAATAAAGAGGAGCGAGAAGGTGTTGCAGGAGTATGGAAGTTAAAAGGTTTAAGGAAAGGTATTCCAATGTCCTATATGTGGAGATATGGAACACATTTTATTTAAATGTAAAGGGACTGCAGAGTGTATTAATAAGAAATGGTTTAAAATAGATAGAAATGTAGCAGAGTTGAAATGTTTCAAAAAGACAGTAACAAGATTGTACAAAGTGAAAAATAAATGGGTATGGACAGTAAATAGACAAAATAAACTAGAATTAATAAACTATTGTAAAATATGAGTCAAGAGCCAGGGCTGAACACCGGTCATATTCACAGCTTAGCATAAATAAATAAATGTATGGTAATGTACATAATAGATAGAGGAGGTTGTATTGCACCCAACAATTCAATGTTGAGATTTCACTAGAAATACAAGTTTGGAGACCCCCGCATTTTTAGAAATTTGTCTGTGTGTGCAACATAGCTCAAAAATGAAAAATCTGTTGAATACTAAAGTTGGTGTTTAAGTACAGTTCCAAGGATGCGACACAAAGATTTTCAAGAAAATCCTCCTATCACAAACTGCCCTTTACATGAAAACCTTTGAAAATTTACATTTACAGAAAAATAGCTCTAATGGCTTTGATTAAAATATAATACATTAAAGATATTTACATCCCAAATAAAATATATATCTCGAATTTTCTGGGAAAAGCCTCTGAAGAGCTCTTTATTCTGGATGAGAGTTGTTGAATTTATGTCATTTACATTTTGTTGTGGAGGTAACTGTTTGCGAGATAATCCTCATTATTAGATATTAGTTTCAGTTGTAAAGTACTTTTCTCAGACAGGAAGTGTCCGTTTTTCTTTTGTTCTACTCCTGGTCAAGCAAAGAAGTGATTTACAATGACAATCACATAACGGCAGCTTTTAAAACATTTGACTATCACTTTAACATAGCATATTCCTTTAGTTCCCTTCTAATTATATGGAACAAAGTAATAAGAACATTCTGCTAATGTTCATCTCAATTAGCATTATGTGGAAAGAAGAATAATCTTTTGTAAGCAATTTGTAGAGCAGTTAGAGAAAGTCATGTGAGTGTAATACATCAGATTTTTTTTGTAGAGTTAACTATTTGCACGATATTCCTTGTTATTGATTTAAATTTTAAAGTATTTAAACTTTTCTCAATCTGAAAGTAATTTTTGGTTTCATACCTGTTTTTTACTCCTAGCCATGCTAAGATAACCAAATTTCAAGAGTTTCACATAACAAAAACATTTTGAAACATTTGACTATCACTTTATCCTAGTGTATTGCAAGGAAGCAAGTAACAAGACAGTTTCTGTTAATGTTTATCTTGAAGTAGATAGAAGAATAAGTTTTTGTAAGAAAATGCTTGATCTTTGTTTATGAGGTGTTGAGATTAAATTGTACATGAGTAGTTGGTGGTCCTTGTTTCTGTACATGCGGCCCCTTTCATCATTAGCAATCAGACTGTAATTTAGTAAGAGCAATACTTGCAACCTGCTCATTAAAGTCATTTTTTAGACTTGTGTTTAGAAATGCTTAAAATGTTTATTGAGAAGAAGTAGCCCAAAAGATTGATAGACCAGTCCATGAGAAAAATCCAGTTTATTTGAAGATAATGTTAGAAAGGTGCATGAAATATCATGTTTGCCCCTATAACATCATGGACACTGGAGAGAGAGTTTTCAAATATTATTAAATGACAGAAGGAGGTTTAAAATGTGTACTGCTATAAAGCATAATAAGCTCAAAAATTGAACATGTGATCCTGTAGTGTATACATTTGTTATGTCTCTAGCTGTACAGAACAATTCTCAAACAAGTTAATAATTTAGACAGATATTATGAAAACGGCTGCAAAGTCTGGTCATAATCCATTCACATGACTTTTCTGTACCTGTTCACACAGATTATTCTTTTTTCTACTTCATGCTGATAAACATTACTAGAATTAATGTTCTTATTACTTATTTTCAGAAACCAATAATCAAATCTTTCAAATCTGGTTGCTATGTGAAATTCCATTCTGTTTGTTTGACCAGGAGTACCAAAGAAAAAAAAGCTGTCCTATTGTGCAACTTTGTGCTGTATATATTGTTTTTGTGCACCCCATGCAGCTAATGTTGTAAGAATGATAAATTGTTGAAAACCTTACTGTTATCTTACCTTTTTGGTGTTATATTTTTTAGAGATTGTGTCACATGGCTTGTCCATTAAATGTGACTCAGAGTTTGGAAGACACAGAGTGCAGATAGACGGGGTCGGCTTCAATACTGACTCCAGGCGCACCATTCCTGTAAACAAGCAAACAGCAAGTGTGAAACAACAAAGAGCTAGAAAAAACAATGGAGAGAATAGCAATGGGCAATATACAGAAGTTAGACGAAGAAAATGATGACAATTTATGGAAGGAGTGAAAAATAGAATGTAAGAGATATGGGGAAGCATAGAAAATAAAACATCACTAAATATTTAGAGGCAAATAAAAACACAACTGGAAAGAGAAATGTAGTAGGGCAGAATGATCTCTAAAAGAGCTAAGTGTTGAAGGGAAGGAAGTGGGATGCTACACTCACATTACTTTCTCTGCCTGTTCTGCAACAAACTACTCTTACAAAAGCTTATTGTCCTATCTGCTACATGTTGTTATTACTTAGTGGCAGCTTGAAGCTGTTATCGCATGCAATATTAACTCTTCTGTCCTTTCTCGAAAAAGGCTGCAAGGCCAGCAAAACATTTAATAAGTACAACACAGTACCCCAAGCATTTCATACCTTTTTGTTCCACTTTTTATGCCAACAAGTTAAGAATTACATATATGTTTATTTGCAATCTGTCCAAAGCAAAAATGCACTATATCATTTAAAGATTACTCAAACAAAATTTCAAGCAGCTCATGAGACTGCAGACTTTCTGGGATGTCTGCCTCACATTCAAAAGGTCGTGAGTTTGAATCTCGCTCAGGGTGAGTTACTCGGATAACGTTTTCCCTTATCCTGAGAGTAACTGTAAGCTCCATGGACCCCGAGATCATTTGAGCATCATATCAATGTCATTCATCGTCCGATATGACCAAACAGCCCCATGTTGTCATTGGCAAGAGCTTTAGTTTCGTAATATGTTATTAATATTTTATATTTTAAAAGTGTACAAGGGTGTGCCATTTCCTATGAATCCCAGTGGGCTTTTGCACAAAAGGAAATGCCATGTTCTGTGGGAAAATCAGGACTTTAGGACAGCATTAGACCTTGACAATATGAAAACCCTGATAGAGGTCAAGCGGGCAATCCAGGCCTGCTTGTTGTGTTGGTCCACACCATGACATAGTTCTCAGGCTAGAATCTCTTCTAGTTAGGGAGCCCCATTGTTGCAAACTAAACATTCACCAGGCTCTAAGTAAACATGAGGACTGGCACAACAGCACACCTGGGCCATAAAAGCAAGACAAGGAGCAACTCGGCCTTTAATTAGAGAGGCTGGCATAAAAGCTCAGGACCATGTGAGGCCTACTAAAATGTAGCACACTCAGCTTTCCTCACAGGAGGAGACTGAAACAGTATCATTGCAAGGCTGCACCGCAGAAATGATGGGAAGAAGAAGAAGAAGAAACATCAGTTTTATTACAGCCAAGCTTTGAGTTCTCTATCATCTGAACACATGAAATGTGTCAGGCTCACACTTTTAAAATATTAGCAAACTTGAAGTGGCACAATTAACAATATCCATTGACAAAAAGAGCTTTGGCCCAGAAGGCAAGTAACAGATATGTAATGAACTAAAAATGAGTGAAGTGGTTGCTTGTAGCTACAAGAACGAACACTGTAAAACAGAACTTTAACTTAATTACTTATCAAATTGGCTCAATCAGAGCTCCTCAAAGGAAAACTGCAGAACAAAATGTTATACACATTACCAGTCTTAGCAGTTGTAGCAAACAGCCCCCCTGGGTCTTCCAATGCCAGGCACCACCCTGGAAGAGAATGAAGAAACCTGCCCTTGGTCACAGAGGTTGAACACCAGTCTGCCTCACTTTCATTCATTGCATGACCACATTCATGACTGTAATTATTTGGAAAACTAAAATTACATGTTGCAATACTTCAAAATTGCCTAATGCTATGAAAAATGTTGTCACAAGACGTGTGTTTTAATGAGCTCCACATTTCTTGTATAGTACATTTTTCTCTATCTTATGATTTTCTAACCATACAAATTTTTACAGAAAATTCATTTAGATAAAGGGAACTTTCCCATAAAATTCAACATGCATGTTTTATTTATCATATAAGTGCATTGTATGCTATTTTAATAGAAATCATTACAGGTATTTTGGGGGGGGGGGGAAATTGAAGATTAATAAATCCTGCCAAGGGAACTTAAAAATATATACAGTAAATCTAGGACACTCAAATATGACCAATGAAATGTTATTTAACATAGTCACCTTTATTCTCCAAGCTAGCAATTATTTGAGAATCAAAAACTCCTGCCAAGTAGACAACAAACGCTTTGTTTGTTTGTTTATATTCAAACAATTCATTCTTCACTGATAACTGAAGTTTTTATTTTAGAAACAATATTTTACTTAAACAAAATGTTCTTCATTTATTAAGAGCTATTTATACCATGGTTAAATTTAAAGTTGTAAAGTTCACCCCTCACCCTGTTTGGGCCCACTGAAGCTGTTTAAGTTAAAAGTTGTGGGCAATATTGCATACAGTGACAGTGACAGTATGAAACACTTTACCTATATCATTGAGAAGGACTTCAGTTGACTTCATGTTGTACTCTTCATGAACAATCACATCTCGTATAAGATTTCTTGGTATAAGTGTTCCTGCCTGAGTCTGCAACGTTACAGCATCCAGTCCCACACCAAACATCCTGCATAATCAAAGTGATGATGATTACTGTACACAATGGTTACTGCGAATCAGCAACAATTCAAACTAGATAGTAGGATAGTGTCCAGCGACAGCATTTCTGTGCTATGTACATAGTGTATTGTATTGCAATACCGACATTTCACTGGCAAATATATGTTTTGAGACCCCCTGAATTCAGAAAAAGCATTTTTACAAAAATGCCTGTGTGTCTGTCTGTGTGCTAAAAACGAAAAGTCCATTAAGTTATTTAAGTTGAGTATGTTCCAAGGATGCGACACGAAGATCTTCAAGAAAATCGCCCCACCCCAAACTACCCTTTACATGGAAACATTTTGAGAATTTTTATTTTCTCAAAAATGGCTTTAATGTTTTTTATTAAAATGTTGCACATTAAGGATATTTACCTGACAAATAAAATGTATATCTTGCATTTTCTGGGAATAGCCATCTTTATTCTGAATGAATTTTGTGGAATTTGCATAACTGGTAAACCGCAAGAGATAAACAAAAACTTACTTAACCCTGCTGTTCTGTTCGGGTCTATTTGACCCAATATCACATCTGTTCTCATTAAATTAGGGACTTTTATGACATTTAATGACCTTGTCCAATGACATATCATCATTTTGTGGTTAAAAATTTGGGTAGTTTTTTTTAAATAGTATTTGTTACATTTATACTTTGTGTCACTATGACTCGATACGAAACTTATGTAACACCTGACTATTGTTATATATTGTTGAAATAGCGTAATATAAATACTACTGTAAGTATTGTTGTTACAACAATGCACTTGTTCTTGTTACACAGTTATATTTTTGCATTATTTCGAAGGTTGCTTGAGTTTAGACACCATGGCAAGAAGAATATTGAGTGGAGCAGAGCTAGAAGCTCTTGCTAATGCCTCCAATAGTGAGTTCATTTCCAAATTTGAAAATCACACAACAGATAGTTCTGACAGGCAGCATGAACAAACTTATTATTTCTAAAAATAAAACAACCACCTCTACACTGTTTCAAATGTCATCAAGAAGACACTAGGAATGCAACTAGTAGAATAACTTACATAAAAAGTTCCTTTCAAGCTATATTTCCTGAGGCACTTGAAAAGGAAATAATAGAAATGACAAATATAGACGGATACAGAGTTTATGGTGAGCAGTGCGAAAATATTGAGAGAAATATTTATCAAGCCTATTTAGGGCTTCTGTTTCTTGCTGGGGTATATCGATCTCATGGGTAGTCAGATAAGGAAACTGGCCAGAACATATTTTGGACAACAATATCACTTGAAACTTTTTGTAACATAACGTGTGTTTTGAGGTTTGATAAGAGGTCTACTAGAGACGAAAGGCGACTTAGTGATAAATTTGTTCCTACTCCAACATTTGGGAAAAATGGGTAGAAGTACTTCCTAAATTATATAATCCTGCCGAAAATGAAACAGTTGATGAACAAAAAGTGGGATTTAGAGGATACTGTCCCTTCAAGCAATACATCCCTTCTAAACCTGCAAAATACGGGATAAAGATATGGTCTCTTTGTGACAGCAATACATGGTATCTTCTAAAAGCACAAGTATACACAGGAAAAGAACAAAAAGAAGGTATGAGAGTAGTGTGTGATCTTACATATGAGCTGTAACTTGTGACAATTGTTTTACTTCATACAACTTGGCACAGCTGCTTCTGAAATGTTGAGAGCTGTCCTAAAAACAAGCTGGAACTTCCACAACAAATGAACGGAGGGGAAGCACATAGTTCTACGTTTTACTTCTGCAGTAGTCAATTACATTGCAAAGAAGAACAGTGAGGACACTACACCATGATATTCAAATAAGCAAGAAGCCACAAATGATTTTCGATTACAATGCTAGTAAAGGAGCTGTAGGTACACTAGATCAAGCAGTCAGTACATATACCTGCAAAAGGAAAACAAATCGGTGGCCAAAGATTGTTTTCTATAACATTCTTGATGTATCTGCTTTCTTAAGGACTGCCATAGGCCCTAAATGGAATATAATAAATCAACAAGAACAACTTGGGAAATCTCTGTTAAAGGAACATATCACAGTCAGAAAATATTTTCCAAGGACAGAAGAATCATTAAGAGAATTGAAACCCCTGAAAATGTCAAGGTATCAGACTCTGCGTCAGAAAGAAAAACTGTAAAACATGCAGATGTAGGTTTTATCCATCGAAAAATGACAACAAAACCAACATGCTATGTGGAAAGTGTAGTAAACACATTTGTAAAATTCTGTTACTTATTTGTGTCCAGATTGTCACATATTTCTGAGGAATAATATCTGTCAAATTTGAATTCAGTAATTATTGTAATATTATATTTAATATTTTTTCAATAGTTCTATATAATATAAAGTAATTCATGGTTCAGAATGGTTCATGTTGTTTGTAATAAGTAACAATAATCATAAAAAGTATAATATTTTGTCTTATTTATGATTTATGACTCATTTTATCTGATTATTCTGAATTATAATACTTTGGGTCATATTGACCCAAACAGTACATCTGTATAGTAAATTCGAAGAGAACAGCAGGGTTAATAGAAAATATAGAGCTCATTAAAACACACATTTTATGTTAAAAACTTTTTTTCGTGGAGTTGATCATTTTTTATATATTCCTTGTTTTTGGTTTCAGCTTTAAAATACTCACACTTTTCTGATTCAGGAATTTGTGAACTTCTGTCCATACAAACAAAGGAACTTCAGTCACATAGCAACCAGCTTTTGACTGTCACTTTAACCTATGATACTCCCTTATTTCGCTTCTACTTACAAGGAAGCAAGTAATAAGACTATTTCTGCTAGTTTTTTCTCGATTAGCATGAAGTAAATAGAAGCATAAGCTTTTCAACAATAATTTGATGTAGAGAAAGACTGGGGATCTTTGCCCTTTACTCCACCATTTATTGATAGTTTACATGAAGATTGTGTTTGCTGCTCCTTCAATCTTCCCACTCTACTTTCACCAAAGCAACAAACCATATCCTTGTTTCTAATACAGATAGCTCTTTTGTTGTTTAACAAAATGTAGATAAAAGAGCAAGCCTTTCTTAAATTTATTTTTTGTACAATAAACAGTACAGAAATATTTATGAATGCAGCATATTAAATACTGTAACAGATGTCTTTAATGACTCAAAATTATTTACAAATTAACTTGATGTTTCAATGTTAGAAAATTCATGGCTGCATTCCAAGCACTCATAACACATCAGCTAGAAATCCTCCCTCCTTTTATAGCTAGAAAATGATGTCACACAACTTTCTGGAAACTTGTCAAAAATACTGAATGGAGGCTTCTAGATGAATCTCAAGTGTACCAGATCATAGTCTCCTGTTTCTGTTGTGGCACACTTCCTTGTTTGCACATTCCAAGGTGGATGATCACATACGAGGGTGAAAACATGAAAACCACTGCAGAAGACTGCACTGTCAAACAACTTTTTATTTCTTCCAACTGATTAAAGTAAAGACCTATTTCTTATTCTTATGCTCACTGCAACTGCTTACTCCAAACTTCATGTTGAAACTGACTGACTGGGCCAAATTGGCGCCCTTTTATACCTATTGATCACGTGGAGAGAAACTTCCAGAAGTTGCATGCAGGTGTCACAATTGGAGCTTCAATGTAATGTTCTTGCTGTGTTCACTCACACAGGTGTGACAATGCATTAGCTAATGAAAGGAAGGCAACAAAACAAGCAGTTGGTCACAATATTTGTATTTATTTACAACAAAGTCCTTCATTTGTTTGTGTCAGGGCAATAGGAGCAGCTATTGCTTTGTTGGAAGGACTAGGCTAATTAATGAGGCATCTAATTTGATTTTCTCTACGTATTCTAAAAATATTACTCAAGATAGCAGAAATACTTTTGTTACAAACTTCCTTGTAGGTACAAGAGGAATAAGGGGATACAGTAGGCTTTAAGAGCTGGTCGCTATGTGATGACTTTCAAGTTTCATTCTCTTTGCTTCACCAAGAGGAACAAAAATGAATGGCTGCCCAAATCAGAAAAGTGTAAGTAATTTAAAATTGAAATTAATAACAAGGAATATCTTGGAAACAGTTAACTCCACAACAAAAACATATGAAATAATTATATGTTTTAATGAGATATACATATTTTATGTAGTAGGTTTTTGTCCATCTTTTACAGTTACTGGTTGTGCAGAAGTCCTCCAGAATGAACAGGTCCTTACAGGCTATTCCTGGAGAATTCTGGTCTTCAATGTACAGTGTTTTAAAGAAAATTGCTGAGACCATTTTTGAAAAAATAAAAATATTCAAAAAATGTTGCATATAAAGAGTAGTCTGGGGTGGGGATATTTCTTCAAAAGCTTTGTTTCCATGCTTAAAAGATGCTGAACTTAAATACCAGATTTGGTATTTTTTTATTTAACCTTCTGACCCTATTTAGGGTTTACCAAAAGACTCAGAATGCTTAAAACATGAAATAATCACATAAAAACAATTTATGTTAGAAAACTTAACAAAATAACAACAATAATAATAAAAATAAGAGTACAAATTCTGATAACAATAAAACTATATAAGTAGTCTGTCTGGGTAGTGTGGTGGTAGCGTGTCTGCCTCACATTCAAAAGGTTGTGAGTTCGAATCTTGCTTAGAGTGAGTTACCCAGAGTTTTTTTTCGGGGTTTTCCTTTATCCTGAGAAGACGAATGTCAAGTAACTTTAAGCTTCATGGACCCCGAGATCATTTGAGCATCATTTCACCAATTTCATTCATTGTCTGATATGACCAACCAGGTTAAAGGACGTTAAACTCAAAAATAAAATAAATAAATACTATATAAGGATGTAAATTCAATTATAGTTAAGCTTTATATAATCAAACAATATGCTTCCCATAGAGATTTCTCAAAATGGCTAGAAATTACTTACCTTTTTGTGAGAATATGATACTGTATTGTTTTTTCTAATTTATATTTTCCCCACCATGAAACAAAATGTTGTAATAGTTCCCCTTGTGCCAAAGAGCAGACCACTCATAAAAGTGTTTGAATTTGGTAATTTTCATTTTTGAGATATACACATGCACGCACGCACGCACACACACACACACACACACACACACACACACACACACACATGCACAAACACATGGACCCTTTTCTGGAAATGGGGCTGCAAAACATGTACTTCCACTGAAACCTTGGTATTGAATTTTTTTGAGTTTAATAAAATGTCTTCTCTACCTACTATGTGCATTGTACAATGTGCTAGAGAAAGTAAAAATGCAGTCTGTTATTCAGGGGACCTCAGAACATGTATTTCCTGTGAAGTGTCAACATAGAATGTGATATTTTATTTACGATGTAAATAAATATAGGTAGATGATAAAGAGAGTAAAAAGAAATGTTGTATATATGGAAGAAATCATTGGCAAGTAGACTACTATATCAAATGTTTGGTTCAGTGCATTGTGTTAAATAAGAAACAGATTTGACACTCACCTGGCAACACAGTTTGCTGCTGTCAGGATGATATTGTTGCTCAGGAAGCTGCCCAGACACATTATGTTCGAGCCATTCATGAATTTTACCAGCCAGCACTTGTTGCCAACTGTACCACTGCAGGATGTTGTTGTAGAAACTTGAACCTTAGTTTCCTCTGGCTCCGCAGGAATTTCATTGTCCCTGATTGGTTCTGTGGTACCCAAATCTAGTTCTGTTGTTGCTTTGCTTCCCAAATCTGTATTTACTGATGAAGGAGCAGTGTTAGTCTCTGTAGCACTTTGAGTACTATCTGCTAATGTTACTGTTTCATCAGCTAGCCTACTTTCGACATTTGTCTCAGTTGTGGTCAGC
Organism: Hymenopus coronatus; assembly: GCA_030762935.1. NCBI lineage: Eukaryota > Metazoa > Arthropoda > Insecta > Mantodea > Hymenopodidae > Hymenopus > Hymenopus coronatus. The sequence goes on from CM060899.1 coordinate 80,784,408, forward strand.
TCTTCCACATTCATTGTGGAGGTGCCCTCTTGGCCTGCTGTGGTGTCATTATTGACGCTTCTCTCGTGAATGTTATCGTGAACAAGTAGCTCGAGATTTATTTCAGTGACAGACGGCAAATGGGAAAGTGTTCCCTTAGCAATGCTTGACTTTACCTGCACTTGAGCAGCAGATTCTTCTTCAAGGACGTTTTTGGGAACTTTTTCTTCCACAATGGTGGTAGTTTTGTATACCTCTGTTGTGAAGTTCTCCATTTCACTGACCTCGTTTGAGCTACGTTCCCCGCTGTCCATGGACAAGAGAATGGCTGGGATGCCGTCCATCAGGTGGTTGTCCAGAATGACTGAAGTGGCATTCAGCAGAGAGGAAGCTGAAGAGTCAGTGTCTGAGTTGTAGCGGCAACAGATGAAGTTGGCGCTGGGAGTGAAAGCTGACCTCAAGCCGTTACAGTGACCACCCTTGTCGTCAGGCAAGAAGTCCTGGTCCAGTGTACAGTCCAGTCCAAGCAAGCAGTACCCTGAGCCTTCTCGGCAGGAACTCACACCCATAATTACAAAAAGACCTGCAATTCAAGAGGCAAACAAGTATACGGTGAAACTGCTCAACATGGAAGGTATTGTATTGCACTCCCAAATTCAATACTGAGATTCCACCAGAAATACATGTGAATAAAAAAAAAAACATTTTTAGAAAAAGGTGTCTGTGGACAGCATAGCTCAAAAACGAAAATACTGTTAAATGCAAACGATACTTAAGTTGAGTATCTTCCAAGGATGAGACACAAGTTTTCCAAGAAAATACCCTTTACATGGAAAAGTGTTCAAACATTTTATTTTTCTCAAAAATGGGTCTAACGATTTTTGTTAAAATACCACATATTAAAGCTATTTCCACTACAAATAAAATGTATATTATCTTGAATTTTCTGGGTATAGCTTCTGAAGATTCTGGATAAATTTTATTGAAAACGTAAGTGATAGATAAAAACTTACTACTCAAAAAATGTAGATCTTGTTAAAACATGTAATTTATGCTATATGCATATTTTAAATGGAGTTGACTGTTTTCGAGATATTCGTTGTTGTTAGTTTCAGTTTTAAAATACTCACAATTTTCTGAAGCGGGAACTTGTCAACTTTTGGTCATACAAATAAACGGATTTCAATCCCATAGCAACCACATTTTAAAACACTTGACTATCACTTTATCCTAGTGTATTGCCTTCTACTTACAAAGAAGCAAGTAATAAGACAATTTCTGTTAATGTTTATCTTGATTAGCATCAAGTAGATAGAAGAATAAGCTTATTAATTGAAGGTAATTTGTTACAGAGATGTAGAGAAAGTGATGTGAATGGAACATATCAGATTTTGGATGTACTTCTAAGGAAATTGCAAATGTTTTATATACCAGGGCGGTTCTATAAATACCCATGTTTCAAACTAGTTGGCACTGCTAAGCCAAGTTGGTGTTACCAAACATTTCCGTTAGTTGTTGAGCGTCTTTTCAATGAAATGGAAAATGTGCAGTATTTCACTTTTTGCTTGAGGATGGAAAAACTTGCAAGCAGATAAAAGTACATGCTATGTTTCTTGGTGATCGACAAAGTAGCGCAACAGGCGGGTGTGCCTTTCAACTTCAAAACAATGAGGCAGAGCTTCACAAGTTGGCAGAAGTGTATATCACTAAAAGAAGACTATACAGTTGGTCCTTAGTGAAAACCTTTTGGACATCCTGTGTTTTCGAGGAAACTGCAAATGTTTGGTTCACCTTTAATTTTATCTGTTGATTGTGAGAAAAGCTAGGCATTTTTTTTATTTCATTTGTACTTGAAACAACTCGTTGTCTGTAGGTGCTTTTACGTTTGGTTTAAATCATTTTATTTTCCTCAAACACACACACACACATACTTCCAGACTCTGTGGGGGGATAGGGCTAAAGACATTTTCCCCGCCCCAGCCGGGAATCGAACCCCGGGTGGCACTTCTTTATCCTAATCTAGTTTACAAACTCGGTGATATCGGGACTGTGAACACAATTAGCGAATTCACTTCAGTACAGGTACATTCCGTATGTGCCAAGACTTCACCGGAAATACACGTTTTTGGAAAAAGGTGAACACGATACAATTCAGTAAAATACCAAATCTTTCAAGGATACGCCACCAACATTTTGAGGAAAATCCCCAACATGGAAAAGTTTTATTTTCCCAAAAATGGCTCTAACGATTTTGATTAAAATACCGTATATTAAAGATATTTATATGACAAATAAAAATGATAGTCCGATATGACCAACCAGGTTAAAGGACATTAAGATACAAAAACATGTATGTGTTGAATTTTCTAGGAATAGTCTCTGAAGACCTGTTCATTCTGAATGACTTTTGTACAACTGGTAAACCATAAGAGTTAAACAAAAACGTAGATCGTTAAAACACACAATTTACGTAATATACATTTTTTATTGGAATTAATCGTTTCCGAGATATTCCTTGTTATTGATTTCAGTTTTAAAATACGTTTAACTTTTATCATGTAGGAATGTGTCATCTGCTGGTTAAGCAAAGAAGCAAGTAATAAGACAATTTCTGTTTTGTACCTACCTCGGTCAACAATGGGCAGTGCATGGCCCACACTAAGACACCATATTGTCATCAAGGTTGCCAACATCTCTACCTGAAAAACATATAGGTAACAAGCTTTCTTAAATGTATCCTTACAGTATTCCATGATTTGCATTGAATATAAATTTGGAAAGAAAGAAAAAAGAAAAGAAAGATAGAATTGATGTATTTAGCTATTAAAGTGGAGTAATTAAAAAGGAAGAAGTTGGGGAAATCAGAACTAAGAATCGTGAGTCACTAGGAAATATAAATTGATTATTATCGTAAAACTACACGAGTGTTTGCATCAGAAAAGAAGCTAGAAAATGCAGAATTAAAAAATCTGATATGTTCCATTCACATGACTTTCTTTACATCTCTGCAACAAATTATTATTAACAAGCTTATTCTTCCGTTTACTTCATGCTAATCGAGAAAAAATTAGCAGAAATAGTGTTATTACTTGCTTCCTTGTAAGTAGAAGCGAAATAAGAGAGTAGCATAGGTTAAAGTGATAGTCAAAAGCTGGGTGCTATGTGACTGAAGTTCCTTTGTTTGTATGGACAGGAGTTGACAAATTCCTGTATGAGAAAAGTATAAGATTTTTAAAGCTGAAACAAATAACAAGGAATATCTAAAAAACGATCAACTCCACGAGAAAAAAAAATGCATATAACATAAATTGTGCGTTTTAACGTGCTCTACATTTTTTTTGTGGCAAGTTTTTGTTCATCTCTTATGGTTTAGCAATTATGCAAAATTCTGTAAAATTCATCCTGAATAAAGTAGTCTTCAGAGGCTTTTCTCAGAAAATTCAAGACATACATTTTGTTTGTCAGGTAAATATCTTTAATATACGATATTTTAATCAAAATCGTTAGAGGCATTTTTGAGAAAATACAAATTTTCGAACAAAATGTCCATATAAAGGGTAGTTTATGGTGGGGGGATTTTTCTCAAAATATTTGTGTTGCATCCCTGAAAGATACCAAACTTAAGTACCAAGTTTGGTATTTAACGGTCTTTTCGTTTTAGGGCTATGCTGTCTACAGACACACGCACACACACGGACCTTTTTCCAAAAATGCTTTTTTTTTTTTTTGGATTCAGTGGGATCCAAAACATGTATTTCCGGTGAAATCTTGGCTTCTCTATAGTACGCGTAGAGAAAGTAAATGAAGTATCAATACTTAAAGATTTATATAATAATAGTGGGTTAATATGTAAATATGTTTAAGATAATAGGCCCATTTAATGGAGAGGAAACTAAAGACAGCAAAACCTACATTTAAGAAGATGAATTGGTAAAATAAAGAAATTGGTGGAGATTTGAATCAAAGCACAATAATTAGTAATACGTATGATTAGGTCAAGTTGACGTGAAACATCCCGTGTTAATATGCTTACTTATGTTTTTATGTAACTAAGGCAACACACCAGTTATTCCATGCATTTCATTTACTTAAACATATGGTATATTAATCAAAATGTTTAGAGCTATTTTTGAAAAAATCAAGAAGCAAGTTTGGGATGGGGACTTTCTTGAAAGACACTGAACTTAAATATGAAGTTGGTATTTAGCCGACTTTTCGTGTTCATAAACCTCTTTATAAAATGCATTTGGGCCGGATTTAGGCACCTCAAAACATATGTTTTCGCTGAAATCACGATAAAATATTTTGGGATATTCAGGCTGAATCACCTGAATCAGCACCGCAAATATTTCGGAAATGCAAAGTGCTATTGATCTGCAGGTTTCACAGCATTTATTGGTAGTCAGGGACTTAAATGTTTAGCCCAGAAACAGGTTTTAATAATATTTAGCAAACTAGTTTTAAATGGAACAAAGTAAAAGTAGAGTAATGTTGTACAACCTGAGGAAAAACAAACTAAAGGGAATACACTGATTCTGGCATGTTGTGTTTAAAATGACTACCGGCAGCTTGTGGTATGCCTTTCAGAAAAACGTCTAATCAGAGTAAGGATTTGGAAACAGTGCCTGTAAGACAAAGGGGCCATGTTTAAACTATATGCACACCCGCAACTACCCTTTGCATATTTTTTTTTTTTCAAAAACGGCTCTAACGATTATGATTAAAATACCAAATGTTTAAGATATTTTTATCACAAAACGAAATGTATATCCTGCATTTTCTAGGAATAGTCTCCGAAGACCTCTTCATTCTGGATGACTTGTATAACTGGCAAGCCGTAAGACATAGACAAAAAGCTACTAGGCAAGCTACATCTCGTTAAAACACACAATATATATCACAGACATATTTTTAATAGAGTAACCGTTTCCGAGATATTCTGTGTTATAGGTTTCAATTTTAAGCTACTTAAATTTTTCTCATACGGCAAGTCATCTTTTCGTCTCTCGTTTGTATTAGTCCTGCCATGCAAAGAAAACCTAATTTTAATTGTTTCATATGGCGACCAGTTTTTAAAACATTTGACTATCACTTTAGCCTTCTACTTACAAGGAAGCAAGCAATAAGACAGTTTCTATTAATGTTTATCTTGAAGTGGATAGAAGAATAAGCTTTCGTAAGAATGGTTTGTGGAACAACTAGAGAAAGTCATTTGAATGGAACACATCATATTTTTATACACACATATTGGCCTTCATGCGTGGTCTAATTGGCCTTCAGGAGAGAGGATAACTTAAGAGAGAAACGCCTATGCCCAAGGCGGGACTCGAACCCGTGAACCCCTGCACCATGAAGCACCAAAGCAAAGGAACGCTGCAATACTAGTTTACATACTGTTAGGGAAGAGCAGTATAGTAAACACGTTAGAAAGAACCGCCATCTTTGTACATGATGCAACAATGTGCAAGTCAAAGGTAACAAAGTTAACATATTTCATTCAATTGTATACAATACGGACAAATTAACATTATTTTAAAATACAATTAATAATCATAAATGTTAGACTAATGTAATAATGTTGCACTAGATTCACAAAGTCCCCGGAATCGTCTCTAAGTAAACTAGAGTAAAGAATATTTTATTTTTGAGTGATGGTAACCTTCATGACGACACTTAATTTCAATTTTCATCTAATAATGATTGTGTTTGCTTGTTGCTTGGCAACAGTTTTTGTTGTGCATGCATGTTGACATCGGAGCACGTTCGAACCTAGTGTTTTGTTAAACAAATCTCGCTTAGACATTGAGAGTGATGGGAGAAGCTTATGGTGACGAAAACTCAGCTGTATGAATGACATACGAGTTTGGAACGCTGAAGAAATTACTGTATATACGAGTCTCTTTACACGCGGTGGCAGAAGCGGGTCTCATGTGCTAACTTGTTTCTGTGTTATTTACACATTCCGGGGACTCTTTGAATGTAATACTTATTGGCGCATGACGTCAGTACTAGTTTATCTTACAGAGGACTAGGGAACGATGAGTAGAAGAGGTGGAAGTCAACAGTTTCGAGGTCACCTTAGTAAAATGGGACCTTTCCAATACTTACATTTGGAAGATTCGCTTGCGTCTCGTCACAGAGTGTAACTCTAATAATTGGACAGTTGTGAGGCCTTTACAATAAACACTTGTTCATATTCTTTACAATAGTAAATGTAACTGACCTGCACAATAAATTAGGAAAACAGTTCTGCCCCGTCCAGCACATCAATCTGTTTGCGATAAGGGGCTCACTCAACTATAATGACGTCATGCATTTAAACCCACTGGTGCTAAAAGTCTAGCAGCAAACAGCAAGTACACCAATATTTGAGCTTACCTGTGTGTGCTGACGCGAGGAAAACGCGTGCTACTATGACAGAACTGGCACCAGCTCTCTGTCTGTGTGTATGCGAACAACATTCACACACGTCTCTGCTCAGTGGCGGACCATCATTCGCAAGAGTCAGGACACGATATTACAACAATCACTTTAAAATAGAACAATAGTGTTGATTGTCTAGTGTATGACCTAGACTATGGTTGTTTTTCGTTACAAAGACCACGTGTGTACCCTGATTGCTTATTTCATTGAAGGGAGGAGCAGGTGCTGAAGCAGTATCTAGTATTGCGGACCAATAGCCATGTTTTGGGTGTATCTTTGTAAGAGTACGTCTTTTCCCGTCATTTTTATGTTTTCATCTTAGTACTGCTTGGTTACTTTTTCAGAAGATAGCATTTCGTTGCGTTTTTGTTTCTCGTCAGTCGATTTTTCATATGGCGTCGATTTGTTTAATTCTGTGACAATAATCTGTTTTAACAACGGAAAATGTTTGCAGTAACCAAGGAAAATTTTAAACCTTTTTACACTTCTCCTTCTGACTTTGTCGGGGAAGGAGATCCTGCGTTGATTCTGCTCCTGCTAATTGCGCAATGGAGAGATATTACGTCTTATAAATACGTCTTCAGGCCAGAAGATTAACTATATAAAAGAATTTGTGCTTCGATTTGATATTGCAGCTATAGTCTTCGGCAAGATAAATTGAATTTCCGGAGAATTAATGGCGTTATTGTCAGGAACACCTTAGTTCAAGTGTAAAAGAAAGGAAAGATACGTAATAAAGTGAATAATTCGACGAGAGCACATACATTTCGTCGGAAATACAATCGTTAAATTATCGACAATTCAGCTTTGTTTCAAAGAAATTGAAACTATTTTGATGTTGAGAAGTTTTAAATAAAGGCGATTTTTGTTTCAAAGAAAAAGAAAATGTTGTCCTTTCGTAGAAGAGAAGTGAAAGTTGTAGCGACTCCTGAAGAACACTCAAATAGCTCACACAGTGCAGTACCATCAAGGGTAGATTGCGATCTGCTAGGTGAGTACAGCAAGATGGAATGGGACATACTGCTAGCACTAATGTAATAGCCTCATGGATAGAAGTCGATGGGATACAATCTAATGTGTTACGTTCACAGGCCAGGTAATCGAGATTAACATTACTGGTGTGTTTAAAACTAACTAGGTTGTTTCTGAAACAAGTGATCAACGGTTATGTGAGGTAGTACTCGCACGCCACTGCGGTGATCGACCTCTAGAACCTGGGCCACCTCACCCTAGGGCAGTTAACTGTCCGTCACCTATAAACAACACTGCCACGAAAGAAACATATATATGTGTCTTAACGTGAGTCACGCAAAAATCATTCACAATAAAGAGGTCTTTACAGAAAATGCAACATATTTGCCATATAAATATACAGTATTTTAATCAAATTCGTTAGAGCCATTTTTGAAAAAAATCAACATTTTACAACATTTTTCCATGTAAGGAAAGCTGAGGGTTTCCTCAAAATGTTCGTGCTGCATCCTTGAAATATACTAAACTTAAATACCAAGTTTAGTACTCGTATTTAACCGACTTTTCTTTTTTGACCTATGCAGCCCATAGACACTGTCTGTACACGAAGGACCTATTTTCTAGAAATACTTTTTTTCGGACTCAGGGGGTTTCAAAACATGTATTTCCAGTGAAATGTCAGTATCGACTCTTTGGGTACAATACAATACTATGTACATAGAACGTGTAGAGAAAGTAATTACGATAAATGTACTTTTAATACAAATATTTGAATGTAAGAAATAAAAGAATTTCTGTAGGGTAAAGAATTGAGATGAAGGTTGCTTGCTCCCCGCAAGAAGAAATGAAATGAACATGTTTCCCACACGCTTGTGACGTAGGCTATATGAATACAAGTTGCTGGCTTACGCGAGGGTAAACAAGAAACGCATGCGCTAGTCGAATGTTATAGGTTCTGCAGTGTCGGGTAGAGGGAAACCTTCTCTGAATTTAAAAATACATTTTACTATGGACGCTCTTTAACTGCTGTGCTTCTCAGCATCTCATTCTATACTGGATGTGAAGGACCACTTAATTTTGCTCTTTATCAGGCTTGAGACAGCATGTGGATTAGTAGTATCGCGAATGATGGTCCCTTACCAATGGGACAGAGCCCGTTACGAGTAGCGTGGTCCCTGAGACGGGCGGAGCATAGAACGCAGTCCCACAAGCCCGGTCCCAGGAAGAAACAGCCGAACACTATCAACTGTGTACAGAAGATATGGGACCAGCATTCGCCTGCGTTGGATCGAGATGTGAGGCAAACAAGCAAGTGAACCTGTGCAAAGCATAATGGCCGTTCAAATCAGGGTCTTTTACAAAATATAGCTATCATTTTTGGGGGTTAGTTCATATCGGACAATGAATGATCTCGTGGTCCATTGAGTTAAAGTTCTGACACTCGTCTTCTTAGGATAAGGGAAACCCCGGAAAAGTCCTTGTCTACTGACTCAAATTCCAACCGAAGACCTCTTGCATGTAAGGCAAATACGCTACCGCAACAACACAGAGGTAGGTTGCGTTATTGTTTCAGAACAGAGAAATCCATGTGACTGTAACACATAAGGTTTTTAATACGCAATCACGTTACTGTAACCCAATTTAAATTACTTTAGAACCCTGACATTCACTTGGTAGGCTAAGGCAACGGCGGTAATCCTTGTAATTGTTTGGAGTTACGTGATGAGGAGTGGTCACAGCCATTGCCAAGGTTACCACCCCTCCCTTCACCTTCAAAGTGAATGCCAGGATCCTAAGGTAATTTAAGTGCATTGTAACCAGCAATAGTGCATAGTTAGTGATGTCTGTCTATATGAGCCTTCTGGGGTGTAGTGGTTACCATGCCAACGTCATAGGTTCAAACCTGGCGGAGGACGATGGATTTTTCGGGCGTAAATATTCTTAGCATGGCTTCCTCCAGAAGAGTAGCAAAGCTGTGGGTCCCGTGTCGTAGATTTACGGCACGTCTGATTCAGAGGTCTCTGAGCAAAATTAAGCGGTCTTTCACGCCCAGTATAGAATGGGACGCTGAGAAGCACAGCAGTTGAAGAGCGTCCATAAATAAAACTATATTTCATTTCGCTCGTGTTTATTTGACATAGACATTACTGTAATAGCATTACAGCCCGCCTCACGTTCATCTCGATTTGATGATCCACACTCCATTATTAGGTTAATAGGTCAGATATGATGTATAATATAATGAGGCACTCACATAGCTGTAGTTGGACTGCAACAAAAAGTATTGAAAATAGTTCTCACTTAGGAGCGAAGTGAGTGAGGAATCCAAAACAATCACATAGCAACGCATACAGCATCGACAGTTGGCAGCACCAACTAGACAGAAAACTGAGCGGGAAACAAAACAAAAAGTGTACGGTAAATGTTGTATTCCATGTCGAGATTTCACCGGAAATATACCTATACCTATAAGTTGTGTGTGAACTGCAAAACTCGACAACGTAATGTCCGTGAAATACCAATTCAGTATCTTCCAAGAATGTGACACAAATATTTTCAGAATAATCCTCCCACCCTTTGTATCGAACATTTTTCTAAATGTTTAATTTTTTAAAAATGTGCTCTAAAGATTTTGATTAAAATGCCGTATATTACTAATGCTTATATGGAAGATAAAATGCTTCTTGGGAATAGTCCCTGAAGGCCTGAATGAATTTTGTATAGCTGGTAAACCGTATGAGACTACACAAAACATGAAGATCTAGTTAATATATACAATTTATGTCATTTCAGAGATTTCAATTTTAACGGCTTAACGGGTCATCAACCATTTCATTTCTTTTGTTTTACTGCTGCCCATCCAAACAACCAAATTTCAATGACAACCACATAGCGACAGATTTTAAAACATGTGACTATCACTTTATCCTAGTGTACTCCCTTCTACTTACAAGGAAGCAAGTAATAAGACAATTTCTGTTAATGTTTATCTTAAAGCAGATAGAAGAATAAGCTTGAGTAAGAATAGTTTTTAAAAAACAGATGGAGAAAGTCATTTGAATGGAACACATGAAAATGTTTAAAGATGTTTTGATCGAAATGAAATGAATATATGGTTATTTCATCTCGTTCCTCACCAATCTTGGGATCCAAAGTCCGTCTGGTCCTCAATTACTTCGTATGAGGAGGGGAAACAAGAAACATCGTATACCTATTTTACTTTTTCTATCCCACATGTACAATGTGCATGTATTGTATTCCACCCAAAAAATCAATGTCGAGATTTCACCGGAAATACGTGTTTTAGGTCTCCCTGAATAAAAACAAAAAGGATTTTCAGAAACAGGTGTGTGTGTGTGTGTGTGTGCGTGTGTGTGAGTGTGTACATCATAGCTTAAAAACGAAAAGACGGTTAAATACCAAACTTGAAATTTAAGTTTGGTATCTTCCAAGGATGCAACATGAAAATTTTCAAGAAATTTCCCCCACCCCTAACTACCCTTTACGTGGAAAAATTTTCGAAAATTTTGATTTTCTTAAAAATGGCTCTAACGATTTTGATTAAAATAACCACATATTAAAGCCATTATTATCACAAATAAAATGTATATCTTGAATTTCCTGGGGATAGCTTCTAAAGACCTGTTTATTCTGGATGAATTTTGCTTAATTTGGTATAACTAGCAAACCGTAAGAGATAGACAAAAACTTACTTTAGAAAAAATGTAGATTTGCTTAAAATACACAATTTACGTTGTTTATATTTTTATTGTGGTGCTAACCGTTTCCAAGTCGCCCTTCGTGGTGTAATGGGTTACCATACTAACTTCATATTTCAAACCCGGCGGAGAGCGATGGCGTAAAAATCCTCAGCATGGCTTCCTTCGGAAGGGAAGTAAAGCCGTTGGTCCCTTGTCGTAGATTTACGGCACATAAAAGAACCTCAAGCCTGATAGAGAGGCCTCTGAGTAAAATTAAGCGGTCTTTCACGCCCAGTATAGAATGGGGACGTTGAGAACCACTGCAGTTAAAGAACGTCCATAAATGACACACCATTTCATTTTAACCGTTTTCGAGGTATTCGTTGTTATTCGTTTCAATGTTAAAATAGTTACACTTTTCTCAGACAAGAGGTCGTCCGTTTTTGTTTTGTTTCACTGACTCGCATATCGATAGATTTGACTATCACTTTATCCTAATGTATTGCCTTCTACTTACAAGGAAGCGAGTAATAAGACAATTTCTGGTAATGTTTATCTTGATTAGCATCAAGTAGATAGAAGAATATGATTTTGTGAAAAGTTTGTAGCACAGCTGGAGAAATTTATATGAATGGAACACATCAAATTTGGTGTTCTTTCACTTGTTGTTTCTGAAATAAGAGATTCATTTGGAAAAAGGTTACTCTATGAAATTTTGATTCTAGGAAGCTGCATAATGCTATCTGAACTGGAAGCTCACAGACAAACAAGGATAAAGTTGACTTTACAACCTGCATGTCAGTGATAGACAAGAGATACAGTTGACAGCAGATAAGATAAGATTGAGAATATTGCGGCGCAGTTATGTGAGAATGTCGGTGCTGTATATACAGTAAGCACATAGGCGTCCGCTAATTGTCATAAATGATGTCTAATGTGTTTCGAACGGTCCTGCGTTATATTTCACACATGACGCATACACTGTGAGGAAACGAGGGACCGATTCAGACCTAAACTTTCCCTTACACAATGAACGATTTTACATAAGCTGAAGTAGTAGATATTCGTTTAATTTACACCACAACTGAGGACTCTTACCAATTCTAAAAACATCGTGGACATAGCTTTAGAAAATAGCGAAAAAACTGGAAATACTGGAACGGTCACATCGTCCTCAGACGCTGATACAAATATTCCATCTTGTATGTAGAGATGAATATCTGAAGAAACAGTATATAATGTTTCGAAAGGCTGACATCCCGGAAGACAAGCTGTCACTGTTGTTGTTGTTGTAACATGGCTTTATTAGAAATTCAATTTAAAAAATCTTATGTGTTACACTCTCATGACTTTCTCTAGCTACTCTACAAACAAACTTCTTACAAAAGATTATTCTTCTTTCAACACAATGCTAATCGAGATAAACATTAACAGAATTTTATTACTTAGTTCCATATAAGCAGCATGGGACTAAGAGAATGCACTAGGCTAAAGTGATAGTCAAATGTTTTAAAAGCTATCGCTATGCGATTGTCATTGCAAAACGCTTCTTTGCTTGGCCAAGAGTAGAACAAAAGAAAAAATGACACTTCCTGTCCGAGAAAAGTATAAATACTTCACATTTGAAACAAGAACAAAGTAAGTTTTTGTCTATCTCTCACGGTTTGCTAGTTATACCAAATTAAGCAAAATTCATCCAGAGTAAACAGGTCTTTAGAAGCTATTCCCAGAGCATTCAAGATATACATTTTAGTTGGGATAGAAATGGCTTTAATATGTGGTATTTTAATCAAAATCGTTAGAGCCATTTTTAAGAAAAACAAAATTTACGACAATTTTTCCACGTAAAGGGTAGTTAGGGGTGGGGGGATTTTCTTGAAAATGTTCGTGTCGCATCCTTGGAAGATACCAAACTTAAAACCAAATTTGGTTTTTAACGGACTTTTCGTTTTTGAGCTATGCTGTCCACAGACACACATACACACACACACACACACACACACACACACACACACACACACACACACACGGACCTGTTTCTGTAAATACTTCTTTTTTGGATTCAGGGTACCTAAAACGTGTATTTGCGGTGAAATCTCGGTATCGAATTTTTGGGTGGATACAATACTTCTCTATCCCTATGTACGGGGCTAGAGAAAGTAAAAATAGCATTGGATTACATGTGAGAACAAGACATGGAAAATGAGAGTTTGACATTAAATATTGTAGAGTGATCTGGCTTCTCAATACAAATATCTGGTTGCTTCCTCTAGACCTGCACACACAAGAAGATGGCCAACTCTGCAAAGTGGAGCATCCGTATTCTGTTCAGGTCATTCTAAATGTGGCTATTGTTGAGGTCTTTACTTTCTCTACTCGTGTACACACAAGGTATTGTAATGCACCCAAATATTCAATACCGAGATTTCACCGCAAATACATGTTTTGAGACCTTCTGAATAAAAAAAGAGTCTTTTCAGAAAAATGTCTGTGTGTCTTTGGGCAGCATAGCAAACGAAAAGACGGTATCTACCAAGGATGCGACACGAAGATTTTCAAGAAAATCCCCCCACCCCAACTGCCCTTAACATGGAGTTGTTTTTTTACCCAAGGCGCGGGTTCAAACCCGATGGATTTTTTCGGGTGTAAAAAACCTTAGCATGGCTTCCTTCGGAAGGGAAGTAAAGTTGGTCCCATGTCGTAGATTTACCTCAAGCCTGATAAGAGGCGCCTCTGAGCAAAATTAAATGGTCTTTCACGCCCAACATAGAATGGGACGCTGAGAACTACTGTAGTTATAGAGCGTCCATAAATAAAACTACATTTCATTTCTATGGAGCTTTTTTCGAAAATTTTGATTTTCTCAAAAATGGCTCTAACGATTTTGATTAAAATATCGTATATTAAAGATATTTACGAGACAAACAAAATGTATATTCTGAATTTTCTGGGAACACTTTCTTAATACTACTTTAATCTGGATGAATTTACGGAATTTTGAGTAATTGCTAAACCGTAAGAGATGGACAAAAATTTAGTACACAAACATACTAGAACACATTAAAACGCACAATTTATGTGATGTATATTTTTTTTTTGGTGGAGTTGATCGTTTCTGAGATATTCCTTGTTTTTGGTTTCAGCTTTGAAACACTTATACTTTTCTCATACAGGAGTTTGTCAACTCATCTCCCTACAAAGAAAGGAACTTCAGTCAGATAGCAGCCAGCTTTTGACTATCACTTTAACCTATGGTACTCCCTTATTTCGCTCCTACTTGCAAGGAAGCAAGCAATAAGACTATTTTTTCCCTATTAGCAGGAAGTAGATACAAGAATAAGGTTTTTAACAACAGAGATATAAAGAAAGTGCTGTGAATGAAAAACCTCAGAGTTTTTCAGATATATAATGAAACGAGGTTACGTTTTAATGAGTGTCTCTTTAAATATTTGCAGTTATCGCTCTTCTCTGTATTTCAACTGTGAGATGAGCAGCTAGTTCATTGAAACGCAGCCAGCCTGTGATGCTAGTCTAGTCACATATTCAACCCGCATGCTGTACAACTAGTAGACACATCTCATTAAAACACACAACTTATGTTAAACATAGTGGCTGGAGAACGTATTGTATTCCAGCCAAAAACACCACCGACATTTCACCGCAAATGTATGTTTTCATGTTCTCTGAGTGCAAAAAAGGAAACATTTTTAGAAAAAGGTCCGTGTGTGAGGGTGGACAGTATAGTTCAAAAACTAAATATCAACATTTATGTATAAGTTTAGTATCTTCCAGGGACGCGACACGAAGATTTCGAAGAAAATCCCCCCTCCACAAACTACACTTTACATGGAATTATTTTTGAAAATGTTGTTTTTCCCAAAAATGGCTGTAACGATTTTGATTAAAATACCGCGTATTAAAATACTTACATGGCAAATAAAATGTATACCTTGAACTTTCTGGGAATAGCTTCTTTATTCTGGATGACTGGTAAACCGTAAGAGATAGACAAAAGCTTACTGCACAAAAAATGTAGATCTCTTTAAAACACACAATTTAAACATATACATGTTTGATGTAGAGGTGGATAAAGCAATAAGCTTATGTAACAACACTTTGTTGAATAGATATATATATTAAAGCATAGCTGTGTTGCCTAGATTGAAAATGTGATTTAATGTTTCGGTATTATGTTATATTAGATGGTGACGCTATTATTAGCGAGGAGGAGAGCGCAGGCGCCGCGAGGAGTGGGTGGGTGTGTTGGAGCGACTCAGTCATACTGACAACCATGTTGCTAGTAGCATCGCAGTGATATTGTTGTCATCACCTCGTCGTCACCCAGGTTTGTCTTCTTTATCTTTTCCGCAAATAATCTCATTTCCTTTTTCATTTCAAATTACGTGAAAAATTATTCCTGTCTTTCAAATTGATTAACTTTTTAAAATAAACGTCTTGTTGGGGAATTGTATGGATTCACAATTTGTTATTAATTTAAGGATGTTAATTATTCTTTTTACTAAAGTTTAATCATTATGTAATTTGTGTATTAAAATGTTTGTTTGCAGTTGGTATTAAACTCTTGACAGACGAATATTACCGGAAAGCTCAAGATGTACATGGAAATGTCTTAAATGTATGGTATAATCAAAATAAAACCTATCGAAGTTTTCTCTATGTAAAGGTTAGTGGTGGACAGATTTTGCTGAAAATCTTCGTGTCGCATTCCTGAAAAATGCTCAACTTAAATATCAAGCGATTTTGAGCGCGGAGCCTTTTCTATATATTCAGGGTTCTCTAAAACGAGTATTTCCAATTTTGGATGGAATGCAATACCATGTCAAATTTCTGTGTACGTTGTGCAGGAAGTAAAATATACCATGCAATAAATTAATTGAGACCAAAGTCTGTTTCCTGGTTGTTAAAATAACGCCTTTAATAATGGAAAGAAAAAAATCGAAAACAAATCTTTGTAGCATTATTACAAGGAATAAAAGTTTGCGCAGTGATACATGTTTGTGAATTGCACGTAATAAGGCTGTTGTGATACAAGGTTAGCAGCATTGTTATGAAATTCCTCAAGTGGCCATCATCTGTTTGCAGCAAGCGTTTCGTCTTTGTCTCCATGTGTTAACTAACGAGTGTTCCAGGGGGCCGTGGCGATCGATGTGAGCGCTAACCTGACGCGGTAAACATCGAGAGGGGAGTTAGTTGCCTTTAAAATACGATACATCGAAATGTCACAGCATGCGACAAAAATATCATGTAGGTATTCCACATGACTTTCAAACTATTTTTACAAATATTCTTCTCGCTGCTTCATGCTAATAAAGATGGATATTAACAGAAGTTGTCTTGTTACTTGCTTCCTTGTAAGTAGAAGGATAAAGTGATAGTGAAATGTTTTAAAAACTGGTTGCTGATGCGACTAATGACCTTGAAATCTGATTTCATTCCCTAACCAGGAGTAAAACAGAGGTATGAAATAGATGAGGACCGCTGTATAAGAATACAGCAGCGAATAGCTCGGCATGACATAAATTGTGTGTTTTAACGAGATCTGTATCAGCTATACGATCCTAAGAAAGTCAGGATATATATTTTATTTTACATGTAAACATCTTTATTATACGGCATTTTAATCAAAATGCTAGAGTCATGTTTTAGAAAATCGAGCATTTCAAAAATGGTTTTCTTGATTCACAAATAATAATAATAATAATAATAATAATAATAATAATAAACTAGTGTAACTAATAAACGATAAGAGATAGCAAATGTAGATATCTTTCAAACACACAATTTATATCAACCGACTTTTATTATAGCATAACGTATGCTGAACTCCTAGTTTGGTATTTATCGGACTCTAGATTCTTTTTACTTTCTCTACACATACTATGTACATAGTGTAAAGAGAAGCTATTGCACTGCACCCAAAAATTCAATACCGAGATTTCACCGGAAATATATGTTTTAGGATCCCCTGTATCCAAAAAAAAGTATTTTCAGAAAAAGGTGTGATCACTTTATCCTGGTATTCCCTTCTACTTACAAGGAGGTAAGTAATAAGACAATTTCTGTTAATGTTTATCTTGTTTAGCATCAAGTGGAAAACGGGGAGATGTGTGAAGACAAAAATTTGTAATACAGCTTTTACTTTCTCTACACGTACTATGTACAGTGTATAGAGAAGGTATTGTATTGCACCCAAAAAATCGATACCGAGATTTCACCGGAAATATATGTTTTCGGTCCCCCAAAAAAAAACATTTCTAGAAAAAGGTCCGTGTGTGTGGTGTGGACACCATAGCTCAAAAACGAAAAGACCGTTGAATACCAAACTTGGTATTTAAGTTTGGTATCTTCCAAGGATGTGACGAAGATTTTCAAGAAAATCCCCCACCCTCAAATACCCTTTAAAAGGAACTTTTTTCGAACATTTTGATTTTCTTAAAAATGCTCTAACGATTTTGATTAAAATGTCGTATATTAAAGATATTTACCTGACAAATAAAATATATATCTTGAATTTTCTGGGAATAGCTTCTGAAGACCTCTTTATTCTTGATGAATTTTGCCAAATTTTGCTTAACTGCTAAACGGTAAGAGATAGACAAAAGCTTACTGCTCAGAAAATGTAGAGCACGTTAAAACACACACTTTATGTTATATACATTTTTTCGGGAGTTGATCGTTTTTGAGATATTCTTTGTTTCTGGTTTCAGCTTTAAAAAACTTTCTCATACAGGAATTTGTCAACTGCTGTCCATACAAGCAAAGGAACTTCAGTCACATAGCAACCAGCTTTTGACTATCACTTTAACCTATGGTACTCCGTTATTTCGCTTCTACTCACAAGGAAGCAAGTAATAAGACTATTTCTGATAATTTTTTCTGGGTTAGAATGAAGTAACTGGAAGCATAAGCTTTTTAACAATAATTTGTTGCAGAGATGTAGAGAAAGTCATGTGAATGGAACACATCAGATTTTTTATATAGCGTTACGCTATATTAATAAACCTCATGAAAGAAAGGTGTGCTACAATTCCCTTGTACTTGTGTTGTAACATTGTTAGCTGAGCATTGTTGTGTGAAGCGATGTAAAGAGGTTAACTTGGTGGCATGAGAGTGGCAACTCATGTTACAATAGAAGAGCTTCTGTATTAGATAAAAACTATGTCAGTAAATAACAATGAGACCTAATGTCACCTTCTCTAAACAAATGACTAGACCATTTGGACAGATTGTGTTTCATCTGTTATTAGGAATTACAATTATAACCGGTAAAGGGGATATCAAGACTTTCCATAATCATCTTCTAGATCAGTGTTTCCCAACCTTTTGAAGTTCACGGCACCCTTGGGAATAACATTAAACACCAAGGGCACCCTTCCTTGAATTAAAAGAAAATTAAGTTTAATATGTTAATTTATTGAAATATTATATAATAATAACGTACACCATAACATAATACAGTAAACTTTATTACAATCACTGAGTAAAAATACATCAATAAATTTTGTTCGATTAATGATTAATGTGAAACTTGTGATTGATGCTTAGAGCACAGATATGTGTTGTCGGGTCTTACAGTTGACAGTGAAACACGCAAATCATCCTCAAGGTTATTCAGTCTATTTCTTGCTTTGCATTTTATTGTCACCATAGCAGAGAAGGCTTGCTCGCATAGATAGGGTGTAGAAAAGGGCAAAAGTGCGTTAATTGCTTTGTTCATTAGGTTAAGGTACTCCTCTCTCCGTTGAAGCCAAAAACTAGCCACCGACGCCTCACTCTTGGTGAGCTTACCTTTGAGTGTGGAATCAGCGCAAAGATCAATAAATTCATCTCGTTCGCAAGCAGTGAAATCTATTTCCTCTGCACTATCTACGAAATCAAATGGTGAGACAACCCAGTCGAGATTCGTAGTGGAAATAGTTGGAAAGTACGCATCTATTGCATCTTGCAATCTTGATAAGTGATCACAAATGCGGTCTTTCAGTTTACCCAGATCTTTATCTCCTGCCACATTAAGAAGAGATGGAAAGTTCGACAAATCTCCTTTTTGAACTGCAGACTTCCAAGAACTAAGTTTTCTTTTAAAACCTTTCATTTTATTGGTTGAGGAGATTATTGTTGCATCGAAACATTCAGTTCATTCAGCTTATGAAAAATATCTGCCAGATACGACAGTTCAAAACACCAAGAATCACTTAGTAAGAGCTCATGAAATGTGTCTTGATTTTCATCCTTAAAAAAAGTTTTTAGCTGTTCTTTAAGTTCGAGAAACCGGTTCAATACACGACCCCGCGACAACCACCTTACTTCTGTGTGAAGTAACAAAGAGGTATGAGCTGCATCCGTTGCGCGACATAACTGTTCAAAAATTCTGCACTTTAAAGGTCGAGACTTCATATAGTTCACCATTTTCACAACTTGGTTAAACACTTCAGCAAAATCTTCATTACACGCTTTCACGACTAATGCCTCTCTATGCAGAAAACAGTGAGTTATAATAATGGATGGATTTTCATTGAGAGCTCTGGCAGTAAAACCTTTAATTTTCCCAGACATAGATGGTGCACCATCTGTACATATACCACAACAGTCTTTCCATGAAAGATCATGGTCATTGAGATAGGAATTAATAGAAACGAAAATATCATGGCCTGTGGTTGTAGTCTCCAGCGGTCTACAGAACAGAAACTGTTCACTAATATCTTTTTCATCAATATATCTGATAAAACCAAGGAGTTGCGGTTTGTCACCAATATCGAGACTCTCATCTACTTGCAAAGCAAATGTTGTATAAGTTTTTATTTTCTCCGTGACTTGTTCGTTGATATTGCATGACATTTCAGATATCCTGCGGCTGATTGTGTTGTTGGACAGAGGAACTTTCGAAATTTGATTAGCTGCTCCTTCGCCAAGTATTGTTGAAACTATAACTTGACATGCAGGGCCAATGATTTCCTCTCCAAGAGTATGAGGTTTCTTTTTTTTAGCTATCAGTTCTACTACTTTAAATGAGGCTTCAAGAGCAGTATCACCTATGGTCATTCTCTTTACCATTCGCACAGCTGTTTTCTTCTCCCCTTCTAATATATGTGAAAAATACATTACCCTTTTCTGTGACACACTAGGATGCTTTGTTGTAAGATGCCGCTTCAGTTTGCTAGGTACCATGGCCTCGTTGCTAAGTGTTTCGCCCCAAACTAAACACACAGGGATAGGGTTTTCCTCGTTGTTATTCCACTTAAATCCATACGCTAAGTAACTGTCCTGGTATGTTCTTTTCTTTCGTTTGTCTTTTTTATGTGGTGAATTCGACGGTCCGTTTAACAATGAACTTATCCATAGCTAAACACTGTGAATCAACGCGAGGAAGACAACTGAAAGCGCCAAGCGGCGTACACTTTTATATATTCATCTGTCGAAGTCTCGGGAATGTTCGTGAGGAAGCGAGTAGTCTCGGGAATGTTCGGCAGGGTATAGCTGTAATGCCATCTGTGGGATACTAGTATAACTGAATTATTGAAATGAATCGACCACTATCACCATCTGCCGTACATGAGAGTAATTGATTTGACTTATTTGATTTCAAGACCTTACAAGACTTAAGGCTTCAGTAGAAGGTATTTTTTTTTGTTTATCTCAATATCTCGCGGCACCCCTTAGCCAATCACACGGCACCCTAGGGTGCCGGGGCACACCGGTTGGGAACCGTTGTTCTAGATCATTGTACAATAGCTCTCAAAGATCGAGGGGGAGTGGAGTCAATTAAATATTAAATCACCATTCAAGTTTAAAACGTCCGGTAAGTCAGGAACAGTTTTGTTCAAAAGCAAGTAAATCCTTTGGCGTTTAACATACATCGCAGCACTTTGAGATGTGACTTTGCACCCATGTAAACATTCACATGGACCAGACTACAAGCTGCATCGCGGACAAAGAGGAAGTACAGCACCTATACATTGATCGTGCCGTGTCCTCATGTAGTGTGTCTACATTTATCACTTCTGCGCTATTTTGGTCAAACAATTACTTGTGTGTATAGAGAAAGTATTCTATTCCACCCCAAAAATTCCATTCCGAGGTTTCACTGAAAATAAATGTTTTGAGGTTCCCTGAGTCCGAAGAAAGCATTTTTAGAAAAAGGTCCTGTGTGTCTGTGGACAACATAGGTCAAAAAGGAAAAGTCCATTAAATACCAAACTTGGTATATAACTCCAAGAATGCGACACGAAGATTTTCAAGAAAATCCACCCACACCCAACTAGTCACCCTCCGTGCTGTAATGGTTGCCACGCTAACTTTATATATCCAAGGTCATGGCTTCCTTCAGAAAGGAAGTACAGCCGTTGGTCCCGTGTCGTACATTTACGGCACGTAAAACAACCTCAAGCGCAAAATTAAGCGCCCAATATAGAATGGAACGCTCAGAACCATAGCAGTTAAAGAGCATCCATAAATAAAACTACATTTATTTATTTCTTTACACCCAACTACCTTTTACATGGGAACATTTTCTAAAAAATGGCACTAACGATTTTAATTTAAACATTGAATATTAAAGATATTGAGATGACAAATAAATGAATTTCTGGTGCACCGTAAGAGATAGGCTTACCTAAAAGTGTAGAGCTCGTTAAAACACACAGTTTGTTATATACTTGTTTCCCCGTTCCTTGTTATTGGTTTCAGTTTTAAAATACTTAAACTTTTCTCATACAGGAAATTGTCAACTCCCAGCCACGCAAAGAAGTGGATTTCAATCCCATAGCGACGAGCTTTTAAAACATTTGACTATCACTTTATGCTGGTGTATTGCCTTCTACTCACAAGGAAGCAAGTAACAAGACAGTTTCTGTTAGTGTTTATCTTGAAGCAGACAGGAGGATAAGGTTTCTAACAATAATTTACTGCAGAGATGTAGAGAAAGTCATGTGAGTGGAACACATCAGATTTTTCTTATATTGAATTTGAACCTTGGAAGACATTCACAGCCATGCCAATTTCTTGCTTAACTCATTTCTGATTGGAATCACACTTTCTTTGTATAATTTAAACAAGTCCACATATTTTATTTGACAAGATGTAGAAAGGCGATTTTCCGACGTGGCATTCTGCTTTAACTGCGCATTAACAAAAGCTGCCTCCATCTGTATTCTTTAAATAAACCTACAACTTGAAATGCTTATTCCTGACGTGCAATGGAAATGTCTACACTTCTAGAGAGCAACAATCTCATGTGCTTCCTTCACATCACTTTCTCTGCAACAAATTATTGTTCATTTACTTCATGCAATTCAAGATAAACAAACGTTAGCAGAAATGCTTCCTTGTAAGTAGAAAGCAAATACACCAGGCTAAAGTGATAGTCAAATTCGGTTCTCTTTGCATGGTCAGGACTAAAATAAAATATATACATCAAACAAATGACATTCCGTTTGAGAAAGGAGTAAGTACTTTAAAATTGAAATCAATAATAAGGTCTTACAGCACAAATTGTCTGTTTAGCCATTTGTGAGAAAAGCAAACGGTAGGGGATTTTCTTGGAACACACTAAACCTAAATGTCGTTCCACTTACAAGTAACAAGAAAATTCTGCTAATGTTTATTTCGATTAGCTTCATGTAGATCAAGAAGTTATCTTTTGCAAGAATAGCTACAGAAAGTCATGTGAATGAAACAGATCACATTTTTACTTTCTCTACACGTACTATATACGTAGTGTATAAAGAAGACATTGCATTGTACCCAAAAATTCGATACCGAGATTTCACCGGAAATATATGTTTTGAGACCCCCTGAATCCCAAAAAAAATTTTTAGAAACATATCCGTGTGTGTGTGTGTCTGTGGGCAGCATAGCTCAAAAACGTTAAAAACCAAACTTGGTATTTAAGTTTGGTATCTTCCAAGGATGCGACACGAAGATTTTCAAGAAAATACCCTCACCCCAAACTACCCTTTACATGGAACTTTTTTCGAAAATTTTGATTTTCTAAAAAACTGACTAACAATTTTGTTTAAAATCCCGTATATTACTGACATTTACATACCAAATGAAATGTATATCTTGAATTTTCTGGGAATAGCCTCTGAAGACCTCTTTATTCTTGATGAATTTTGCCTAACTGCTAAACGGTAAGAGATAGACAAAAGCTTACTGCTCAGAAAATGTAGAGCAGTTAAAACACACAAATTATGTTATAGACATTTTTTTTCGTGGAGTTGATGGTTTTTTGGTTATTCGTTGTTTTTGATTTCACCTTTCAAAAACATATTTTCTCATACAGGAATTTGTCAACTCCTGCCCATGCAAACAAAGGAGCTTCAGTCACATAGCAACCAGCCTTTGACTATCACTTTAACCTATGGTACTCTCTTATTTCGCTTCTACTTAACAGGAAGCAAGTAATAAGACTATTTCTTACATTTTTTTCTCGATTAGCGTGAAGTAAATGGAATCATAAGCTTTTTAACAATAATTTGTTGCAGAGATGTAGAGAAAGTCATGTGAATGGAACACATCAGATTTTTTTTTTTTTTTATTTTCTTTCATTTTGTGTAGAAAGAAGTCACATGGGGACAGATCTGTAGTGTAGGGAGGGTGGGACAAATCTGTGACTCTTGACTTGCGATGTTTCTTATACAGTATGGTGCAAGAAATTCCACATGGGCCAGTCTTATGGTGCTTTTTTCTCAGTTCATTTTCAGCATTTATGGCACACAGTTTTGTGGAATCGTTCACTTCACTTTTGTTGTTTCAGCTGATTGAGGGATCCAGAGCTGTCTCGCGTCAAGTTTTTCTTAGGGCTTCTTGAATCTGTAAGAATGAAGTTTGATCAGTTGTAAACTCTGAAGGGCAGAGAGTGTTTCAAGGCGTTTAAAATGCACATTGTTGTCATTTTCAAAACTTTTTGAGGGAGACAGAGAATGTAAGATCGGTTATAAAGCTCTCCCCATGTGACGCTTTGTTTGCATCTGGAGCGCTCTTCAAGTAACGACAAAGGAAGCTCTTAGTCTTGTAACGGACTTATTTCAAAGCCTACCAGACTTCACCGCAAGTACAGCTTTTGAAAATGTAATTGTTTTCTTGTAGGACAGGAGTCACACTACCAACCGGTTCAAATCCCGGTAGAACATTGCATTTTTCTGTCTGACATCTTTTGATAATTAGAAAAATAATGTGAAGCCAGTACGTTATTCGGCGACTACAAACGCTTTTTTCTACGACCGAGTTTGCGAGGTTATTTCACTTGAGTTTTACGGAATCCACTTTGTTATAGCAGGCCGAGACAAACAATACTGTTGTGTGATGTCCTTAGAGCTGCTGCGTAACAAGCACACGCTTGGTGAACGGCTCAAACTTAACCTCAAATTTATTTCATCTTTCCTTGCTTTTCTTTTGATATCAGAAAATTCTCGTAGAATCAAAAACCATAACTTTACGCTCTTACATAAGAAATAACTATTCGGTTTCATTATGGCGGTGGCTGTCAACAATACCGCGACTTAATCATTTCTCAGCTTTATTTTGGTCTGTTGCAGAACTATCCTTTCCTTGCACATTTAAAGTGAATACATTATAACATGTGGTGTGCTATTGCAAAAACAGAGGAGCACATACTGGCTGGAAGAGATGTGTTCCACTCACATGCCTTTCTCTACGTCTCTCTAACAAACTGTTCTTACAAAAGCTTATTCTTCTATCTACTTCAAGATAAACATTAACAGAAACTGTCTTGTTACTTGCTTCCTTGTAAGTAGAAGGCAATACACTAGCATAAAGTGATAGTCAAATGTTTTAAAAATGGTTGCTATGTGATTGAAATCGGATTGTTTGCGTGGCCAGCAGTTGACAAGTTCCCGTATGAGAAAAGTATAGGATGTATTTTAAAACTGAAATGAACAACAAGAAATATGTTAAAAACGGTTAACTCCGGGAAAAAAAGCATGTAACATAAATGGTGTGTTTTTTGTGTAGTAAGTTTTGTGTGTCTCTTACGATCTACTAGTTACACAAAACTCATTCAGAACAAAGGTATCTCCAGAGGCTATTCCCACAAAATTCAAGATAAACATTTTATTGGTTATGTAAATAGCTTTAATATATGCTATTTTAATCAAAATTGTTAGAGCCATTTTTGAGAAAAGTTTCCATGTAAAGGGTATTTAGGAGTGGGGGGGGGTGTTCTTGAAAATCTTTATATCGCATCCTTGGAAGATATTAACTTAAATACCAAGTTTTGTATTTAACGCACCTAGCGTTTCTGAGCTATGCTGTCCACAGACACACATGGAACTTTTTCTAGAAATGATTTTTTTGGGGATTCAGGGGTCCCAAAACATGTATTTCCGATGAAATCTCAGTATCGATTTTTGGATGCATTACAATAACTCTCTACACACTATGTACATAGTACGTATAGAGAAAGTAAAAAGATATGTGTGCGGATACTGATATGTGAAGCAAATATTTTGTATTTTGGAAATCGAAAAGTTGCCTTTATTGGCTCGAAAATAAAGGCTCTGTAACTAAAGTGTAAAAGTTTGTAACACCATTTTCGGTCCGTTCTTGTTTACGGGGGGAAAAACAAGATATTTTTCCCCATCATAATCTCCTTTTAGCTCGATACACTTTCCCAGCGTTTCTCTAAATGTTTTAAGTCTTCCAAAAAGTAGCATTTCGGAAGATCCTCAAAATATGCGTCTGTTTGGGAGATGACCTCTTCTTTAGACGTGAATCGTTTTCCTCAATGCTACTTTTTCAAGTTTGCAAATAAAAAATAAGTTGGGGCCAAATCTGGTGAATACGGTAGATGTTGTTGTAATTTGAACCTTAATTCTACAATTTTCGCCATCGAAACTGCGAGGGTGTGTGCCCTTGCATTGTCTTCATGGAAGAGAATATTTTACTTTACCAGTTGAGGGCTTTTTTTTTTCTTCTTGAGTTCTGCGTTCAACCGGTGCAATAAGTATGTATAATACTCTCCATTTATCGTTCTTCCTTTCTGCAAGTAATCAATGTAGATAATTCCGCGTGCATCCCAAAAAACCGAGGTCATCACCTTGTCTGTAGATTTCACCACCTTTGTCTTTTTCGGAGCCGGTTCGCCTTTAAAAACCCACTGTTTCGACTGTACTTTTGTCTCTGGAATGTAGTAGTGTATCCATGTTTCATCCACAGTTATGTATCGATGCAGAAACTTATTAGCATAGTGACGTAACAATGCCAAACCAGCTTCCAAATCGATCACATGATTGCGTTTATTCTTCATTGAGAGCAAACGTGACACCCATCTTGCCGAGACCTTTGTCAGACCTAATTTTTGGTGTAAAATTGAGAACACTGTACCCTGTGATATGCCTGTTGCCTCTACTATTTCGCGTACTTTGATTCGTCGATCACTCAAAACCATATCCTGGATTTTGTCAATAATTTCGGAGGAAGTCACTTCTACTTGACGTCCGGAACGATGTAGATGTACGGCCACGTTTAAATTCATTTACCCAATGCAAACGCAGGAGCACATGTGCCATGAACTTGATCCAACTCAGCTTTTATCTCTTTCGGTGTTAAGTCTTTTAATAGAAGTGTTTAATCACCGCACGAAACTCGTTTTTTTCCACATCTTTCTACAGAAGCATATGTTTGTTGATGCAGTCGATGGCAATGAAACCAAATGATGGATATAGCTGAAAGTTTAACTGTCATCTAGTAAGAGACGACGGTTACTAAATACAAACTTTGTAATTTCTTGAACGCCCTAGTACTAGGGTCGGCTGATAAGTCCCGGGCCTCACTCAGATATAGCGCCAGTTACACGGTAGCATCGTATAGTTTAACTCTAGATTAGCTTGTTTAGTTTTCCAATGACAACATTTTAAACAAGACAACTGTAGAGTTTTTACGAAAATGGAGGATTTGGAAAAACAAGCACTGATTAAATACTTCCATTTGAAAGGCTTAACGTCTAAAGAAATCAAGGAGGAAATGGACAGTACATTGAAAAACTTTGCCCCTTCATGTTAAATGATTAGACGGCAGATTAAAGTTGTTTGAGATAGCAGAGGCTATAAACATGTCAAAAGAACGTGCAGGAATATTTTAAGTAATGTTTTGGTCTTTCACAAGGTCTGTGCAAGATGGGTACCGCGTTTGTTGACACCTGATCAAAAGTTGGAAAGAAAAACTGTTTCCGTTAAGAATATGGAGCTCCACCGTAAAAATCTCAATGAATTTTTGAGACGACTTATTATCATGGATGAAACTTGGATACATCACTACATTGCAGAAAGTTAATCACTGTAAAAACTGTGAATTGCGCCAGGGGAACCAACTCCAAAGAAGGCAAAATCAATTTTGTGAGCCAACAAGTTATGGCGAGTGTTTTTTGGGAGGCACAGGGAATTATTTTTATTGATTACTTGGAAAAGGGTAAAAGTATCACTGGTGACTACCACGCAAGCTTACTGCAACATTTGAGTGATGAGGTGAAAAGAAAAAAACCTCATTTGGCATTAAAAAAATGTTTCATCATCAAAATGCTCCGGCCCATCATTCAGACATTGTAATGGAAAAAATGTGGGAATAAAAGTTGGAATTGCTTAGACATTCACCAGATCTAGCACCCAGTGACTGCCACCTGTTCCCAAACCTCAAAAAATGTCTTGAAGGACGAAGATTTCACAGCAACGAGGAGGTCATTGATGAGGTAAACAGCTATTTTGAGGACCTTGATAAATCGCACTACAGAGATGGTTTAATTGAATTAGAACACCAAAATGACAAATGTATTAGCCTTTCTGGAGGTTATGTTGAGAAATAAAGCGTTTTCATTGAGAGCTCCGGGACTTAACAGCTGACCCTAGTATTATCACAGAGAATTCATACTAGTGGAAGCTGGGGAGTTGAGATTCGCTCTCCGATAGGAACAGCAGTAGTTTCCCATTGACCTGTATTTCCTTGGATTACACCTCTTTTAACGCTGTTAAATACAAGCCTCAAGTGTTTTGTTGGCAAAGTGCTCAAGTAATCTGGTATGTGTTTTGCATGGAAAATGAGAAAAGTCACCTGTTGTGGCGTGATGACACGAATGCACGCGTATTGATTGTCAAGCTGAATATCTGGGTTAACATTTGCATACCATGGCCGCCCTTCAGGTGCAAAACCACCCGCTCTCAGGACGTGGTAATTATAGCCTCTTCAGAAAATCAACTGCAAAAACCAACTTATGAATTGTGTAAAATCTAAACAAAAGGCTGATGATGACTTTCTCTACATCTCTGCAATAAATGGTTGTTATAAAGCTTATTCTTTTATTTAATTCATGCTTATCGAGAAAAAAAAATAGCAGAGAGGGTCTTATTACCCCCTTCCTTGTAAGTAGAAACGAAATAAGGGAGTACCATAGGTTAAAGCGATAGTCAAAAGCTGGTTGCCATGTGACTGAAGTTCCTTTGTTTGTATGGACAGGAGTTGGCAAATTGCTGTATGAGAAAAGTATAAGTATTTTAAACTTGAAACTAATGACAAGGAATATCTCAATCACGATAACATGTATATAGCATAAATTGTGTGTTTTAACGAGCTCTACATTTTTTGTATGGTAAGTATTTGTCTATCTCTTACGGTTTACAAGTTATGCAAAATTCATCCAGAATAAACATGTCTTAAGAGGCTACTCCCATAAAATTGAAGATATACATTTTATTTGACATGTAAATATCTTAAATATAAGAGATTTTAATCAAAATCGTTAGAGCCATTTTGGAGAAAATAAACATTTTCCAAAATTCTTCCACGTAACGTGTGGTTTGGGGTGGGGGGATTTTTCTGAAAATATTCATGTCGCATCCTTGGAAGATACTAAACTTAAATACCAAGTTTGGTATTTTACCGACCTTTCGTTTTTGAGTTATCGTGTTCTCAGACACACGGACACACACACACATGAATCTTTTTCTGATTTTTTTTATACAGGGGACCCTAAAACGTCTATTTCCGGTGAAATCTCTGTATTGAATTTTTGGGTGGATGAATACCTTCTCTATCTACATAGTATGTGTAGAGAAAGTAAAAAGATGCTAGAAATATTGGAAGACTTAAATAGCGTAGGAAGGAATCATGTGACAATTTCCACTTCCAGGTCAACCGGCCCAGACCATCAAGGTGATGAAGATCTCAGCAAATAATAGCGTGCTGACACGAATATTCTCTTTCCTCGCCCAAAACGTTTATTGTCACTCTCCTGCACTACTGCTTACCTATAATATTACATTCCATACCAGAAATACACGCGTTTAGTTCCTCTGAGTAGTACATTCCTACCCAGTTTTAATTTTACTACTCATATTATGCACATAGTAAGTAGAGAAGGTATTGTATTTCGCCCAAAAATCTATACCAAGATTTCACTGGAAATATATGCTTCGAGGCCCCTAGAAAGAGATCCGCGTGATGATAACTCAAAAACGAAAAGTCGGTTAAATACCAAACCTGACATTTAAGTTGAGCATCTTCCAAGGATGCGACACCAAGATTTTCCCATCCCAAACTAACCTTTACATGGACACAATTTCGAACATTTTTATTTTCTCAAAAATGCTTCTAACAATTTTTATTAAAATATTACATACAGTTAATTACACACAAATAAAATGTATATCTTGAATTTTCTGGGAATAGCCTCTGAATGACTTTTGCATAAATAATAAACTGTAAAAGATAGATAAAGCGTTCCCACAGAAAAAAATGCAAAATCTCATTAAAACAAACAATTTATCTCATATGCAGTTTTTTGTAGAGTTAACCATTTCCGAGATATTGGTTATTGGTTTCAGTTGTTTCACATAGATAAAACATTTGACTATCACTTTATGCTAGTGTATTGCCTTCTACTTACAAGGAAGCAAGTAATAAGACAGTTTCTGTTAATGTTTATCTTGATTAGCATCAAGTATATAGAAGAATAATCTTTAGTCAGGTCAGTTTGTTGCGGCGTAGGTAGAGAAATTCATGTGAATGGAACGCATTACTTATTTTAAAAAAGTTAATTTTCCTATCTCCTTCGCGTTAATCGAGATGAAAGTCTGTAGGTGTAATATTTCCTTGTAGATACAACGGGATTTGGAAGATGCTGTAGGCTTAAGAGCGATTGCTTTGAAATTCCGTTTTCTTTGCTTGACCAGCAGAAAGAAAAGGAATAACAACTTCCCATTTCAGAAAAGTATAAGTATTAGAAAATTGAATCTAGTACCAAGGAATATCTAGGAAAAGGTTAATTATATGACATAAATTGTGTGATTTAACGAGATCTCCTTTTGTCTTATGGTTTACAGTTATATAAAAGTCATCCACAATAAAGAGGTCTTCAGAAAAGCTAAGACATGCACTTCAATTGTCATGAAAGTATGTTAAGCATATGAATGTTTAATCAAAATCATTTGAGAATTTTTGATCAAATTAAAACTATGGAAAAATGTTGCAAGTAAAGCAGGCGGTTCAGCTTTGATGCGTGCCAAAAGCGCATCATTGAGGCCGAGCTGAAGTTAGTGGCTGAGTACGCGCGTCTACTCTCGCTCAGACGAGCCCAGTTACAACAGTCTGATGTAAAGGGCAATTGGGGTCGTCTTTGTTACTCCAGCAAACAACTCTTTATCTCTTCTCACCCGGAGTTGTCTTTAATTAGGATTGTCCTCTGGCATCTATAGAGTGCGTGTGAAAAATCTACTGTACAACTTGAAAGAATAAATGAGCAAAGTTTCAGTGAAAAGCCCCCGATTTGACTGTGTTGTTAAAGGGGGCTATAGAACAACATCAGTGATTACGCGTATAGTGTTTGTTTGTGTAGCGGAGAAGACATACGTGTCGGTGACACACGTGTGGCGATTGCGACCGCAATATTAACTTTGCTATTTAACATACACATTCTTCTATAAATAATATTTTTGGAGTCAGGAAGCTCAAAACATGTAATAGCGGTGAAATATTTACAAGGCATTTTTGGATGGAAAACAACACTTTCTCTACTAGAAAAAGTAAGGCTAACACTCTATACTCTTAGTTTATACGTAGCTGTACTTCAATCAATCCCCTTGCATTATGGGATTCCTCCAACAAGGAACACACCTCCTTGTGCATGTAAGCGAAATCTGTTGTGTTCAATTCACATAACTTTCTCTAGCTGTTCCATATGCAAAGTATTCTAACTATAGATTATTCTTCTATCCACTTGATGCTAATCAAGACAAACATTAACAGAAATTGTCTTATTACTTGCTTCCTTGTGAGTAGAAGGCAATACACTAGGATAAAGTGATAGTCAAATGTTTTAAAATACGATTACTATATAGTTGAAAACCGTTTCTTTTCATGGCCAGAAGTTTAAAATTCTCGTATGAGTAAAATTTTGGTACTCTGCAACTGAAACGAATAACAAGGAACATCTGGAAAATGATCAACTTCACGAAAAATAAGTCATTAGTGTCATTTTTGAGAAAAACAAAATTTTCAAAAAAAAATGTTTGCATATATAGGATAGATTGGGATGGAGAGATTTTCTTGAAAATCTTCGTGTTGCATCCTTGGAGGATAATACATTTAAACACCAATTTTTGTATTTAACGGAATTTTCGTTTTTAGCTAAGCTATGCACATACACACACGCACACACTGATTTTTCTAAGAATGTGTTTTTTTTAGTTTTCTTATTTATTTATTTTTTGCTTAGAGTGTCCTCAAAATATATATTTCTGGGTGAAATATCGAGATTTTAGGCGTAATACAATAGCTTCTATGTATGTAGGTGATAGAGAAAGTGGCTTGTGTTAGATAGGTGGTCATACGGATCGACCATTTCTTTGATTAGGTGAGCTCAACAACCACTTGCTTCTAGCATAAAGTGATGGTCAAATGTTTTAAAAGCAATGGGACAACTTTAACTATTTTAAAACTCAACTCCAGGAAAAAGAATGTGTATGATAGTAACATTTTCTCCATCTCATTAGCAGAATAACAGGCTATTCCCAAAAAATTGGGGATATACATTCTCTTTAATATACGGTATTTTAATCAAAATCGTTACATTCATTTTTAGAAAGTAAAAATTTACGAAATATTTTCCATCCAGTTTGGGTTGGGGGATTTTCCTCAAAATGTCTACAAAATACCAAATTCAAAATGTGATATTTTACCGACATTTCGTTTTCCTTTATCGTGTTTACAAACACACGGACGCACACGAAGCTTTTTTAAAAATACTGTTCTTTTCGATACAGGGGACTCCTAAAACGTGCATTTCCGGTGAAATCTCGGTATCGAATTTTGGAGTGGAGTGCAATACCTTCTCTACCTACAGACCATGTACTATGTAGAGAAAGTATGATATTTTGTTTTGAGGGCGCCTCACAACGTGCATTTGCAGTAAAAGCCCGGTATCGAATGCAGCATTTCCTCCACGGGAATGGTGGTGACGAAAGGGATGGAATTGTCGCCGGGAGCAAATTATTCCCTGAGTGCCCTCGTCAAAACAATAGCAGCAATAGTCGTATGTACACATGCAATTTCCCACGAGCAGCTTCCATTAAAAGCTTCTCTGTGTCGAGTGTGGCCACTACCGAAGTTTGCTTCTTGTTCCCTGTTTACTGCATGGACTCTATTATCAGGTTGTCCTCATATATGTATAAGCTATATATTTCATGCTGTCCTTATCACTAAACTAACTTCATGTACCCAAGGTCGCGGTTTCAAACCCGACGGACGATTGATTATTTTCGGGCGTAAAAATCCTTAGCATGGCTTCTTTCGGAAGGGAGGTAAAACCGTTGGTCCTGTGTCGTAGATTTACGGCGCGTAAAAAAGGCTCAAATCTGATAAAGAGACCCCTGAGCAAAATTAAACGGTCTTCCACGTCCAATTTAGAATGGGACGCTGGGAATCACAGCAGTTAAAGAGTGCCCATAAATAAAACTACATTTACATTTCTGGCCTTACCAAACATGTATTTTATGTAAACACATGCATAAATTAATGAAACTACGTTTAAGAAGAATAACGACTAGTTATGGGCCCTGGAATAATACGGTGCAAGTTATCAAGTCGTTATAAACATAAACATGTCAAAATTAACAACAAAAGAAAGTCCTTGACCAGTATCATATCAAAATAATTAAAGAGTCGTTGGCTGTATTTACTAAGTTGTAAATGAACTACAATGTTAGCAGATAGATCAAGCAAGGCTTTCCATCCCAGTCAGCAAATGAATTTCTACATTTTAGATTACACTCTCCACTGATACGTTTTGATGGTTGCATATGCAGCGTAACTTAAATACCACACTCCAATCTCAAAACACCTTTTACTTGGAAAATGTTTGCTTACATTCACATTACTTACTCTGTAATTAACAGAAACGATTTCCTTGTACAGGAGCAATGAGCTAAATGTTTTAAAAGCCCGTCACTTGATGCCGTTCTGTTTGCTTAGCCAGGGGAAAAAAAACGAATTTGAAACATATAACAACGTATATCTCAAAACAAAATCTGATGTGTTCCATTCACATAACTTTCTCTAGCTGTTCCACAAACAACACTTTCTTACAAAGCTTATCTACGTCATGATAAACATTAGCAGAACTTTCTTCCTTGTAAGTAGAAAGGAAACACATTAGGCTAAAGGATAGTCAAATCATTTAAAAACTATATGAAACAATTGAGGTTCGGCTCGCTTTCAGAAAACTTGCTTTAAAATTGAAACCAATAACAATGATATTTCGAAAACGGTCAACTCTACAAGAAAAACGTTTATTACATAAATTGTGTGTTTTAACGAGATTTACATTTTTGTGTAGTAAGTTTCGGTCTTTATTTTACAGTTTCCCAGTTATACAAAAGTCATACAGAATGAAGAGGTCTTCAGAGGATGTTCCCAGAAAATTCAAGATATACATTTTACTTGCCATGTAAATATACGGTATTTTAATTAATATCGGTAGAGACACCTTCGCTTTCCAGTAATGCTGCTCACAGATACACACAACAGGCGACTCTAAAGCGTATATGTTCAGTGCGCACGTAGCAGAGAAAGTAAAAGGTGTTTACTCCGGATGTGGGGCTGAACTGGAGCCCAGTGTATTGATCTCAGGCCAGCAGCAACTGGAGTGGGGAAGAAACTCTTCTCTTTAAACATTCGTCGTTATGGATACACAGACATCGCGAGAAAATGACACATTATTAAACAATTCAAATCAATACAAGAAGCGTTCAATATGCCCTTAGAAATCCAAGAAATTCCACTCGTAGCATCGAGTAACCGTCGTCTCTTACTAGATGGCAGTTAAAGTTTCAGTTATATCCATCACGTGGCTTCGTTGCCATAGACGATTGAATCAACAATCGTGTGCTTCTTTAGAAAGATGGGGGGAAAGAACGAGTTTCGTGCGGTTATTAAACACTCACTTCTATTTAAAAGACTTAACACCGAAAGAGATGAAAGCCGAGTTGGATCAAGTTCATGACACATCTGCTCCTGCCTTTGTAACAATTTACAATCGGATAAATGAATTTAAACGTGGCCGTACATCCACAAATGATGAACATCGTTCAGTAGAAGTGACTTCCTGCGAAATGATTGACACGGTTTTGAGTGATCGATGAAATAGTAGAGGCCACAGACATATCACAAGGTTCAGTGTTCTCAAGAAAACACGCCCTCATCTGGCAAAGAAAACATACACTTCCATCAAGGGTGCGCAGTTTCAATAGCACATTTGGTCCCCACTGACCTTTTTATTTCCTAACTTGAAGAAGTGGCTCGCTAGAAAACGATTCCGAAATCCTACCTTTTTGGAAGGCTTAAAACAGTTGTATCCAGCTAAAAGAACATTATGTGGAAAAAATCTACCTAAAATAATTTGTTTTTCTATCTTTTTCCAAGGACTTCTGAAGGCCCCTCGCACCATCGAATGAGACGTCACAAAAAACAGTTATTTTAAGGTTTAGTACTTAACAAAATTACAGTCTATTTCTAGAAACTGCAAGATATACATTTTTATTTGTTATGTCATCTTAGACATACTGTATTTTAATACAAATGGTATATATTTTAGTAAATATTTGAGGCCCCTGGTCCCTGTGTGCGAACGACATAACTCAAAAACGTATACCAAACTTGATATTTAAGTCCAGCATATTTCAAAGATGCCACACGAAAGTTATCAGAAAACCTAGCACCCGAAAATATCTTTCATGTGGTAGATTTTTCCAATATTTTGAATTTAATCAAAATGGCTCTAGCAATTTGGATTAAAGTAGCATGTGTTTAATATATTTTCATGAGAAACAGAATGCCTCTTCATTGTGAATGAATGTTAAACCGTAAGAGATAGACAAACATTGTAGATCTCAATCTGTCACAGCTACAGTCTTTTTCAGAACATGTTTGCGGTTAGAAACAACCAAGTCTTTCAGTTAACTGAGTTGCAAGCAAACAGACATCCCTAGTACAAGGTCGTCTTTTGTTCGCTAATCGCTATTGCCCAGGGTCATCATGTATTGGTACATTTAACGGTTTCCGAGATATTCTTTGCTGTTTCTTTTAATTTTAAACTACTTAAGCTTTTTTCAAACAGAAGGCCATCCATCGATTCATCTCACTTTTGTTTACTCTTGGCTGTGCAAAGCGAATCGAATTTCAATTTTCCACATGGCGACAGCTTTTAAAATGTTTGACTGTCAGTTTATCCCTTATTTCTGTTAATGTTTATCTTGACTATAGATAAAGGGAGTAATCTTTTGTAGAGAAAGTCATGTGAGAAGGTATTGCTTAAGTATAAGACGCAGAAAACCATAGTGATAGTGTTACACGAGGTGTCGGGTGTCCTACCGCAAAGTGGCTCCCAAAATGTTACAGCTTCCTTCCTTGCGAGATGCCGAGTCCAGGCAGGACGAGATGATGGCTGCAATAATATATACTTCCCAACGCTTCTGCCATTTTAATGACCTAAATGCAGTTGCTTAGTGAAACCGCACTTCTTCACCAAATGGGACCGTGTCTTGTATAATATGGGACAACAATTCACTGCAGTATTGTCTAAAAATAATTTTTTCTTTTTCAAACAAATCAATGAACATGACATCTTTCGTATTGTAAGAAATGGTCAGCATCGCTTTTCTATCACCTTGCCTTCTTTGGAGCACATTCACCGGAAGTAACTCATTCTTTTCCACCGTATGATGATGCATCAACGGTGACAACTCGACCGAAAAAATCCTTTGCTTGTTGTCAACGATGAGCAAACACGTCATCCATCCAGCTGACAATTTTTCCATCTCCAACTTGTCATGTAGAATATGAATTGCAGTTCCCGTTAACACACCTATGGCCTCTGTTACTTCGCGAAGTTTCGTTCGACGATCAGCGAGAATCATATCGGGGTATTTTTCATGATTTCCTCAGTTACCACATAATATGTAACGGGCGCTTCTGGGCGCTCCTCATCAAAAGCAGATGTTTAAAGTCATTGAACCATTATCTAACCGTTGTCATAGATGGCGAAAGGACCTACAAACACCATGCAATTTTATTTTTATGTCCTGATAAGTTTTCCCAAAACCGAATCACTGAATGATACTGCACTTTTTCTATTTTAACGAAAACATGTTAAACGATTGACTGAAATATCTGCCGAATCGAAAATAGCTTATGAATCAGTATTAACTTTATTTTGGGGACAAATGACAGTACACAACTTGACTTTTTGAAAGAGATGTTACGAGTTACGTAGTTTTAGCTTGAGAGTGTTTTACTGACCTTAAGACTAGATAATCTGGTCACAATTACTTTGTGAGGACGGCTATAAGTGTATTTAAGCTTACGCATTAAACCCGCTGAAGATTCATTTTGATAATGAATGCTTGATTAAAACGAAAAATTGTAGTGATATTTAATACCCAGGTACACTAACACACACGTTATAGACAACTATAGACATGTCTACCCTGGGGTAAAGAGAGCATGCGTAGTAGACAAATGGCAAGAATTAATCAAAGTACAACTTTATAAGAACAGGAGAAAATATCTAACCGAGAGCGAAATCTCTGTACGAGGTGAATAATTTCATATCTAGTAGAGAACAATAAGTGTATCTCATTTTACTAATAGCATTGTCAGAAATGAAACACAAATCTCAGCGTATACTGTGTTTTGAACGACCCTGCGTTATGTCTCTGCTGTGTTCTATGTTTACATACACCACGCAACGGTCAGCTCCTTGTGTTTAATACAGCTCGCACACCGCCGACCTGCATTCATGCTGGTTTTGTACTTCAAAGAACGGAATTGCAAATACTTAAATGTTTGACTTCTGTATTTGTCCAATAAAACCTAATTTAAATAAAATATAACGTAATATAGTTCAAACCTTGATATGTTGTAAGTCCTAATCAGATAATGTTGCATGAAAACAAAAACAAAAACGTATGGTGACGTAGGTTGTAGTTTCAGAGCGATCCATATTCTTCCCTCACATAACAGCACCTGTTACGTAAACAATCACCGAACATCTCAGATAGGGAATAATTTTCGTGCTAATCAACACAAACAGAAGATAGCAAAAATGATCGTATCAATTGCTTCCTTGTAAGTAGAAGGGAATACACTAACCAAACATTTTAAAATGTGGTTGCTATATGATTGAAATCCGCTTCTTTGCATGAGCAGGAGTTGATAAATTCCTGTATGAGAAATATATCAGAAATGGTGAACCACATAAAATGTATATGGCATAATTTGTGTATTTTAACTATCTACCTACTATTTTTTGCGCAATAAGTTTTTATCTAATTCTTTCGGTTTACCAGTTATGCAAAATTCATCCAGAATAAGCAGTTCTTCAAAGACTATTCCCAGAAAAGTTAACATACCTATACATTTAATTTGAATGAAAACATCTAAAACATTTGATATTGTAATAAAAATCATTACATATTTTAGATAAAATCAAAATACAATGACATGTTTCTATGTAAAGGGTAGTTTGGGATGGGAGGATTTTCCGCCAGTGTCGCATCCTTGGAAGATACTAAACTTATATACCAAGTTTGGTATTTTACCGGTTTTACGTTTTTTAGTTATCTGTTCACAGACAGTCGGATACGAACCTATTCTAAAAGTACTTTTATTGAGCACTTAAACATTTATTTCCGGTAAAATTTCAATATCGAATTGTTGGGTGGAATGCAATATATTCTGTACCTACTGTACGTGGTAGAGAAAGTAAAAATGTATCAAACACATGTTTACTCTTGTTCATCTCTCTCCCTGTATAAACTTATTTGTGTACAGTTAAATATACCCGGCGTAAACACCCTTAGCATGGCTTCCTTCGGCAGGGAAGTAAAGCCATTGGTCCCGTGTCGTAGATTTACCTCAAGCCTGCTAGAGAGGCCTCTGAGCAAAATTAAGCGGTCTTTCACACCCAGTATAGAATGGGACGCTGAGAAGCACAGCAGTTAAAGAGCGGCCATAAATAAAACTACATTTCCATT
This sequence comes from Hymenopus coronatus, assembly GCA_030762935.1. Classification (NCBI taxonomy): domain Eukaryota; kingdom Metazoa; phylum Arthropoda; class Insecta; order Mantodea; family Hymenopodidae; genus Hymenopus; species Hymenopus coronatus. The sequence continues at coordinate 80,823,037 of CM060899.1, forward strand.
TTCAAATACACCAAATATGGTGGAAGTCGAAAAACCAAAATTAGCTAAAACAACGGAATTTGTATAACATTTAAACTATGTTTTAATACGAACTCTCTGACATGTTTAGAGGTAATATATAGCACAACATTAAAATAATAATGTTCTCGGAAAAAATGCAAATGTTCAAAACATTAATATTCCCAGAGTTTTCTGTCAGCTTTATTCTGTAAAGTAGAATATATTGGACATCACTATTAGCGTAGAACATTTACATTTTTACTTTCTCTATACGTACTATGTAATAGTGAATAAAGAAGGTATTGCACTCCACCAAAAAGTTCGATACCGAGATTTCACCGGAAATATATGTTTTAGGGTTCCCTGTATCCAAAAAAAGTATTTTCAGAGAAAGGTCCGTGTGTGTGTGTGTGTGTGTGTGTGTCCGTGTGTCTGTGAATACGATAACTCAAAAACGAAAAGGCGGTAAAATACCAAACTTGGTATTTAAGTTTCGTATCTTCCAGGGATGCGACACGAAGATTTTGAGAAAAATCCCCCCACCACCAACTACCCTTTACATGGAGCTTTTTTCAAAAGTTTTGATTTTCTCAAAAATGGCTCTAACGATTTTGATTAAAATATCTTATATTAAAGCCATTTACCTGACAATGCATATCTTGAATTTTCTGGGAATAGCCTCTGAAGAGTACTTTATTCTGGACGAATTTTACGGAATTTTGAATAACTGCTAAACCGTAAGAGATGGATAAAAACGTACTACACAAAAAATGTAGAGCACGTTAAAACACACAATTTATGTTATACACATTTTTTTCATGGACTTCATCGTTTTTGAGGCATTCCTTGTTTTTGGTTTCTGCTATGAAAAATTTATACTCTTCTCATACTGAAATTTGTCAACTGCTGTCCATACAAACAAAGGAACTTCAGTGACATAACAACCAGCTTTTGACTTCACTTTAACCTATGCTACTCCCTTCCCTCACAAGGAAGCAGGTAATAAAACTATTTCTGGTAGTTTTTTTTGCTCTGATTAGCAGGAAGTATAAGTTTTTTAAAAATAACTTGTTGCAGAGATATAGAGAAAGTCATGTGAATGGTACACATCAGATTTTTACTATGTCTAGCCCATATGGATACAGAAGGCATTGTATTGCACCCAAAAATTCCATACCAATATTTCACTATAAATATGTTTTGAGGTCCCCTGAGTCAGAATGGTTTTAGAAAAACGTGTGTGTGTATGAACAGCATAGCTCAAAAACGGAAAGACCATTCACAACCAAACTTGGTATTTAAGTTTAGTATCTTCCAAGGATACATCAAAACGATTTTGATGTGACAAATAAAATGTATATCTTGAATAGCCTCTGAAGACTACTTTATTCTGGACAAATTTTGCATAACGGTTAACCTCTAAGAGAAAAACAAAAACTTACCACATAAAAATGTAGATCTCGATAAAACACACAATTTATTTAATATACCTTTTTATGTAGAGTTGACCATTTCTGAAATATTCTTTTTATTGGTTTCAATTTTAAACTATTCTCAAACGGGAAATAGCGTTTCGTTGTTTTACTGCAAAGCGAACCGAACTTGTACATATAAAGTAGAAAGAAGAAGTAGAATCTTTTGTAAGAAAAGTTGTTTGTTTAACAGGGAGAGAAAGTCGTGTGAATGGAGCACATCAGAAAACGTGATTAAGTTATTCAGCATGACTTGTGAGGTTCTTGTCGTCTATGCTCTATTAGAAATTATAATTGCATCTTATCAGTATTGACTGTGTTGTCATTGAACATTAGATTTGTTACCTATTTGTGGCACCATGTGCTAGCTCTAAGGAGGGAATACGCGTTACATTCAACAAACTTTCCTTATTCTAGAGAACGGGTATTGGTGACATTTAATGAACACGGTTTGACCTGTCTAGATGAAAACATCACACCTACGCTCAATACTTTGGTAGCACTGCATTCCAGTCTGGCGATACCAAAATGAGCGTATTTAACCTAGAGTTAAATATCTTAAACAACAAAATACATTTCAATTTCGTAAAACGGAAGTGAGATTTGTTTTAAATTGACAATGACAACATCTAAATTATAATCTCTGCTTATGGACAACATTTTACATATTAAATATACCAAAGGAAAGAAAATATATAAGTTTTGTGATATTTTAACACACAGGAGCTATAACGTAAAATATGAAACAATTTAAACCAAAGTAAAATCAAATTTAAAATTATATTTACATAGAACAAAAAATATTATTTCCCGCATGAAATTTCACTTCCCAAATTGGAAGGATTTAAATAAAATGTGACTTTCTCTACCCATTGTGCAACAAATTATTCAGATAAAGGATTTATTGTTCGATAAGAGAAATGAGGGAATGCTCTAGAGTAAACATATTTAAAAACTCGTCGCTCTGTGATGATATTCTCTGTGCACGTTCAGAGAGAAAGATCCCGACTTCCCAGTGTACTTTAATGAAAACCGTTACAGCTGTTTTCAAGGAATCAAATGTTTCATGCAAAGAGTGAGGAGTTTTCTTGAAAATGTTATTGTTGCGTCCTGAGCAACTTTTCCATTCTCAGTTATGCTGTTCACAGACATACGTGTAGAGAAAGTAAAAATTAGCGATTTTTCAAAATGTATAAAATACTATGTGTAAATATTGAGCAAATAACAATACAACCAGAACAACATGTCCTGTGAAAAGTCATTCCCTCGCTCTTAATCGCTCTGTCTCGTGCTTTCTTGGCTTAGTGGTCAGCACGTCGACTTCGCAGTTCGGAGTTCTGGGTTCGCTACGCAACCTCGGGGTTTTATTATTTTTAACGCTAATTTTAAAAATAGATTTCATCATTTTTGCATCAGGGACATTCTTTAGACTGTGCAGGTCACGAAAGAGTTTAAATGTTTGTCCTAGCGCCACTAGTATTGAAGTTACAGCTGGCTAAAGTCGGTTGTCATAAACTTTGACACGTCACAAAACGCAAATAAACAGCAATTTCGAGAAACGGAGGTCAGATTCTTGATCCTCGGCTCTCAAACTATAAGTGTACAAAATTTCGTAGAAATCCGTGATGGTCAATAGCCAAGTAGCCCGGCTGGAACCTGGTTTTGGCCGTTTTCTGAAAAATAAAACTATTTGTTTCTCTGCTCCTGGGCCACATTTTGAATTTTGAAAGCAACCAAAAATTTTAACAAAAAATTAGCTCCCCATAAAAAATATGTTGGAGACTGTATCTTTATGCGTTCAGCAGTTATTCGCGTTGAAAGTTTCGAAAAAAGGTCGAAAATCCAAGCTTAAATTGAAGTTTTTCGTACCGAAGCCCTGGGTTCGAATCTCTATAAGGGTATAGTTTTTTATGTCACCTATATATAGAGTTAACAATTATGGAACTGGATGATTCGGTTTGGTTCTGCCGTTACAACAATGTAATGTATAAAGTCACTTTGAGTAGAGGACTGTGTAGAAATAAAAATCTTAGAGAGAGGACTGGGGTTCGAACCTGCAACCTGTTGCACCATGATCAGTGACTTCACCACTGAGCTAACATGACATTGCGCAAGAGGGTGCAATTTTAGGTACTTTAACACAAAGTAGAAGAAAATGATATGTTGACTCCATTTTTAACGTAATATAAACCGGAGTTGGGTAATTAATATAAGAATAAAATCGTCACCAACAACAGCTGTTCCATGACGTAGTGGCTACAGCCGTAGACGATTATGTTAAAGGTTGTGGGTTCGAATCTCGACGGCTGAGTAATTTTTGTATCTATTAAATTTAATGTCAATTGTTGTAGTAAAGCTAACAAATATTAGTGGTACTTTAACTGAAGCGTAGCCGAGTGACTAAGGTGAAGTTTTCGGTACGAAAAACTTCAATTTAAGCTCTCGACTATACTACTGATGAAGTAATAACCTCTATTTTTTTTATCTTAATCCACAGAGGAAATCACACTGAATAAAATAGTAAAGTCGACAAGATTCGAACCCGCAACCCCCTGCATGGAAGTCAGTGATTCTAGCCACTACACCACGTAGCAGTTATTATTAGTCGCTGTTTAATTCCGTTAATTATACCTGATTCAACACTACAGATAAAGACATTTAAAGAAAGGAATAAAAACGCAATATGTAGCGCAGGGTTTCGAACCCAAGACTCTTTCTCCAGAACCACGCCTCTTAATCACTGAGCTATGGTTCGCTTGACTGACATGTTCTTATTTGTTCTTCTTATGTTCTCTAATTGATAGACACACAACAGGTAACTCCTCAAATTTCGAATTCAGAAATCTCAAATTTCGTTTTCTGTGAGCATTTACCAATCTCTATATAATTTCCATTATAATATAGCTCGAAAACATCTGAAAATACATTTCTGCACTCGAAATAAGCTTCTTCACATTTTACGTCATAACTCGTGTAAAGCTCAAAATTTCGGAAAACGCAGGTCAGATCTGAGTTCTGCTAATCTTCAGCTATCCAACGATATGTCACGTGACTCAATTATTCAATTTACCACCAAATTATTAAACTTCGAAGTTTCTGCAACATGCACACGTTTTACGTCATAACTCTTTTATAAACTCAGATATCGAAAAACTAAGCTCGGTTCTGAGTTCTGCACGTCTTCAACTTTCAGATTCCGCTGCAAACTCAAAATTTTTGGTCGGACCCCAAAAAACGGCAAGACTTGGATTTTCGACCTTTTTTCGAAACTTTCAACGCGAATAACTGCTGAACGCATAAAGATACAGTCTCCAACATATTTTTTATGGGGAGCTAATTTTTTGTTAAATTTTTTGGTTGCTTTCAAAATTCAAAATGTGGCCCAGGAGCAGAGAAACAAATAGTTTTATTTTTCAGAAAACGGCCAAAACCAGGTTCCAGCCGGGCTACTTGGCTATTGATCATCACGGATTTCTATGAAATTTTGTACACTTATAGTTTGAAAGCCCAGGATCAAGAATCTGACCTCCGTTTCTCGAAATTGCTGTTTATTTGCGTTTTGTGACGTGTCAAAGTTTATGACAACCGACTTTAGCCAGCTGTAACTTCAATACTAGTGGCGCTAGGACAAAAATTTAAACTCTTTCGTGACCTGCACAGTCTAAAGAATGTCCCTGATGCAAAAATGATGAAATCTATTTTTAAAATTAGCGTTAAAAATAATAAAACCCCGAGGTTGCGTAGCGAACCCAGAACTCCGAACTGCAAAGTCGACGTGCTGACCACTGAGCCAAGAAAGCACGAGACAGAGCACTTAAGAGCGAGGGAATGACTTTTCACAGTTCCACATTTTCATGGGACATCTTGTTCTGATTCTATTGCTACTTACACAAAAGCTCATTCAAATTGGATAAACACTTCTAGAGCTCTATACTATCAGAAGAATCCACAATTACTTTCTCTACACGTACTATGTACATAGTGTATAGAGGAGGTATTGCACTCCACCCAAAAATTCCATACCGAGATTTCACCGGAAATATATGTTTTAGGGCCCCCTATATCCAAACAAATCTGATGTGTTTCATTCACATGACTCTCTCTACAACACAACAAATTATTGTTAAAAAGCTCATGATTCTATTTACTTCGTGCTAATCAATAACAAATTAGCAGAAATAGTCTTATTACTTGCTTCCTTGTAAGTAGAAGCGAAATAAGGGAGAAGCATAGGTTAAAGTGATAGTCAAAAGCTGGTTGCTATGTGACTGAAGTTCCTATGTTTGTATGGACAGGAGTTGCAAATTCCTGTATGTGAAAAGTGTAAGGTTTTTAAAGTTGAGACTAAAACCAAGGAAAATCTAAAAAACGATCAACTCCACGAAAAAATGTATATAACATAAATTGTGTGTTTTAGCGTGCTCTATATTTTTTGTGTGGTAAGTTTTTGTCCATCTCTTACGGTTTAGCAATTATGCAAAATTCCGTAAAATTCATCCAGAATAAAATAGTCTTCAGAGGCTATTCCCAGAAATTTCAAGATATACATTTTATTTGTCAAATAAATATCTTTAATATATGATATTTTAATAGAAATGGTTAGAGCCATTTTTGAGAAAATCAAATGTTCGAAAGAAGTTCCATGTGGAGGGTACTTTGGGGTACGGGGATTTTTCTCAAAAGCTTCGTGTCCCACCCCTGGAACATACTAAACTCAAATATCAAGTTTGGTATTTTATCGAATTTTCGTTTTTGAGTTATCGTGTTCACACACACACACGAGCCTTTTTCTGAAAATGTGTTTTTACTTTCTCTATACGTACTATGTACATAGTGTATAGAGAAGGTATTGCATTGCACCCAAAAATTCGATACCGAGATTTCACCGGAAATACATATTTTGAGACCACCTGAATCCAAAATAAGCTTTTTTAGAAAAATGTCCGTGTGTGTGTCTGTGGGCAGCATAGCTCAAAAATGAAAAGACTGTTAAATACCCAACTTGGCATTTAAGTTCAGTATCTTCCAAGGGTGCGACACGAAGATTTTCAAGAAATTCCCCCCACCCCCAACTACCCTTCACTTGGAAAATTTTGATTTTCTACAAAATGGCTCTAACGATTTTAATTAAATATCCTATATTAAAGATATTTACTCGACAAATAATATGTATATCTTGAATTTTCTGGGAATAGTCTCTGAAGACTACTTTATTCTGGATGAATTGTGTAACTGGTAAACTGTAAGAGATAGATAAAAACTGTAGAGCAATTAAAACACACAATTTATGTTATATACATTTTTTCGTGGAGTGGATCGTTTTTCAGATATTCCTTGTTTTTGGTTTCAGCTTTGAAAACCTTATACTTTTCTCATACAGGAATTTGTGAACTCGTGTCCATACAAACAAAGGAATTTCAATCCCATAGGAACCAGCTTTCGACTATCACTTTAACCTATGGTATTCCCTTATTTCGTTTCTACTTACAGGGAAGCAAGTAATAAGGCTATTTCTGCTAATTTTTTCTCGATTATCATGAAGTAAATAGAAGCATAAGTTTTTTTAACATAATTTGTTGCAGAGACAGTCATGTGAATGGAACACATCACATTTGTTTCTTTATTGTATTACAAATAATAAGTATGTTGAAAGTTTAGGGGGCAGGCCTCTTTGTTAGTTGACGGGGCAGGTAAGTGAAAAGCTCCAACAGGACAAACACTTGCCGCAAGGACAAGCTGCGTTTACCTGGACGTGAGCTCATCGTGATGTGACGTCATCTCTAAACAACATTAACACAAATTGTCTTATTGTGAGTGATACTCAGATGTTTCAAATCCGTGGTCAGGAGTTGACAAGTTGCCGCACGAGAAACGCTTTTTAAAACTGAAATCAATAACAAGGAATATCTGGAAACGGTCAACTACACGAACAAATTATGTCTACTCTTACGGTTTACCAGATACACATTTCTTTGTCATGTAAATATAAGCAAATTTAATTAAAATCCTTAGAGCCTGTTTTGAGAAAACCAACATTTTCTAATTTTTTTCCATGTAAACGTAGTTGGAGGTGGGGGGATTTTGTTGAAAATCATCATGTCGCAAGATACTCAACTTAAATACCGAGTTTGGTATTCAACGTACTTTTCCTTTTTAAACTATGCTGTCCATACATACACACACACACACACATTTTTTCTAAAAATGATCTTTTTGGATTCAGGGGCTCTCAAAACATATATTTCCGGAGAATTCTCAGTATTGAATTTTTGGATGCAATACAAAAAATTCGATACGGAGATTTCGCTGGAAATACATGTTTTGATGTCCACTGATTAAAAAAAAAAAGCATTTGTAGTAAGTGGTCTGTGGGCAGCATAAAAGACTGTTACATACAGTATCTTCCAAAGATTTCCAAGAAAATGCCCCTGTCCCAAACTTCCTCCACTCGGAAAATTTTGTTTTTCTCAAAAATGGCTGCTACAATTTTGTTTAATCTACTGCATATTAAAGATATTTCCATCAAAAATAAAATGTATATCTTCAATTTTCTGGGAATAGCTTCTGAACATCTCTTCATTCTGGGCGAATTTTGCTGAAGTTGCATAACTGGTAAACTATAAGAATCAAATAAAAATTTACTACACAAAAAAAATAGACCTCATTAAAACACACAATTTATGTGATATATGTTTTTGTTGTAGAGTTGAGCATTTCCAAGATATTTCTTGTTATTGGTTTAAATTCTAAGCTTCTCAAACAGGGTCATCTTTCATTTATCTGTTTTGTTTTACTGGCAATGCTAAGTGAACCAAACTTCGATTGTTCACATAGTAACCAGCTTTTAAAACATGAGACTATCACTTTATGCTAGTATATTACTTTCTACTTACAAGGAAGCAAGTAATAAGACAATTTCTGGTAATGTTTATCTTGATTAGCATCAAGTAGATAGAAGAATAAGGTTTTGTAGGGAGAGTTGTTTAAGAGCTAGAGAAAATGATGTGATATTTTATCACTATTACTGGAATAGTGCAGAGTTGTATTGCAAATCCTTTTGTTTGTGTTTGCTCCTGCATGCAGAGGACAATTAGTGCACAAGTACACTAGCAGTTGGAGACAATAATATTGTAGCTTCTATTTATTATTTCAGTTTTTAGTTTCAAACACAAATTTGCTTTTTGTTTTTATGTCTATATTAAAATTAAAAGCTTAAAGTATAATTGGTGAGAACGTACCTTGTGAATGACATTCTAGCTGACACGTGGCTGTCTCGGTACACTGTTGCCATATTTACTGCAGCACCACATGTTCCACTACTTCCTCTAAAATACCTTCCTATCACAGTTCTCATATGTTAAACTACTGTTCCCCATTTCTCATTAGTTACCTGATCTATTCCTTTCAACATTGCGTCCTTTACCTCACTAAACATAAAAGTTTTATTATTTTGGCTAACATAAGCTCAACTTGTTTATCACGGCTGTAAGACATTTTCACTTGTCATGGCTAGTTCTAGGAGAGAACAAGAGCAATGTCTGTGATATAGTAACAATTATAAATGTAAGTCCTCACTGTGTATAACACAACCAAACTTTTCACACAATCAGATCAGTCATGCATGAGAACGCATGCAAAAATTTCCACTAAACTCGTAGGTGTCTGTCGCTAATGTATTCTTACACTATGATTGGTCAGCAACCTGACGAGCCCCTGCCAGCAGATGACACACCCCACAAGTGTCTATCACAAGGAAATTTCTCACTGACTGTCAATAGAACCTCAAACAATAATAATTCAATTTATACTTCAATAAAGGTCTTCCTACATTCCTTTCAAATGTTGGTAGATGTTAGTAGTATAGATACGCTATCCATTATGGAGTTCTTGTCATGTAACAGATATTGTTGGTTTTCCAGATTTCAATGCTTCCATTGTTCAGTAAAGAATTTATGTATCAAATGTACCTTTTATCCTCAAACACCAGCTTGGAACCAAATAAACACATATTTTTCCTGTCAATAAAAAGGAGTATATCTAAATCAACATGTTTCACTGACTGACACTACAGTAGCAGATAGCTTTGCCACCCTTCCCCTGTTACAGGTGGGGTAGTGCGAAGTAGGTCATGTTTAAGGATAACCTAGAGTGATACATTCCTATCCTGCATTGCCTTTCTCCTGTAATTACATTTTAAAAATGTGTTGTATTTCAGAATGTCTGCCAGTGGGGAATCAGCCGCTGCCAGTCCGGAGCCCACCACAACAAAAGCTGTAACTCCTGAACCAGACAAAAAGCCTCCCTCAGGAAGAAGCACACCAAACGCTGCAACTCCTGAACCGGACAAGAAGTCTGCATCAGGGACAAGCACACCAAATGCTCCAACGCCACCTCCAGGGAAAGCAGCCCCAGGCTTCAAGAGCCAGTTTCGGGCATTCTCAAAGTTTGGCGACACCAAGTCTGATGGTCGACATATCACATTATCACAGAGTGACAAATGGATGAAACAAGCCAAAGTCATAGATGGGAAAAAGATTACAACCACCGACACAGGCATATACTTCAAAAAACTCAAGTATGTATACCTAAAACAGCAGCATAAACAAATACTTAACATTTGTAACACAAGCCTTACATTGCTTACTGAGATCGGTTTCAGGAATATTTTCAATCCTTAATTTTGACTAAATCTTGCTTCATTGACGTCAATGATGGTGTATCACTTGTGGAGGCATCTGGTGCTGGATATATGAACTTCCAGAGGTTGCTGTATGGTGATAAATCAAAATTCATGATGTAGATCTTCTCCCAGACAGAGTTTGTTGTTTTTTAAATCTGGTTACCAAACTTCTTTTTGTCCTTCCTATATATACTAGATTCAAGTCTGAGTATTTAATTGCAGGGATAGGCTCTTTTACATTTTTTGCATAGCAGTGTCTCTGAATGCTGTAGTTGTTTTTGGAGCTAAGTGATGTTAAAATTCTGAAGTGTTTTGTGTGCCCAAGGATGATATGTGAATCTTCTGAACTGAGGTTGGTCACGGTGGTTGTGTGGTTCAGTTTTTTTTGTATTTGTATATTCTCTTGCTTATGGAAGCCATTGTTGGTATTCATTATTCTCCATGGGAATGTATGTTAAACTGTTCAGGACTGCATATTTGCTTTATGTAGTTATCTGTATTCCAAATGTTAGGTTATGTTTTTCTGTTCTGATGTCCAGCCATCCAGTTTGGTTTCTATGGTGAACTGGATTCATTTGTTTTGCATGTTGAGTACATGGTCTGGTGATAATGTCATCTACATATCTATACCAGTTTTTGTTTAGATCTATGTTTCAAAATTATTCATGAACAAATTGGCTAGCAGATTCCTCATTGGTAGCCCTGTTTTCTGTTGATAGCAATGGGGAATCCACTGAAATTGATTTAAATGAGTAATTTTATTAGTTTAAATTTGTCAACATTTATAATTTTCTCAAATGTGAAACTCTCATTTTTTACTTTCTGTACACGTATTATGTACCTAGTGTAAAGAGAAGATATTGCATTCCACCCAAAAATTCAATCCCGAGATTTCACCGGAAATATATGATTTAGGGTCCCCTGTATGAAAAAAATTGGAAAAAGGTCCGTATGTGTGTTCCCGTGTGTCTGTGAACACGATAACTCAAAAATGAAAAGAGATAAAATACCAAACTTGGTATTTAAGTTTAGTACTTCCAGGGATGCGACACAAAGATTTTGAGAAAAATTCCCCTATCCCAAACTACCCTTTACATGGAAAAAAATATGAACATTTTTATTTTCTCAACAATGGCTCTTAACAATTTTGATTAAAATACTGCATATTAAAGATATTTATATGGCAAATAAAATATATATTTTGAATTTTGTGGGAATAGCCTCTAAAGACCTCTTTATTCTGAATGGATTTTGCATAACTGGTAAACCATAACGAGTTAGGCAGATATTTACTACACCAAAAAATGTAGATCACGTTAAAATGCACAATTTATGTCATATTTGGTTTTTTTCCATGGAATTTACCATTTCTGAGATATTCCTTGTTATTTATTTCACATTGAAAATACTTAAACTTTTCTCACACGGAAAGTTGTAAACTCTGGACCCTGTATAGAAATGAATTTCAGCCACATGGCAACCACATTTTAAAGCATTTGACTATCAATTTATCGTAGTGTATTCCCTTCTATTTACAAGGAAGCAAGTAATAAAACAATTTCTGTCAATGTTTATCTTGATTAGCATCCAGTAGATAGAAGAATAAGCTTTTTAACAATAATTTGTTACAGCGATATACAGAAAGTCAGATTTTTTACTATCACTTTAGTGTAAAGTATTTCCTTTGTATCTACAATGAATAAGTAAGACATTAATTTTTGTTTTTATTGCAGTTTTCTCTGTGATACATAATGTGAATGTTACAACTGTGTACAGATACATAATAATACATTAATACAGCATATAGGAATTAAATGCATATATTTGAATACAAAAGAATAACAGGTAAATAATGACAATATTAAATATATGTAGAAAATTAAGAAGTTTGAAAATGTAAAGTAAATATAGGTGAAAGAGCAGCAAGGGTAGCTAGATAAGTAGAATCTGTTTGTCAAAGTATTGTCCCTGGCACAGCCATTTTTAGAAGCTTCTCCCAAACAAAAACTCTAAATATTATCAGAACTCAGTTTTCTGATTTTCCAGCACAACTGTGGAGAAGGAACCATTTTGTTTCTGGCACTGGGAACACCCAAATGTAGGCCTGAATCAGCAGTTAAATATTTGCGGTATTTTTTGGCAACATTCCACTCCATGGAGCTAAATTATGGGGCACCCACTTTGAGGAGCTGAAACACTTGGATTGTTGGTCTTCACTTTTCAATCTCCATTACAGAGTCAGTAACAATATTTTGTGTCTCAATACTGCAACTTGCAATATTTGAGTACCCTAGTAAATTTAAACATACATTTATATCTTCATATATAAGTCAATATCACATATGTTTGGTGTTCATAAATAGTAATAACCTTTAGGTAATATTATCTTAGTGTACTAGCTGATGTATTACTAAGAATAATATAATGTTGGACAATGTTTTATGTATATATAAAATAGGTTACAATATACACAATTAGAACAAACAATACACTTATGTTCAGGCCAGCGAAGCTCTCGGACAAAAGGTTTGCCTGGTTGGCTTTGCTCAGGATACCCCTGATCTCTTCCTATTGGCTTTGAACACACAATGTAATCTTTACTTAAACAGGCACCACCTTAGCTTCTCATTTATGTTTTTGTTACTTTTGTCTTTCTTCACAGTGTCTTCCCTGCCTACCTTAAAGTGATGTTATATGAAAACACACCAATAATATAACATTCTGCCATCTAACATCATCCCAATCTTAACTAGAGACACATAAAAAATTGTTATACACATACATAACATAACAGAAAATATCATGTGTTCCATTCACATGGCTTTCTCTACCTATTCTTGCACCACTTTCATGCTAATTGAAATAAACATTAGCAGATATGGTCTTATTACTTGTAAGTAGAAGGGGAATACACTAGGCTAAAGTGATAGTCAAATATTTCAAAACATGTTCCTATGTCATTGAAATTTGCTTCACTTTGCATGTCCAGAAGTGAAAGAAAAGAGACTTCTTCTGAGAAACGTATATTTTAAAATTGAAACCAACAACAAGGAATATCTCAGAATTTTTATCAAAATTATTTGAGCTATTTTAGAGAAAATCAACATTTTCCCCTGTAAAGGGTAATTTTGGATGGGGAGATTTTCTTGAAATGTTTCTGTCCCATCCTTGGGACATACTAAACTTAAATACCAAGTTTTCTATTTAACCGACTTTACATTTTGAGTTATGCTGTACACAAGGACCTTTTATTTAATTTATGTGATATAAATTTTTTGTGGAGTTAGCCATTTCCAAGATATTCCTTAATTTTTGTTTTATTTTCCAATAATTATAGTTTTGTTAAGTGGAAAGTATTCATTCATTTTTCTTTCACCTGATCAAGCAAAGGCAACATTAATAGCTGTCACTATGTGATGGCAATGAAATAAAATATTTGACTAGGTATGGCTTTTGTCCTAGTGTATTCCCTTGTACTTACAGGGAAGCAAGTAATAAGACAATTTCTGTTAATGTTTATCTTGAAGTAGATAGAAGAATAGGCATCAGTAGGAATAGTTTCCACCACTAATGTGTCACCAATCCACTCTTAATTTAAATTGTCTTAAAAAGTTTGATTGTTTATAACATTTCCAAAATATTTGCAGCTATTGTTTTAAAGTGCCAAGACTAAAATGTCAAAGCCAGCTGTACAACAAAATAAACAAGTACATGACAGCAAGTAGGGAAAGCCATGTGAATACAACAGAAAAGGTTTTTTCCCTAAATTTATGTCTTAAAATGGGATTTTGTCTTTTTCAGGCAACAGAAGCTGGGCATGGAGGAATATAAGAAGTTCCTAGAGGACCTGGCAAAGAACAAGAAGGTGGATTTAGAAGAAATCAAAGGAAAGATGGCTGCTTGTGGAGCTCCGGGTTTCTCGGGTGTTTCTGTAAGTAAAAACCTTCAAGTTCCTGTTATAAGGTTTAGGTTACATAAAGATGAAACTCAAAACAATGTTGAAATGTGGTACTGTACCATGTTTGTGTTCAACTAGGCAGATAAATGTCAAGAATGAATTTCTATTGCATTTGTAAATTCCTAATCTGTTCGCTGTTTGTATTCTATTCTATTGTTATTGCATGGGCTCCTTGCAATTAAATTTTATTCTGTTTGCAAAAGTATTGTAGCATGTCTTCTCAGGTGAGAGTAACATCACTGAAGAGATATTAATGCGTAAGTGGGAAGTCAATTCAACAAACCTCTCAGGTCTATACTCCTGGTGTGTACCAAAGTTTTTAAAATCCGAATCTCTTCAGATACCGAATATTTTTCAAAATACGAATGTATTGAAAATCCGAATGCTTTGAAACATATGATTTTTAAAATCAAAAAGTTTTCAGATTCCAAATGTTTTCTTAAAATCCACATGTTTATGAAATCCAAATGTTTTCAAAATCCAAATAATTTCTGAATCCGAATTTTTTTGATATCCGAATGTTTTTAAAATCCTAGTACTTAATGAATCAATGTTTATAAAATCCGAGCGTTTTCAGTTTCCAATTTTTTTATAAATCCTTATGTTTTTTAGAACCCGAATGTTTTTCAATATCAGATTTTTAAAAATCCGCATATTTTCAGTTTCCAAATGTTTTTCAAAAATCGAATATTTTTGATAATCACATTTAACTAAAAATACGAGTTTTAAGATTCCAAATGCTCTTTAAAATCCCAATGTATTGAGAATCTAATTCTTTTAAAAAGTGTTTTTTAAAATCCGAATGTTTTTTCAAAATCCAAATGAATTTGATATTCAAAAACATTCGCAATGAATCTGACATTCAAAAGCATGCAGATTTTAAAAACATTCGGATTCTGAAAAGCATAAGGATTCATATAATATTCGGATTTTTAAAAAACTATTGGATTCGGAAGGTATTTGTTTTTAAAATCCGAATGTTGTTTTAAAATCCGAATACTTTTTGAATCCAAATATTTTTCAGAATCTCAATGTTTAAAAAATACGAATGTTTTCAGATTGCGAATGTATTGGGAATCCGATTGTTTTTAAATCCAAATGTTTCCAGATCCAGAATGTTTTGAGAATCCGAATGTTTTTTAAAACATGGATGCTTTTTTTAAAATCCTAATGTTTTTGAAACCCAAATACTTTCTGAATCCGTATGTTTTATAAAATCCCAATGTATTGAGAATCAGAAAGTTTTTCAAAATCCGAATACTTTCTGAATCCGAATGTTTTCAGAATAAGAATGTTTTAAAAATTCGAATCTCTCCTGATACCAAAAATACGATTGTATGATGTTTTTAAAATCCGAATGTTTATCAATAAAAATAACTTTTCAGATTCCGAATTGTTTCTTAAAATACAAATGTTTCTGAAATCCGAATGTTTTTTTCAAAATCCAAATACTTTCTGAATCAGAATGTTTTTAAAATCTTAATACTTTATGAATCCATGTTTGTAAAATCCGAGCGTTTTCAGATTTCGAATGTTTTTTTAAACTCCGAATGATCTTAGAACCCAAATGTTTTTGAATATGAGATTTTTTAAAATCTGAATACCTTCAATTTCCAAATGTTTTTCAAAATTCGAATGTTTTAAGATTCCAAATGGCTTTTCAAAATCCGAATGAATTTCGTATTAAAACATTAGAAATGAATCTGAAATTCCAAAACATTACGATTTTTAAAACATTCTAACTTTAAAAACATTCGGATTCTGAAAATCATAAGGATTCAGAGAATATTTCGATTTTTAAAAAACTATTGGATTCAGAAAGTATTTGTGTTTTTAAAATCCGAATGTTTTCAGATTCCGAATGTTTCATTGAAAATCAGATTTTTAAATATCAAAATGTTTTTTTCAAAATCCAAATATTTTTCAGAATCTGAATAATTTAAAAATACGAAGGTTTTCAGATTCCGAATGTAGTGGGAATCCCATTGTTTTTAAATCCAAATGTTTCCAGATTGTTCTGAGAATCCGAATGTTTTTGAAAACATGGATACTTTTTTTTAAAATCCTAATGTTTTCGGAATGCGTATGCTTTTTAATATCCAAATACTTTCTGAATCCGTATGTTTTATAAAATCCCAATGTATTGTGAATCCGAATGTTTTTTGACAATCCTAAATGTTTTTATAAAATCAAATTCATTTCAAAATCCAAATTTTTTAAAATTACAAATATTTTTCAAACTCCGAATGTTTTTAATATCAGATTTTAAAAATATTCCGAAAGAATCTGATATAAAAACATTCGAATTCTAAAAACATGCCGATTCACAGAGTATTTGGATTTTAAAAAACATTCGGATTCAGAAAATATTTGGATTTTTAATCCGAATGTTTTTGGAGTTCAGCATATTTTTAAAATCCGAATAATTTCTGAATCCGAATGTTTTCAAAATCCGAATGTCTTCATATTCCGTATTTTTTCTAAAAATTCAAATGTTACTGAAAACCTACATCCGAATGTTTTAAGAACCCCAACGTTTTGAATATGAGATCTTTAAAATCACAATGTTTTTCACAATTGAATGTGAATGTTTTTTGATCAGATTTATTTCAAAAACAAAATATTTTTCAAGAATTATCCGAATGTTTTTCAAAATCTATATACCTTCTAAATCCGAATATTTTTGAAATCCAAATGTTTTTAAAAGCCGAATGAATGATATTAAAAAAGTATCTAATACTGAAAACATTCGAATTTAAAAATTCAGAAAAACACGCATTCAGAGTATTCGGGTTTAAAAAATTCGGTTTCAGAAAGAATTTGTATTTTTAATCCGAATGTTTCCAAAAATCCGAATGTTTTACATTAAGATTTTTAAAAATCCGAATACTTTCTGAATACGAATATTTTTTATAATCCGAATGTTATTGAATGTTGTTTTCAGAATCCGAAGGTTTTTAATATCCGCTTGTTTTTTTTAAAATCCAAATACTTTCTGAATGCGTATATTTTTTAAAATTCCAATGTTTTGAGAATCCGAATGTTTTTCAAAATCCGAATGTTCTTAAAAACAATTTTTAAAAATCACAATGTTTTGAAAAATCCACTTTTGAAAATTGGAATCTTGTTTTAAAATCCGAATGTATTGAGAGTCCGAATGATTTTGAACGTCAGATTTATTTCAAAATCAGAATGTTTTCATATTGCGAATGTTTTTAAGTCCGAATTTTGTTTTAAAATCCGGTAGGTTCATAAAAATCCGAACGTTTTTCAAAATCCAAATGTTTTAAGATTCACCAATGTTTGTTATCAGATTGTTAAAAATCTAAATATTTTCAAATTCCGAATGTTTTTCAAAATCTAGATTTCAAAAACATTCGGATTTTAAGAAGATTCAGATTTTCAATACATTGGAATTTTGAAAAGGATTTGTAATCTTAAAACATGGATTTTTAAACAATTCGGATCAAAAACAATCGGATTGTCAAATAACATTCGAATTTTGAAAGACATTTGCAAACTGAAAATATTCGGATTTTTAAAACGATTCAAAATCTGAAAACGCTCCGATTTTAAAATCATGGATTCATGAAGTATTTGGATTGTGAAAAACATTCGGATTCAGAAAATATTTGGATTTTTAATCCGAATGTTTTTGAAATCAGCAACTTTTACAATCTGAATACTTTCTGAACCCGAATGTTTTTGAAAATCCGTATGTATTGGGAAGACCAATGTTTCTTGACAACCCGAATGTTTTTGATCAGATTTCAAAACCGCATATTTTTCAAAAATGTTATTCGAATGCTTTTTCTAAATCCGAATATTTATGAGATTCAAATGTTTTTTTTTTTTAAAATCCGAACGAATCTGATAGTCGAAAACATTCGACTCTTAAAAACATTCAGATTTTAAAAACATTCTAACTTAACAAAATTCGGAAAAACACACATTCAGAGAGTATTCGGATTTTAAAAAACATTCGGATTAAGAAAGCATTTGTATTTTCAATCCGAATGTTTTAAGAACCGGAATGTTTCTAAAAATTCATACGTTTTCAGACTCGGAATGTTTTTTGACATTAAGATTTTAAATATCCAAAAGTTTTAAAATCCGAGTACTTTCTGATTACGAATATTTTTCAGAATTGGATTGTTTTAAGAATACAAATGTTTTCAGCTTCCGAATGTTTTAAGAATCCGAATGTTATTAAATTCAAATATGTTTTCAGATTCCGATTGTTTTGAAAATCTGAATGTGTTTGAAAATATGAATTTTTTAAATCCGAATGTTTTTAAAAGCAATACTTTCTGAATCCGTATACTTTTTAAAATACGAATGTTTTTTAAAATTTCAATATATTGAGAACCCGGATTTTTTTTTCAAAATCCGAATGTTTTCCAAATCAGTTTGAAAATTCGAATGTATTGAGAATCCGATTGATTTCGAATATAAGTTTTTTACAAACCGAATGTTTTTGAAAATAATATTCATTTAAAAATCCGAATGTTTTCAGATTCAATTTTTCTTTCAAAATCCGAATGTATTGAGAATCAATTTTTTTAAATCCGAATGTATATAGAAAACAAGGATTCAGAGAGTATTCGGATTCATAACATATTCGTATTGTATCCGAATACTTTTCAGAATTCGAATGTCTTTAAATGCTTTTGTTTTCAGATTCCGAATGTTTTATTCAAAACAGAGTTTTCAAAAAATCCGAATACTTGCTTAATCCGACTGTTTTAATTATTTTTTAAAAATACGAATGTTTTCAGATTCCGACTGTTTTTCAACAGTCGAATGTATTGAGAATACAAATGTTTTTGAAAATCAGATATATATATATGTAAATCCGCATGTTCCGAATGTATTGAGAAAATCTGAATGTTTATAAATCCGAATGCTTTAAAAATTGATTTTCAAAATCCGAATGTGTTTTCACAATCCTAATGAATTTGATATTAAAATATTCGGATTTTTAAAAACATTCAGATTTTATAAACATTCTAATTTTAAAAACATTCAGATTCTGAAAAACATACGGATTCAGAGAGTATTCGGATTTTAAAAAAACATTCGGATTCAGAAAGTTTTGGGGTTTTTAATCTTAATGTTTTTAAAATCTGAATGTCTTACTGATGGTCGTCTCCTTAGCGCGGTGGTAGTGTTGCTGCTTACCAAGCGGGAGACCTGGGTTCGATCCCCAGTACCGGCGTGGGGATTTTTCCCCCGCTGGGAGACCTGGCCCGGGGTGCAATCAGCCTCGTAAGGTCCCTGGGGGGCCAATTGAGGAGCTACTTGATGGAGAAGTAGCGGCTCCAGGTCGCGAGGACCGCATTAACCGGCCGGGGGGGGACTCGAGGCGCTGACCACGTCTCACCCTCCAATACTGCATCCCATCCATGACGTCTGTAGTGGACCGAGATGGGGGACGCAGCGGCCGGGCGGTAGGCCAAGGTTCCCCGTGAGCTGTCGTGCCATGGAGTTATAGTTATGAATGTTTTACTGAAAATCAAAGTTTTAAAAAATCGGAATGCTGTTTTAAAACCCGTAAACTTTGTGAACGCGAATGTTTTCAGAATCTGAATGTTTTTATAAATACGAATTTTTTCATATTCCGAATGTATTGAGAATTCGTATGTTATTAAAATCCGAATGTTTTGAGAATCCAAATGTTTTTTTTTTTCAAAATACAGGGTTACTACAAAAGAAAGCCAACCTCAACTGTTCTAAAATGTCGTTGGACAACAGTTGCCGATTGCGTTCTAGCAAATTCCAACACGCAATATGCCTTTTCCACAGGATTTTCCGCCATTTCAGCTTCTGCAACAACAAACAAAACACTACAGCGTTACCAATAGTAACAGTCGAAACTTTGAGAGTTTCTCAACACACCTCCAAAGTAATTAGGTTGCTATCTCTAATAATTTTTGTTTTACAGGCAGTTGAAGTTGTCTATTTCTTTTGTAGTAACCCTGTACAAATTCTTTCTAAATCCGAATGTTTTTAAAATCGGAATACTTTTTGAATCCGAATGTTTTTTAAAATCACAACGTATTGAGAATCCGAATGTTTTTGAAAATCAATGTTTGAGAATCAGATTTTTAAAAATCCGAATGTTCAAAATCCGAATATTTTGAGAATCCAAATGTTTTTGAAAATGCGAATGTTTTTAAAATCCGAATACTTTCTGAATCCGTATGTTTCTCAAAATACGAATGTTCTGAGAATCCGACTGTTTTGTCAATCTAATTTTTTTCAAAATCCGAATGTTTTTGAAAATTCGTATATTTTATAAATTCCGAATGTTTTTAAAAATACGAATGAAAAAAATAATATGCGGTTTTAAATCAATTCTTTTTAAATTCGAATGTTTCATCAGAATTGTGTTTTTTTTTCAAACCGAAGCTTTTATATGCGAATGTTTTTTTATTCAAAGGTGGGAGCTGCAATCATATACTGCTGAATGAGCTGATTGTAGGTGTCCAACGCTGTAACAACCCTTACCAGCCTTTGGGTAATATTTCAAATGTTTTTCCCGAATGTTACCAATCAAAGAAACTTAGATTTTGTTAACAATGACACTTAAAACATTTTACCATATTATGATATTCTAATTTTGGCAACATGTTACAAACCTAAATTATTTTCTTTTTCTAGCGGAATTTTAGTGGACAGAGTTGACGAGTTTGTTGCCAACCAAATTAACTTTCCATATGTTTTATCGAATTTCGAGATACTATATTTTGCAATGCTTGTTATCAACCTAAATTGTTGTTACAAATCAAGGAATTTCCTACTGAATAACAATTATTGCAGATTTAGACATGCTAAATTTGGCAACATATTATCAACCTAAAAAATGTATTTTTGATTACCTAACAGTAAAGTATTCTAGCATGTAGAGTTGCAACATATTTTGTTACCAACCTTTCCGGAAAAAGCTTTTAGCAGTTGACAGCTTATTAGCAACTAAACAAAGTTTGTGCAAAAAAATATATTAGCGGATTCTGATACGCAAATTTTTTCAATATCCTTACCAACCAAAATTATTCGTTCGATTAGCAGCATTTCAGTGGATAAGTTACTATCATGTTTTGTTACCAACATAAATTATTCATGTGTGATTAATGGTAAAAATGTTTCTAGTGTGTTTTAGTGGGTACAATTGGCAATGTACTTTGTTACCAAATAAAGAAACTTTCCGCAAAAAATCAATTTTAGCAGTTTTTGTAAGTGTGTTAAGATATTCATTTGACCTATCGGTAACTTTTTTCCTAGTGGGATTTCATTGCACCCTGTAGGCAAAGGTTTTTAAGTTTGAATTTTGGGCAAATTCTTTTATTTTTGGAAGGGTAGGACTTTGTTTACTTTTACTTAATTCACCCCTCACCAACCATTTTGTTTCCAACCAAAGAAACGTTTTGCTACAAAAAATTATTGGATTTTGAAATGCTAATGTTGACAATGAATATTCACCAACCTAAGAAATTGTATTGTGAATTTCTAGTGCTAAAATTTTAACAGCAGAATTTCAGTTCGGAAGATATGGAATATATTAGGTACCAACCTATTCGATTCAACCTAATTGGTATTAGGTGTAAATATTTTACTAGTGGGAAAAGTTGACTACATATTTTGTTACCAACCAAAGAAACTTTCAGCAATAAATCTGTTTAGCCGATTTTGAGATGCGAAGTTTAACGTTTATTTACCAACATAGGAGATATAAGTATAGATATAGTCTATTGTATTCCCTCATGCAGAACAAAGTAATAAGACCATTTCTGTTAATGTAATTTAAAGGTCCAGTTAATTGCTATATTTTTTTTTTGTCTTATTAGCTGTATGTATTAAATTTCATTGAAATGATATACATTGTTGAGGATATCTTCAACAAATTTGCAATAGAAAAGCCCAGATTAGAGAAGTATAATCCTTTTTGTTTGTTTGTTTGTTTGACAGACCCCTGGGAAGCCAGCTGGTGCTGTTGATCGGCTTACTGACGTCACTAAATATACCGGTGCTCATAAACAGCGATTTGACGAGAGTGGCAAAGGCAAGGGCATCTCAGGAAGAAAAGATGTTGTGGATACTTCAGGATACGTACAGGGATACCAAAACAAAGACTCGTACAGCAAGAATCATTAGCAGCAGTGACTTGTGACAAAGTTCCGTACTTAGCTAGGTTACTCAGGAATCTTTCTTTGTATACCAGATGGCTGCACAAGCTTGTGATGTCACTCCCAGGTTCAAATCCTATGGGCTAGGCTTTTTTGTGGTTTCCCTCAGCTGCAAATCTAAATACTGCATTGGTTCAAAGTTCACCTTCAGTCTAAGACAGCGGTGAAACTGCCAACCTGTAATGTCTGCCTCAAGAAGTCATGAGTTCTGGGGGAAATCAGAGAACCCAAAGAAAACCTGTTCCTGCGCCACAAATCCCACATGCATCTCTTGGTGAGAGGCAAGTGGTTCAACTATTTGGCCATTTGCTTAGGGTGAGTTACCCAAATAAGGTTCCCTTATCCTGAGGAGACAAATGTCAAGTAACTTTTATTCCCTGAGATCATTTTACAAATTCTGTAACCTAGTTGGTCATATTGGATGATGAAAGGACGTTAAGCTGAAAATAGCGACTTTCCAGCTAGACATGATGGTGTGTGCTTGTCACATAGCACAGTGGTATGGTCTCAACTCTTCTTACCATCTGCTAATCCTTGTTTCTTATAAACTTGCCCTCATTGCATAATTGAAACAATACATATTGTACCACGGAATTAAAAGGTAAGAAGGAACAAACAGAGAAGAAATATTGTGAAAAGAGTAAAGATACAAGGTCCAATGCCCAAGGCAAAGCTATTTGGTTCAGGGTGATATAGAAACAGTGTTAAATAATAAGGCATGGTCACGTAAGGAGGAATGCTTGTATGTTCGATGGCAGAAAATTTCAAACAAAAGAAATAAATGAGTTCAACTGTGAACACCAGCCCTGAGTCTTCCATAAGCTCAACATCACGTGAGATTCGAAACTCGAACCCCTCTAAAGCAAAGGATCCTCCTATAAGCACATATTTTAGATGCATTAACTCTTCTTACATAATATATTTGATCCATGTAAATTCTCTTCAGATATATTAACATAAATGTCTGTAAAATAAGAGCTGAAGTTTCCTGGAATGTGATGATGGCACAGCCTAAAAAGGGAATCCTTTCACACCAAAATGACCAGAAAAGCCTACTGCCACATTCCATGCGAGTGCAGGAGCAAGTGAATAACAGTCTGGTATAGCAGCCTAAACACCTAACAAGCAAGTACGTGTTTCAATGTTAACTCCATGCTTCTCAATCTTCTGAAACAGGGTTGCCAGAAACAAATTGTCACTTACAATGTCATTCAACTAGAAAATTCCCTTAAACACCTACATTACAATACTATTTTGGTTTTACAAAACACTCATTTAATGGTCATTTGTGCTGCATTTCACAAAAGTGAGTCACTGAACAAAGATGTCTATTTTAAGTAATTTTAACCTGCAATCTGAGATTTCAGAAAGTCTAGAATGTTTTATAATATTTCTGTTATTGAAACAGTTTTCTGGTATGAATGGTAACCTTGTTATGAAATGGTATACATCCACCACACAATTTCCAACTTTTTCACCATCAGCATTTTATATAAATTTTGAAAGTTCTGAAGCTGTGCAACACTACTGATAAGTTACATTAACACACTACACTCAATATTGTGTAATGATAAAACATTAATTGCCTTCAAGCTATACAGAAAAATACACCATATACAATTTAAATTTATATATTTCCTCTGCAGTAACTTAAATAGAAGAAAAACTGTGGAAGTTACCATATACAAATTACAAATATTGAGACTTTGACCAATAAATAAGAATTCTCTTATGTTAACCTTCATCGACATGTTAAAGTGGGGCAACTCCCCGCCAGCAGGGAGTCAACTTAACAATGACACCATCAATTCCAAAGCAACAAAGTCTTTTTGCATATATTACACACACCTTTTCTTGGGTGGTAGATTTCTGGGGAAACAAGGGCCAGAATTTGCCCATCTGTCTTTCTTCTACAGTGTTGCCAACCAAAGAATGATTCTTTCTTTCAGATCCTCATCTGTTATGGTGAATAAATTAAATAAATAACCCAAACTGAACTCTGCATGTTTTGCAATCTGATCTTTAATTCAGCTTATAAATAAGAAAGCATAAATATTATGCTTATTTTCATTCATTGATGACCCATGGAACAATATATTGGGGAAATTCAGTAAATGTAAAAAAAGGTAATAAGAATAATGACTGGGGAAAGACAATCAACTCACTGAAAAAAAAAATGGCATGTTATTTATGGACGCTCCTTAACTGCTATGGTTCTCAGCATCCCGTTCTATTCTTGGCATGAAAGACCGCTTAATTTTGCTCAGAGGCCTCTCTATCAGGCTTGAGGTTTTTTTACATGCCATAAATCTATGACACAGGACCAACGGCTTTACTTCCCTTCCAAAGGAAGCCATGCTAAGGATTTTTACACCCGATAAAATCCATCGTCCTCCGCCGGGTTTGAACACGTGACCTTGGGTATATGAAGTTAGCATGGTGACCATTACACCACGGAGGGCAACATCAACTCACTGCAAACCACTTTTGAAAACGTTGGAATTTTACCATTAGCCTGTGACATTTGTAATAAATAACCCAGAAAAGTTTACAGATATTCATAACAGAGAGACAGGACTCACATAAACCAATAAATAATTTGCAGTTATTCCAAAAGGGGTTTACTACAAAGGAATAATTTTGTTTAGTTCATTTCCCTCTTTTATGAAAGAATTGCAGTTGAACAAAAACAAGTTTAAATCAGAATTAAAATGATACCTTATTACTCACACCTTCTATACAGAGGAGGATTTCATTCAATCAAAAAACACTGTTGTAAATATAATAAACATAAATATTCTGAGTACGAGTAGGTTTTTGGAAACAGACATGTAATTGAAAATTATGCAAAACTGACATCTCTGAAAATTCATTGTCAGAGTTATTATTTGTAAATAAATGTATTAATAAGTATAAATGTATGTACTTATTGACATGATCTATATCCTAGAGCTTGGGCATAAAGTCAAAATAGGATCTACAGATTGCAATGCTATGCTGAATTATTAAATGAAACACATGTGCATAAACTCTGGGATTTACAGACAGAATGAAGTCTCTAGATAAGAGGGCGTATAGCATACTTCATGTCTTTATGTTGATGCTCTTCTCTGCTTCTAAAATTGTGAAGCATCCAAGAAAAGGTGTGCTCATGGTATGAAGTGCTATGTTTCGTTTCCATGACTATAAAACATAAAACAAAAAACCTCTGATGTAGAATGGAAACTTCCACAGTTTCTCCTGAATTTAAATTATGATTCAAAATTTTACTTTATGCTGCAGAGAAAATATATAATTTTAAATCTGTTATTCATTTGAGTAGACCCTGTGTGATAAAATTAACTTTTTCTTATTTCTCTGTATTTATGAGAAGAATTTCATTAGACAAAAACAGCATAAAGCATGCTGAAATTTAGTATTATTTCCAAAACATAAATTAGAAAATTGGCATTTCTTTTTTGTCAGCAGATACCACCCTGTTTTCATATTCTGTAATTCTATTCTTTAAAACACATTTGAAATATTAGAAAAATTAAAACTGTTTATTGTTATTGGACAAAACAAGTTTATGAACAATTTTTATATCTAAGGTTTTCTGATCATTTATTAACTAGTAGAATTTACAGAGCAATGACATATGTATATAAAGCTTGCTTGTAGAAAAGTATTTTCTGTAAATATTGTTTGTTTAGAAGCTTTACATAGCACTTGTATTCTTGTGACAAAACCTTCAGATAGCGAGTGATTTTCAGCAACTTACACTGTCATGTATCTTTATATCTGTCACAAAATACCAAGTAACAGTGCATTAAACAGTCTTACCAATAGATATTTCTTATTGCTAATTTAATTTTTCTTAACTGCTATGGTGGGAAAGTCCCATTTTTTAGCTTCTGGATCAGATGGGTGATCAGTCCAATGCTTGGTATGAGAGTGAGGTACATGTATGTGGTGGAATGAATGTAGAGAACCCATCCAGACACATGGTACTGAACCTGGGCCACCTTGGTGAGAAGCAAGTGGTCTAACCACTCAGCCAGAGTCCTAATGCTGCCACAAAAATTTGTAAGGAGAGTAGAAAAATAAAAGAACCATCTTTGCACCTGAAAGCTGAAATGCCATTCTCAAAATTGAGTTACTGATCATCTAATTTGCCATCAAGTTGGGAACGAAAAGGAGCACAATTTTCAGAAAAGAGAGGAAATTCCAAAGTTATACATTTTTCTGGTTACCAAACAATAAAGGTGGTGCATGGCAACATTTTAACTTGAATAATTACGTGGTGTAGTGTTACCAAGATTACAGATTCAAACATGACAGAGGGTGACAAAAATCCTAAAGGCAGTGGCCCCATATAATATTTCTTTGCATGTAAAAGAACCCCAGACCTTGAAAGAAGAAGGTTCCTATCTGCAGATCGTGATTCTGTCCTACAATACCCTTTGCTCCACTTAGGAGTTACAGCCAACTAATTAATATTAACAAAATATATACATTTTGGATTTTTTGTTGGTTATATTGTAATGTTAAAATTGTATGTATAAATGATTTATTTGTTGCCCCTCGACATAGCTTTAGGCAGCTACATGTCCAGTCCCATACCATTACAGGATCAGGTGACAATTGTTGTATTATCTCATCTGATGATAAGTTTTAACTTATCTATCTCCGGTATTTAGTGCTTAGGTTAAACTCCTGTACATAGACTTCATGGGATAACAACTGCGTAAATTGTCAGGGGACTTACTCAAGTAAAAAGTGTACCTGTGATTGTACTCCATCCCAACCAATCAGATGTGACTGTTCGTGCTGCTTTCAATTTGTTCTTGATCATGTTGAGAGGTCTTATCACACATTCTAATTTCAATGCCCTGCTTTCTTATCCTGTTACATTCAGCTCACAATAAAAGTTGGTTAGAAACTATGAGGTATTAATGTAGTTATTTATTTTGTATTTTACAAAAATATTTACAATTATGGAAGGAGAAGGTTGGAAGAGATAAACTTTTTATAAACCAACAAGAAACACAAAATAATAATGAATGTGTCAGTTTATTGAATAACTGTTAGTAAGGGAATAAATGAAATAAGTTGTTCAGAAACAGTAGTGGATAGGATAAAAAAAAAAGAAACAAATGCAAGCAGCTGTAAGAAGGCCATTAAATAGAAAGGAAAAAGGGTGAGGGAAACAAAACACACACCATTCAGTTTTTGCTGTTTCAAAGCATTCCACCGAGATGAATGCAATTTTGTCAAGAGTAACCACTGATGAGGCTGTACAAAATTAAAACCTTTATTATATCTCCATGAGTAGTGGCTCCAGGTCGTGAGGACCACATCTCACCCTCCAATACTGCACCCCATCCATGACGTCTGTAGTGGACCGAGATGGGGGACGTAGCGGCCGGGCGGTAGGCCAAGGTTCCCCGTGAGCCGTCGTGCCATGGAGTTATGTTATTGTAACTACAAGTGCACGTGAAAATAAATATGGTACAATAGCAGTGCAGATATTTCACAAGCTCACGTTTTGCCTTCTTACAACTCAGAGGCTTTAGATACAAACTTGCAGTAAAAGTAAAGCATTACATACACTAACTCATTATTAACAGCATTAAAATATATCTATTTGGAAGACTGTATTCCATAACACAAACTAGAACTATATTAATGCTTACAAACACTACAAAAAGTAAAAAGGGCTGGAACCTTAAGTTATTTAAAAAACATTTGATCTGGAAAGTAATAAACAGTTCTTTAATGAAAACTACATAACTAAAAGTTGGAAAATCAATGAAGAAATGTTGCAGCTGTCTCTAAATGTGTTTTCTTTTTCATATTACCAGCATGTTGTGCTATTACATTAGATGCCTTTATGTCACAACATTTATGTTAACCTTCAAAAATGTGTCACTGCCGTTTGTCTTTTGTATATAAACAAGTGTTTGCTATTGTGTAATATTTAAGTAAGTGTTCTTTCAATGCGATCGTAAACATGATGCTATTTTGTTAATTAAGAAAGGAAATATATATATAAATAAAGAAATATATCATTGAAATGTTTATGTTATTATTTTCTTTCCCTTCATTTCCTTATATGGTGCCATCAGATTGAGCAGCCATGTTCTTGGGTCTCAGGAGCACATCATTCGCTTGATTGTTTACTTTCTCTACACGTACTATGTACATAGTATATAGAGAAGGTATTGCACTCCACCCAAAAATTCAATAATGAGATTTCACCAGAAACATATGTTTTAGCATCCACGTGTCTGTGAACACGATAACTCAAAAATAAAAGACTGTAAATACCAAACTTGGTATTTAAGTTTAGTATCTTCAAGGAATACAACATGAAGATTTTGAGAAAAATCCCCCCACCCTAAACTACCCTTTACATGGAAAAAATTTCGAAAATTTTGATTTTCTCAAAAGTAGCTAATGATTTTGGTTAAAATACTGTACATTAAAGATATTTATGTGACAAATAAAATGCATATCTTGAATTTTCTGGGAATAGCCTCTGAAGACGTCTTTATGCTGGATGACTTTTGCGGAACTGGTAAACTTTAAGAGATATACAAAAATGTGGTTGGTATCTAATGTTGAGCAGTTGGCCTCTTGCATTCTAGTACTATCATGTTGACTAAAGGTTACGTGTACAGAGGAGATCTCACTATACCAGTCATGGCCTGTTAGGAGTCTAAAAGTTGCTACACACCATTTTCTTGGTAATGTTAATGTTCTCGTCGTGTTTTTACATAAATTTTCCCATGGTTTTCCTTTTGTTTGTAATACATTATCTTCTTTAATTTTGTTATTATATGTTGATATAATGATTCTTTTGATAGAGTCATAACTTATTGGATCAGATGTAATTTTACTACCTTTCTTGGCTAGAAAGTCAGCTGTTTCATTACCCTGTATTCCACAATGTGCTGGTATCTATTGAAGTATTAATCTTTTATTTAAATTCATTAGTTTTATGATTTTGATAGACAAAAATGTAGATAACATTAAAACACACAATTTATGTAATATAAGTTTTTTTCATGGAATTGACCATTTCTGAGATATTCCTTGTTATTTATTTCAGATTCAAAATACTTCAGACATAAAATTGTAAGCTCCTGGCCCTACATAGAAACAGATTTTAACCATATGCTAACCACTTTTAAAGGATTTGACTATCATTTTAGCCTAGTGTATAAGGAAGTCTAACCACTTGGCTGACCTTCTGACACGGCCAGTGGTCAAGCTACACAACAAAGAGTGCTGATATTCATCCCCCCAACATGACTACAGCTCATAAAATGTAAAAGTATCGAATCAGTGTTAGGCCAGAAAAAAATTGAAAACATCATGTTTTAACAGAGGAAAACATTAGTGATGTCAGTGCATGATTAGAACGTTCATTATTTGTGGGGCAGTTTTAGTCTAATCCCCGAACATTACAAGAACTACAAAATAATGTACATGAAGAAATAACCAACATGTCTGTCTTAGAGCAACATGTTCTTTGAAAAGGTAAGTGACATTCAATATTGTGATTTGTGGAATAATAATGCTTCTAGTTTCAATGCATAAGACCTATGTGCAGGGAACCCAGGATCTGCTTAATTTGATCAGGTTAACAAGACCAGATATTTCTGTTTGTGGGCTTTCTAAAAGAGAAGTATATGCAATACCCAGCAGATTTTTGGAAAACAAAAAATAGCTTCAAAATTACAAAATTGCTAATTAAAATTAAGGAAAAGAAGAACCCACCAAGATAATAATGGTACTAATTTATAAAGCAAAAATCAATACAGGAATGTTTACTATCTATACTAGGAAAAAGGTACAGAGAGAGATTAACAAATGGAAGAGAAACTATCACAATTTGAAACAGGACTCCCTATTATTCAAGTAAAACAATCCTGAATGTTTGTAATCATCTTTTCAGGGCTGTCCTCGGGATTTTGGTGACTGGAGCTTTCAGAGCCTCGCTGGCTCTCTAATGAATGGTGAGAGTGTTACATGTAACATATTATGTTATTTGGTGTCAGGAGTGGGATTAGAGAGCTGGGTCTTCCTGTTATACATGCTCAGGTGGAGAGATGGCATACTATACCATCATTACAGTATCTATAACATAAATATCTGAGCAACAAAACAGGAAGGGTGCAAATGCTTTTTGAAGGCATTCATACAATAAACGCAGAAGCACTAGCTTATCAATTAAGAAGGAAAGGGATACTTTGCAAATGAAATTAGGAATGTTTATAAAGATATTAAATTTTGTATAAGATTCAGAAGCAATGGAATTACAGAGGTGACCTGCAAAAATAGAATTAAAGAAAAGATGTAAACTGAGCACTTTACTACTGTAAATCTGACAACTTTGCGACACTTTTTTTTTTGTGGTTTTCAAAAAATTAACCCATTTAAATCAAGTTAGAAATTAATTTTTTTAGTATAATGGGCAAAAACACATCTGATCTTTCAAATAAATTCATATTTGGAAATTGTTCATTACTATGTAAGGCCAGGGAAATTGCCTACAAGTCCTAAGTGCAGCCAGTTATGGAATATGGGACCCATGCAAACTGATACAAGCTGTAAAGTTCATAATTTATGTAAGGCATTAGAGGCACTATAGGTCAGTTGCACTATTAAAAACTTATGCTGGTCTAAATGCTTGGCTGGACGTTAGAAAGCCTGACATACTGCGATCATTTGTATAAAATTAAGAGAAGAAAGTACAGAACACATGCAGAAGAATTTTCTTTTGTTAATAGGACCATTGAAGAATGGAGCAGCATTTCAGGGCTGTCCTCTGACCTTAAAGAAGTTTAAAGAAAATAAATGTTAATTAAGGTAAATATTGTGAAGTAATTAATGTTGAGGCTGGTAATTGCTATAATAAGCAATTAGGTATTTCAAAAAAGCAAGTATATATAGTCATATTACTATTATTGTTATACATTTAACTGTGTCACCGGGCAGCACCCAATTGCAGAGAACAAATACATACAACAATGCCAATTACAAAAATACACTGACACAAAGTTATAAAAGACTTCTTTTGGACAACAGGATGGTTTATAATTAAATCAGTTACTATGAGCATATACGTTTGGAAAAATGTAATGGTTTCTCTTCAGTCACAAAAACTATATTAACAACAAAAATCTCATGTGCTCCATTCACATGACTTTCTCTACATCTCTGCAACAAATTATTGTTAAAAAGCTTATGCTTCTATTTACTTCATGATAATCGAGAAAAAAATTAGCAGAAATAGTCTTATTACTTGCTTCCTTGTAAGTAGAAGTGAAATAAGGGAGTACCATAGGTTAAAGTGATAGTCAAAAGCTGGTAGCTATGTGACTGAAGTTCCTTTGTTTGTATGGACAGTTGACAAATTCCTGTATGAAAAAAGTTGTTTTTCAAAGCTGAAACCAAAAACAAGGAATATCTCAAAAACGGTCAGCTCCATGAAAAAAATGTATACATCATAAATTCTGTGTTTTAACGTGCTCTACATTTTTTGTGCAGTAAGTTTTTGTTCATTTCTTATGGTTTATCAGTTATGTAAAATTCCGTAAAATTCACTCAGAACAAAGTAATCTTCAGAGAATTCAAAATATACATTTTATTTGTCAGGTAAATATCTTTAATATACAATATTTTAATCAAAATCGTTAGAGCCATTTTTCAGAAAATCAAAATTTTTTAAAAAAGTTCCATGTAAGGGGTAGTTTGGGGTAGGGGGATTTTTCTCAAAATTTTCATGTTGCATCCCTGGAAGATACTAAACTTAAATACCAAGTTTGGTATTTTAGCGACTTTTCGTTTTTGGGTTATTGTGTTCACAGACACATGGACCTTTTCCTGAAAATACTGTTTTTGGATACAGGGGACCCTAACATATATTTCCGGTGAAATCTCTGTGTTAAATTTTTTGGTGGAGTGCAATACCTTCTCTATATACTATGTACATAGTACGTGTAGAGAAAGTAAAAACGAGTGACAGGCCATTTTACACATTTTAGAAAGTTCTGGTATCTGAAACATTAGTTGTTTTCCAACATAAAATGTAATGTATTGAACATAATTACTCGCCTTCACAGTAGCTTCAACATGCCTCAGGAGATTCACTTCTTGTGTTGTGCTGCTCTTTCCTTTAATCCTTTTAGTGCCAGCAAAATGTTATCCTAAAAGTACCAAGCAATTTTAGAGCAGAATGCAGGCTTTTAAATTATTAGTAAGAAAATGAGTTCCAAATGATAAAGAGAGCTGAATCTTTTTTCAGTTTTACTAAACACTTTTGTCTACTGTATAATATGCATTATATGGATGAGAAGTATCTTCAATGTTTTTAAAAAAAAATTAAAAACACAAGTAAAATTTGAAAATAATGAGTAATTAGGCCTACAACACAGAAAGTTGAGGCTAATTAAATGAAAGTAATCTGTTTCAGTGTGGTGTTTTTTTTAAGTACAAAAAATGGATTCATGTAACATGAAACTGAAAAACAGACACCTGGTTACACCTGGAAACCTTTCTGACACAAAGAGTTACAACGGCCCCACAAGTCTGGTGTAAACAGCTCAAAATGCTCTTCACTACTGTCTCAAAGCCATATGGCATGTGGCAAGGGAACTCTCTCCAGCAGTCTGCTCTCACTCGCACCAACCTGTAATTCAGGGAGCATTTTCAACCTATCCTGTAAGGTGCCTTTTGCTGGCACAGAACCTCTTCCAAAACAAATATATTATTTAAACAAAAAATTCAACAATGACAATATGCTCAGTTGTTGAATATGTCATCATCACACAACAATGCCTTTTCTCAACTGGTTTTGACAAGTTTCACGTGTGTCAACATACCATCTGCTGATATTTTATCATAAATAATGCAATATTATGGTTTTACGTGCTGATCATCTTTACTTCCAATTCTTACCGACAGATTCCATGGCTTTGCTTTCAGTTGTTAGAATAGCAGGCAGCATTTTGTCCTCTTCTTCAGCTGTATCTGCCACATGGGTTCACAAAATAAACTGTGTCTAGCTTCTTTTTATAATACCTCAATGTTAGATATTGACTGTTACTGGCAATACAACACTTGTAACATGTTCTTCAATATTAACACTGTATGACGGCACCTTTGACCCGAGCAATGATGAAGACTGACAAAAGAGGAGGCTCAAAGCTTATTCTACATGTTTCTCCTTATTAAACACTCTTTAAACAAGTATAATATAATACACTTCCTTTTATTTATAAATAAATTACTTTTGGTAAATATAATATTCAATCCATAGGCTATTCATGCTTAGTGAATATTTAAATGTGGGTGTCCATTGCTTGGGGATGCGGTATACTTGAAAAAACAACTTCCTTCTTCATGCACGTAGCAATGTAATCATCATTGTTGAATTTCTTTTAAATAATTGGTTCTGTTAATAAACGAAATTATACTTAGAACACACATTAAATTCAATATTCTGATACTCACACTACACTGATAAGCTAATTACTTCCAGTAAATAATTTTTCCTTTACCACATAATCAAAAAATCAATATGGCATCAATTTCCTTCCATTAAAAAAAAATCTGATGTGTTCCATTCACATAACTTTCTCTACATATCTGCAACAAATTATTGTTAAAAAGCTTATTTTTCTATTTACTTCATGCTCATCAAGAAAAAATTAGCAGAAATAGTGTTATTACTTGCTTCCTTGTAAGTAGAAGTGAAAAAAGGGAGTACCATATATTAAAGGATAGTCAAAAGCTGGTTGCTATGTGACTGAAGTTCCTTTGTTTGTATGGACATGAGTTGACAAATCCCTGAATGAAAAATGTATAAGTTTTTCAAAGCTGAAACCAAAAATAAGGAATATCTAAAAAACGATCAACTCCACAAAAAAAAAAAAAAAAAAAAAGTATATAACATAAATTGTGTGTTTTAATGTGCTCTATATTTTTTGTGTGGTAAGTTTTTGTCTATCTCTTACGGTTTAGCAGTTATACACAATTCCGTAAAATTCATCCAGAATAAAGTAGTCTTCAGAAGCTATTCCCAGAAAATTCAAGATATACATATTATTTGTCAGGTATATATCTTTAATATACGATATTTTAATCAAAATCGTTAAGAGCCATTTTTTAGAAAATCAAAATTTTCAAAGATTTTTCCACATAAAGGGTAGTTGGGAAGGGGGGGATTTTCTTGAAAAACTTTGTGTCGCATCCTTGGAAGATACTGAACGTAAATACCAAGTTTGGTATTGAACGGTCTTTTCGTTTTGGAGCTATGCTGCCCATAGATACACACACACACACACACAGACATTTTTCTAAAAATTCTTTTTTTGTATTCAGGGTGTCCTAAAACATATATTTGCGGTGAAATCTTGATATAGAATGC
The DNA here is from genome assembly GCA_030762935.1 of Hymenopus coronatus. Taxonomy (NCBI): domain Eukaryota; kingdom Metazoa; phylum Arthropoda; class Insecta; order Mantodea; family Hymenopodidae; genus Hymenopus; species Hymenopus coronatus. Next base: position 80,857,751 of record CM060899.1, read on the forward strand.
CTCCTCTATACAGTACATGTAGAGAAAGTAAACATAAACACTTGCCTTGCTGTTATGAGGCTCGCCTGTATTCTGCATTTTTGTTGTTTTCAGAAGCACCACTGGATCCAGGAATGCTGTATCATTTCCCATTTGCAGGACTCAAACCTCTTTCTGTCTCTGCTCTGTTTGGACACTCAGATGACTGACAGTACATTATATACTAGTAATATGTGAGGAGTAAAATACTTACTTTATAACAGACGCTGGAAAAGTTGACCTTTCACTTGCTGGAGCCCATCAGAGATAGGTCAATGAAACCTCTTTCTGAGTTGGAAAAACCAATTGCAATAATTTTAATGCTTGCACTCGTGTGTAGTGGTAAGGTTTTAATTAGCACTTTGTTCAGCGATTTAACACTGACCTAGTGGTGGTACAGAGCTTGTAAGCTTAAAGTAAACTTTACAGTTAAGTGACAAATGGTACGGGAATAGCGAAGGAGACAAAATGAGTTACCATATAACATTGCTTTCTATTGTTGTCTCTGCACTAACCCAGGAAATTCCTGCTTTAGGATAGATACACAGAGGGTGCCAGGTGGGGAATTCTTCCATTCAGTAAGGACTTACCTCCAATTTGTCTAGTGACTGGAGAAGGTTAATGAAAAAGTCATCAAGCATGTTATAATGGAGCTAATGCAACTGTACCTAGATCTCTCTGGCCCACACATTTTTACTTTGTCTAACCCATATGTGCAAAGTACATAGTGGATACAGAAGGTATTGTATTCCACTTATAAATTTCATAGTGAGATTTCATCAGAAATATATGTTTTGAGATCCCCTGAGTCCAAAAAAAAGTCTTGTCTGTGGACAGCATGGCTCAAAATCGAAGAGCATTAAATACCAAACTTGGTAATTAAGTTTACTATCTTCCAAGGATGCAACACAAAGATTTTCAAGAAAATCCCCCCACCTTAAACTGCCCTTTACAATGATTTTTTTTTTTAAATATTGATTTTCTCAAAGATAGCTTTAACAATTTTGATTAAAATACCATATATTAAAGATATATACATCACAAATGAACTGTATATTTTGAATTTTCAGGGAATAGCGCCTGAAGACCTCTTTATTCTGGTTAAGTTTTGTAGAATTTTGCATAACTGCTAAATCATACGAAATAGACAACAAAAAAATTCAGATCTTGTTAAAACACATAATTTATGTCATATACATTTTTATGTAGAGCTGACCATTTCTGAGATATTCCTTGTTACTGTTTCAATTCTAAACTACTAATACTTATCTCAAACGGGAAGTGACATTTCGTTTCGTTTCATCTCTCGTTTTACTGCAAAGTGAACCAAACTTCAGTTGTTTCACATAGGGCCACATTTTAAAACATTTGATTGTCACTTTATGCTAGTATATTCCCCTGCTACTTACAAGGAAGCAAGTAATAAGACAATTTCTGTGAATGTTTATCTCGATTAGCATCAAGTAAATAGAAGAATAAGCTTTTGTAAGGAAAGTTGTTTGTGTAACAGCTAGAGAAAGTCATGTGCATGGAACACATCAGATTTTTGAACTTGTAAGAGACAAAGTGGTGCCAATTGACAACATCAATGAGTATCTAATCTTTTCTGGGTACTTCATGCAGGTTGGTGTTATTGTAGTGCAATTCCATAAAGAGCAACCTCGAGACGATATAACATCTTCACTAACTACTCAACAAAGAAAAGAATTGTGCCAGTCAATTATCCACACTGCAAATTCTCAAATGATATACATTAAAATGCTTGTCTAGAACGATGCCATTTTTTGCACATATTCAATATAACATTAAAAACTAAAATAAGTAATCACTTCTTCATATTGGTATTTTTACACACATATTCAATTTAGCATACCTCCAAATATCCAGTTTCTCTATTTCTTCTATACCAGAACAAAGTATCATACTTCCTTGAATTATTTTAAATGAATTGTCACCTTTTCTACACTTTTTGCTAATTGTAAGATTTGCTGAACCCAAGGATGGAGGATAAAACACAAAAGCTTAAAATGTGATGTGTTCCATTTACATAACTTTCTCTATGTCTCTGCAACAAATTATTATTAGAAAGCTTATTCTTCCATTTCTTTCATTCAAATTAGAGAAAAAATGAGCAGAAATGGACTTTTTACTTGCTTCCTTGTAAGTGGAAGGGAAATAAGGGAATACACTAGGATAAGGTGATAGTTAAATATTTGAAAAGCTAGTTGCCTTGTGATTGGAGTTCCTTTGTTTGTATGGACAGGAGTTGACAAATCCCTGTGTGAGAAAAATATGTGTAAGTATTTTAAAACTGAAACCGGTAATGTTGCCGTCCGTTTAAAGGTCAGTTGGCCGTGCAATGCTGCAAAACCATACCAACTTTAGAAATTGAAAACCCACTGTAGAACTGAGCACATAGTGCCAAAGGAATGCAACTGGCAGTAGTAGAACGGTTATATATTGCTAAATGGTGCATATATCACGTAGCCGAATGGCGTGGTAATTCTAGCAGACAATGCCATCTATCATACACCACTAATCTTACTTATTGCAGATGTTAATTATTTGAGGTTATGTAGTACAATTTCATCAAAACATAAAGATAACCCCATACATGTCATACTGCAATTGCGGTGCTCTTATTACGTTTGATCAAGTAATATTGTGGGTTAAATGGAGAAATTTAATACACAAAGCTACTGTTAAATAAGAAGTATCGATTGCTTTATGAAAACAGGAGCATTAGTAGTAAATAAAAATTATTATTATTATTATTATTATTATTATTATTATTAGTTGTAAGAATAACTGTCAGCCCAACCAAATCTATTTGCTCTTTAGTTATGGTAGCCTTAAAAAGGGTTGTTTTTTCATTGAAGTAAACATGAAAGAGGTGGAGAACAGTAGGAGACATTCAGAAGAACAGTATATACACCCCCTGACGCATATAATTGCATATTTCAGTGTTTCCCGCACCTTCCTATGAATGGACTGCCTCTTTGTATACATTTCTGGGTTTACCCGCCTTGCTATGGTTACGCTTCCTAAGGCATATACTGTTAATTGCAAATTTCATGCTTTCCACACTACCGTATGACTTCGCTGCCTTCCCTCCTTTTTGCAATACCAACTATATATGCTCCATTACACTGAACATTGCACCTTTTAGGTGCAAAGGTTGGCTGCCTGACGTTACGCAGCCAACTGACCCTTAAATGGCAACATTACCCTGAAACCAATAACAAGGAATATCTCAAAAATGGTCAACTCCACGAAAAAAATATATATAACGTAAATTGTGTGTTTTAAGGCACTCTTCAAGATTTGAATAGTAAGTTTTTGTCTATCTCTTATAGTTTACCAGTTATGCAAAACTCATTCAGAATAAAGAGGTCTTAACAGGGTATTCCCAGAAAATTCAAGATATACATTTTATTTACCATATAAATGTCTTTAATATACATATTTTAGTCAAAATCGTTAGAGCCATTTTTGAGAAAATTAAAATTTTCGAAATTTTTTCCATGTAAAGGGTAGTTTGGGGTGGGGGGATTTTTCTCAAAATTTTCGTCCCACATCCCTGGAAGATACTAAAGTTAAATACCAAGTTTGGTTTTTACTGACTTTTTGTTTTTGAGTTATCATGTTTATCAGGGGGTTCTAAAACATGTACTTCCGTGAAATCTCGGTACCAAATTGCTGAGTGGAGTGCAATACTTTTTATATACAGTATGCACATAGTATGTGTAGACAAAGTACAAAAGAAGAATGGAAGAAACTATCCACACCATCAAAATACAAAATCAGAAATATTGCCACCAAATAACTTAGCAAATATTTCGTCACAAACATATAAGGAAAAACAAATTCAGTTTTTAAGTAAAGGCTTCAAAACATGTGTCACAAATCCATGCAATCTAGATGATTATACTGTAGATGTGACCATAACCTCACACTTTCTGGACAATGGAAACCAAACAACATTAGCAACATTTAAATTCTCAAGGAAATGTTCTCTTAAGAAAGAACACAGTCACTATAGACAAATAATCAATAAGTTGAACAAAAAAATCTGATGTGTTCCCTTCACATGACTTTCTCTACATCACTGTAACAATTTATTGTTAAAAATCATATTCTTCTATCTACTTTATATGTTCAAGATAAACATTAGCAGAAAAGTTCTTAATTACTTGCTTCCTTATAAGTAGAAGGTAAATAAGGGAATACACTAGGACAAAACAAATGTCAAATATTTTAAAAAGGCGGTCGGTCCGTTTTTATGAAGGGCCTGGAGTTTACAACTTTCTGTGTGATATTTTCAATCTGGAATAAATAACAAGGAATATCTCAGAAATGGTAAATTCCACAAAAAATGTATGTGACATAAATTGCTTTAACATGATCTACACTTTCTTTAGGCAGAAACTTATACTAAAACTTATACCAGTTATGCAAAATTCATCCAGAATAAAGAGGTCCTTAGAGGCTATTGCCCAGAAATTTAAGATATACATTTTATTTGCCATATAAATCTTTAAAGTATGTATGAATTTTTGGGTGGAATGCAATACCTTCTCTATACACTAGTACTTGTAGAGAAAGTAAAAAAAGAGGTGAAGTTGAGCAAACAGAGTAGAAAATATAACTCAATTCATTTAAATAATGGCACTCCACTGTCTAAATACTTGTTAGTATTTGAAATAGAAATTATATATCAGCAGCGGATATAGAAACGTCAATACCACTTGTCCACCATATTCAACATTTGGCCAACTTTACGGTACTGAACGATGTCCTATAGAGAGGTACCAGCTTTCTTGAGTACACAAATTCTGTGACGAATGCCAAATTAAAATAAAAAAAATCTGATGTGTTCCACTCACATGACTTTCTCTAGCTGATACACAAACATCTTTTCTTCTATCTACTTCATTAACAGAAACAGCCTTGTTACTTGCTTTCTTGTAAGTACAAGGCAATACACTAGGATAAAGTGATAGTCAAATGTTTTAAACGTTCTAGCAATGTGAAAAAACAATTTAAGTTTGTTAGCTTTGCAGTAAAATGAGAGATGAATCAAAACATCCTTCCCATATGAGAAAAGTTAAAGTAGTTTAAAGTTAAAATCAATAACAAGGAATATCTCAGAAACATTGACTATACAAAAGAAACATGTATGACATAAATGTAAAAAGAAGCTAGTAACAGTGAAGAATAACACAAATATTAATATAAAAATAATAGTTGCAACAAATCCTTGCTTGGACTAGTTTCGCAATGATTTCATTGCATTATCAACATATCATTTTGGTCTCTTTTTTGATGTTGTTCATTTACACTGTTATGGTTTGTGATTTGTTGCAACTATTATTTTTATATTAATATGTATGACATAAATTACATTTTTTAACATGATCTATAATTTTTGTGTATCTCTTACACTTTAACCATTATGCAAATAAAAAATTCAAGATACACATTTTACTTGTCAAGTAAACATCTTTAATATATCATTTTTTAATCAAATTCATTAGAGGCTACTTTTGAGAATATCAATATTTTCGAAAATTTTTCCATGTAAGAGTAGTTGGGGGTGGATGGATATTCTTGAAAATCTTGGTGTTACATCCTTGGAACATACTGAACTTACATACCAAGTTTGGTAATTAACAAACTTTTCATTATTGAGCTTTGCTGCACACACACACACACACAAACACTTCGATATTTTTTCTAATTTTTTTTTAAATTAGTGGCATCTCAAAACATGTATTTCCAGTGAAATCTTGATATTGAATTTTTGTATACATTAAAACAGTTTCTCTATACATTGTATACATAATCTGTGTACAAAAAGTAAAAATCTGATGTGTCCCATTCACATGACTTTCTCTACATCTCTGAAAGAAATGATTGTTAAAAAGCCTATTCTTCTATCTACTTGATGATAATCAAGATAAACATGAACAGAAATTGTCTTATTACTTGCTTCCTTGTAAGTAGAAGGCAATACACTAGGATAAAGTGATAGTCAAATGTTTTAAAAGCTATCACTATGCATTTGTCATAGAAATGTACTGTTTTCCACATGGGCAGGAGTAAAACAAAAGATGCATTGGCAACTTCCCATTTGAAAAAAGTATAAGTATTCTAAAATCAAAACTAATAACAAGGAATATCTTGGAGATGTTAGCTCTACAGGAGAAGTGTACATACAAAAGTTGTGAGTTTTTGCAAGATCTACATTTTTTGTAGTAAGCTTTTGTCCATTAATTATGGTTTACCATTTATGCAAAAGCTATTCAGAAAGAAGACAATTTCAGATTCAACATATATATTTTACCTTTAATATGTTAGTATTCTAATGAAAATACAGATGTTTTTGAGAAAACTAACATTTTTTCCATGTAAAGGGTAGTTTGGTGTGGGAGGAATTTTTTGAAAATCTTTGTGTCGCATCCTTGGGAGATACTAAACTTCAAAAACCATGTTTTGTTTTCAAGTCTCTCTCTCTCTCTCTCTCTCTCTCTCTCTCTCTCTCTCTCTCTCTCTCTCTCTCTCTCTCTCTCTCTCTCTCTCTCTCTCTCTCTCTCTCTCTCTCTCTCTCTCCCTCTCTCTCTCTCCCTCTCTCTCTCGTTCTGTCACATACACACACATAGATACATACATGGACCTTTTTTATTTCAGGGATCCTCAGTAGTGTAATACATTACCTTCTCTACTTTCATTTTGCCAATTGCAAATGCGCCAAATTAAATGGAGATTGGTAAGGCACGTCTTCAATAATTACAATTGCTACATTAAATTAGTCTACCATTTATTTTAATGTAATTTTTAACTAGAAGAACACATGAACATATTTCAATATTTGGTGCCATGATCTTTTGTATAGTGCTCCATAATTTTTAAAACACAAGTAATGTTGTTTGGTCTGTGGGAATGTTTTATTGTACATGCCTGTGAGTTTATAAAGTGTCAAAACTTTGTCTCCTCTTTTGTTTCCCTCATTTTAAAATAATGTATAAAGAGAGAACATTTAGCTTTATTCAAGGAATGCTCTTTAACTGTTTCTAGGTAAAACCTTTAAAGTGAAGTTATAATGCAACTCATTATTTAATAAATGTTCCATGTTACATTTATTGCTCAGCACTGTAACATGCTTAAGAAGAACAATACAACTTACATATTATGTAAGTATCTGCTGTAGGCTGAAAATAAAATAAACAAAAAATTACATGTAAGAAAACAGCTCTTTTTATACGTGCATGTGTGTGTGTGTCCTCAAGTCTGTAAATATTTGTATAAAGAGAGAAAACTGCTGACATTAGAAACCAGTCAAGTCATATTTTATATTAACCGAGAACATTATTTTCTTCAAAATGTTTACTTTCTCTACATAGTGTATGGAGAACATATTGTAATGCACCCAAAAATTACATACCGAGATTTCACTTGAAATACATGTTTTAGGACCCAAAAAAAAAAGCATTTTTAGAAAATTGTCCATGCATATGTGTATCTGTGGACAGCATAGCTCAAAAACAAAACGTCTGTTAATATCAAACTTGGTATTTAAGGTTAGTATCTTACAAGGATATGACACAAAGATTTTTAAGAAAATCTCCCCACCCCCGATGTTGGTTTTCTCTAACGGCTTTGACAAAAACCTTGATATTTAAGATGGTTACAGTGGCACATAAAATGTATATCAGCCTCTAAACATTTCGTTATTCTGAATTAGTTTTGGTCAATGTTGTATAACTGAAAGAGATGGACAAAAACTTACTACACAAACACACAATTTTGTCATATATGTTTCTTTTGTGCAATTGACCATTTTTTGAGAGATTTCTTGCTTTTGATTTCAGTTTTAAAATACTTAAAGTCCGTTCTCGTACAGGGACTTCTCAACTCCTGCCCACACAAAGAAAGATTTCAATCCCAAAGCAACAACATGTGACATCACTTTATCCTAGTGTATTGCCTTCTACTTACAAGGAAGCAAGTAATAAGACAATTTCCGTTAATGTTTATCTCCATTAGCATCAAGTGGATACAAGAATAAGCTTGTTAACAATAATTTCTTACAGGTATGTAGAGAAACTCATGTGAATGGACATCAGATTTTTCTATTAAGGTATTTTCAGATGTATGGGGATATGCACATTTTAAAGCTTATTTATTTACACTAAGTGAATGGGATAGAAACGTGGGACTGCTCTGCAAAAACATATTTATTCTTGAAAAAAGATGCATATGACTGATATAGAAATTAAAACCAAGGATAATCATCAGTAATAATGTCCTGTTCTTAGCACTATACGATAAACAGAAATTATCAACAACATGAACAATTTAAACAGAGCAAGATGTTGGCAGGAGAAGAACGAAGCTTTTCAATAGATTATCGTCACTGTTGCAAATACAATTTAAATGTAAATTAAAAGAATGTTTAATGTATAATTTAGATGAGCTATAAATGTACAACAATTCCAGTAATCTGATTACACTACATGTAGCAAGCAGATAATCAGATGTGATGTAAAGTTCTGAATGACTGTGGATACTGTCTGGTGGTAAATCAAAATTCATGAAATGTTTCTCTTTCTTCATGATGTAGATCTTCTAATTCTGTGTGTTTTATATTAGGTCTCATTTACTAAGTTTTCTGTTTGTTTGTATTTTAGGTTTCTCATGTGCTCTGGTTTTCAAACTTCTTCCTATATACACTAGATTACAGTCTGGGCATTTCATTTCATTAATTCTAGGTTGTTTTTATAAATGTAAAAAGAAGCTAGTAACAATGAAGTAACACAAATATTAATATTATAACAATTAATAACTGCAACAACTGTCCACTTAAGTTTTGCAATAAAAGGTTCTGTTGCATTGTCAGCTCAGTTCCTTTTTGATCTTGTTACGCTACTAGGGGGATTGTGTACTAAGGCATTGCTGCAATCAAAACAAATTTCATGAGAATCAACTGGTGGCATATCATGACTTTTAATCTTTAATATAAGAATTAAATCTGTGGGTCTATTTAATATCTGGATTTATTTCATGATTAAATTTACAAAAATTTCTGTCACAGCTGATTTATCAATTTGTTTGTATTTAATATTCCTAAATTGTTCTTTTACTCTGGCTTCTATATGACGTTTAGTCTTACCAATTTAAACAATTTCATTGATAAATGCCACACTTTATTTGTATATATGAATAAGTGGGCTGGAAGATTCACAATTTATGTTTGTTGTACTGAGTTAATTTGTTTTTTCAGACAAGCCATGTGTAGCAGAGGAGCTGGATAGGTAGAGTCAATGGCATAGCTGGTTGTCCTACCACTGAGCTATCATGGCAACATGCTGGCACAACATTAAATTTTTCAACGGACTCGCATGTTTCCCGGTAAACCACATGGCGATCCCAAATTATTTTTGAGATAACAACCCCAATGGCAACTTACAATCTTGTAAGTATTTTAAAATCCCATTGAAATAGTCAGTCTGATTACTTATCCAACTGCTGTCCTACATTTGTGTGAAAAAACAATTAAATTAATTAATAATGTTTAGTAACTTTTACAGCAAATGCTTTAACTTCTAATTGTCATGTCACAAGAAAACTGTTAACCGTATGTGGTGGACAGTGTTGTCAACTTTGCAAATAATTCAGAAAAGCATAGGTGGAGTTTTAGCTTCTTTTTGTTCTCTGTTTAGAAATTTATGGCTATTTTTAAATCATCAGGATGTGGCAGTTTACCACTGTATATGTGATATGAAAGTATCTTGTCTCTCCACATTAAAGTCCCAACAAATACATACAAAGAAGTTTTCAATTTTCTCATGTCAGTAATGACATTGAAGTATTCTTTTATGAATATGTTTAGTCTTTTTCAAGTGTGTGTGTGTTAGCCATTAGTTTGTGCAAATAAGCTACTAAAGACATTCCAACCATTTTACTTAATGGCTGACCCAACTTTAACCATTTTTCAAAGTATTCAGCCTTTTGTGGCTATTTCAAGTGCAACTGTCTAATATTTAAATTGAACCCCCTAATTAAATTATATTACAATTTAAAAAACATCAATGTTAAGTCGTGACCATCACGTTTAGCCAGTCTTCATTGCAACACTGCTCATGTCTAGATGGTGATATGGGTCCCACAGTCTGACTCTTTTGTATCACTTGCCTTTTCCCTGCTACAGGTTTTCAAGGGCTCCACCATTGAGTACTTTTAAAGTATCTTCCAATAGCGGGATTTGGAATGTGCAGAGACTTTACAAATACAGCGTGCACCAAGTTTTTATCATTGTCTTACAGTTTACCAACTTTGTTATTTAACCAGACTTTTCATCTGAGTGACGTTCACTCTCACACATTTTTACTTTTTCCAGGTAGCCTCATATATACAATGTACATACTGGATAGAGAAGGTATTGTATTCCACCCAAAAATTTCATGTAGTTTTGAGGTCCCCTGAGTCTGAAGAAAGGATTTATAGAAAAATGTCTACATGCGCATGTGTGTGGACAGCATAGTTCAACAATGAAAAGACCATTAAATACCATTGGTATTTAAGTTCAGTATTAGCTTCAAGAAATCTACCCCCCCCCCAACCTCCTTTTACATGCAACTTTTATTGAAAATGTTGATTTTCTCAAAAATGGCTAATGATTTTGTTTAAAATACTGTATTTTTTGCATAACTGGCAAACTGTAAGATCTAGACAAAAACTTACTGCACAAGAAAAGTACATCTTATAATACAATTTATGTCATGTTCATTTTTCTTGTAGATTTGGCCATTTTTATTATTCTTGTCAGTTTCAATTTTAAACTAACTTTTCTCAAACAGGACAATGCAAAGTGAAGCGAACCTCAATTGTTTCAGCTGGCAACATGTTTTTAAAACATTTGACTATCACTTTATCCTAGTGTATTGCCTTCTACTTACAACGAAGCAAGTAATAAGACCATTTCTGTTAATGTTTATCTTGAAGTAATTAGAAGAATAATCTTTTATGTGAATAGTTTGTATGTGGCACAGCTAGAGAAAGTAACACATGAGATTTTTGTAAATGTAATTGAAGTGAAATGTGCGCATGTGTTATGTATAGAAAGATCATAGCCCTGGCAGTTAATGTCAGTACAGCATTTTCACTACAAAAGGAAACCAAATATTCCCATCAGTCTTAAATATGTAAATACATCAATTTCACTGTACTCTTCTAATACACTTTCTACAGAGATACAAGCATCACTTCTCTTACAAATTGAAATGCACTAATTCTTCAGGCAGGTCTATTTTCTCTACTATATCTTGGCAAATGCTAAATACATAGTGTACATGTTAAAAAGGACATATTCTCTAAGTGGGACAGTAAAGTGAAGTGTTGATGAACATGTAAATATGTGCAAAAAGACAACATCATTTTTTGTAAATTGTCCAACATATTGTACGCTGATGGTACCACATTTCTAAATGATCGTTCAGATCTAAACTCACTTCAAACCTTAATACAAAATACACTCTCTCAAGCTTCTTTATGCTTCACAGCAAATGGAAGTAAAACTCAGGAAATTTATTTTAGTTTAAGAAAAACAGTGAATCACAATGAAGTAGAGACTGTTAAATGTTTAGATATTCCTGATGATAATAAATTATCTTGGGTAGCACATATAGAAAATGTAATAACAAGGCTTTATACGGTTATTTATTTGATTAGGAATTTAAAAAATTGTATTTCAGATAACTAATGACAATTAGCATAGTTTGCTTTTTGTCATGAGCAAGTAGTGGACATATAAAAGACCTGCTAGGATAATCACTGACTCAGGTAAACCGTTATTTATTGGACTGCAATGTCAAACTATACATCTATGAATCCATATAAAGCTAAACCATTTTAATACGTCAAAGCTTGTACATTTGTTTGTATGATCTCAGTGACTCAGCGAGAATTGATCAATACCATCTGTTGACCTTATTGATGGAAATTACGATCATTTTCATGGTATTGCAGACAGTCATTCCTCGATGCAACAATTTGTTTACAGAGTTCACATTTGTTACAGTCTCTGCACTCAGTGGTGGTCTATGTTTTCCACTTTCACTAACAAGTATACCAGTTGTCTCCAGTTTGCTAGTGTTTGTGTTCTTAGCAAGGAATTTGTGTTCACAATGAAAATACGCTCTCCAATTGAGTACTGCATGTTGCTGTCATGAAAATGCTTGTTAGTATAGTCAACAGATGGCACTGATCAATTCTCCCTGGGGCCATTAAAACAATAGTCACATTTTTACAAACTTTCACACAGAACTTATGGTTTGCAGTGTATTATTGTGTGTTGGAAATAACATTTCAACATTAGCAGATGCAGGAGTCACAAACATGTACAGCAACCTGGGTTGGCTCAGTAAATATCTTTAACGCTAGATTATATAAGCTGCTTGAACTCTTCAAACTGATATACTGTATTCTAACCTCGCATGTCTTCTAGTGTACAAGTTGAATTACAATAAAATGTATTTCTTCTTACAGTCCGAATGAAAATCAATAATACTGGGAACAAAACATAAGTATGTTTAAAGCAAAGCAAACATGAAGCTACACAAAAAATATTAATGAAATGACTGGGATTAAGGATATGTGAAATTTCAGAAGAAACCTAAATAACAAGTTCGTTATGTATAGGAGATTTCATTTTTGAGGCATTCTATGCACACATATACTCTTCTGAAGTTTGTGCTTTATTTACCAGTCACCAGAATTAAAAAAGTTGTTGTACAGAATTACCAAGGAAGTATTTGCATTCCACCTAAATCTGAAATATCACTAGAAATACTAGGTAGGTATGTTTCAAGATCCTTGAACCCAAAATAAACCATCTTTAGAAAAAGATCCGAGAACAGCATAACTCAAAAACAAAAAGACTGATAAATACCAAACTTGAAGTATACTATGAATGCATGAAAAAACACTGACTCAGAAATATATAAATTGAACATAAAGGGCACCATCATCAAATTTCAGGTATTCTCAGACTAGAGACTATGGTAATGAAAGTTCAAATTGTTTATCTACAATATGATTACAAAGTTAAAACTTCCACAGGCGATCCAGATTTGAAAGTGTTGAGAACATTAACATGTTCAGATCTGAAATATGTTATGTTGCCTAGGTTTTGACTTCTTGGGATCATTGCGGTTTTAGTCTCCCAGATCTCTCAGCTACACTTTGCAACTTAGGGTCATTAAAGTTTATAACAGATCAGTAAGTAATTACAAAGTGATTAATGACAATAACAAAAGTACCAAATCTGGATCATATGTGGAAGTAATGCCATTACAAATAATGGACATGAACAGGGACCCGAACAAATTACTATTGCCGTCTCCTGTCCTCATTTAACTAGCTAAAATTACGGGAATAAGCGTAGTATATAGGTATATTAAAACATTCATTACAAAAGATTATGGGGAACCCATTGAGTAAAATGAACGTAGGATTTGGGAATTGAGTGACAAAGTGTTGTTTTCAGATTCATACCTTTACAGTGGAGAACACTAGAACATCGTGCAGCATAACTGTTTCCTGGCACATTCTTCCATTTAAAACATCTGGACCTGGTTGATGTGTTGCAAAGAAAAACCTCAACAGCAGCTCCAAGCAGCTTCAGTCTAACCTTCATGTCATCATTTCCGACCAATTAGGTACTGCCAAGTGCAGTCTTCTAACCAATAAACCCAGTTTTGAGGCAGTTTCCAAATTCTTTAATAATAAAATACTATGTATTTGTGATGGATATAGCGACTTGTAGTGGTTCCGGGATCGGGAGTTAGATCCTGAGAGCCCTTCTGCATACGCAAACACGATTTATTGCAACTCTGGTTGTACCCTCGCAGACATATTTTGTTAAGTTCAGTGGTACATAAAACTGTAAAAACTGGCTTTATGACTTCCATGATTGCCTTGTGAATACACTTTAGTTGCGTTACTTAAAAGTATTATCTTAGCAACTGCGGTTTGATAACTTCACGCTCTTTTGCGTAGAGTTAATATTTATGGTATCAAATAACCTACACTGTCTTTCTCGTTTCCTCACTTGAAGGATTGCATCGCTAGAGCAATAAGTTAATATATACATCGTAAAAATAATTACTCATGCGCTTGGTTTGAAGAACAAGTCATTTTAAACTCAAACAGTTTGCTTTCACAATATGGCCGCACTTCCTCTTCCCCTTTGAAATAATATGAGAAACATAACCTCCAAACTCATCTTGCACAGGAATTATGAAAATTATCACCTCAAAAGGTTTGACACAGAATAACAAAGCATTAAATTTGAGGTCCTCTGAGACAGCTCTCGGAATTTAAATGTATTCTTTTACATTCCCTACCACATACAATATACTTAGTAGGTAGTGGAGGCATTACATTCCAACCAAATTTCCATACCTATATTTCACTGGAAATACATTTTTGGAAGATCCGTAAATCCAAAAAAAGGAATTTTTAGAAAAAGTGTGTTTGCTTATCTAGACTCAAAAACAAAAAGTCGGTTAGATACGAAACTTGGTAGTTTGTTCAGTAGCTTTTAGAGTTTCAGTAGTTTGTTAGTAATTCAGTATTTTACAAGCATGCGACGAGAAAAAAAGATCCCTTCTCACCCCAAACTACCCTCTGCATACAAGATTACTGAAAAGTTTACATTTTCTCAAAAATAGCTCTAACGATTTTGATTAAAGTACTGCATGTTTAAGATGTTTGTTTACATGACAAATAAAATGTATATCTTGCACTGCCAGGGAATAGCCAATTTATTCTGGATGAATAACTGGTAAACTCTATGGGATATATAACACTTACTACCAATACAAAAAACGTAGATATCCTTAATGCCGAATTAGTTTGGTTTTTATTACTCCTTGCTAAGCGATTTCAACTGTATCACTTAGCGACTATATTTTAACGGGTTTGGCTGTGCGTTCCATTATTATTCTTGTGCTTACAAGGACTAAATAATAAAACATAAGGCGTTTAAAAGAATCATTTATTGCAGAATATGTAGAGAAAATCAAGTTTTCACTACCAAGGCTGGTAATTTAATTAATATCTTCAAAACTAGAAAAGTTGTTCCGTCAAATCCCAATTTACAAAAGTGAAAATACATATTTTGACTTTCTCTACAAGTACTATGTACATAGTGTATAGAGAAGGTATTGTAATGCAACCAAAAATTCCATACCGAGATTTCACCGGAAACACGTATTTTGGATCCCCCGGAATCCAAAAAAAGCATTTTTTGAAAATTGTCCGTATATGTGTGTGTTGTGTGTGTGTGTGTGTGTGTGTGTGTGTGTGTGTGTGTAGCATAGCTCAAAAGCGAAAAGTCCCTTAAAAACCAAACTTGGTATTTAGGTTTAGTATTTTCCAAGGATGCGACACCCCAACTACCCTTTACAGAGCATTTTTTGTTCAAAAATTTTGATTTTCCCAAAAATGGCTCTAACGATTTTGATTAAAATATCGTACATTAAGGATATTTACCAGACAAATAAAATGTATATCTTGAATTTTCTGGGAATAGTCTCTGAAGACTACTTTGTTCTCGATCAATTTTACGGAGTTTTGTATAACTGCTAAACCGTAAGAGATGGACAAAAACTTACCACATAAAACACACGTCCAAACACACAGTTTATGTAATACGCTTTTTTTATCGTGCAGTTGATTGTATTTGAGATATTCCTTGTTATTGGTTTCAGCTTTGAAAAATAAAATTCTGATACAGGAATTTTCCAACTCCTGTCCATAGAAATAAAGGAACTTCAGTCACATAGCAACCAGCTTTTGACCTACGCTACTCCCTTATTTCGATTCTACTTACAAGGAAGCAAGTAATAAGACTATTTCTGCTAATGTTTATATGAAGTAAATAGAAGAATCAGGTTTTTAACAATATGTTTTTGCACACATGTAGAGAAAGTCAAGTGATTTTTTTAAGGCTATACCTATTCTCTTGTGTTCAGAGCTTACCAAGGATGCAGTTTGAAGATTTTCAACCAAGTCCCCTAAACTGGATCGTTTTCTTTGAAATGTTTTATTTGTCAAAAGTAGCTCTAACGATTTTTACTTCACATGACTTTCTCTACATCTCTGTATCAAATTAGTTTCAAAATGCCCATTCTTCTATCTATCGAGATAAACATTAGCAGAAATTGTCTTATTACTTGCTTCCTTGTAAGTAGACGGCAAATAAGGAAATGCACAGGCTAAAGCGATAGTCTCGTCCTTTAAAAGCCGGTCGCTATGAGAAACAATTGAAATTCCAATCTCTTGGCTTGCCTGGAGTAAACAAACGAGAAAAACGAGAGAAAAAAGTTTGTGGCTTAAAACTGAAATCAATAATGCGGAATATCTCGAAATCGGCTAACTTTACAAAAAAAGGGGGGGCACACAGAAAGGTATATGGCATAAATTTGTGTTTTAATGAAATCTACATTTTTTGTGTAGTAAGTTTCTATATATCTTACCGGTTATATAAAAGTCATCCAGAATAAAGAGGTCTTCAGACGCTATTGCCAGATATGCATTTCGTTTCTTATATAAATATGTTATACTTACGGTACTTTAATCAAAGTGTTAGAGGCATTTTTGAAAACATCAACTTTTTTTAGAAATGTTCCGTGTAAAGGGCAGTTTGGGGTGGGGAATTTTCTTGAAAATCTTGGTGTCGCATCCGTGGAAGATACTCAACTTAAATACCAAGTTTGGCATTTAACGGACTTTTTGTTTTTTGAGTTATAGTCCCCATAGATAGACACAAACACGGACTTTTTTCAACAAATGTTTTGTTCTTTTTTGTATTCAACGGGTCCCAAAACGTATACTTGCGGTGAAATCTCAATATGGAATTTCTGGGTACATTGTACGTGTAGAGAGTAATATGGTATATATTTCGATGCATGTTGGGCCACCTTGGCAAGTTTTTCTTTTCAAATTCACGCCCACGAGATGACGAACTCTCGACTAGCAAACTTGAAACATGTCCTTTTAGCTCAACTCACCAGCTTTGAGCTCGCAACGTCGCCCTCCGTGATGTAGTGGTTGCCATGGCACCTTTATACACCCAAGGTTCAAACCCAGCGGAGGACGATGGACTGTTTCGGGCGTAAAAATGCTTAGCATGGCTTCCTTCGTAAGGGAAGTAAAACCGTTGGTCCCTTGTCGTATATTTACGGCACTTAAAAGAACCTCAAGCCTGATAGAGAGGCCTCTGAGCAAAATTAGACAGTCTTTCACACCCAATACAGAATGGGACGCTGAGAACCACAGTAGTTAAAGAGCGTCATAAATAAAACAGCGTTTCCACTGTAAATAAGCAACCCACTCAATTCTATATTAGCGGTGCAAGCTTCTAGCATTGTCAAAGAAAACACATCAACAACTAAGGAATATTTATACACACACCTGTGTACTTTGAAACTTTTCAGAACAGACCTAACAACTGCTGGCAACCTATTAAATAAAATTTGACCCACCACAAAAACATCTTTATCATTAGACTTTGTAAAAGTACGTTCTCTGAAATACTCATTGTTGTGTCTGGTATTGTAGTCATCAATATCACAAATCTTCAAATTTACAGCAAAAACAATAACTTTATATACAATGTGAATATTTTACTTTGTTCGAAAATATCTACATTTTACTTTCTCTATACGTACTGTGTACATAGTGTATACAGAAGGCATTGCAATGCACCAAAAAATTCAATACCGAGATTTCACCGGAATACATGTTTTGAGACCCCCTAAATCCCCTAAAAAGCCTTTTTAGAAAAACGTCCGTGTGTGGGCAGCAGAGTTCAAAAACTAAGTCCGTTAAATACTAAACTTGGTATTTAAGTTGAGTATCTTTTAAGGATGCGGCACGAAGATTTTCAAGAAAATCCCCCCACCCCCATCTATCCTTTACATGAAACATTTTTCGAATTTTTTTATTTTCTCAAAAATGGCTATAACGATTTTCATTAAAATGTTATATATAAAAGATATTTACATGGCAAATGTATATTTTGAATTTTGAATTTTCTCGGAATAGTCTCTAAAGCCAACTTTATTCTGGATAAATTTTGCATAATTGGTAAACCGTAAGAGATAGACAAAAACTTATTTAATAGGAAATGTAGATCTCATTAAAACACTCAATTTATGTAATATATATTTTTTCATAGAGTTAATCATCTTTGAGGTATTTCGTGTTATTGATTTCAGCTTCAAAATACTTATACTTTCCTCACACGGGAATTTGGAAGGAACTTCAGTCACATAGCAACCAGCTTTTGACTATCGCTTTAGCATATAGTACTCCCTCATTTTTCTCCTACTTAAATGGAAACAAGTAATAAGACAATTTCTACTATTTTTCCTGGATTAGCATGAAGTTTTTAACAATAATTTGTAGCAGAGAAAGTCATGTGAATGGAACACATAAGATTTTTCCATGTTGCGCTTGAGACTATTTTTGTGAAAATAATTTGACAGCTGTTGTCCCTGAGAGCTTGTATCCTGGATTAGTTTATTGTTATTGCCAGCAGAACAGATGACTGTTGTATCATCTGCATGTGTAATAGGTAAGACGATAAACAGTAATGGTCCTAATACACTACCCTGGGGAACCCCACCCATATTTTACAGTCTCACAAGTTGAGCTATATTCATTTTGGTAGGGATTTTGTGGGTATTGTATTTTACCTTTTAAATAATAAGAAATAAAGTTCTTGGGTATTCCCCTTACCTGCAATTATCTATTTTTTGAATGAGGATATATGATCTACACAATCAAATGCTTTTGAAAAACATGCCTCCAACTTTTCGTTATGGATGCTTGGTGTGCAGCAATTGCAGTGATTGTTGACAGATCTTTTTGGCAGCCACGTTTGGACCCTTGAACATCTGCAGGGAGCGACGAACACGTAAAGTTACGTCTTTTCAAGGCGCTAAAAATCCCACTGACGAGATGTGAGGAGGCATGGTAGTACACGCCTGACCTCTCTGGTTACAGAACCATCTACTCTGACTGCCTTCGTTTCCTGGTGAGGCTACTATATGAAGCTTCGGCTGTCCAATACATGGAGGATGTGATTAGGCGCCGGGCTCAAGATTTCTGCGCCAGATTGGCCCATTATAAGAATGTCATTAGCAGATATCTGGGGGGTCACTGCAGCCAGTGGTCACCCCCGGTTATGAAGGCTTGAAACCATCCAATAGCTATAAAGCTGAACGATCTGCCTTTGCGAATGGTCACCAAAAATGTAAAAAAAAATCTTTAAATAAGACACCAGCAACAAGGATGCTGCTGCTCCTGAAAACGCGACTGAACACCACCATCAAAACCATTCCTGTGGTTCAACATCAGGCTTGCATGCACGAACAACTTTGTTTGGCAGAGAAGGTTGTGTGAATGTGGCCCAGGTTCACTGGCGTCCTCCTTATCTCTTGTGAAGCTGGAACCTGTTGCTTCGCTCAGATTTATTGCCCCTGGAGAATGCAGCTCAGCTTCTCAACATAATGCTGATCATTAACCTGTGTATTCACTGTTTCATGTCGCACACCCAGCCTCCTCCATGCTTCCCTATGTCTCCCAATATAAACACTTTCTCACGGCCATGTTACAGATCAAGTTTAATAAAAGTAAATCGCTCATTTCTAATGTGTTACACTCACATGACTTTCTCTAGCTGCTCTACAAGTCTCTTACAAAAGATTATTCTTCTTTCTACACAGCGCTAATCGATATAAACAGTAGCAGAGTATTCTTAAAACGTAATTCCTCTTGAGTTGAAGGGAACTAAAGCGATAGTCAAACATTTCAAAATGTCACTATATTCACTTCTTCGCACGGCCGGCAGTAAAACAAATGAAAAACGGATTGCGACTGACTTCCTGTTTGAGAAAAGTATAAGTACATTAAATTGAAGGCTATAACAAGCGACATTTCCACACAGTTGAGTGTCTTCCAGGGGGGCAGCACGAAGATTATCAAGAAACTGTCCGCATCCTCAACTACGTTTATATGCAACAAAATTCGAACATTTTTAGTTTCTCAAAAAAGGATGTAACGATTTTCATTAAAGATATTTGCATGACAAATAAAATGTATATCTTTAATTTTCTGGGAAAAGCCTCTGAAGACAAAAATGTGCATATCGTTAAAACACATTATTTATGTTAGTTTTCTTGTAGATATTTTCGAGATATTTCTTCTTATTTGTTTCATTTTTAAACTACTTGACTTTTCTCAAACGGGACCATACAAGGTGAACCGAACCTCAAATGTTTAACAATTCGACCATCTTTCACAACATTTGACTATCACTTTATCCTACTGTATTGCAAGGAAGTAAGTAATAAGACAATTTCTGTTAATGTTTATCTTGAAGCAGATAGAAGAATAAGTTTTTGTATGAACATTTATATCCGCCATTTTAGAAACACTGCCTGTGGTCACATGATAAAAGCTTATGACGTCACAATATGGCAAAATGTGGTGTAAAGTCTGTAGACTACAACCCTTCTATATTGTTTGCTCCGAAAATAGGACATGACATAAATTGTGCGTTTAACGAGATCCACATTTTTTGTGTGATAAGTTTTTGTCCATCTCTTACAGTTATACAACATTCATTCAGAATGAAGAGGTGTTCAGAGGTTACTCCCCGAAAATTCAAGATACACATTTTGTCATTAAATATATGGCATTTTAAACAAAATCGTTAGAGCCATTAAAAAAACAAAACAAAACACAAAATGTTCTGTCTAAGGGTAATTTGGGGTGAGAAGTTTTTCTTGAAAATCTTGATTTCTTGATATGTGGTATTTTAACAAAAGCGTTAGATCCATAAAAAGATAAATACATTTAAAATGTTCTATATAAAGGCTAGTTGAGGGGGGAGATTTTCTTGAAAATCTTCGTGTCTTAATATAGGGCATTTTAAACAGAATAGAGACATTTTTTTTAAAACAAAATTAAAAATGTTTCCACTAAAGACTAGTTTGGGGGGGGGGTCGTCAAAATCTTCGTGTCACATCCTTGTAAAATACTAAACTTATATCCCAAAAATGGTATTTAACGATCTTTTCATTTTCGATTGAATTAAATTAGTTTTTTATTTATGCACCATTTTTAACTGTTTTGGTTCTTAGTGTTCCGATCTATACTAGGCGTGTAATACCGCTTTTTTATGCTCAGGGGTCTCTTTATCAGGCTTGACGTTATTTTACATGCCGTAAATCTACGACACAGGACCAACGGCTTTACTTCCCTTCTGAAAGAAGCCATGCTAAGGATTTTTACACCCGAAAAGCCATTGCCGTCCAACGGGTTTGAACCCGTGACCTTGGGAACCGGAGCCCAGAATATTACGCGGGGGATACTTTCATTTTCGAGCTATGCTGTCCACACACACATACACACGAACCTTTTTTCTAAAAAGGCTTTTTGAGGATTCGGGGGACATTTTCATATTTCCGGTGAAATCTCGACATGGAACATTTGGGTGGAATACAATAATGATGATGATGATGGTTAGTGTTTAAGGGCGCTCAACTACAAGGTCATCAGCGACCTTATCAAACAAATCATGGCAAAAGCCAGAGATAAAGCTCAATAAGAAATATTATTAATAAGAACGAAAGATTCATCTCAAAATTAATGTTTAAAAGTAATCATAGAAAAAGCCACAGATTTGAGAAAAAGAAAAATAAAAAAAATCAAAACTAATACAATAACAATGATAAAAACAACTAAATCCGTAATTTGAAAGTTATCTTTGATAGAAATGTAAAAATGTTAGCTATCGTCCGCCAGGACTGACCGGCAGTTGCAGTGGTTAACACGCTCTAGCAACGCATGACGGACAAATCTTCTCCACTTAGCGGACACAAAGGAGCAGATTCGCTCTTAAGAAGGAAACTATGTGTAACATTGCAGTGGTCAATACGCAAACGAGCCAAAATCACTTCCTCCCGTCGAGATTGACGAGAGGAAGTTACCCAGGTTGTTGGAAGGTCCTTCACTAATCTAGGCTTGTTTCCACGGAGAGCTGCCCACTCTTCGTGCCAGCACGAAAGTATCGCCCTGCGCACAACAAGCTTAAAGTCTTCCGATGTCACAAGAGATTTTTGTACTGGGCTCGGTGGTTGCCGTCTTTGTTGCAAAAGCTGCCAGTTCATTCCCCGGCAAACCAATGTGACTAGGAATCCATGCACACTCCAAATTAACCCCGGAGGTATATAAAACGTGGAGGGCATCCTGGATACGCTGCACGATAGGATGATAGTTGTAGAGATCACCAAGGCTCTGAAGTGCACTCAGGGAATCACTCCATATAAGGCAGTCACTCAAATTTCGACGGCCAACGTGCAGAATGGCTCGATATATTGCGTATAGCTCTGCACTATAAATAGATGTGCCACTATGACAACCGAATGTATATTGTTCGGTATCATAAACAAAGGCACACCAACGGTACACTTACTTCCGTCAGTATATATACAAGTTCGGTCATTGTAGTTTGGCAAAAATTCTAGAAAACATCTACGGATCCTAGAAAAAGGCATTGTAGGCTTTCTGTATGCCGTCATTCCGAGGTTTACGTGAGATGTTGTATGCACCCTTTCCCCCTTGGGAAACATCCTAGGCAGTACGATATCGTGCTTATGAAGAAGCACTCGGAACCGAACACCTGGGGGCCGTGGACTAATTGAGATATTTCTATAACGTTCGTCCAGCTCGGTGTTAAAGAAAGGAGTGAACGCTGGATGCGAAGGCATGCACTTTAGCCCACAGCCACAATTTGTTAACAGGATATCGCGCCTACATTGCAGAGAGGGTTCTGCCGATTCAGCATAAAGGCTGGCTACTGGACTGATTGGAAAAGCTCCAACAGCTACACGAATACCCTGATTATGGACAGTGTCTAATCTTCTCATCACAGATGGTCTTGCCGAAGAATAAACTATGCATCCGTGATCTAACTTGGCTCGGACAAGGGCGCGATAAAGTCGCAGCAAGACTGTCCGATCCGCTCCCCAAGATTTCCAATTAGTATCCGTAGAATATTCAGAGAACGGTTACAGCGCGCTTTCAGCTGTGCTATATGTGGTGACCAACACAGTTTTCTATCGAATATCAACCCAAGGAATCTCGTCTCATCCGCGAATGGTAGTAAAACTGGACCAAACCGCAGCGAAGGTGGTAATCGCCTCCTGCGGCGCCAGAAGTTCACGCAGAGTGACTTCTCAGAAGAGAAGCGAAAGCCGTTTTTAGAGCTCCAATCTGAGAGGATGTCTAAACACCGCTGCAGACGGCTTTCCAAAAAAGGTGTGCGCTGAGATGTACAATAGATGGTAAAGTCGTCTACGAATAAGCAGGACGATACTCCTGGGAGAATACATTTCGAGATAGAATTAATTGCTATAGCAAACAGCGTGACACGTAGTACCGATCCCTGTGGCACTCCGTTCTCTTGAACAAAAATATTTGATAAAACCGAGCTGACCCTTACTCGGAAAACGCGGTACCTCATAAACTCCTGAATGAATAACGGAAGGCGTCCACGTATGTTCCAGTTGTATAGGGAACGTACTTCTCTTGAACAAAAATATTTGATAAAACCGAGCTGACCCTTACTCGGAAAACGCGGTACCTCATAAACTCCTGAATGAATAACGGAAGGCATCCACGTATGTTCCAGTTGTATAGGGAACGTATTATTCCTGTTCGCCAACACGTATCATAAGCCTTTTCGAGGTCAAAGAACACCCCAACGGTTTGACAGTTCTTCATGAATCCATTCATTATCTGCGTCGAAATCGAGACAAGATAGTCAGTTGCTGAACGACATCGTCGAAAACCGCACTGGGTGTTGGTCAGTAGGTTGTGAGTTTCCAGTCACCATATCAACCGTCCATTGATCATGCGTTCCATCACCTTGCAAACGCAACTGGTGAGGGAAATTTGACGGTATCTGGATGGAAGAATACTGTCCTTTCCAGCTTTCAAAATAGGTACGACTTGGGTCGTCGACCGTGGAATAGCCTGCTCCGCAACATCAAGAATATTTTTCGTGAGGTGCTCCACTAAAACATTCACAGAGTCGTGCTCGTTGTAATAAAAGGCAGCCAACCGGGAGTAAAGGTTCCAGTTGGCTTGATCTATGCGCCATCTAGGTAAACGTGTGGAACATGTATCTTGTGGCAAGAGACTGATAAGACATGGAAAGTGGTCACTAGAATGTAGATCAGAGATGATATTCCACTGTAAGGAAGATGCTAATGATGGTGAACAAACTGCTAAATCCAAGTTTGAAAAACTGTTGAAAATGTCAGAAAGAAATGTAGGTTCTCCGGTGTTCAGGAGAATTAGGTTAGAATTATTCAAGAAATCAGCAATTAACTTACCTCTCGTACAAGCCCGAGGTGAGCCCCAAAGTGGATGGTGGGCATTTACATCACCTACCAATAGAAACAGTGTTGAGAAACTAGATCCCCTAGATCAGTGAGCGAGAGGTCGTCACTCGGAGGAAGGTATATATTACAAATGGTGAGTCTGGTATGTGACAGTTTAATCCTTACAGCTACTGACTGGATGTCGGACTGTAATGATACAGATTGCGCGAATATATCATCTCTGATGAGCATCACAGTGCCTCCGTGCGCAGGTACACCCTCTTCCGATGATAGGTCACACCTTACTGGGGTGTACCGTTTGATTTTGAAACTGTCTTGTGGACGGAGCTTAGTCTCTTGCAAACATACGACCAAAGGATCGTTCTGGTTAAGCAGCACTTCAAGCTCAGGTCGATGTGTTCTTATTCCACGAAAGTTCCATTGTAGAATAGCCATGTTCTTTATAATGGGATAATTTGTACATTGTGGTTGTTTCTATTTTGAAGGCTGCGGAGGTCGGTTGAGTTTATTCTTTTTAGGTGTCGGGAAGACACCTTCTACGGGAGGATGGTCCTGCCTCTTTGTCACTGTCCTTCTGGCAGTGAGGGCAGTATCACCTTCCTCCATCTCCTCCACTTGGGAGGACCCTTTCCAATTGAAAATTTCGGTTCGAGTACCTCGAACCGATTGGAAATACAGACCGGCGAAGATGATAGTCGCCGACCTGAGTCCTTCCCAGACGAGTCCTCAGAAGAGGACCTCCGTGGACTGTTGTTTCCCTTTGTTGCTTTGGGAATAGGCTTTACACTTTGTTTGAGGAAGTCAGTTCTCTCATAGGTGTTCTTAAACTTTCTTTCTGGTTCTTTATATATTATTAGCTTGCCAGACTTGTTGGTTGAGGTCGATTGCTTTGGCGGCGATTTAATTTTTGCGCTTTTTACAGTTTCAGATGTTACTACTGACTTAGATGTTGAAGTCGAAGGCCTAGGAAGTGAGCTGGCTGTGAGAACCTTTTCTGCAATCGTGACCCCGTTTCAGATGTTGCTACTGACTTAGATGTTGAAGTCGAAGGCCTAGGAAGTGCGCTGCCTGTGAGAATCTTTTCTGCAATCGTGACTTAGATGTTGAAGTCGAAGGCCTAGGAAGTGCGCTGCCTGTGAGAACCTTTTCTGCAATCGTGACCCCGTTTCAGATGTTGCTACTGACTTAGATGTTGAAGTCGAAGGCCTAGGAAGTGCGCTGCCTGTGAGAATCTTTTCTGCAATCGTGACCCCGTTTGTATCGCAGGTTTGAGTTGCGACGACTATGTACCGATTTAGCTACAACTGAGCTGTAGGTACCATACTTCGGGACAGAGGGTTGGCGGATTCGCAAGAGTTTCCGGGCTTCCAAGAAGGACACATTCTCTTTGACCCGTATCTCCTGGACCGTCTTTTCCTCTGCAAAACGGGGACAACTACGGGAACTTGATGGATGTTCACCGTTACAGTTAACACACGTTGGAGCTGACGTGTGCGAGATTTTGCCTCAGTTGACACAGGTAGACTCGCCGTTGCAGAATTCGCTGGTGTGGCCAAAGCGCAGACATTTATAACACCTGAGCGGGTTCGGTATATACGGTCTTACCGCAATGGATTCATGCCCTGCCATTATCCTTTGTGGGAGGTCTACCCGATCACAGGTAATAAACAGGGTACCGGTAGGCACGAATTCTCCATTTACTTTTCTTTGAACACGATACACAGATGTTACGCCTTGAGGAGCAAGATTTTCTTGAATTTCCTCACTGGTCAAACCGTCCAATGCGCGCGTGTTTACCACACCGCGTGAGGAATTCAAGCTTTTGTGTAAATCGACCTTTACTGGACAGCTAGCTAACATTTTGGCCTTTAGCATTTTTGCAGCCTGGGATGCTGATTCTGCTTCTACCAGGAGCGTGCCATTACAAGCTCTTATACAAGATTTTACAGGACCAGCAATGTTATCAAGACCCTTTTGAATAACAAAAGGGCTTACGTTACAGAACTTTCTTCCTTCCTCTGTTCTATTGACAATCAAGTAGCGAGGACCACAACACTCGACTACTTCTTTTCCTAACTCAGTACCATACTTAATGGATTTTTTGGATTTTGCCATGAAAGTAAATTTTAATTTTCATCCCCCGGTGCTCCCCACCCACCACGGAGTCCAACAAGGGGTCACCCCACTGGAGTGACAGGACTACACAGGTGTCCTGCACGTATGGCACCTTCTGGAAATTTGCCCCATCATCACCTTTCCTATCGTCCACTTCCTCACACTCATGCCTGGCTGCGGATCGACCACTCGTCCCAGGTTCTCCATTCCAATTGGCTCCCGATAGGCTTTTGACCCTTGGGGTGACAGTCCTAAATACGGGGAGGATAAGTCGACTACGAGAAACAAAACATTTTTGTCTGTTTCTTACGGTTTACAATAATTCCCAATCAAGATTACTTCAGAGGTAATTCCCAGAAAATTCAAGATACATACGTCAAATGTTATATGGTGATTAATCAAAATTGTCAGAGGCACAACTAAACTATAGAGTATCGAGAAGGTCATATGAACGTTAAGATTTCGAAAACAAAAGCCACGCCCGATGTTTCAGCCGTGAGATATAGGCTTATTCCTATCAGTAGTGTACGGTGGGCAGCATATGCACCTAGGCGAACCACCATTATAAATGTACCCAACAATAAACTTTCAAATATTGAACATAATCAATAATGCAGAAAATGTCAATATAACAAAAGCTAATGTGTTCCATTCACATGTCTTTCTCTACACCTCTGTAACAAATTATTGTTAAAAACCTTATTCTTCTATCTACTTGATGCTAATCAAGATAAACATTAACAGAAATTGTTTTATTACTTGCTTCCTTGTAAGTAGAAGGGAATGCACTAGGATAAAGTGATAGTCAAATGTTATAAAAATGGTTGCTATGTGATTGAAATCCGTTTCTTTACATTGCCAGGAGCTACAAGTTCTCGTATAACAAAAGTTTAATTATTTTAAAATTGAATCAATAACAAGATGTGTCTCGGAAATTCCCAATTCCACGAAAAAAATTGATACGACATTTTTTGTATAGTAAGTTTTAGTCTAACTCTTACGGTTTATGCAACAGTCATCGACCTTCAGAGGCTATTCCCAGAAAACTCAACATATACATTTTATTTGTGATGTAAATATTATAGAGTCGGCTGATAAGCCCCGGGCCTCTCAATGAAAACAGCGTTTTCTTTATTTCTCAACATAATGCCCAGAAAGGCTAATACATCTGTCATATCGGTGTTCTAATTTAATTAAACCATCTCTGTAGTGCGATTTATCAAGGTCCTCAAAATAGCTGTTTACCTCATCAATGACCTCCTCGTTGCTGTGATATCTTCGTCCTTCAAGACATTTTTTGAGGTTTGGGAACAGGTGCTAGATCTAGCGAATAGGGTGGATGTTCAAGCAATTCCCACATTTTTCCCATTGCAATGACTGAACGATGGGCAAGAGCACTGTCGTAATGCAACGAGATTTTGTTTTGCCAAATGAGGTCTTTTTCTTTTCACCTCATCACTCAAAAGTTGCAGTAAGCTTGCGTAGTAGTCACCAGTGATACTTTTACCCTTCTCCAAGTAATCAATAGAAATAATTCCCTGTACATCCCAGAAAACACTCACCATAACCTTGTTAGCTGACAAAATTGACTTGGCCTTTTTTTGAATTTGGTTCACATGGCGCAATCTATTGTTTTGACTGTGATTTACTTTCTGGAATGTAGTGATCCATGGTAATAAGCCGTCTCAAAAATTCACTGGGATTTTTACGGTAGAGCTCCACATTCGTAACAGAAACAGTTTTTCTTTGCAACTTTTGATCAGGTGTCAACAAACGCGACACAGACCTTGTGAAAGACCAAAACATTACTTAAAATATTACCTGCACGTTCTTTTGACATGTTTACAGCCTCTGCTATCTCAAACAGCTTTAATCTGTGGTCTTCCAGTACTAAACGATGATCTCTGGAGTTGTCACTTCTACAGGGCGTCCAGAGCGAGGCTCATCACTGGTGCTCGTACGTCCCATTTTAAACTGTGCAACCCACCTTTTAATCATTGAATATGAAGGGGCAGAGTCTTTCAATGTACTGTCCATTTCCTCCTTCATTTCTTTAGATGTTAAGCCTTTCAAATGGAAGTATTTAATCACTGCTCGTTTTTCCAAATGCTCCATTTTCGTGAAAACTCTGAAGTTGTCTTGTTTAAAATGCTGTCATTGGAAATTAAACAAGCTATTGAACTGTAACTAGGGATACAAGCTAGTCTAGAGTTAAACTATACGATGCTACCGTCTAACTGGCCTAGTGGCGCTATATCTGTGTGAGGGCCGGGACTTATCAGCCGACCGTCGTATTTAATATAAAGTGCTTTAATGAAAGTCGTTAGAGCCATTTTTTAGAAAATCAACAGTTTTGAAATTGTTTTGGTGTAAAGAATATTTTGGGTTGAGAGATTTTGCCCATAATCCTTGTGACGCATCTTCAAGTTTGGTATTTTACCGACTTTTCGTGTTCACACACATTTCCCTACTTTTTTTCTTTTTTTTTTTTCATACAGAGAAGCCCAAAACATGTAATTCCTGTGAACTTTCGGTTGCAAATTTTTGCACGAAGTGCTATGTAGTAGCACCAAGAAGAGAAAATCAAGACGAAACAATAAAGGAAAGTGAAGACTTTCAATCTCTAGACAGTAAAATAATATCTGGCGGAAAAAATAAAAAACAAATAATTAATAGAATATGTCTTCGCATCCAATAATGCTAGTTAGGAAGAATTCACATGGAGTGTAATGTCAAACTGCGTCAATACGAAAGTCGGAGTCCAGTAAGTTAAGAGTATTATCGACGGGGGGCCGGAACCGGACCGCGGGAAAAGAGAATAGTCCAAGCAGTTCTTTATCTCGACGCGGGGAGCGCTAGGTACAAGTCCTACAGACGACTTCAGCGGCAACCCATCGTCGAGAGCTGTATTTCCAATATATATATATATATATATATATATATATATATGTGTGTGTGTGTGTGTGTGTCCAATCTTGTTTCCTATATCAACTTGTTTATTCCAAACTTATTCCGTTTATTCCAATTCACAATACATATTTTACTTTCTAAGTACGTACTATGCACATAGTGTATAGAGAAGGTATTGTATTCCACCCAAAATTGGATATCTTTTTGGAAAAAGGTCCGTGTCTGTCTGTGAACACAATAACTCAAAAACGAAAAGTCGGTAAAATACCAAACTTAGTATTTAAAATTGATATTTTCCAAGGATGCAACACGAAGATTTTGAGAAAAATCCCCCCACCCCAAACTACCCTTTACATGGAAAAAGATTGAACGTTTTGATTTTCTCAAAAGTGGCTGTGGCGATTTAGATTAAAATATCTTTTATTAAAGATATTTACATGACAAATAAACTGTATATCTTGAATTTTCTTTTCTTCTTCGTGAAATTGACTATTTCTGATATATTTCAAGTTATTTGTTTCAGATTCAAAATACTTTAAGTTTTCTCACATGGAAAGTTGTAAACTCCTGGCTCTGCATAGAAACGGATTTCAACCAGATGGCATTCGGGTTTTAAAACATTTGACTATCACTTTATCCTAGTGCAATTAAGACCATTTCTGCTGATGTTTATCTCAATTATAAACTAGAGAGAAGAATAAGCTTTTTAACAATACTGTGTTACAGTGATGTAGAGAAAGTCATGTGATTGTTTATATAAGAAAAGGGAAACTAAACCCTACTAAATCACTGGTATCCGGCAACAGCTTCATTACACAAATGGAAATGAAGGGACAGCAAGAAGAAACCTCTGCAGCATTCGCCTGGCGACCCTTTCCAGTCAAACAGTCACATGAACCTAAACTATTCCGCGGATTGAACACTCGCAAAAGATTTCCTTGAATGAATATGATTTAAATGACGGTGAAATATTTTTAAAAAGAACCGCCATGTGTTAGACAAATTTGTTAGGCGGATATTTGAAAAGCATTCCGAAATAACTGAATTCCTGTTCCTGCAGATATGGTGGCGCTTTGAAAAATGTACAACAAACAAACATTGGGTCGCAAAACAGCGGAACAACAGCGATAACGCCGCTCTCTTGTTTATATACCATCGCAAAGCGACAGTGCTGCCAACATCAGCGTTTCAAATTGTTTAAATATTAGCTTGCAATATCTCAATGCTTAGAAAACTCTGATGTGCTCCTTCACATGATTCTCTACCTCCTCTGCAAATAAACTTCTTTCCAAACCTTATTCTTCTATCTACTTCATGATAAACATTAACAGAAATTGTCTTATTACTTGCTTCCTTGTAAGTAGAAGGCAATACACTAGGATAAAGTGAGTCAAATGTTTTAGAAACTGGTTGCTATGGGATTGTCTTTGAAATGCAGTTCTTTGCATGACCAGGAGTAAAACTAAATGAACAGGCACAACTCCCTGTTATTTTAAATTTGAAACCAACGGCAAGAAATATCTCGGAAACGGTTAACTCCACAAAAAATGTAGAGAATATAAATTTTGTGTTTTCTGTATTAGATTTTTGTTTTGGTTTTAAGATCATATTTTCCACTTAGTTTATACATGTTTATTTTCTCTAATAAGTCCATTGGTTAGAGAAGGTATTGAATTATACTAAAAAGTTCGATACCGGAATTTCAGTGCAAATACAATTTTTATGCACCACTGTGTGAACAAAATAACTTGAAAACAAAAATTTGGTTCAATATCAATGTTCATAGTTAAGTTCAGCATATTCCAAGGATGCGCGACAAACATAAAAAAAAAAGTCCCCTCACTTCCAACTAATTTTTATATCGAACCTTTTGATTCTCTCAAACATAGCGTTAACGATTTTTATTAAAATATCATAAAGATATTTTCATGACAAACAAAATGAATACTCTCTGAAGACCTCTTTATTCTGGATGACTTTTATATAACTGGTAAACCGTAAGAGATAGACAAAAACTTACTACAAATATATATATCATTAAAAGACACAATTTATGTAATTTACATTTTTTGTGGAATTAACCGTTTCCGAGATATTTCTTGTCGTTGGTTTCAATAATTTTAAAGTACTTCAACTTTTCTCTAACGGGAAGTGATCTTTCGTTTATATCTTAACGTTCTCTAGCCTGATTGTAATATCGGACGATGAATGAACTTGGTGAAATGATCTCGGGGTCCATGAAGCTCTCAGGATAAGGGAAAACATAGGAACTCGCGACCTGTTGAATGTGAGGCAGACGCGCTACCAGGTGAGCTCATCGCTCCTTTGTTTTACTCCTGTCATGCAAAGGGAAGCGAATTTCACTTGTTTCACACAGTAACAGCTTTTAAAACATGTAACTATCACTTTATGCTAGTGTATTCCCTTCTACTTACAAGGAAGCAAGTAATAAGACAATTTCTGTTAATGTTTATCATGAAGCAGACAGAAGAATAAGGAGGTGTAAGAATGGTTTGTGAGTAGAACAGGTAGAGCAAGTCATGTGAGTGTAAGCCACGGGTCTAATGAAACGTCCCCTGTACAAGAAAGCCATGTGGTGTTTTGTTTTGTTAGAATCGGCCGCCAGTGGCGCGGCGATCGGCGAGCAAGCGATCGATGTAGCACTCCAGCCCAGGCAGACAGACTGCAGCTCCCCCCCCCCCCACACGGCTGAGTTAGCGCTACTCCGAGCCTCGTGTGACCAACATGGAGCAGAACAGGTTCGCGGCTCTCAGCCGGCCGGCGGTGCAGTTCACATTATCTGAGAAAAACTAAACAACTCACATGCTAGGCAAGGAATGGAGTTTCCTTTTCTTTTTACATAGTGTATTGAGAAGATTCTGTATTGCGCCCAAATATTCATACCGGAAATACAGACCCTCTGGGTCCAAAAAAATATTTTTTAGGAAAAGGTTCCTGTGTGTCTGCGGGTAGCATAGTCCAAATACTCCGTTAAATATCAAACTTGCTACTTAAATTGAATATCGTCCAAGGATTTTCAAAAATCCCTCCCACCTCAAACAATACATGGAAACATTTACCGAAAATTTTGATTTTCTCAAAAATGGCTCTAACGATTTTGGTTAAAATGCCTTATTTTTACGACAAAATGTATATATTGAATTTTCTGGAAATAGACTCTGAAGAGCTCTTTTTTTGTGGATAACGTTTGAATAACTCGCAAACTGTGAGAGATACACAAAACATATAGATCGCATTAAGCAGCACAATTTATGTCATATACATTTTTTGTAGAGTTAACCGTTTTCGAGATATTTCGGATTGTTGTTAAGCCACTTAAACTTTTCTCAAACAGGAAAATAATTTTTTTCTCGTTTGTTTACTGCTGGTAAGCAAAGAGATTGCATATTCAATTGTTTCATATATAGCCCGGCTTTTAAATGACGAGACTATCGCTTTAGCCTGTGTATTTTCTTATTTCCTTTCTACTTACAAGGAAGCAAGCAATAAGACAATTTCTGTTAATGTTTACCTTGATTAGAATCAAGTAGATAGAAGAATGAGTTTCTATACAATACTTTGTTAAAATGATGTAGAGAAAGTCTTGTGAGTGGAACACATCGGATTTTTTCCCTTGTTCGTTGTAACCACAGCTACAGATTTATTGAATAAAACAAAAGTAATTTTTTCTACGACCGAGCGTAATTGAGTAGTTTACGAGCTCATTTCAGGTCGCAAACTTGATTTTCACGGAATCGACACGCGTAAAGTAACGTTGTTACGGTATTAGTGTGTTGTGTGCACCAACACGATGATGCAGCTCTAAGAACAACAATAACCATGGCCTGCTATATCGCGTCCATCAATGCCAACTATAACCCTTGGTGAATGTCTCAAACATAACCACACACTTATTTCATATTTCGTTGTTTTTCTTTTAATTTCAGGAAATTCTCGTATAAAAACATTGTATGATATGCGACTGTAAAGTTTCTTTTGGATTCAGAATATTGCCGCTCGAATCTAAAACTATAACTTTACGCTCTTATATCAGAAAGAACTGTGACAAGAATTACAAATGATGTGTCTATCACTAAATGATACAATACAACTGATATTACGAAATCAAGATCAGCCTTTATCAACGTCTGAGAACATTTAGAAGTAGCTATTAACAATTTAAGAGCAGGTTCATGATACAACCAAGTGGCTAACGCGATCTCCAGATCTGAAACCGACAGACTTTTGGTTGTGGGGTTGCCTTAAACAACGAGTTACCTTGAACAAGAACTTTGTTTTACCTTTCTTGTCTTCAATAACACGTCTTTATTTTTCCACAAACCGATTATAATCTCTCTCGCGACAACTCTGTCGTATACTAGTTTCTTTTCGACGTTCGCTGCGGCGACGATACAGCTCAATGTTGCGTGGGATGCTTTCCCGATGAAAATTGCACGCTGGGCAGGTCTTTGTTGCCCTTATTATATCCGTTGGTGATGTTACTGGAAATTTCCAGAAGTACGGAACACCACAAACTCATTCAGGCGGCTTCAGTCTCAATGAGCCTTGCGTGTCCGCCCGTACATGTGTAACACTCTAAAGAAGTTTCCGCCAGCACACGCGAGTATAACAATGGCTACCAACAATCAGTTATGGAGCGTAGTCACAATCAAGATATCAGGGCAACAATTGAGGTCTGCTATTACGAGACAAATTAAAATCATAACATTTTTACTTTCCCTAACACATACAATTTATTGAAATCCATTTAAAAATTCGACTCTGGCATTTCACTGGAAAATCGTGTTGAGTATTGCTGAATTAAAAAAACAATTGCCATTCGGTTGGTTTTCTTTACATGGCCAGGATTAAAATAAAAGAGAAATGAAATGAAAGCCGACTTCGCATTTGTGAAAAGTTTAGTTTAAAATTGAAATAACAATTGTTTGGAATATCTCGAAAAGCGTTAACTCCACAACAAAAATGTATAGGACATACTTGTATGTTTTAATGAGATCTACATTTTTATGAAGTAAGTTTTTGTCTATCTCTTACAGTTTGCCAGTAATACAAAAAAAGTCATTCAGAATAAAGAGGTCTTCAGAAAATTCAAGATAAACATTTTATTTTCCATGTAAATATATTTAATATACATTTTAATCTAAATCGTTAGAGCCATTTTTGAGAAAATTAAAAATGAAATTTTTTCCATGCATAGAGTAGTTTAGGGTGGGGGGGGGATTTTCTTGAAAATCTTCGTGTCGCATCCTTGGAAGATACTGAATTTGAATACCAAGTTTGGTATTTTACCGACTTTTCGTCTTTGAGTTATCGTGTTCACAGATAGAGAAACACACGGACCTTTTTCTAAAAATGTTTTTATAGAGGGGACCCTAACACGTGTATTTGCGGTGAAATCAAATGCCTGGGTGGAATGTACTACAATGTGGGGAAAGTAACATCATTGGTTGATGGTTTTTTGTCAGGCACGTGACTCACCACGTGACTCACGCTAGAAGCAGGATCGTCATCCTGAAAATTTATGTTCCTTGTTAGAAACCTGGAGGTG
Organism: Hymenopus coronatus; assembly: GCA_030762935.1. Lineage (NCBI taxonomy): Eukaryota > Metazoa > Arthropoda > Insecta > Mantodea > Hymenopodidae > Hymenopus > Hymenopus coronatus. The sequence goes on from CM060899.1 coordinate 80,892,845, forward strand.
AAGAAACTGAAATACCATAAACAGGTTGTGCAACAATGGAGCACAATTTGGGGCTCCCCAAATTATTCACTGTAACTTTAAGTTCGTCTGTATGTATCATTTGCTTTCTAAAAACTAATTTTACATAAATCCTACTTATATATTTGTAAGCATGTTTTCATTTCAAGTGCTGAATGAGAAACTGTTTCAAAATGAATCCTTTGTAGATGGCAAGTACAAAACGTTGGGACCCCAAACAAATGAAGGTTGTTAGAAAAGAAATGGACAGCAGTTTTGGAACGCCACGTTAAGATAAGAAATTCTCGGTATGGACGTCAAGTTCTCTCGAGGACTGGAAGAATCACACCAATTCTATTACCTCACTAGAAAAGAGGTCCGAAGACTTGCGTATCGGCTTGCTATAAAAATAACATTGACAATCCATTTTCGAAAGAAGCTGGTAAAAAGTGGTTACGCAATCTGTCCAAGGACTTTCTTCATTTGCCAGAGCTAAGCGTTTCACAACCGTCAGCAGTTTGCTGACATTTAGCAACCCAGCCAGTTTATATCACACTAATTGAAGGGAAAAAGCTAAACGCTGCTCTACAGGCTGCAGAAAGGGGGGGGCAGTCATGAGCCCTTTGCCACACTTTATACCGCCTCTGATGTCCTCTCCACGCAAGATTGTGAAGATGGAATTAATGGCTTGGTTCCATTGTAGGATGGATTCAAACAAACATGTGTTTCTTGCTCCATGTGAAAGTAACGAGCGATGATCCTAGTGTTCGTGTCTAGGATGGGAAATACAGAAATATTTACGTGATGGATTTGTTCAGCGATAACGATGTCTCTGGCGTCTCATACAGCTTGGACGTTTCCTTATGGGACCACTGAAGACATGTTATACTCTGGAGATTGAGAGCTGGATCAAGTGTCATGTGAGTGTGTAGCAAGGCAGCGACTGCAGCAAACCGGCTGAGGATCCATAAGAAGGAACTTCTCAACAAAATGTCCTACCACAAGGCAGCAACTCGAGGAAAATGCTGTCCCTGAATCTGAACAAACTGCTGTTTCAAGATCCACATTTGCCATGAAAACTGACATCAGCCTGCTTCAACTAGGTTCCCGCACTGGCTCTGCTCAGCCGATCACTGGCTCTGCTCAGCCGATCACTGGCTCTGCTCAGCCGATCATTGGCTCTGCTCAGCCGATCACTGGCTCTGCTCAGCCGATCACTGGCTCTGCTCAGCCGATCACAGGCTCTGCTCAGCCGATCACTGGCTCTGCTCAGCCGATCATTGGCTCTGCTCAGCCGATCACTGGCTCTGCTCAGCCGATCACTGGCTCTGCTCAGCCGATCACTGGCTCTGCTCAGCCGATCATTGGCTCTGCTCAGCCGATCACAGGCTCTGCTCAGCCGATCACTGGTTCTCCCCAGCCGATCACTGGCTCTGCTCAGTCGATCACTGGTTCTGCTCAGCCGATCACTGGCTCTGCTCAGCCGATCACTGGTTCTCCCCAGCCGATCACTGGCTCTGCTCAGCCGATCACTGGCTCTGCTCAGCCGATCACTGGCTCTGCTCAGCCGATCACTGGTTCTCCCCAGCCGATCACAGGCTCTGCTCAGCCGATCACTGGCTCTGCTCAGCCGATCACAGGCTCTGCTCAGCCGATCACTGGCTCTGCTCAGCCGATCACTGGTTCTCCCCAGCCGATCACTGGCTCTGCTCAGCCGATCACTGGCTCTGCTCAGCCGATCACTGGCTCTGCTCAGCCGATCACTGGTTCTCCCCAGCCGATCACAGGCTCTGCTCAGCCGATCACTGGCTCTGCTCAGCCGATCACTGGCTCTGCTCAGCCGATCACTGGCTCTGCTCAGCCGATCACTGGCTCTGCTCAGCCGATCACTGGCTCTGCCCAGCCGATCACTGGCTCTGCTCAGCCGATCACTGGTTCTCCCCAGCCGATCACTGGCTCTGCTCAGCCGATCACTGGGTCTCCTTTTAACCACCGAAGCAAGTTGGGTATGCCGAACTTGGAGACGTGAAACATCACACCGTCAAGAAATGGAGGATCATTAAATCCACGTCGGAGTCCGAATCATATGAAATTGAATGATGGCGAAAATAGCAACGACAAAGATCAAAATGCAAGAAACGGGCACATGCAGCACACGTTTTTGAGCAACAATAAGGTTGTTTCATTTTCTGAAGAAAGTCTTCGAGAGTTGTTTCATATTCTATTGTATTGTAAGTTGGTGTTGAGGCTATGCATTTGTAGCTCTGTGTACAACTTGCAGTACATGTATCTCTATAACTTATTTTTAAAAACTTCCCCAAATTAGACGATTCTCCCCTTGCATTAGACGCAATTAGTGACATCAAGTTTAGGAAGTTCACAATCATATCAACTTTTGTTCCTATTCTTAACACTACCGTAATGTCAATTTGAGTTGATTCAAAGTGTCACTCCCCATTTGATTCCACAATTTGGTTTTCACTAGCACTGAACACCCTTTCTGCATCACCCTTCATGCGAGATTTGTGGTTTCCCCCGCCATCACATTCCACCGGTGCAACATCTTCATTCCATGGGTGTCATCGTCTGTGGTGCCATAGTAGTAAAAGCGGGCGTGAAGCACTATCATAAAAAGGAAACCGCGAATTGTTACACCTGTGGAAGTTTTCCGCTGCGTGATCGACAGGTATAAAAGGGGGAACGAAGCCTGCAGAAAATTAGTTTCAAGTGGGAATGCAAAGTTAAGTTCGTTTCGACGACAAATTCGTAGCCGCAGAATTGTTACGCAGCATTTATCACAAGAAAATTCTGAATATAGTCAGTTTGTGAAAGAAATAAAGAGTTTTTACTGCATTTTGTTTCAGGTTTCGCAAGAGGTATTTTTCAGTTGGACGATTTCATCTGATTCAAACAACCTGCTGCATTTCATATTTTCAGTGTTGATTGTACGCTCAGTTAAGACTTTATTTCCAGGAACACGTTACTGTAATTGTTTACATCTTCTTCTTCTTCTTCTTCTTCTTCTTCTTCTATATCGAAGTTCAGTTGTTTTACTGTCTTTTCAACATTACAGTTGTGAAAGTATACTCTTAAATATACTATCAATATGTTGTTGCAAATAAAGCTCAAAAGGTTGCTAGGCGATGAATTTCATTTTACCGGCTGCCGAAGTCTGAAAGTCACCAGAACTCGTGCGAAAAGAGCATGTTGGCAACACTGCGTGCAGGTCACCATTTGGTTATTTCCGTTTATCTGTCTTGGTCGCTGAGCGCTTACAGAATGCTGTACCACAAGATTCATAGCGCCTTTCCTTCACCACTTAAAACGTACTCTACTAAAACAAATAAATAAAAAAATTGTGGTGTGTTCCATTCACATAACTTTCTCTAGCTGTTCTATTTACTTTATGATAATCAAGATAAACATTGACAGAAATTGTCTTATTACTTGTTTCTTTGTAGGTAGAAGGCAATACACTAGCATAAAGTGATAGTCAATTCTTTAAACAACTGATCAGAACCCGGAGTTAATGTAAGTACATATTTTCTTGCTGTATATATAGTTACAATGTCGCATTGAAAGCTACATATTTTGAGGTATAATGCACGTTCCTACTATTTAATGTTACTGCGCAGTTATTCTACGTTTTCCTCAATTTAAATCATTCCCATTACAATGTAAGAAAGGAAGAAAAATAAAGTTTTATTATTACTGTACTTCTCATACATTGTTATCAGTCACATTGTATCTGTGTTTTCGTTATATTGAAAGTTACATCAATTGCACGATTTAGATTCTGATAACAATGCCTCGTTTATAATCTTACTTTTCATGTTCTAAAACTCTCCCGTTTATTACTTTCTCTACACGTACTATTATCGGTGAGAAACTTCCTTGTGAGGTCTGCTGACAGGGGCTCGTCAGGTTGCTGACCAATCAGAGTGTAAGAATACATTACCGTCACAAATATTATGCCATCGGCGTTGCCACACCTACGTGGATCAGTAGACATTTACGCGCGCGTTCTCATGACTGACCAATTGTTTGCAATTCATTCTGTGAAAAAGTCGGTTGTTACACTTAGTGATCGTAAGGATTTACATTTATAATTGTTGCTATATCACAGACATTGCTCTTGTTCTCTAGCACAAGTCTTACAGCCATGATAAACAAGGTGAGGTTATGTTAGCTTTTATGTTTAGTGAAGTACAAGACACAATGTTGACAGGAATAGATGAGGTAACTAGTGGGAAGTGGGGAAAAGTAGTTCAACATAGAGAGCTATGCATGGAGAGAAGAAGGCATTTTAGAGGAAGCTGCAGACGGACAGCAGTAAATAGGGCAACAGCGCACCGAGACAGCCACGGGTCAGCACAATGTCAATCACAAGGTAATTTCTCACCGATAATATGTACATAGTGCATAGAGAAGGTGTTGTATCCCACCCAAATTCAATACACACATTTCACCGGAAATATGTTTTGAGACCCTCTGAATAAAAAAAACATTTTTAGAAAAATGTCAGCGTGTGTCTGCCTGTGTGTGTATATGTGTCTCTGTGGGCAGCATAGCTCAAAAATGAAAAGACAGTTAAAAACCAAATTTTGTATTTAAGTTTGGTATCTTCCAAGGATACGACATGAAGATTTTCAAGAAAATCCCCCACCCCAAACTACCCTTTACTTGGAAAAAATTTCGAAATTTTTGATTTTCTTAAAAATGGCCCTAACGATTTTGATTGAAATCTCGTATATTTAAGATATTACTTGACAAATAAAATGTATATCTTGAATTTTCTGGGAATAGCCTCTGAAGACTACTTTATTCTGGATGAATTTTACGGATTTCTGCAAAAATGCTAAACCTTAAGAGATGGATAAAAACTTAACACACAGAACATGCAGAGGACATTAAAATACACAATTTATGCTATATACAGTTTTTTCATGCAGTTGATCGTTTTTGAGATACTCCCCTTTCTTGGTTTCACCTTTAAAAAACTTATAATTTTCTCATACAGGAATTGGTCAACTCGTGTCCATACAGACAAATGAACTTCAGTCAAATAGCAACCAGCTTTTGACTACCACTTTAACCTATGGTACTCCCTTATTTCGGTTCTACTCACATGGAAGCAGGTCACGAGACTTATTTCTGCTAAAGTTTTCTCAATTAGCATGAAGTAAACAGACGTCTGAGCTTTTTAACAATAATTTGTTGCAGAGATGTAGAGAAAGTCATGTGAATGGAACACATCAGATTTTTTGTTTTGTTTTAACGTTCTTGAACCTGGTTGGTCATATCAGACGATCTCGGGGTCCATGGAAATTAAAGTCACTCGACATTTGACTTCTCAGGACAAGGAAAAACCGTGAACAAGCCCTTGAAATGAAATGTACTTTTATTTATGGACGCTGTTTAAGTGTTTTGGTTCTCAGCGTCCCATTCTATGTTGGGCGTGAGGGACTGCTTAACTTTACTCAGATGCCTCTTTATCAGGCTTGAGGTTCGTTTACGTGCCGTAAATCTACGACACGGAACCAACGGCTTTAGTTCCTTTGCTAAGGATTTTTACGCCCGAGAAATTCCATCGTCCTCGGCCGGGCTTGAACCCGCGACCTTGGGTATATGAAGTTAGCATGGTAAGCATTACACCACGGAGGGTTGAAGAGCTAACTGTCTCCGAGATATTCCTTGTTATTGGTTTCAATTTCAAATACGAGTTGTCCGCATTTATTTTGTTTTGCTCCTGGCCATACAAGGAAACTGATTTCAATCGCATTGTAAACAGTTTTTAAAGGACTATCGCTTTAGCTCAGTTATTTCCCTTCTACTTACAAGAAGGGGTGCAATACGTCAGGTTGAGGCTGCAGCAGAAAGTCTGCCAGAAGTGTGGGAGCCGCGGATGACGTCATTTCTGTTGAAAACGTTCATATGCTATAAGACGTCTTCTCCCACACATTTGGCATCGGGTTAAACTTAGTGTCCGGGGTTCATTATTTAACAGTTATACTTGTTTACCAGCACGAGGTGTGTCAGCAAAGTGCAAGAAAACACAGTTGTACCTGAAAGAGGAGTCTCAGCATTTGTCACAATCAGTGAAGACTGTCATCGCCATCGCACGACATCGGGTGACTGAAATTCTCCCAACCCAATTGTTGAATAAGGTTTCGTCTGACGGCAGCAACGCAATGCCTTCCACGTCAATATCGTGCCGCACTCAGCAAGTAGAATGTCCCACACGATGTTTCGAGCTGACAACGCTGTTTTGCCTTTCTGTCGTTTGTAGGAGGATCCTGTGTGCCTGCTTTCCATCGACTGTTGTTTTGAGTCTGGAGTGAAATGGCAAACCCAGGTTTCATGATACTACTTACGGAGAGGCATCTCTGTATCGGGTAAGAAATGTCCAGTCGCTCAGTAAGCCAACACTTTGTGACATTTTCATGCGAAACAATTTTGAAATTTGTGGAAACACTTTATAGGCCATTCTTTCTGTGAACAATGAAATCATGAAGTCTCATTCACTTGTTCAACCAAACAGAAGGCCGCCCACTCCATGCTTCGTCATGAACATTGGATCGGTCATCACTGAATTGCCTAACCCATTTTCTTATATTTTCGCCATAAATCTCTACAAGTTGACCACCTATGCGCTCAAAACCGTACTACAGAACGCACTTCACAGTCCGCGGGATCAGAAATTGCTTTAAACAAACAACACGAGATGATTGTAATGACGTCACTGGATAAAAATTATGTTTTAATAACATCTACATTACCGTGTAGTAAGTTTTTGTCTGTCTCTTGACAGTTTACTGATATACAAACATCATTGCCAGAAAAAATATACATTTTATTTGTCAGGTAAATATCTTTAATATACGATATTTTAGTCAAAATCGTTAAGTTATCTTTCAGAGCATCAAACATTTTGAAAAATCTTCCTGTATAGGGTAGTTTGTGGTAGGGGAGATTTTCAGAAGATCCTCCTGTAGCATTCTCGGAAGATACTCAACTTTAAAAGTTTGGTATTTATGTAGTTTTTGAGCTATGGACCTTTTTCTAAAAGTGATTTTTCGTTATTTATATAGGTGTTTCCTGGGAGATCTCGGTATCGAATTTTCGGATGGATTGCAATACCATCTCTATGTAGGTAGTACATACATGGTAAAGAAAGTAAAAATATGTATAAGTATATTAAAAAATAACATATTTGGACCAAATCAGCTCCAGTTGCTGGTAAAAGGTTCAATGCTGTATCAATGATCCTCAAATGTAATATTCAAGTTTGAAAGTTAATTTAACAAAACAAGTGCACAGAATTGATGTTACTCAAACATTTTCATGTACTGACAAAAATCTCGAGTTAACCATTTAGATCGAGTGCTGTTATTTTACGAAAATCTCATATGTTCCATTCACATGACTTACTCTACACAGCTGTAACAAATTATTGTTAAAAAGCTTATTCTTCTATCTACTTCATGATAATCGAGATAGCATTGCCAGAAACGCTTTCTTGTAAGTAAAAGGAAAGTGAAGGAATACACTAGGCTAAAGTGATGATTGCTATGTGACTGAAATCCGTTTCTTTGCACTGCAAGGAGTTGACAAATTCCCGTATGAGGAAAGTTTAAGTATTTTTAAACTGAAACCAATAACAAGGAATATCTCAAAAAAGGTCAACTTCACAAAACAAAAATATGGGATGTGTTACACTCACATGACTTTCTCTAGCTCTTCTACAAATTTCTTACATAAGATTATTCTTCTTTCTACACAATGCTAATCGAGATAAACATTAGCAGAATGTTCTTATTACTTAGTTCCTTATAAGTAGGAAGAAAATAAGGGAGTGCACTAGGCTAAACCGATAATAAATTGTTTTAAAAGCTGTCGTTATTCGATTGTCATTGCAAATGGCTTCCTTACTTGGCCAGGAGTAGAACAAAAGAAAAACGGACAATTTCTGTCTGAGAAAAGTTTAAGTACTTACAACTGAAACCAAAAACAAGGAATATATCTAGGAAACGGTTACCTCCACAACAAAAATGCAAAGGACATAAATTGTGTGTTTTGATCAGACCAACATTTTATGTGGAGTAAGTTTTGTCTATCTTTTACCGTTTAGCAGTTAAGCAAACTTTAGCAACATTCATCCAGAATAAAGAGCTCTTCAGAGGCTATTCCCAGAAAATTCAAGATATATATTTTATTTGGTATGTAAATATCTTTAATATACGGGATTTTAATCAAAATCGTTAGAGCCGTTTTTTAGACAGTCAAAATTTTCGAAAATTTTTCCATGTAAAGGGTAGCTGGGGGTGGGGGGATTTTCTTAAAAATCCTCGTGTTGCTTCCTTGGAAGATACCAAATATAAATACCAAGTTTAGTATTTAACATTCTTTTCGTTTTTGAGCTATGCTGTCGACAGACACACACACACACACACACACACACACACAGGGGACCTTTTTCTGAAAATGCTTTTTTGGATTCAGGGGGTCCTAAAACATGTATTTCCGGTGAAATCTCGGTATCGAATTTTTGGGTGAAATACAATACTTCCTCTATACACTATGTACATAGCACGTATAGAGAAAGTAAAAGTATATGGCAAATTGTGTGTGTCTTTTTTTTTTTTTTTTTCCAGCAAGTTTTTGTCTCTGTTTCGGTTTACTAGTTAAAGCAACATCCAGCCAAATTCATCCAGAATAAAGATGTCTTCAGAGACTATTCCCAGAAAATTCAACATATACCTTTTATTTGTCACGTAAATATCTTTAATATTCGGTATTTTAATCAAAATCCTTAGAGTCATTTTTAAGAAAATCAATATTTTTGTAAAAGTAGTTGGGAATGGGGGGATTTTCTTGAAAATGGAGTCACATCCTTGGAAGATCTGAACTTAAATACCAAGTTTGATATTTAATCGACTTTCCGTTATTGAGCTATGCTGTCCACAGACGGACATATATTTCCGGTGAAATCTTGTTATGGAACTATTGGGTGGAATACAACACCTTCTCTATTCACTATGTACATAGTACACGCAGAGAAAGTAAAAATATAAAGTTGATCCCTGCTTTGTTTAGAATAGCCTAGGTGCAGTAGTTTCAATAAGAACTCGATGATTTTGAAACATTACAAAGCAGTTTTCACTTGGTGGAGTAGAAGTAACTCAGTTTGTCTCACTACTCACGACCACTCATTCATCCTTACGTAGCGGTACGTGAATGAGGCGGACGTGTGTTGGCCAATCACAACACTTCTACTGATGACATCGTGTTCGTGCAACAGCAAGGAAATGGAGACAGTGCCCTCCATTTAGTGTCACTTTGACGACAAAAAGCTCTTACACTTTTAGATTTAATAGTAATCCATGAAAACTCTCTACCACATAGTAGTAGAGAAGATAGTGTATTCCGACGTATACCGGAAATACGTGTTTTGACGACTCCTGAAAATACAAAAGAGCATTTTTAGAAAACAGTGCCTATGAAGACCTCTTCATTCCGGATGACTTTTGTATAGCTGGCAAACGGCAAGAGATAGACAAAAGGTTACTACCCAAAAAATGTAGATCTCGTTAAAACATTATGTCAAATACTTACTTCTTTATAACTGTTTCCGAGATATCCCTGGTTCTCGGTTTCAATTTTACTTCTGGCCATGCAAATAGAATAAAATCTGAACCGCAACAATGACATCTTTTAAGGGTTTAGCCCAGTGTATTCCCTTCTTCCCAATAGAACTCCTTTTACCAGAATGTCTTCACGGCAAGTCAACAACCCAGTCGATGATCACATTTGTTTTGACCTTTAAGGTTCTAGAACGCTTGGCACTGAACCATCCTAAAACACTTGAACCAAGAGGGAATTTGCGCTGCAAGAAGAGCACCAATAATATTATCCACGATGATTTTAATATGTACAGACAAATGTTATTTTAGCTTTAAACTGATTTTCCTCGAAAACACCTTAAGAGTTCTTAATACGAGGGTCGGCTAAGCCCGGGCCTCACACAGATATAGCGCCAGTTAGACGGTAGCATCGTATGGTTTAACTCCAGACTAGCTTGTACCCATAGTTACAGGTCAATAGCTTGTTTAGTTTTCCAATGACAGCATTTTAAACAAGACAACTTTACAATTTTCACGAAATTGGAGGATTTGGAAAAACGAGCAGTGATTAAATACTTCCATTTGAAAGGCTTAACATCTAAAGAAATCAAGGAGGAAATGGACAGTACATTGAAAGACTGCCCCTTCATATTCAATGATTAAAAGGTGGGTTGCACAGTTTAAAATGGGACGTACGAGCACTAGTGATGAGCCTCGCTCTGGACGTCCTGTAGAAGTGACAACTCCAGAGATCATCGTTTAGTACTGGAAGACCACAGATTAAAGCTGTTTGAGATAGCAGAGGCTGTAAACATGTCAAAAGAACGTGCAGGTAATATTTTAAGTAATGTTTTGGTCTTTCACAAGGTCTGTGTCGCGTTTGTTGACACCTGATCAAAAGTTGCAAAGAAAAACTGTTTCTGTTACGAATGTGGAGCTCTACCGTAAAAATCCCAGTGAATTTTTGAGACGGCTTATTACCATGGATCACTACATTACAGAAAGTAAATCACAGTCAAAACAATAGATTGCGCCACGTGAACCAAATTCAAAAAAAGGCAAAGTCAATTTTGTCAGCTAACAAGGTTATGGTGAGTGTTTTCTGGGATGTACAGGGAATTATTTCTATTGATTACTTGGAGAAGGGTAAAAGTATCACTGGTGACTACTACGCAAGCTTACTGCAACTTTTGAGTGATGAAGTAAAAAGAAAAAGACCTCATTTGGCAAAACAAAATCTCGTTGCATTACGACAGTGCTCTTGCCCATCGTTCAGTCATTGCAATGGGAAAAATGTGGGAATTGCTTGAACATCCACCCTATTCGCTAGATCTAGCACCTGTTCCCAAACCTCAAAAAATGTCTTGAAGGACGAAGATTTCACAGCAACGAGGAGGCCATTGATGCGGTAAACAGCTATTTTGAGGACCTTGATAAATCGCACTACAGAGATGGTTTAATTAAATTAGAACACCGATATGACAAATGTATTAGCCTTTCTGGAGATTATGTTAAGAAATAAAGCAAATAATTTTTTGTTAAATTCTGTTTTCATTGAGAGGCCCGGGGCTTATCAGCCGACCCTCATATATAATATTATGATATAAAACAATGTAAATGACATGTTATTTATGGACGCTCTTTAACTGCTGTGTTCTCAGCGTCCCATTCTATACTGGGTGTGAAAGACCGCTTAATTTTGCTCAGAGGCCTCTCTATCAGGCATGAGGTTCTTTTACGTGCCGTAAATCTACGACACGGGGCCAACGGCTTTACTTCCCTTCCGAAGGAAGCCATGCTAAGGATCTTTATGCCCGCCATCGTCCTCCGCCGGGTTTGAACCCACGACATTGGGTATATGAACCATTACACCACGGCACATCGGTGAACACATAAGCCATTAGTGAGGTAGGGCTATTGATCTACCCTTGACAGAAACTGCAGCAAAACGGAGGGGTAGTTTTGCCCCGCCATTCCTAGTCGCTGCTGTAGACCTCAAGTGGCCAGTCTCGATTCCTCAAACCGGTTGCTGCTGTATAACAGCATCTGAACGCCTTAACTTTTGACTTTTATTGGAGTGCTATTAAAAGTAACTGTTTGAATGTATCACACTACTCCTTTAAACATGACAAGGTCGCTAGATGGCAGTCCTTATTCCTGCAAGCCAGCGAGTAACCGTAGGTTCTCAACTGCAGTTTAATTTGTCACTGTCTGAGAACACACGAAGCCTGTAACGTTTATACATCATATACTATATTATATAATGAAAATAATTTAGAGACCAGGAGATCCGTGGTTCAAATCCCAGCTATGGCATTGGATTTTTCAGTCTGACTCTTGTCTATCCAACTCCTCTCCTACACACAATTCAAATCAATACCAATTGACCATAATAGTTGGCTATACTGAGTCCTGGGACTTAACGTACTTACAACATTGAGGTTGTCATCTCAAAATAACTTGAGATCACCTTTTGGTTTACCGGGAAACATGCGAATCGGTTGAGAAATTCAATGCTATGTTGCCACGGTAGCTGAGTTGTAGAGCAAACGGCTGGAGATCCAGGTATGGCATTGCACTTTTCAGCCTAACTGTATACTTATCCAATTGCTAGCACAGTAACAACACACAAAAAGTTTAGTCGTTCTCCTTAGAAAGCAGCAGTGGAAAATCCTCACATGTAGTTGGGTTCCTTGTTCAGATCAGCGAGTTTTCCGTGTTTGACATCGCTTTTATTTAGAAAACTATTCAGTGCAGAAATGAAATGACACAAACATGAATTATAATCCACTATCTTATGAAACCAGCTTTGTAAGTCATAGTTTCTTGCTACACACGTCCGTTATACTAGAGTTCACCAAGGTGGTTTTAAATACCACGAAACACTACTACAACGTGAATCAACACGGGTGTGGAGTACAGTATACCTTGAAATAAATAAGCACCAATAATACTGGACAAAAACCACTTGTTTGCCAAATTTGAGCTTGCATCTTAGAAATTCTATTCCTGTTGTGTAGTTGAAACATCATTGTGAGGCATTTGTGTTGATGTTTATGATCAACGCTCAGGTTGCAGCTTCACTGTCATGACACGCAAATCTTTGTTGACGTGAGCCAAAAGTTGAAGGCAGCACAACATGCTGTACTTTCATCAGTTTGTGTCATGAAGGTGCTCAGCACAGCTTTCTTTTCCTGGCACCGAACGAATTGTAACATCCCCGAGTACTTGCTACCCACAGACAATGACTGCTTTGGGAAATTGGATTAACGTTAGTAAGCCATTTTACTTTCTCTACACGTACTATGTGCATAGTGTATACAGAAGACATTGTATTGCACCCCCCTAAAAAGCATTTTTAGAAAAAATGTGTGTGTGTACGCGCGTGTATGGACAGCATAGCTCAAAAACGAAAAGTCCGGTAAATACCAAATTTGGTATTTAAGTTCAGTATCTTCCAAGGATGCGACACAAAGATTTTCCCCATCCGAACTAATCTTTACCTGCAACATTTTTTGAAAATTTGATTTTCTAAAAAATGGCTGTAACGATTTTGATAAAATGTCATATATTACCTAAAGATATTTTATTCTGGATGAATTTCGCATAACTGGTAAACCGTAAGAGATAGTAAAAATTTTACTACACAAAAAATGTAGATGTCAAAATATACAACTTATATCCTTTACATGTTTCTTAGATATTCCTCATTGCTTTCAAATTTGAAAGTCACACTTTTCTCAAACAGCATCTTTTTCTTTTGATGTACTCCTACCAAGCAAAGAAGCCCATTTCAAACTTAATCGCATAACGACAGCTTTTAAAACATTTGATTATCACTTTAGCATAGCACATTCCTTTAGTTGCCTTCTACTTATAAGGAACTAAGTAATAAGAACATTCTGTTAATGTTTATCTCTATTAACACTATGTAGAAAGAATAATAATCTTATGCAAGAAATTTGTAAAACAGCTAGAGAAAGTCATGTGAGTGTAACACATTAACATACATTCCTATTGTGCCTTACTCATGTTCCTTGACAGCACATCTTAGTGTGGTCGTGGCTAATGTTAACCTCTAGTTCCCAAGGTCATCGGCTCTAACTTGACGGAGGGACATAAAATATTTAGCAAGGCTTAAGCAAACGAAGAAGTAAAGCCGCTGGTCCCGCCTCCTAGATTTACGGCACGCAAAAGAACTGCCAGTATAGAATGAGACCTTGAGAATCTCAGCAGTCCATAAATAAGAACTCCAACAGTTAGGGTGTCTCTGCAGCAGCTATTCTAATTCGGATGTAAACATTTGTCGCATGCTGTAACCTCTCTCTAGGCTTGCTGCTCACTGTTTCTGAGAGGAACAGATGCCGCTTCACGGCCAGAATCCCTGAAAGGGCTGCACCAACGAAGAACGCTCTGTCCTGAACAGTGGAGGTGCTAAACCTACTGAACACCACCGGCTTCTCACTGAGGTAAGGCGCACATCTATTTCAGTATTTGGCGATGGATGAAATCGCCGCAAATCTGAAGCACATGACGTGCTTGTTTCGAGTATTCGCAAGATGGCAGCTCACTGCAGAGCGACGCATTGATGTTGAAGGTCTTAGCGATAATAAACCTGGGTACACTACCACCAACTCGACACAAGTGATCAAGCAAGGAGGGCTATATAAGGCGTTGTCTTGGAACACTGCCTGCCTAGGAAAGACGTCACCAGAGCTTCATATCCCGATATATTGAAAAAATATCAATCAAAACAAAACGATGGGAACTTATAATTCCAGGTGCCATTTTGTAACGTGACAATGCTCAGTCTCGTAATGTTCATCAGTGACCTTTAATTTGATGCTCTTCCACATCTACCACTCTCTCCAGACTTTGCATCGAGTGGTTATGGTTTGAACCATTCAGAGGTGTATGAGTGGTTGCGCATACGACCTCCAGAATTCCTGTTGAACGTCATGCAGGCTTGTGTTTCACTTTGCAATAAATTGTTTTAATTTGACTCTCAGAATATTTAAAATAATTTAACTCGTTGATGTCATTTTCACGGAGGTAGCAAATCTGTCAGTGGCACAAAGATATTAAAACTCTCAACGTGATCATTCACCCTCATAGCTTCAATACTTTCAACTGATCATTTTCACTTTCAAATCACCAACTTCCGTTTTTATCCTATGCGTATTGTCAGCACTAAGTTATCACAATATACTCTCATTGTACAATTTATTTAAAATACCTTCTCAAAGGATCAAGTAGGTGGTACCTCAATCCTTTAGAGCACTGGTGTCAATCGTGGCCCGTATTGGCTGAACCAGTTTAGTTTACATTTGAGCACGAGGAACTGCTGGAGCTGATAGCAGTTCAATGTGATCGTCTTACACAGAAATTGACCGAATTCTCCTGGAAACTTGACAATCAGCGTTTCCAATGCATAGAAATGATGGCAGTACATACCTTTATGAACAGGGCTTCTGTATAATGAAGCTCCCTACAAGCTGCCATAGAAACATTCTCTCAGATAGGAATTTGTGATCCAGTCTTTGCAATTAATAGATATGTCAAGACTTTGTGTTTAACGCCCGCTTTTACTGTCATGGAATTGATAATACATGGAATGATGACGGGGGAAACTGGAGAAAACCCGCCCCTGCACAAAATAAATCTCACATGCGGCCACTTGGAATCGAACCCGGGCCGTCTAGGTGAGAAGCGAGTGGTCAAGACACTGACCCTACACAGTGTAATATGTGGTATTTTTATGTTGAATTTAGATAATCTCAAATTCGCTATATAGAGAATGCTAACACTAGAAATTCCTGTGGTACAATCCCTCAGACTTAGGCCAGCAGTCCAAGTACATCAGATCTTCAATTTTGGAAGAAATTGTCAACCCATATTACATCACTTCCTCCAAAAAATCCAAGTGAGTATTGTTATTAATACTGTGTAATTATTATTTTAAGTATTTCTTTTGACCTTTATATGCCTCAGATTGAAGTGATAAGAAGCATGGTTGTGCTTCAAAGTTTGAGAGCCGCCAACTTAATTTAATAAACTTGAATAGCTACATCTAGATATGCAGTGTTCTGCTGAGGGAAACATTTCATGAAGAAAGACAGCAGAAAGATGACGGTGATACCTAATCTGAGAAGTATACAGACAATTACCAATCTTTCTCCCAGCACATGAAGATATGTGGCGCAGCCAGCAGAAAGATGACGGTGATACCTAATCTGAGATAAGGATACACACAATTCTCATCTTTCTCCCAGTACATGAAGATATGTGGCGCAGCCAGATGAAAGATGACGGTGATACCTGATCTGAGATAAGGATACAATTATTCATCTTTCTCCCAGCACATAAAGATATGTGGCGCAGCCAGCAGAAAGATGACGGTGATACCTAATCTGAGATAAGGATACACACAATTCTCATCTTTCTCCCAGTACATGAAGATATGTGGCGCAGCCAGATGAAAGATGACGGTGATACCTGATCTGAGATAAGGATACAATTATTCATCTTTCTCCCAGCACATAAAGATATGTGGCGCAGCCAGCAGAAAGATGACGGTGATACCTAATCTGAGATAAGGATACACATAATTATTCATCTTTCTCCCAGCACATGAAGATATGTGGCGCAGCCAGCAGAAAGATGACGGTGATACCTAATCTGAGAAGTATACAGACAATTACCAATCTTTCTCCCAGTACATGAAGATATGTGGCGCAGCCAGCAGAAAGATGACGGTGATACCTAATCTGAGAAGTATACAGACAATTACCAATCTTTCTCCCAGCACATGAAGATATGTGGCGCAGCCAGCAGAAAGATGACGGTGATACCTAATCTGAGAAGTATACAGACAATTACCAATCTTTCTCCCAGCACATGAAGATATGTGGCGCAGCCAGCAGAAAGATGACGGTGATACCTAATCTGAGATAAGGATACACATAATTATTCATCTTTCTCCCAGTACATGAAGATATGTGGCGCAGCCAGATGAAAGATGACGGTGATACCTGATCTGAGATAAGGATACAATTATTCATCTTTCTCCCAGCACATAAAGATATGTGGCGCAGCCAGCAGAAAGATGACGGTGATACCTAATCTGAGATAAGGATACACACAATTCTCATCTTTCTCCCAGCACATAAAGATATGTGGCGCAGCCAGATGAAAGATGACGGTGATACCTAATCTGAGATAAGGATACACATAATTATTCATCTTTCTCCCAGCACATGAAGATATGTGGCGCAGCCAGCAGAAAGATGACGGTGATACCTAATCTGAGAAGTATACAGACAATTACCAATCTTTCTCCCAGTACATGAAGATATGTGGCGCAGCCAGCAGAAAGATGACGGTGATACCTGATCTGAGATAAGGATACAATTACTCATCTTTCTCCCAGCACATGAAGATACGTGGCGCAGCCAGCAGAAAGATGACGGTGATACCTGATCTGAGATAAGGATACACATAATTATTCATCTTTCTCCCAGCACATGAAGATATGTGGCGCAGCCAGCAGAAAGATGACGGTGATACCTAATCTGAGATAAGGATACACATAATTATTCATCTTTCTCCCAGCACATGAAGATATGTGGCGCAGCCAGATGAAAGATGACGGTGATACCTGATCTGAGATAAGGATACAATTATTCATCTTTCTCCCAGCACATAAAGATATGTGGCGCAGCCAGCAGAAAGATGACGGTGATACCTAATCTGAGATAAGGATACACACAATTCTCATCTTTCTCCCAGTACATGAAGATATGTGGCGCAGCCAGCAGAAAGATGACGGTGATACCTAATCTGAGGTAAGGATACAATTACCAATCTTTCTCCCAGCACATGAAGATATGTGGCGCAGCCAGCAGAAAGATGACGGTGATACCTAATCTGAGGTAAGGATACAATTACCAATCTTTCTCCCAGCACATGAAGATATGTGGCGCAGCCAGCAGAAAGATGACGGTGATACCTAATCTGAGGTAAGGATACAATTACCAATCTTTCTCCCAGCACATGAAGATATGTGGCGCAGCCAGCAGAAAGATGACGGTGATACCTAATCTGAGATAAGGATACAATTACTCATCTTTCTCCCAGCACATGAAGATAAGCAAGGTTGTGGCGCAGCCAGCAGAAAGATGACGGTGATACCTAATCTGAGATAAGGATACACACAATTATTCATCTTTCTCCCAGTACATGAAGATATGTGGCGCAGCCAGCAGAAAGATGACGGTGATACCTAATCTGAGATAAGGATACAATTACTCATCTTTCTCCCAGCACATGAAGATAAGCAAGGTTGTGGCGCAGCCAGCAGAAAGATGACGGTGATACCTGATCTGAGATAAGGATACAATTATTCATCTTTCTCCCAGCACATGAAGATATGTGGCGCAGCCAGCAGAAAGATGATGGTGATACCTAATCTGAGATAAGGATACACATAATTATTCATCTTTCTCCCAGTACATGTATCTTTTACTTGAGCCATTTGTAAACGAGAGGTACCCGACTTCATAACCTGGAGGATGCAAGCCTATATTTAAACATACTGCAATAAGATGCCACTACGCTCCCTAGTCTGCTTGATTTTGGTAAATAAGTCATCTTGTAGATTAATGCATGCCACCTTTAGTTTATCTTATAGCACTCAACCATGGTTACTTTTTTTTTTTTTTGAAGATACTGCCTTTCGGATCTTGTTTTGTTTCGTACGTGTTGTTCATCTGAGGGAAGAAGCTTGACTGCCTTGAATACCAACATTGAAGAGCCCATGGTATTTAGTATTTTATTAAAAAAAAATAGTATATATAGAATGTGATGAATTTATTAAAATTGTATCTTTTTGGGGGAGGAGGCAAAGTCATGAATTTATTGTATTTCTTGTAGTTAGATGTGGGAGATATCAACTTCTTGCATTTGAAGGGTAGAAATTCATGACGAGATGATGCCCATCTCATTGAGAGGTGGACAGATGACTCAGGACCAACACAACCATCCACTTCACATGTCTGCTTGATGGGTTCACGGTTTGCTCAGCCCTTTCCACAAACAACCAAAGACGACACAGGAGGATCTGTATGAAAGGAAGTTGTGCTTGGGCAGGGCATGTCCCCTAGAAGTAGCTTATGACATAGACTCTCAAGTGTTGTTGGCTCTCTCACTGGACACAGCCCTTCGTCTTCCTTTTGAGTGTTGGGTTTCCTCAGCAGGACACGATCCATTTCCTATATTTTAGTTGTTTAACTTCCCTCAAAGTCCTTGTTCACCATTTTCTGGACATAATCACTCCATTCTATTCTTTCTCAACCTCTCCCTCTCCATTCTATTTGTGTGTCCAAACTATCTTAAAACATTTATCTCAACCTTTTTTATTACTAGTTCTTCATTAAGGATATTTTACCTTGTCTCTTATGGTTTTCCTCATGCATTTCTGTAAATACTTCACTTTTGTATTTGTAATTCTATTTTCATGTTACAACAATACTGCGAAGCTTTCTGAACCATAGGTAAACACGTGTAGGGAGGTTAACTGCTATATACTCACATTTTTGTATCATTATTAATTTCCTTTGTTCCTATTAGTGTCTGAATGATTTGGTTTGCCTTATTTATTCTGAGGCAACATTTATACATCTCGGGCTTACTGAGCAGCTGCTAAGCACATTTACACTTTTGATCATGCCTTAAAGCACTCTTCCAAATGGTATGATTTGTGTTATCAAATTGATGGCCCTGTAACAGATTTTTTACTTCTGGGAACAAGAGAAAGTCATTTAATGTGGGATCAGGAGAATAAGAAGGATGCTGTCCTTGTTTTGTCGACTGCAACTTGAGTCGAGTTGCCTCTGGAGAACTCTTTGACACTTATCCAGAAGTCTGCTCCAGTGTGTTTAATGTATAATAATTGTGCATAAACATTTTAGGGTGGTATTATATTTATAAAGCTGACAAATGTCACTTTGTTATGATGTGCAAAAGCAAGATAACATTGTTCATTTGTGTCATCTTTACATATCAATTTGTCATTATTCAACTTCACCACTTTTGTTTCAGAATCTTGGTTAATTATTCATATGATCAGGTCTGTCTTGTGCCTCAACTGGCCTTATTTTGAACTATTGATGTTAATGAAGCAAATTTGTCCATTTCAAAAATCGAAAAATGTTGACATATTCCTTGAGTTGCCCATGCTTCACTCTTTCCTTTTTCCCAAGGTTCAATGTATAATGTTTACACATTTTTACTTGTATACAGTAGGTACAGAAGGTATTATATTCCATCCAAAATTTGATATGCAGTTTCCACTGGAAATATATCTTTTGAGGTCCCCCTAGTACAAAAGAGACATTTTTGGAAAATGCTGAATCAAAAACAAAAAGTCACTTATATACCAAACTTGACATTTCCGCATCTTCCACGGATACAAACACAAAGATTTTTAGGAAAATTTGCCCACTCCCAACTACCATTTACATGGAACATTTCTCAAAAATAGCTCTCAAACGACTTTGATTAAAATACCATATGTTTAAAATATTATCAGGACAAATAAAATGTATATCTTGAATTTTCTCGGAATAGCCTCTTCATTCTGGATATCTTTTGTAAAATTGGTAAACCATAAGAGAAGTCCTCTTTCATTTCATAGCTCTTTTGATTTACTCATGGATGTAAAGAGAACTGAATTCAATTGCTTCCTAGAGTGACCACATTTTAAAACATCTATCACTTTATCCTAGTGTATTCCCTTCTACTTACAAGGAGGCAAGTAATAAGACAATTTCCGTTAATGTTTATCTTGAGTAGCATCAAGTAGATAGAAGAATAAACTTTTGTAAGAATAGTCTTTTTACAGAACAGGTCGTCATGGGAGTGCAACACATTTTTTTTTATTTATATAAGTAAATCTGCATTTATGAGCTTTCATATTTAATTTCTTTTGTTTAATAAGAAATATTTTTGTTTAGAATATTATTTAAATATTCACATGATCATCCAAGTCTTGTACCGCAAGTCAAATAAAATTTGGAATGGTAGATATGAATTAGGCAGTGTTTAAACCACTTGCCTCCCACCCAGGCACCTGCATGTGGTGGACAAAATGTCCTCTGGTTTCCCCTTTCCTCATGCTCAGACCAGGTTCTGGTGCTATGGGCTCCCCCTTAGGCATGCACTTGTCAGAGGGTAAGTTGACTGCAAGGGAAAGAGTTAACATCGACTCAAAGCTACATTTGGCACACTTACCTTACTTCATTAAACACTCTATGATAACTTTATATCCAAGTACCATTTGTGTTTCGTTTGAGGGGTGGGAGAGGATTGTGGATCGAAACAAAACACTTCTCGTCAAATGCTCATTTTAATAACCACAAATTGTATACAACAAATAATTTCACTTTTTTCTTTCTAAAAAAAATCAAACATTTAATAACCATAATGAGACAATTGTTCCATGCAAACAAGGCTGTATCCAAAACTGTGCACCTTTGTAAGCTGAGTGCGATCCAAGGGCCAAGTTCAGCAATTGGCCAAGCGCATCGCACTCCCAAAGCAGTTTCTGTTGTCAGCAGCAGGAGGAATGTTGTTCGGATATAGCCTTTAGTCTTACCACAATTATTACAATTGGTTCTTGTCGATTTTTATAATTCTAGATACATTTAACAGGCCCCCCTTATTCCCTAGTAACGAATTGGGCTGAGATGAGACGGTTGTTGTGCTGGTGCCACAATAAACAACCTCATTATATCCATGGAACGGCACAACAGCATATTTCATTTTTACAATAGTATTTCGTAAAATTGACCTGAACTCTATGACTAGGCACACTTAGTATTAACAAGGAAAAACGTTCTATGGAAAAATAGAAACTTCTGAGAAAATAATGAAACAAAAAACTCAAGAGCAGGAAACATTGGACAATACTACGTTCAATAACCATTATCATTTTTCTTGCTCAATTACTTAATTATAAAACTAAACATATGCACAATATCTTTGCAACGGTTCATTTTATTTTTTTATGGTATTTAAAACTGTTTTTTATCCTTTATTTTTAAAGTATAACATATAAATTGAGAGCTCAGAGTATAAAGATGGGGGTAATAGGATTCAACATTTCTTCTTATGTCTTTGGAATGTGTTTTTTAAGCCAAGATTCCTTGTAAAGTAGTTAACAAATAAGCACAGATCGGCACACAAAGAAACATCTACCAAGCCCATCACAATCCTCGAAAAAGGAACATTTAATATTTTCACCACTTCCAGTACACTTTTCTATCAGCTTTCCTGTCATATGTCTCGTCACAGATAAGAAAGAACACAGACATCTACTGTCAAAGACTATCATCGTTTGATGCTGCATACATGTGCTCTTCTGGCGCAGAATGTCGTCCGTCCTTTATTGTAACAAATTCTCAAGTATAAGGCTCCAGTTTAGGATTCTGTGTCTGTGTAATTAGGTATAATATGATTTTCAACATTTATCCCCTAACTAATTTCAGACTGCATTACCTCGATACCTGATACACACTTACCCATGTGTTATTGAACCTTAAAGACCTCAGAAATTATTAAACCTTTTGGATGGCACAATAAAATGGAGCCAGATTCACCTGAAGAGGAAGTTTGTGCATTTAAGGCATACAAAAAAGAGCTTTAAATCATGCAGTTAATAATAAATAATCATTAATTAGATCCTTTCTGGAAAAATAATCGCCTCCATCTATTTTTAAAATATAAAACTTATGATTTTATATCCATTAGGCGAATTAAGAATCTCTATCTTGAGTAACAAAAATCACAAGAGAAGGGTCTGGAGTAACTTCCCCTTTATATAGCCATTAAACCAAGTCAGCCACTCCCACTGAGAAGACACACCAATTAACTTTTCTCATGAGGATCCATTTTATGTCTTAACAACAGCAATATCATTTGTTTTTAGAATTGACAGAGTTGTACAAGGCAAAGCTCCGCCACAAGTTGCTTTATGAGTTTCCACATTGAGTATTTCACTATAACAACATATATCATATTCCAATTTAAACACCACAGGAAGATTTTCATCCAGAATCATTGCAATTCTAATAGAAGATTTCTGCCAAAATGTAGCTGAAGATGCACAACCTATGACTTCAATTTCATTCATGTTAGACACATGTATTACTTTTTGAATGCTGATGATTATGCAAGTCAAGTAGCAAACTCTGGCATTGACAAGCACAGGTAACTTGAGAAGCTCGTAATGAACACACATAAGCTTTATTTTGTGTGCTTACACCAAATCCTCTGTTTTCTTTTAATTAATCCTCTAACATTAGATGAACCTGATCAAATAAACAAGTGAAACTGGATCTCAAGGGAATGGATTACAAGAAGCAATTATCAGAAAATAGATGCTGTAGTGAGCAGATGTTTTAAAGTGAGAGAGATAAAACATTAGATCACACAATTTGCTGAACACATACATCATGTGGAGATTATCAGTTTGCCAATGAGGCAGATTATGCTATTTCATATATTCATTTCCTGAATTTGAAGCCGTAATTTTAGAATGTCTCTTGACAAAACTTTGTATTATAAACAGTTTTATTGTATATAAATACTGTAATACACATAGAAATTCACTGCAGCAGAAATATAGGTTACTGCACAACAGATCATAAAAGAATTACAAATTGGACCAATCACAGATTACATCAAAAAATATGAGTAACCTGAAATCACATGCAAGAAGAACAAGAATATGATGCCAAAATTTGAATTATCAATCAAGATGAAAGAGATCTTTAGGCAGACAGTTCGATCATCAGGAACCAAAACTAGCAAGTAAGATGATGCTGGTGATTTCAAATCTAGAGATACTTAACTGCCATATTGTTTTGTCAATTCATTTATTTTCTAGTGAAAGAAGCTATTTTAGAAGGTATCAAAGTATGTGTATTAAATACAGAATACAACTGGTTATCAACAAGTGCTGAAAGTGTTCAGACTGCATTGACTTCTTAAGAAGGCAATTGTCCATACAAGTGTGATATTTCTATTGCACATTGCTATATATTTCTTGAAAACTGAATTCAGCTAGAGTACAACAATGAACCATTTTATGATGGCCTTCTTCTGTCAACATGTCATGAGTTTATATACATATTGCTGTTTGTTTTCTCAGTAAAAGAAAGTATTGAAATTGTAGAAGCAAGTGTGAAGATGTTCTGTTAAGGAAACCTGCAAAAGTTTTGGGGACAAATTTTCCAATAGATAACTACCGGCAAAAAGTGCAATATGGGACCTGTGGATAATATAACATGAGAAATAATTCCTTTGCACACCAAAAGTTATGAAGGAGATCTGCCAGAGCAGCCATATGGAACAGAAAAGTATCGATATTGGAATCTTACGCCAGGTGTGTCTGAATATGATTTTTATCAATTCACCATTAAGTTGATCCATGCCAAAGCAAAACCCAAGTGACCAGGACACTGTTATAATGTAGCCTTCTACCATTTGTACCAGAATACTATCATTTTTTCAGGCAACGAGAATATAGTGAGAAAAAGAGAAATTAAACACCTTTTCAATCTCATTTGACAAGCTCAAACCCAATTTCACACATTTTATAAACGGTGGTTATTTTCGAATTGGACAGCAATACTTTATCATTGTCATTGTTCCATAAAGTGCACTCTTCCCACGTGTAACACCTTTTCTTTATGAGCAGTGTAGCTCAAAGAGCGGTGGACGCAGACACTTCATTTAGGGCAAGTGTTGCATATCACTTTTCAATGGTTTACCTGTAAACAATTCATACAAATTGTGGCTCTGTTTAACGACATTAATTAAACACTTGGGTATTTGTATATTCTGAAATTTAGATTATTATATGGAAGTTGCAATGGTCACATGGGTCTGTTGAGGTGCAGGGGACACTTTCTGTTTGTATGCTCATAGAGGTCAGTTTCATGTGTGCCACCCATTACAAACATACTCACACTATTATATGATTCTTGCTTGAGAATTTTGTACAAACGTTATGTTCCACTACAGATAGACTTTACTGCACGTTACCACATTCCTCACTAGGTAGTGCTGTAATCTTGCCAGTGATTGTTAAAACATGTTTCTGTCTGTCTTAAATTCAGGTACTTATTTCTGGTCACAAACTCGTAAACTACTCGTACAGATGATAAAAGTTGAGCACATGTTCAGTATCAAACGTGACAGCCTTCTGGAAAAAGGACCTGAGATACCCAATCACACAAATAGAATCAACCAGCCTTTGAATTGCGACGGAAATTTTCCAACCAAAAGAAGTCTTACAAAAAATAAACACTTCACAATGGTGTTGGTCATTACCAACCAACAAACAAGATAATTTCTTCTTCACATTACAAAAAATCTGTTATTATTTTATTTGTCAAAACATATACAAACAACTTGTATTTAAGGCTCTAGTTAATTTTCTTATACTGGTCAACATTTTAGAACACGACATACAGCAACAATGTTGAAAATTTCCTTCGCATCACCAATAATATAATACAATATTTTATTGTCCACTGTTCCACAAAGTTACAGTGTTTAACTACACATACAATTGTTCTTGCACACTTTTAAGGCTACTTGGAAATACATAGTTATCTTCTTTTTTCCTGCAAAAGATTATAAAGTTTGGTCTGTGCTTTATTATATCAGAAATTAGACACTATGCAAGGAAATACTACTCGGCGATTTCAGCAACAAATTCAAATTGCAATAGGGCCCATCATCATCATCATCGTTGCAAATATAAACTTCTTGTTTCAGGATAACAAGGAATGTGGCAGTCATATTTTCATATTCTTATTAGAAAAGTAATTTCAGAGAATTTTACTGTAAGCTGAAAGGAGACTGGTGTATTTTTCACCTGGATTCTAAAGCACAGTACCTCAGTAGTGTTGCAACTTTGAATTTTGCTTAGAATGAGTTACCCAGATAAGGTTTTTAGGGGGGTGGAGGACCCTTAGAAAACTAATGTCAAGCAATTTTAAGCTCCTTGGATCTGAGATAATTTCACTGAATTCATTTATCATACAACAAAGTTAAGATATACATATATACAGGGTGGGAGATAGATAAGTGCTAATTTTGTATCACTGTTTCACCACTATATGATCCATATTTGCTATTTTCTGAAGTGAGCAAAATTTGATAATATTCACCTAAGTGTTGTCAGTGTTCTAGCCCAGTAAGCGACTCCATCTATTTACCTGTCTAGAAATCTTCACTTCTTACTTTATTTCATGCTTTTAGGAAATCTATTATTCACTTTCTCATGTGTTCAGATATTCAGTAACCTTCTCTGCCCTGCTTGACTACAGGTGGTGTGATGCACATAAACACAGCAGATATATCACACTGCTATTATACCCTGAAATTTGTGACAGTGGTACTAGTAAGTGGACTAGGTATTATAAATATTGTTCTTCATTAAGTACATATCAAATTATTGCCACCTCCCAACCATAGTAACAACTCAAAAAGGTCAATTTAGAATTGTTTATATATTTACTTGCAGGTTTAGTGTCTGGCTGAGGCATTTTTTCAAAGTCTTAGCATGACTTTGGAAGGGAAGTTAAGCATTTTGTTTCAGCCTCAAGCCTGATAAAGAATGGGATACTACAAGAACCACAGCAGTTAAAAAGCTTCCATGAATAAAACTGAATTTAATTTTTTACTAGTAATTCATAAGTAAAAATTTGACGTATTTTATCATGCAAATCACAAGGTTCTGAAGATAAATTTGTATTTTGTACCAGCATAATAAAATTAAAATGCTCTAGCCAGGTAAATACTCAAAGATATCCATATATGGTGAGCTTATTTTCTTGTTCATTTTCAGAAAGTTGTAGAAACTACAAAAAACACATATTGTTGGTCAATTTGATTCCAATAACGACATTTAATGCTAAGCTTTACTGTTTTGAAGAATGTAAAGACAACAATTCAGTTTTGGTACAGGACAGGAGATGTTAGGAAATAATCTCCTTGTATCTACCTGGCTAGAATGTGCAACAAATTTCACAACACTTTAGAACCCAGGAGACGTTTACAATGAAACCAGCAGTGTTTCTGTAATGAAGTTTTCCCCCACAGTATACTATGTTATTGAAGGTTAAGTTTTTTGGTGAACAAGCACCAGTTTATATCTGGAACCATTTGTGATGAGCCCTATTAAGAGAGAAGCTAGAAGCAGCGACAGAGAGACATCAGCAGGCTTCAAAGACATGTGGCGAACAGGAAGTGGCATTCAACTAAACAAACATTATCTCATGTACTTGCACAACATTCAAGCATTTCCTCAACTTCATGAGGAGCATCACTGCAAGTCCAAAACTGACAAGGGACATCACCTCACAAGGGTTTTACTAAAACTGACTCATCATCAGAATTTGGAAAGTGCATCTTTCATTGTGGAACTCAAAACATCAGTTAAGTTATCACAAATTTGGAAAGTGTCTGTTGTTTGTGGAACCCAAAAAAATCAGCTGAGTCATAAGAGCTATTGCATGATCAAGAGTATTTCAAACTATGGTTATGGAATTTGGTTTGACAAGATCTCAAGTGAGGATGGACCAACCATCGCATCAGAAGTCTTTACAATAAACAAATTATTCAATTTGGTGATGAGTTGTAGTGATGTTCCTCATATGGAGATACAGAAAGAGGCTTTTGTTTCAATACATCACAGAGTTATGTAAACAATAAAAACAAGAGTGTTGTTTCGTTGTTGGGGAGTGAAGCTAGTCTCATAATCTGGAATTCAATGAGTGCAAGGGTGGTTCAATAAGTACCCATGTTTCACAACAGATGGTGTTGCTAATTACACATGCCAAAACATATTTCATAGCTTAGTTGGGATCTGGCAGGCATTGCAGTTAAGTCGTTCAATGTGTTCCACTTTTGGATAGCTACATTCATCTGGAAAGCAAGCAACAATCAAAACAATGGCTTGCTTCCGCTGAATGTGCTCCAAAGAAGGTCCTATTGGTCGCAAAAGTGATGACGATGATTTTCAGGGATATGAAGGTAATCATGGAAAAACAATTAATGCAGCAGTTGCTGGCCTGATTCAACAAGATGTTGGAGACATGGCTCCATTTGGAGTTGTCATCAGCACAATTGCTGCCTCACCTCTATTTCTTCCCAAACATGCAGAAAAGGCTCTTGAGATCAAATGAGCTTCAACACAGCTGAGCTTGATAATTCTTGTTGGGTAATAAAGAATGGCATGTCCATTCCTAACATGGGTACTTATTGAGCTGTGTGTGATGTACAGAAACCAAACTCTCCAACACCAACGTCTGAATGTTGCCATATCTGACACAGACGTACTGCATTTAATTCCCCAATGGCCTTGACAATCGATCGCTGCTAATTCCAATGTTTTGGGATATAATCTCTGGGTAATGTTTTCTTTTTTTTTTTTTAACGCTTTATCTTTTTACATGTCTACAATATAATCAACTTTCAATATCCATTCTAAACTAGTTTTAAAAACTAAGTTGAAGCAATATTAATATTATATTTCAATAAAAAAAATAATGTATCCTCTTGGCAAATGTATAGAAGATTGTGTTTACTATTGGCAAGCAAATGATGATAGCGTTTCCTTTATATAAAAAGTGACACCCTTTGCCCCCCAGTTGCAATTACTTTGTTTTAATATTTTATTTTGATGCATCAGTCTTAAGTTGAGTCTAGTAGGCCCAAAATGTGCCTCAAGTTTTAAGGAGGGAAACGGAACAAAAGAAAGAATGACGACGCAGCTACTGCCCATGCTGCTCTCAAACACACATTTTACCACGCTCTGAACAACCTGACTACACTACACAATGCAAGCAACTTTCACTACATAAAGCGGCTAGAGTCGTGAGAACAAAAACAGAAGCCATCATCTACGTGGGGGCACACTCCCCAATAAGCACTACTAGGAAAAGCAATAGATATGTTAACTGACGAGAGTTTTCTTACTTCAAATACCAAACAACTACAAGTTACAAATATCAACTTTACAAACTCGTCTTCTCCTGGGGCTCCTTTTTATCTTCGGTATACAAAATATTGAAACAACAGTTACATTATTATTATTGAAAAGAGCAAGAAATGCAGGGAGTTGGTTTAATCATCAATATTTGGAAGGGATGAGTGAGTATGGTTCAACGTCATCACATGTGCCTCAGAGGCACAGTTTTCAACAAAAATTATAGCAACAGAAGGGAAACCCCCTCAAGCAAGCGAGAGAGACATACATCGACAGGCAGGGCACCATATCCCGTAGTATAACAAAATATTTCTACTTGTTAGTTCTACTGCAGTTCTACCAACTATCTATTTATTATTACAAGAAACAGATTGCTACTTACATAAGTTATTGCATTAAAAAACAAAAATAAAAGAATATTTAAACAAGGAATGGCTAATATGCAAAATAGTAGTAACAAATAAGCATTCAAACAATCACTGATAATTTTTATAATAATTTATGCTTTGTCTGCAATTTTTAAATACCTTCCATAAATCCATAAATGCAAAAAGAGAAAATATATACACAAATGAGCTGCCTAAAAACTAATAAGAGAGAAAGAATCAATAACATGTATAATTGATAATAATATTAATTGTAATAATAATAATAATAATAATAATAATAAAAATCATTATAATATTAATAACATGTGTAAAAAGAAAAGAAAAAAACTTGTTTAAAGTTTCTCTGCATATCTTTTGGACGAAAATTTGTAGCAACACGGATTGTGCAAAATTCTCCTTAACTAATAGGCAAAGTGTGGTGCGCAGCAGTGCTGCCACACTCACAAACGACTAGCAAAAGAAACTAAGATCCACTGCCCTTAGTAAACGACCATTTCTAGGCATTCGTCTTATAGTACCATATAATCTATACAAAACTCCATTGGCACTCTAACCACATTCATTTACTGTATTTTTTTTTTTTTTTCTCTACTTAAACCTTCCAATGCCAATTTTTGTACCAAAAATTGTTTAATAATAAAAGACAATAACAAAAACAGTCCATTATTCCATCAGTCTGAAGAGTTGCGTTAGGTCATTTCCTTGTAAAGGAATTCTCAAGGATATTACGACATCAGGTTTGCCGGGGGCTTCTCCCCTCCATCCTTGACACAAAAGTGCATGTTTGTACTTGCGGCTAAATAGACACGTAACATAAGAATAAAATATTTCTCAACTTGATCCAACTTTTTCTGTTTGCCGCATGGACTGGCATTGATCTTCATCATCGGCGACCTTTCCTTACACTTAAGTCAGCATGTTCCTGCTCCGTCAGTCATGTGACGACTACAATTACACTACATGCACACCAAGCATTCTACTATGGTACAACCAGCGGTGCTATCCAAAAATTCTTCTAGGATAGAGAGAGACAAAACCCCAATCAATGTCCTATCCCTTAGCAATGATAATAATAATAATAATAATTCTTAACATTGTAAATACAGTAGACAACAATACAACATTATTCAAGCCTTATGAATTCCATAAAAATACAATTATTGGCAGAGATTTAAAACAGGGGAACGTTTTGTGAGCGTTAATTCTTATATAGGCCCACTGAAAAATACAATGTTCATTATATACAATAACTGTTGCGGAGAGAAGTAGAATATCAGTCACGAAACTTAAAGGCATAAATTAATATAAACTCTCATAGCATAGCGAGTGATGGCGTTACTTTTGTGCGACCTGCAGCTGTCAGCTTTCATACTCTTCGTTTAAATGGAAAAAAGTGCTTGGTCTAAACCATTACGGTTGCTGCAGCACCAATAATTCCCTTAACGCTAGGGCAGTGTTCATAGACTCTGTTTTCTTCATTAATACACGCATCGAAACAATGGAAGCTTACTCCCTAGAAAATTGTGTACATCTACCACAAAGAAAACAATTTGCAATTATTGGAGTTCATTCTTGTCACACAACCTAACTTACGTTGAGCATTTCTGTGACTTCAGTCTCATGAAATACAACCCTACTTGACGTGTGTGTGCAGTTCTGCCAATTCAGGAACATTATAATAGTTTTACAACACAAGCCCTCCCTTCTTGACACTTCACGTCGAGTCAACAGGTATCTAAAACTTTCTTAAACCTGCATTCAAAGCCAAAGAAAGAACTTTCGTATTTTTGGGGCATGGGAAAAGATTTGTAATTGTGGTTACACTAGATTTTTTGTGAAGCAATTAACCACATTGTAAAACATAACAGCTGTCTATTACTAGCAAAATTTGGGACAAAAAATCATCTCAGCAGATATTAACTACAAAATTATGAATTTTGAAATCATCCCATTGGGTTACTGCCTCAAATAGTATATTTGGCAGAAAAAGGGTTTTTGTAGTTTTAAATTTTTATATAACACTAAAGTTCAACAAAAAAATAGAATGTCTTTTACATTTTAAAAGTATTAATTTTTTTTCTACAAAGTTGTAACCCCCCCCCCCCCCCCCCAAAAGAATAAAGCTACTTATACACAATCAATTTTTTGTTAAATTCAAAGTTTTACAAGACCTTCAAAGAGTTGTGGCACTTCATCAATTTTCCTGCAATGCTTCTCGAAGGCAAATACACGTAAATGAAGATTTGATGTTTTATCCAAGGAATCTACAATATGCCCGAAAGTAAACAAATGCTACCTTGGCAAAGGCTTACAATCACTTAAGTTACAACTATTAACATACCAGAAATGTCAATAGAGAAATTATTCTACCAATCATGAACATCTAGCTGTTATACTAAGCCATAAAATTTGGAATTACATAATTCAAATGCAAAATGTTGCATACCATCACTGCTATGAACGAATTTCCAACAGTTGGTTACCATGTGATAAATTAACAATGTGTCCAATCTTATCCAATATTTTTTTCAAGATTTGACAAATTTTCTTGTAAACCATTGAATTGAAAGATAAAGTTTGATCATGTAAAAAGGGTTTTATTAACAAAAGCGATGTGACAGCAGCTACTCAAATGGCAGTTTACGTCACTGATGTGTTAGATCATTATGTGATGGAAAGTAGTCTTTAAGGACTCATCACTTTGCAGATGGTGTTAGGTTGCCATCCAATCTCAGGAATGCTTGGTCTTAACTTTCGTGGAATTTCGGAAACAGATCAGAGCAACAATATTGACACGTCAAGTAAGCTACACACCTTTAATTATTCAGTACTTTGCGGTAAATTAGATAATGGCTGAGGGACTCACAATAAGGAAGTTTCTTTGGCTGACAACACTGTGGAAAGACAGGTGGGCGAGCTTTCTCTTCTAGCACTCAAGAAAGGTATTGCTGTAACTCTGAATAGATGCCAATGTAACAGACTGAGACAAAGAAATGAACTTGTGTGACAAAAATCAACTCAAGGTCTATGAACACGGCCATCGAGCCGAGGAACAAAAGAATGACATCATCACTCCTGACGTAGCCGCATTTCAAAAGTGAGCACTTTCTGAGTGAACAAAACAACATTAGGAAGGCAATTGCATTAATCACAGTCTTGTTTTAAGGGAAGTAGGGAATGATTCAATCAAACTTCTCAACAGAAACATTACCCCCTTTTTCATTTTTATTTTAAATTTTAACAAAGTGGGTGGACAACAGTGCTCAATTTTATAACGTGGCTTAGGACACAAACATTTATCATGCCACTTGGTGTTTATTGTATGTTTCATACTACATTATGTACGTATGCTATACAGTTGTAAAAAAATTGGGTGTGTCTAAGTGGTATATAATAACCTTCTTCAGACTTGATATTTTTTTGTATTTTTTTAGTGTTTTGTGTGAATCATCAAAACTACTGACAACAACATCATGAGCAAACGCAGCAGCAAATGTTTGCTCTCCCTCATCAATATTGTGGCAATGGACAATAAGAAGCACAGTACAGTATATAACAAACTATACAACACGACGCACTTTTGTAATACAAAAAGCGGGAAAAAGGCTATGTAAACATTTAGTGGATCATGTTCCCTATAGTAATTGACTTCATTTGACACCATAGTACAGAACAGAGTAGGCTATGCACTACTACAAAGTTCCACTTCCTCACGACAAGGAAAATAAACCAAAACTGTGTTGTTTATCTTGTTCAAAGAGAAGAAACGTTGCCTAAAGCAGTAGAAAAATTGGAATTAAACATGGTGTTCCATCTGCAGTTGTAACAGTGTATAATATATAATATTTTTTTGCAAGTTTTCTTAAAAAAGTCTCAGTTTTTAGTAACGAGAAATGTAGTGTTTCTAAAAAGAGGGAACAAGTTCTAAAAAACATTTCCTGATTCAGTCTTTCCCAAGTACCTAGCTAGGAGACAGGTTTTTTGTTTAAATACTCTTTTTTTAACACCCCACAAAATTTTGTACTCAAGAACATGGCCCAAATGAGAACAAAGACTAACACCTAATTATATAATATATATATATATATATATATTTATTTATTTATCTTATATTAATCAAATAAAAGCTTTGTCCACAGACAGCCATCAGTTTAGTGTATTCCAGGTATGGGCATTCTAGACCTGCTGTCTGCGATATACAAGGGGCGTTCCATATTCATCAACACTTTCGGCTTGCCATTGAAGTTGCTAAGGACAGGTGACGCTCCAATTTTACTTTTTCTCTGTGAGAGAAGAAGTGGCCTTGAACACGAACAAAAGGAAAGGATGGCCATGCTCTGTGGTTTTGCAGCTATTTTTTGCCAGTGAATATGTGTACCAAAACATCTGTTTGAGGCTAAAAGTACAGCCTGATCCATTTCAGGTTTTGCTGACGGTGGTGTCGAGTGCATGGCACAGTCCATCACGTAATGCTATACACAGTGAGATTTTTGTTGACTTTCCATTTATCTCATTAACACTAGACAATAATTATTGGATTTATTATAACTCTCCTACTGTAATATCGTCAGCATGCTGTAATGATGAGTGAACCCTTGTTTAATGCCACTGATTTTCTGCAGTGCTATAAAGTAACCATTAGTGTGAGCGTTTGCCACCAGTAACATGAGGTGCTACAAGAATTTAGCGACAAGGCTAACCCATCGCTTTATTGGCCTCATGGAAGAAAAACAACCTTGGGAAGTCGCTGGGTTGTTTCCAGTCAACAATTACATGAACAACTAAAATATTGTTTGCATATTTGAATACTCTAGTTTCTGATGTGTTCTTTTATTTCCTTCTACTGTTTTGTTCAGTTCAAGTTAGCAGAAAGATGACACAGTGTGCTGTATATTATATTGGTGGACTGACTGTGATCAAGGGATATGGTATTAACAAGGAGACAAAAGCACTTTAAATGATTGTAGTGCAGTGAATACAAGTGACTGTATGGTAGTTATTAAATGGCAAAACTGTTTTGTTGGGCTTGTGGCCTTTTCAGGATCACATAACTGTGAAATTTGCCAACATAAAACACTAAACAGTTAATAAGTAATAGGTATATTACATGTGATTTTTTGTAATAAGAACTTCATACACAGCTTTGTGCTGTGTGCAGAGAGGTGTATGCCCTTCAAATTTCTGACTGGACTGTGACCATCAGAGACCACAAGTTTACACACACACAAAAAAGAGTTATAGCCAATAAATGCCTATTTATTTTAACATTATATCTAAATAACTTTAATGTTTTAAACAAAATGCTAATTGTATTTGACAGAAAAATAAAAATGTTTTGTGAAAAACTACACATTATAATGCCTTGCCTAAGCAAATTATGATTTCTGACTCAATGTTACAATCACCAACAGAAAATACATCAGATTCAAAAGTATTAAAGTATTTTTTCAATTTATTGTGTGAAGGAACACTGAGTAAACACAAATGATGTTTTAATAACAAAGATTAGCATTGTGGTCATCAAGGACAGCAAAGACAACTGGCGACAGTGTGTAGCTATACAAATAAAGTGCTGAGACACAGTTACCTATCTGGGGCCACTGCGCAGACATCAGATGGAAAAGTAGTTTGAGAGGTCCTAGAGAAGTTGGTGGTGCATATATGTACAGCTTAATGGGCTATACAGAGTTTCATAAACAACATGGAACGTCCCTTGTATGTATATATATAAAATATCTCTTTAAAAAGTTGCAACTATATAAAACACTACCAGAAAATAATTACAATCTCAAAATGGTCCTCACTTATAATACATTTGTATATAAAAAAGTATTTTACAACTATACAAGTGTTTCTTC
This sequence comes from Hymenopus coronatus, assembly GCA_030762935.1. NCBI lineage: Eukaryota > Metazoa > Arthropoda > Insecta > Mantodea > Hymenopodidae > Hymenopus > Hymenopus coronatus. Next base: position 80,927,772 of record CM060899.1, read on the forward strand.
CATACAGCTGATAAATAAACTGAAGCAGATATTTATTTACCATAAAACTTATAAGTTAATTTTTGCTGCAAGTTTATAAGTCTTATTATATTTCTCCAATTTGATAAGAAGTTCATCAATACAATAAAAGTGTACCTTGCCACTGGTACATTACATGGGCCGCAGTTTGCCCATACCTGGTCTATCCAATAACAGCAGAAGCCTAGAAATATTTGGAAATAAAGAAAAGCATCATTATCATGCATCCAATAGACGACGAGGGTCAGGAAGATTATATATTGACTGTTTGACGGAGGTAAAAAAAACTCCCTCCAGGTTTTAGAAAATTGTATAAAATGTTTCAAATTGGAGAACTAAGGTGTCCCTTGATATGTTACGAGAAACAAAGAGTGACGACGCTATGTGGCATGGCCAGAGGCTGCATCTTCCTAACCCTTGTACAAATTTGACTTTCCTTTGTGATCTATTAGGTACAACATGCAGGATTAAAAAAAAAAAAAAAAAACCTTTGTTTTTTTTTTTTTTCTGAAAATGAATGAAACAACTCTTATTTTTTTTAAAAAGCATATTACAACAAAAATAACACAAACAAAACACATTAATTCAAGAGTCCTCTAAAAAAAATCAACAAAATATTCTCAAAAAATGCCACTACCAATATCGGGGCACATTAAAATGCTTGTGAAGGGAATTTGATATAGCATTAGAAACAAATATATAACAAACAACATTTCTTCAATAACAATAAGTGGAACCAAGCAGACATTTCAACAAGATATAAAACATAATGATTGCATTTCGTTGTGTGCCCCAATACGACAGACAGCTTGTTCCCTACACAAAATAAATTAAGACTGGATAAATATTGGTGAGGAGCGTTCATTTACAATGGCACAACTTCCACTCTGAACAAGCCAAGAGAAAAAATGTAACAACGTCTGTGATGAAAAGAAAGAAAAAGAAAATGTTTCTCTTGGCTTAATTTCATCTCTAGCTTATAATTTATTTAAATAAAAGTTAACAAAAGCAAAATAGTTGGCTACCGTGAATTTTCAGGCAATAATTAAAAAGAAAGAGAAACAAAATGCAAATCCAACATGGATTGCTTGTCAATACTTGAAAGCAGGCAGTGCAATAAAAAAACTTGATGATTGCGGAGCACCAAGATCCGTATAACAAAATCAATAAACATTACAGTGATAACTAGGTGCAAAATTTCCAACTGACTAGCTTATTTGATCTCTTGAAAACAAAGGAAAGTCTCAACTACAGTCTTCTTCTTCTTCTTCTTTCTCTTTGGGATTCCTTGTGTATAAAAGATTTGTTTTCCCCAATGTATTTACTAGCTACATATACAATGTCACAAAACAGCACAAAAAACACGCATAGTAAAATAGAGCTTATATGAAACAGGTGCATAAATTTGACAACTACACAACATGGCCAGGCACCATATGTTGTAAATTCCCTGTTTGATGAGATTGGTCTTTCTTCTTCTTCTTCTTCTTCAACCAAACTTTACCTTCTGCAACATGATGAAATACAATACAAAACTATCTCTATGAGTTTTATTATCAAGGGAAGAAATCAGCTATTAGAAGATACTTCATTCCCCTCCTCCATCATCGGGAGAGAGAAACAAGGAAAATGCACAATATTGGGAATGGTCTACCTTCTTCTTCACAAATAAAGCCTTGGGGTAGAGGAGGCGATATGTCTTCATAATTACAACAACAATAATAACACGGGCCAACATACCTGGGCCCAAAACAGTGTGGGGCAGTGGCAATGATTGCTGATAACAAGAGAAGGAGTTAGAGACCTAGGGGGGGCACCTGCACATAGCGATAGATGTATAGACGGTAGTCCTTGCTGGCGAGCACCACGGACCCGTCATCCATCAGGGCCACATCAAAACACTGCGCATGCTTCACCTTCGACTCCAGCGCAGACACTAGTTGCCCATCCTGAGTGAAAATCGTCAGGTTGAAGTTGTTGTGGTTGTCAGCGATGAGTATTTCCCCAGCCGTGTTGATGCCCACCCCGATCGGATAGTTGGTGATGCCTTCGCCGCCAATCTGACGAAGATACATGCCGTCATAGTTGAACACCTTGACACAGTGAGCGCGATTATCGCTGATGAAGATCTCTTGCTTGTCGTTCACTACCACACCGTTCGGGAACTCCAGGTGTTTGGAGCAGCCGAACTTCTGCAACACATTGCCAGACTGATCAAAGATGATGACGCGCATCACCTTGCACTCCACGACCACGACACGACCCTTGTTGTCGACGGTGACGCCGCGAGGATGCTGCAGGATGTTGGCCCCAAACTTGCGCACAAACTGACCGTATTGGTTGTATATCTGAATCTGGTGGGTGGGGGATCGTTCCGTGACGATGATGTCGCCCGAGGTGCGAACCACGGCCACTCTGTTAGGATACAGCAGCTGCCCGTCACGTTTACCACATTCCCCAAACTGAAACTTGAATCTTCCTTCTTTGTCGAAGATCTGAATGCGATGATTGTTGGTGTCGGCGACAATGATGTCGTTTTGGGCGTTAACAGCTACACCGCTGGGTTCCGTGAACTGACCCTCCATCACGCCGAACTCTCCGAACTTGCAATGGTATATCATCTTCTGACGCTTGATCTGAGATTTCGGCGGGAATATGGCGGTCGACATCAGCTTGGACGTCAGGTCCAACATGGAGTCTCCAGGACCTGCCGATGTGAGGGCGTAATGTTCACCACTGCCGCTCCCTCCGCCCCCACCACCATTTTGGAAAATGCTGTCACTGCCTCCATTTGACCACTTCTCGTAAGGGTTCATGCCATTGAGGCTCAAGTCGCTAATGGCGGTCGAGAATGGTCCCAGACTGTTTGCACTGTTGAACCGTTTAGAGATAATGTTCGATTCGAAGGGTGAAGAGGAGCTAGATGTCGACATGAGGCCATTTGAGTATGGTCGCTCCAGGACACTGCCACCGCCTCCGTGGAGACCGTTGCCGTTCATGGTCGCGGTGCCTCCATTTAGATGAACGGAACCGTTCACAGGTCTGGCTATGGGCGGTTGCTTGCTGGGTCCTGTCGGCAAATCCGAGCTGGAACGGACGTAACCGAACGTGTTGCGGACACCCACTTGAATGGCCTGGAAGTTGGACACAAACTCCAGATCGCAACCAGACTGTAAGCTTAGATCAAGATTGTAGTTCATGAAAGTCTGGAACTTGGAATCGAAGACACGTTTGAACATCAGTGCTTCTGGCATGGTGGCGTTCTTGGTAAGTCGCTCCATAAACTCACAAGTGCTGTATATTTTCTCTACCATTTCCTGGGCCTTCTGACCCAAGACATTAAGTGATATCTGCTTGGCTGAGAAGACGCTTTCCAGTTCTTTTAGGAGCTCTTGCTTCCTCTCTTCGATCATGGAACGGTAGAACTGAAACGTGTCATTAATCTCGTTCTGGGCTTTGTGGTACTGAACTTGAAGGCGGCTGGAGGTGTGCTCCAAGTTCTTTAGCGAATTCCTAATATCAGTCGCCTTTGTCTTCGACTCTTGCATAGTCTGTGTCATAAGTTCCAATTGCTTGGGTCCGATTTCGGACAGATGATCGTAGTCGTGAAGACCACTAGGATGTTCTAACAAAGTGCACTCCTTGCAGATCGGGCCGTTACATGTGCGGCAGAAATATTTGAGCAACTCCGTTTTATGCCGCAGACAGTACACAGGCTTATCGGAGTTACTGCCGCCTCCAGTGGAGGGCACGAGACCGTTCTTCAGTTCCTCTTTTCCGTTCTGCTGTTGCTGTTGTTGAATGTCGCCCAGGCCGACGACACGATGACCCTCGAAACAGTGCATAAATTGGTGCGCCATCATGCAGTTAGGACACAGGAAGTTTTCACAGTCCAAACAACGCGCTACGGCGTCCGATTCGCGGCTCTTGCACCCGGTGCAGTGGGGAAAGTGAATACCAGAGTTAACACTTAGAGAGTTCCTAACGCTGAAATCTGGGATTAGAGCAGATATACCCTGGGAGGTCAACACACACTCCTGCTGGCACAAAGAGCAAGTTAGCTTGTCTGGGTGTTCCTGGTTCTTCTCCAGGCACGGGTGACAAAACGTATGGAAACAGGGCAACACTTTAGGATTGGTGAATGTCTCATTGCACAATGCGCACTTGGTTGAACTGCAGGACGATCCGGGTGAGTCTATCAGAGGAGATAAGGAACGCTGTTCCGTCTGGTCGACCAGGGATCCTGTTGAATTGGCTCCAGGTATAGATTCTAGAGATGGAGTAGGTGATGAAGCCATCTTCAGTCAAACGTCATGCCTGTGAACAAAGAAAAACTGCTCTTAGAACCACAACAATACATCCAATTTGTTCCATTTCTATCATACTTTCTGTTTTGCACAGTTGGAAATACAATGCCATACATTCTTTGAGCTGTACACGCAGTTAACACAAAATGTAATATATTTGTAAAATATAGAAAATCCACATATGTAACAAATCTTGAACCAGTTATTACACACAATAAAAATTGTTTTCCCATGCTTAAAACTTCTAGTTTGGAAAAGTAATATTTTTTCTTGTCTAAACACATTCTGATAAAAATACTTTACACGATGGATTTTTAAAAAATATTCAGGAAAAAGTCAAGTTTTACAGTAAACGAGTTTACAAATGGATGTATTATACGAGACATTTAACACTAACCCATCATTAGTTTAAAAGAAAGTTTTAACTTTTTACTCTCCAAACCTCCAACACATTTTTTTCAAACAAATTAATAAGACACTCCATTGTATGGAACATTAAATTAAATACGTTTATTTGTGGACGTTCTTTAACTGCTGGTCATGAAAGACCACTTAATTTTGCTCAGAGGCCTCTCTATCAGGCTTGAGGTTCTTTTACGTGCCGTAAATATACGATATGGAACCAATGACTTTACTGCCCTCCGCCAGGTTTGAAACCGCGATCTTGGGAGCCAGAGGCTAACATGAAACCATCGTATGGAACAATGTTGACAAAAGTTGGACATGCAACAGTCCATTTATAACTTGAATGTTCTTAAAGTTTTCAAATCACATTATTTTATTCTGAAGAAAAGTAATATTTTAATTTTAACATTTTTAGTCACACATTACGTTAATTAGAACTCCGGACATAAAAAGTTCGCTGGCTTGATATGCAACATATTTAACTTAAAGTTCCACAATGTTTTATGTTCCCTTTAACCAAAGCAGAAAGTAAGAAAGCAACATTTACATTATTTAGTACTAATGCCAAATGTATACACTGGCCCAGTACATGGTTTCAACTGCATAGCAAGTACGTATTTATGATTCATGAGTGTTCGCTCAGCTCCTCAAGAGAAAGTACAATTTGCCAAACAAGAACCCATAATTAAAAGTTAGTGTAAAAGACACACTCTGGATGAATTTCCTCGAGGAAATTGGCAGAAAGTCTGAACTACTGCGAGTGACGAATGGTTTCCTAAACATCTCCTTTCATAAAGTTGGGGAGAAAAGCCTTTAAAGTAGTTTGAAATATGTTGTATGGTTGACGCTGACCCTGAAGATCCAGGTCCCGTAGTGTCGGGCAACCGCAACATAGTTACTCTGACGCAAGAGTACATAACATTGCTTCTCCTAAAGTTCCTGTCCTCGTTTTTAAACCCTCAAAAATAAGAATCTTCAAGCTGTGCAAAATATGCCTCTTGTCTCGACGATGGTTTCATACCATCCGAATTCTGTTTCTGCGAGCCATTTCATGTTTGGGAACTAGAAGAAATAGCAGAGACCAGGTCAGGAGAGTAAGGGGGATGCGGCAGTGGCAACTCCGGATGAATCTACTCGTGCGCTGTAATGAACAGCACTTTCTGCTTTGCCAAATAACTCAATGTAGTATTGTTCAGTAATTATTTTTCCTTTTTCTAACAAGACAAGCAGTATGCCATCCCTATGTCAAAAATCGTCCTACTTCAGAGCATTTTCACCGGAAACAAACCTTGATTTCCGGAGTACAATGATGAATCCAGGCCTCAGCGTCGGTGACAACTCGGCGCAGCAAACGCTTGTCAACTGTGAACAATCCCGCGATCCATCTGGCGAAAAAAATTTTACCTCTAACCAATCATGTGAATTGGCGTTACCGTCGATACACTTATGGCCTCTGGCACTTCGTGAACTTTTCGTTGGACGATCTGCGAGAATCATATTGGTGGAAGACTTCTTCTAGGAGCTCCTTATTGGCCACGTTTGAAGTCGTTGAATCTATATCGTAACCCCCCGTGTTATCAGTTTTTCTGTATATAGCAACTTGTTGCACGTCGAGCAGCAGCACAAGATGTCATCGATTCCGCGGGAACAAAGAGCTCAGATATATACCAACAGGTGTCAGCTTGTGTCGCAATGCAGTCCATCCTCTTGTCATCAACTGCACATTTAAACATGCTGCACCAAAACACCCAGCTTGTCTTCAGCACTAGAATCGTCCACAAACTATCACGCTATTTTTCAGGTACTAATTTCTTTGATTTTCCATTAAGGACTGTATTTTTAATTTCTCTGGCACGTGTGTACAAAGTACATAATAAATGCAGAAGGTATTGTATTCAACACCAAAACTCGATGCCGATATTTAATCGGACACACAGTTTTGAGATCCATAAAGTCCACGAGCGCGGTCTGTGGGCAACTCAAAAAGGAAAAGTGCATTAAATACCAAACTTGGTATTTTAAGTTTAGTATCTCCCAAGGATACGAAACGGAATGTTTTCAAAGAAACTCCCCTACCCCAAACTACCCTTAATGGAAAAATATTCAAAAAGTTAGATTTTGTTAAAAAAAACAAAAGAAAAGCTAACGATTTTGATTAAACTACCATACATTTAACATATTGGCATGACAAAATGATTTTTTTTTTTTTTAAATATTCCATGAGGTGCTGTTCATTGTAAATGAATTTTGCCTAAGTTGTAAACCGTAAGAGATCTAATGTACGTGTCATTAAAATACACAATTTATATCATATACATTTTTGTTTTGGAGCTATTCCTTATTTTGGTTTCAATTTTAAAATATACTCCTATAAACATGGAACGAGAAGCGACGCAACAAGCTTGTTTTCAGAATAGGTAGAGAAAGTAAGGTGAATGGTACCTTCATTTGTTCAATCAATGATACCAACTTTTTGCTATACAAGTTTATTTGATACAATCATTACATTTCTATTCATGTCATAACTCAATTTAAAACGTTATGATTTGCTACCTTCACATTATTTTCTCTACATCTCTGTAACACATTATTGTCAAAATGCATGTTCTTCTATCTACTTGATGCTAATCAAGATAAACATTAACAGAAACTGTCTTATTACTTGCTTCCTTGTAAGTAGAAGGCAATACACTAGGATAGTGATAGTCAAATGTTTTAAAATGTGGTTGCTATGTCTTTGTCACTGAAATTCGATTCTCTTTCCATGGTGAGCAGTAAAACAAAACAGAGATGAGGACTTCCCGTTTGACAAAAGTCTTAAGTATTTTAAAATTGAATCCAATAGCAGCCAATTTCCCGGAAATGTACAGCTCCACCAAAATAGGTAAATTACACAAATCTTGTGTTTACGCAATAAGTTTTGTCCATCTCTTGCGGATTATCAATGATTCAGAGGACTTGAGCTATTTCAAAGGATTGGGAACATAATTTCCTTTACCAAGAAAATATGTCATTTTAATCAAAATCGTTAGGCCACGCTTTATAAATCGTCCTAAATTGTTATTGCTGGGTCCTCAAGGAATGCATTTCCGTTCTTTGGTGGAGTGAAATACCTTCTCTATCAACACGTGCTAGAGAAAGTAAGGATGTATTGGATAGCAAGTTTTTGTTTCCCTTACGAGTTACACAAAAGTCACATGGGATGAAAAAGGCTTTAGACCATTCCCAGAAAATTCAACTTTACTTCTTATACAAATTATATTGTAATAAAAATCGTTAGGCATTTTTGAGAAAATTGGGGAAAAATCATTCACGTAAAGGGTAGTTTGGGGCGGGGTATAATTTGAAAATCGTATCGCATCCTTGGGGAATATTGAACATAAATACCAAGTTTGGCACTGTACCAACTTTTCGTTGAGTTACAGTGTGCATACACATATTCACGGACCTTTTTCTAAAACGTATTTTTTTAAACACTTATTTTCGGTGAAATGCAACAGCTTGCCTACTTACTATGTGCATTTTATGTGGTGTAATAAATGATAAGGGTAGAGAAAGCCGTGTGAATGTGATATTCCGCAGATTTAACAGCTCGATACTGGCTCAAAGTGACGTCAGAACCTGTTGCTAGGAGACGGCGGCGTTGCTGCACCCCGCCCACATGTGTCAGACACACTTCTCACATTTCACGGGATGATGATGAGGGCAGAAACTTAATGTGATCATCTTCCTGAGGGACTAGTCAAAGTTACCTGTTTGGCTTTACCAGAATAGGGACACATACCGTTTTACTTCACGACCCGGACAAACGAGGAATCTAAAGAAACATCAGGCACTCAGTATGAACAAAAACAGCTTCCTACCGGCGCCGCATAACGGGCGCGACTAACCTCACCAAAACTTTTCGCGGTTTTCCTCGGTCACTAGACGAATGCTAGGTTGGATAATTTCATCAGCAAATTTTCTTATCATTACTAAATTTCACCACCATACCAGACATGCGCTGATGACACTTCCTGGATATGGTGAGATCAAGAGCTCACTTGTCCCTCAACAGACATTTGACTGATCACATCCTGGGCGAGATCAAGAGCTCACTTGTCCCTCAACAGACATTTGACTGATCACATCCTGGATATGGTGAGATCAAGAGCTCACTTGTCCCTCAACAGACATTTGACTGATCACATCCTGGGCGAGATCAAGAGCTCACTTGTCCCTCAACAGACATTTGACTGATCACATCCTGGATATGGTGGGATCAAGAGCTCACTTGTCCCTCAACAGACATTTGACTGATCACATCCTGGATATGGTGAGATCAAGAGCTCACTTGTCCCTCAACAGACATTTGACTGATCACATCCTGGGCGAGATCAAGAGCTCACTTGTCCCTCAACAGACATTTGACTGATCACATCCTGGATATGGTGGGATCAAGAGCTCACTTGTCCCTCAACAGACATTTGACTATCACATCCTGGATATGGTGGGTTCAAGAGCTCACTTGTCCCTCAACAGACATTTGACTATCACATCCTGGATATGGTGGGATCAAGAGCTCACTTGTCCCTCAACAGACATTTGACTATCACATCCTGGATATGGTGGGTTCAAGAGCTCACTTGTCCCTCAACAGACATTTGACTGATCACATCCTGGATATGCTGGATCCAAAGTTCACTTGTTCCTCAATAGACAGACAGATCACTGATCCTGGATATGTTGTGATCCAGAGTTTGCTCGCTCTTGATAGGTATTGACTTGTAAGTCCTGAGAAGCCGAAGGTTATCCTCTGAAGAATATTTAGATGAATTATACATTTTTTTCAGTAAAGTCACTTTTTGTTGTGCCATGTAAGGACATTTATTTATGTTAAGATATATTAGTAATCAGTTGTTTGTTGGAGAAACAAAGCAGTTTTTGTTACATTATTTCTTCATTTTCACGCTGAAATGATGCTAGTAGTTCAAGGTTCGGTAGCTAAAACTCGAGGCTCGTGTTTTGATTCCCGACACGGACCGCATCAACAATGACTTGGTTACGCAAGAGAGAATAACCAATGAGGCCGACCCAGCCACGGGATCGATGCCGCACGGACCATCATCATAATCAAGGCTGAGAAACAACACAACGTTTGCAACAAGTGACATTCTCTCACTTTTATGTGCTGCATACATGTTTGTCAAACTTTACTGCATGCATTTCATTTGTTATTATTGCGTGGCATGTTTTTTTTACTTTCTCTACACATACTATATACATAGTGTGTAGAGAAGGTATTGTATTGCACCCAAAATTGAATACCGAGATTTCACAGTAAATATGTTTTGAGAACCTCTGAATAAAAAAAAAACATTTTTAGAAAAATGTCCGTGTGTGTCTGTGGGCAGCATAGCTAAAAACGAAACTACCGTTAACCACCAAACTTGGTATTTAAGCTTGGTATTGTCCAAGGATGCGACACGAAAAATTTAAAAAAAAATCCCCCACCCCAAACTACCCTACACAGGCAACTTTTTTCGTAAAGTTTGATTTTCTTAAAAATGGTTCTAAAGATTTTGATTAAAATATCATATATTAAAGATATTTACCTGACAAAATGTATATCTTGAATTTTCTGGGAATAGCCTCCGAAGACTACTTTATTCTGGATGAAGTCTACGGAATTTTGCATAACTGCTAAACCGTAAGAGATGGACGAAAATTTAAAACACAAAAAATGTAGAGTACGTTAAAACACATAATTTATGTTATATATTTTTCTTCTTCTGGGAGTTGATCGTTTTTGGTTTCAGCTTTAAAAAACTTATACAGGAATTTGTCCATACATCGCATAGCAACCAGCTTTTGACTGTCACTTTAACCTATGGTACTTCTACTAACAAGGAAGACTGTTTCTGTAGTGCTTTACTACTTGTGGCAGCGATAAGTAACACATTCCCTTGCGATGTGTTGTAATAGTACTATATTGTCTTACAGTTGGCCAGCCACGTTTTAATAAATCCATATATGGGGCGGGGAGATTTTCCATTCAGTTATTTACAAATAGCGTATATGTAGTGTGACTAGAGATGAGCCCGCCTCACATTCAACACGTCGCGATAAGGTTTTCCCCTTATCTCAGAAGACCCATGGAACCTGAGATCATTTCACATGATTCAATCATCGATATGACCAACCAGGTTAAAGGAAAAAGCTGCAAGCTGAACATTTTTTTAGTGTTTCATTTATATAATGTCGCCCTTAGTGGTGTAATGGTTATCATGCTAACTTCCTATACACCTGGCGGATGTAAAAATCCTTAGCATGGTTTCCTTCGGAAGGGAAGTAAAGCCGTGTCGAAGATTTACGGCACGTAAAAGAACCTCAAAACTGATAGAGAGGCCTCAGCAGTATAGAATGGGCCGCTGAGGAGCGTCCATAAATAACACGTCATTTCCATTTGTATAGTTGCCTTTAACTTCAATCGGGGGCGACACTGAACTCTATACATTACTTACTGACACTTATTATCCGCTGTTGTACAAGTCATTAGGGGCAATTCCCACTGCTGTTCGGGCTGGCATGCGGGACGTATGTAAGGGGTCGAGGCCACCGTGATACACTTGTGTGATTTTACTGCTACAAGTATAACAAGTTATGTTACGTAGAGAATCTGCATTAACACGATGTAAACAAAAATATCTGATGTGTTCCATTCATACGACTTTCTCTGCACCACTGTAACAAATTATTGTTAAAAAGAATTTACTTCTATCTACTTGAAGCTAATCAAGATGAACACTAACAGAAATTGTCTTATTACTTGCTTCCTTTTAAGTACAAGGGAATACACTAGCATAAAGTGATAGTCAAATGTTTTAAAATGTGGTTACTATGTGGTTGAAATTCATTTGTATGGGCAGAAGTTGACAAATTCCCATATGACAAAAGTATAAGTTTTATAAAGCTCAAACCAACAGCAAGGAATACGTAAAAAGCGTTCAGCCCAACCGTATATGACTAAATTTGTGTGTTTTTACAAGATCTACATTTCCTATCTAATAAGTTTCAGTTTACCAGTTATGTAACATTCATGAAGAATAAAGTGATCTTCACAATCTATTCGCAGGAAAATCAAAATATACATTTTATATGTGATGTATTTTTTCTTTCGCTATACGCACTATGTACACAGTATATAGAGAAGGTATTGCACTCCACCCAAAAATTCGATACCGAGATTTCAACGGAAATATATGTTTTAGGGTCACCTGTATAAAAACAAAAGTATTTTCAGAAAAAGTTCCGCGTGTGTGTGTCCGTGTGTCTGTGAACACGATAACTCAAAAACGAAAAGTCAGTAAAATACCAAACTTGGTATTTAAGTTTAGTATCTTCCAGGGATGCGACACGAAGATTTTGAGAAAAATCCCACCAACTACCCTTTACATGGAACGTTTTTCGAAAATTTTGATTTTCTAAAAAATGGCTCTATCAATTTTGATTAAAATATCGTATATTAAAGATATTTACCTGACAAATTAAATGTATAAATTTGAATTTTCTGGGAATAGCCTCGGAAGACTACTTTATTCTGGGTCAATTTTACGGAATTTTGCATAACTGCTAAACCGTAAGAAATGGACAAAAACTTACCACACAACAAATGTAGAGCACCTTAAAACACACAATTTATGTTATATAAATTTTTTTCGAAGAGTTTATTGTTTTTGAGATATTCCTTGTTTTTTGTTTCAGCTATAACAACTTATATGTTTCTCATACAGGACTTTGTGAACTCGTGTCCATACAAATAAAGGAACTTCAGTCACATAGCAACCAGCTTTTGAGTATTACTTTAACCTATAGTACTCCCTTATTGCGCTTCTACTAACAAGGAAGCAAGTAATAAGACTATTTATGCTAATTTTTGCTGCATTAGATGAAGCAAATAGAATAATTTGTTGCCGTGATATAGAGAAAGTCATGTGAATGGAACACGTCAGATTTGTTATATACGGTATTTTAATCAAAATCGTTAGAGCCGTTTTTGAGAAAATCAACATTTTGCATGTAAAGGGTAGTGGGGGAGATTTTCGTGTCGCATCCTTGGAAGATACTGAGCTGAAATACAAAGTTTGGTGTTTAACGGGCTTTACCTTTTTGAGCTGTGGTATCAACATACACAGGGGCATTTTTGTAAAACTGTTTTCTTCGAACTCAGGATTTCCGGTCAAATTTCAGTATAGATATTTTGGATGGAATACAATACCTTCTCTATCCACTAGAAACTGCAAAAGTACATTTGAGAGGTTATTGTCAGCAAATGCACAAAATGGAAGAAGTGCCCAATTTTGTTGAAAATGCTCAAGTTTGTTTCAGTCGCACACACTGGCATTAAATCTCGGTAGAGCATTTTGGGTGGAATGTCTCGCGTCATCACGTGACTGCATCCCCCAGTCTCAACACTTCCGGTTCCCTCTCCGCCCCAACTGCTGGTATACGTCCTAATGGTATTTAAGTTCACTAGCTTCCAAGGACGCGACACCAAGATTTTCAAGAAAATCCCCCACCACATGCAACTTTTCATTTTCTCAAAAATGGCTAAACGATTTTCATTAAAATATCATATATTAAAACTATTCACCTGACAAATAAAATGTATACCTTGACTTTTCTGGGAATAGCTGCTAAACCGTATGAGATGGACAAAAGCTTACTACACAAAACATGTAGAGCACGTGAAAACACACAATTTATATTATATACAGTTTTTTCGTGGACTTGACCGTTTTTTAGATGTTCCTTGTTATTGGTTTCAGCTTTAAAAACCTTTGTCAACTGTTGAACTACAAAGGAACTTCAGTCACATAGCAACCAGTTCTTGACTGTCACTTTAACCTTTGCTTTGTTATTTCGCTTCCACTTACATGGAAGCAAGTAATATGACTGTTTCTGCTAAATGTACGAATATCGATAACAATAGAAATAGGGAACAATTATTTCGTTTGAGGTTATTGCACTCATATCATACATAAGAAATACAAATAATGATTATTTTCACTGCTTTTTTACTTTCTGTACATAGTGTATAGAGAATATGTTGTATTCTAGCAAAAAATTCCACACCAAGATTTCACCAGAAATAGACATTTTAGCATCCCCTGTGTGTCCGTGTGCCGGGATTTTTGGGTGGAGTGCAATACTGCTCTACCTACAGACCATGGATTTTCTGGGAATAACTCCTGATACGATAAGGACCCACGCTCCACTGCATTATCAAGGTTATGTACTCTACTTTCGCTTGTCATTTGTCTTCTCAGCTGACATTGCTGCTGCTACATAACGGAATTACTTCACTTTCTACTGCTTCGCTCTGTTTCCCATTGTTGCCAAGCGCAACAACCTTCAGCTTTTTGGCAAATTCTAACAGTGTTGACACATTTCCGTACATTGTAATGTTACAGCATCTCCTACTTCCTATTGGTGATTAGCCTTTCACCCAAATCATCTACCTTCGCTTGGTGTTTGAAGACCGTCCAGTCTAGGTCTTCTACAAGTACTCACCTCATCTCAGGTGCTCTTTAAATAATTCAATTTATACGCTACCTGCGACGTGTGGGGCACGGCATCTCTCATTTCTCTGCTTACAGCGAACATAGACTAAAGGACTCCGGTCTATCTACTCCCTTTGTTGATGCTTCCCTATGAGGCTACTACATGAAGCTTCGGCTTTCCCATATGTGGAGCATGTAATTAGGCGCCGGGCTCAACATTTTAATGCAAGATTGGTCGAACGCCCTTGTCAAAACACCGGGGGACTACTTACCAGCTAAGCGTCGATGCAGACAAAACCGGGTTCCCCGCATGGCTTGTGACACCCCCGGTAAACTTTACACTAACTAAAGTGGAGCAAACAAGTGAGCGGAAAGGATGGTACTCCCGAAAAAGCAAGCGTTGAGGAGCCCTCCTGTACTGTCAATCCCTATACTCCTTACAAGGGGACGTACCTATGGTCACGCACGCTCACTATATTTGGATAGATGACATGAAATTACTATCTATTTTTACTCTTCCTATTGTTTCAGAGTGAAGGTGAAACTTTGTATCATTGTATTAAATATCCGATCCAGTATTTACCTTGGCAAATGAGGAAAAGCGCAGGCAGATTCGTTAGCCCATGGGATTTGAACCCAGGACCTCCCAAATGCGGGTCCATACGTTACCACCTGAGCCAGATCCTTGTCGCCTACCTATAGCAGATACTCGACCCCAAAACTCAAGAAGTTATTCAGCATCTTCCAGAAATGCGACACAAATTGTTCGAACCTTATACACTTTGCATATTTTTTATTCCCTGAAAATGACAGTGAAGACTTTCTCAGCATTTAATACACGTGCCCGCCGCCTTGGTGAGAGGCAAGCGTTCTAACCACGGCGCCACCTAAAATATATTTCACATACTTACACGACAAATGGGAATAGACGAATATATAAATGGTACATCACAAGATATAAACAAAAACTCTCTAAAACGCACAATTTGTGTACTCAGTTGTGGCATGCAAAGTAACTGCTAAGCGAATCAATTCTACCAGCAGAGGAGACGGATGACGCTCGACTGAGCCCGGGGTCCATATAATCATTTGCGTAAGCCTTGTATCCACCATACAATCAAAAAGGTATTTAACTTTACTGTCTTCCAGGGATGCGACACGAAGATTTTGAAACCCCCCCCCCATCAAAAATTACCCTTTAGATGGAAAAAATCTCAACAATTTTGATGTTCTTAAAACTGGCTAAGGATTTTGATTAAAATCTCTTTATATTTAAGATATTTACTTAACAAACAAGATGTATATCTTCAATTTTCTGGGAATAGCCTCTGAAGATATTTTTATTTTGCATAACTGGTAAACCGTAAGATATAAACAAAATCTTAACACAGAAAAATGAAGAGCACGTTAAGAGACACAAATTATGTAATATGCAGTTATTCGTGCAGTTGATCGTTTTAGAGATATTCCTTGTTTTCGGTTTCAGCTTTAAAAAACTCGTGTCCATACAAAGGAACTTCAGTCACATATCAACAGCTTTTGACTATCACTTTAACCTATGATACTGCCTTATCTTCCTTCTACTTACAAGGAAGCAAGTAATGAGACTATTTCTGCTAATTTTCTTCTGGATTAGTATGAAGTAAATGAAAGCATAAGCTTTTTAACAATACTAGAAAGTCATGTGAATGCAGCACATGTTTCAGAGCGCTCCAGTTTTAGACAGTGAAAACATTGAATTATATGAGAAAAAGCTGTAAGCAGGTAATTACGACAAAATTCGCTGTTCCAATTTCTCAACACAAAAACATTTGTTGCAAAATTGTATTATTCGGGGC
Source organism: Hymenopus coronatus (assembly GCA_030762935.1). Lineage (NCBI taxonomy): Eukaryota > Metazoa > Arthropoda > Insecta > Mantodea > Hymenopodidae > Hymenopus > Hymenopus coronatus. The sequence continues at coordinate 80,943,882 of CM060899.1, forward strand.
TGACCCAATTGCGTGGCGGCAGAAAGTGAAACCAGAGTCAATGCTACCTCGCAACCGCAAAGTGGACCTTGCATTACTCACTGCTTTTTGCTTCTACATTCCAATCTTGCACGCTACACGTCTCTACCTCAAAACACAGACTCTATTTGAAAATGGTCTTGTGCCAGTCGCAGAGCTTTCTCTATGCTTATTCTTCTATCTGCTTCAAGATAAATATTAACAGATAAAGTGATAGTCAAATGTTTTAAAAACAACTTTATCATTGCAAATCGCTGCCTTGAGTAGAACAAAAGAAAAACGGACACTTCCTATATGAGAAAAGTATAAGTGCTTTACAATTCAAAGCAATAACAAGGAATATCTCGGAAACAGTTACCTCCCTAAGAAAAATGGACAATACATAGATTTGACTGAGATCTACATTTTTTTTCTCTCTTCCAGTATAGAAAATTCATCCAGAGGTCTTGAGAGACTATTGCCAGAAAATTCAAGATATACATTTTGTCATGTAAATAGCTTTATCCCTTTACCTGCCAAAATTATTTGCTGTTGAATTTTTTGAAGACATCATTTTATTAATGACTGAAGTCAAAATATACCAAAAAATGAGTTATGACATTTTTTAATATAAGGGGTATTTGTAAAAGGGTGTCCCATTTTTGGGACATTGGCAGAATGTGTTGGCAAAACATACATTAAAAGGTGAACTTTTAACTTTATTTTTCATGATTTTTCACATGCTTTTTTTTTTTTTTTTTTTTTAAATCTATGTTCTAATGCATTATAGCATAAACGTACAGTGTAAATGTTGCACACATTATTGAGTTCGTGAAATGGAGCAAAATACTTATCATGAAGTGGAACGTCACATCGATTGCACATTCTGGTGGTTTTGTTCTTTGTGCAGTAATGGGTTGAATCAAATCACCCAAAAGTATGTTTTTTGAGGGGTAGATTCAGTGTTCAATCCTTCATCGAACATCCAACACACAGCCAGTGGATTGCTATGCGGTACAGGGACATTTCCTTATCTAGATCACCTCCTCCCATATTCCTGAACAAGCTTGCCATCTGTCTGCAAACATTTGACAGGGGCTTAAGTTTCCACCCAAGGTTACTACTTTATTGTCTTTCCATTTCACTATAAGTACCTCATTTGCATTGTCGAATCGATGGTCAAAAAATCCTCTCTCATTGTGCCTGTTGCTTTGATTATCCTGCATAAAGAATATGCCGAGTTTATACATTTCATCAGATTTGTTTATTTTAGAGTTATGCAGTTTTTTTTTATTTCCCTGAAGTGACATTGATTATATACCAATGGTACTCCTACAATACATTTCTTCTTGGGGTTGAGTGTGGTTACCAGAGAGCAACAATATTCCTATAAAAGCCTTCAACTCCGCTTTTATAATAGAAAAGTAAACATGATTTTGTTATTTGCATTTACTATGCTTTGAGTCAAAAGTTACTTATATCTTCCTGTTACCTTGTTCTTCTTTGTTTATTTTATAGATTGGTGTACACTTCACCCAGTTTGGTCCCACTTCTTTCTAGTAGCTGTTCCGAGACATTTTTTCTCTTTCTTGAATTTGTGTTAGGTGCTGAGCAAGAGGGAAATTTGTCAACAGATTCTGGTTCACCTCTTGGTCGTCATCAGCATCAGGAGGTATATTTACAATTGCAGCAGCATCATTCACTTCCTACTCTTGTGCAATAGTAAGCGATAATCCTGGCTGTAACTGAAAGAGAAATGAGATAATGATTACAACACTCACTCGAGTGTTTCAGCATTTCAAAACGCTGCCACAATAGAGCTATTAGATTACGCCAATGTTCCAAAAATGGGACGGCATCAATATTGCCTACTTTAGTTACTGGAGATGAATACTGTGACAAAGCCTCATGTTTTTAATGCAACCCTGGTGGCAGAGAATGACACTATAGACACATTCAACTATTTTCTAGTTATTAGTAGTACCAACATCTACTTTGCGTCCCAAAAAAGGGAAATTGGCAGGTAATGGGTTAACATAAGCATCGGAATTGTTAGAGTTGATAAGGCCGCCTACTCCAGTTCCGGAGCAGCCGGATGTGCTCACTCCCACACTGTCCGTCATCTTCCGATTACCTAGTGTGTAACAAACCCATAGAGATCTACTTCACGCACAAGTCCTGCCTTTCTTGTACAAGGGGAGTTCAACAAACTGCACTCGTAGCATCGTCAGTTATATCCACCACGTGGTTTCGTTGCCAATCAACAATATTGTACTTCTTAACAAATATGGGGAAAACGAGTTTCGTGCGGCGATTAAACACTCACTTCTATTTAAAGACTTAACACCGAAAGAGATAAAAGCCGAGTTGGATCAAGTTCATGGCACATCTGCTCCTGCCTTTGTAACAGTTTACAATTGGATAAATGAATTTAAACGTGGCCGTACATCCACAAATGATGAACATCGTCCAGTAGAAGTGACTTCCTCCGAAATTATTGACAAAAGCCAGGATATGGTTTTGAGTGATCCACGAATCAAAGTTCATGAAATAGTAGATGCCACAGGCATATCACAAGCTACAGTGTTCTCAGGTCTGACAAAGGTCTCGGCAAGATGGGTGCCGCCTTTGTCTCAATGGAGAATAAACACAATCGTGTGATCGATTGCAAAACTGACTTGGCATTTTTCCGTCGCAATCCTGCGTCGAAACATGGATACACTACTCAGACAAACAGTGGGTTTTAAAAGGTGAACCGGCTCTGAAGAAGACAAAGGTGCTGGCCTCGGTTTTTTTAGGATACATTGATTAACTGCAGAAAGGAAGAACATTATTATGCACTGGTTGAACGGAGAAATCAAGAAAAACGCCCTCATCTGGCAAAGAAAAAGACTCTTCCACCAAAACAATACAAGGGTGCACACCTGAGCGGTTTCCACGGCGAACATTGTCGAACGTTCGAGTTTCTACAACATCCACCAGATTTGGCTCCCAGCGGATTTGTTCTATTATTATTATTATTATTATTATTATTATTATTATTATTACTTCTAAATTTGAAAAAGTGCCTCGGTGGAAAACAATGCACGTGTAACGAAGAGGTCATTTGCCTATTTTGAGGACCTTCCGAAATCCTACTTTTTGGAAGGCTTAAAACAGTTGGAGAAACGTGTATCGAGCTAAAAGGAGATTATATTGAAAAATAAACAAAATAAGAAAACCCCTTGTAAGTAGAAGGGAATACAAACGTTATCTTTACATGACGCTATGAACAATGGCAAAAGCGAAGAGCTGCTAACCTCAAACACTTTTCTCCTGTACATATCAAAATCGTTAGCCATTTTTTGAGAAAATTAAATTAAGGTTCTCTCTGCATGGAAAATAAAAATAGTTTTGGGTTGTCTTTCACACAAACACGGGCGCGAGGTTAGACCGCTCGCTTCTTACAATATACAGTGAAGACTGGTTTCAGAGTGTAGGAGTATCGTTAGGGTGGCGTTTACAACCTGTAAAATGTTCCATTCTCTACCTATTCCGCGACGAGAAACACTTAATCTACATCATGCTAATCGAGATAAATATTAACAGGCTAAACGGATAGTCAAATGTGGTGCTGTGGCATTGAAATCCGTTTCTTTGCGTGGTCAGCAGTTTATAAATTCATGTATGAGAAAATTTTAGGTATTTTAACACTGAAGCCAATGATAAGCAATATCTCGGAAATGGTCAATTCCACGAAAAAAAAAAAAAAAAAAAAAAGATCTGATGTGTTCCATTCACATGACTTTCTCTACTTCTGTGTAACAAATTATTGTTCATAAACTTATTCTTCTATTTACTTCAAGCTAATCGAGAAAAAAGTAGCAGAAATAGTCTTATTACTTGCTTCCTTGTAAGTAGAAGGGAAATAAGGGAGTACCATAGGTTAAAGTGATAGTCAAAAGCTGGTTGCTATGTGACTGATGTTCCTTTGTTTGTATAGACACGAGTTGACAAATTCCTGTATGAGAAAAGCATAAGTTTTTCAAAGCTGAAACCAAAAAACAAGGAATATTTAAAATACAATCAACTCCACGAAAAAAAATGTATATAATAAATTGTGTGTTTTAATGTGGTCTACATTTTTTGTGTGGTAAGTTTTTGTCTATCTCTTACGATTTAGCAGTTATAAAAAATCCGTAAAATTCATCCAGAATAAAGTGGTCTTCAGAGACTATTCCCAGAAAATACAAGATATACATTTTATTTGTTTGGTAAATATCTTTAATATACGATAAAAAAGTTCCATGTAAAGGGTAGCTGGGGGTGGGGGGATTTTCTTCAAAATCTTCGTGTCGCATCTTTGGAAGATACCAATTTTGGTATTTAACAGTGTTTTCGTTTTTGAGCTATGCTGTCCACAGACACACACGGTAAATCTCGGTGTGGAATAGCACATGGAGATGGGGCAGGTAAGTGACACACAAACCTCGAGGGAGTGTTCTGTTGCACGCCAGAGAAACAATGGACTGTGGTCCGCATTCGGAACTTTCTGGCTTCACATAGAAACACGCAACGCACAGAGGACGAAGTCCGCTTGTCTCTATGCTCGCACTACAAGATTTGACAAGGCCTGCAAGAGGTTGTCGCTTGCATTTCCTTGTCAATACAAGACGTTTGTGCTGCCCTCACAGTTTATCTTATCAGCGCTCGGTCACCTTGACCTTATTACCAGCTATAACAAAAATCTTGTAGAGCACTAAATTAAGTGCTGCTGTTTGTCACGGGTCACCTCCACCAGCTGCAAATTCAAAGTGACATTTACGAGCTGGCGGGCGAGCCACTTTCAACAGATTGGCCCTCTTACCTGCTAATTGCTACTTCAATTCGACAGAGAGAGAGAGAGAGAGATTCACAGGGAATACACGTTTTAGCATCTTTAGAAAAAGGGCCGCCAACAAGAAAAGTCGGTTGAGTACCAACTTCATCTTTCAGTTAAACATCTTCAAAGGATGCCGCACGAAAATTCCCCCACCCCAAGCTACCCTTTACATGGAAAAAGTTTCCAAAATGTAGATTTTCTCAAACAAGCTCTACGAATTTTATTGACATACCCTATATTAAGGATAGCTATATGACAAATAAAATGCATATCTTGAATTTTCTGGGAATAACGTCTCAAAACCTCTTTATTCTGGGTGACTTTTGTATAACTGGTAAACTATAAAAGATAGACAAAAACTTACTAAACAAAAAATGTAATCTCATTCATACACACAATTTATATCATATACGTTTTCTTTTGTAGAACTAACCATTTCCGAGATATTCCTTGTTATTGTTTCAATTTTAAAATACTTAAACTTTTCCCAAACGGGAATGTATCATTCGTTTTTCTTTTGTCTTACTCCCGGTCATGCAAAGAGAAACATTTGACTATCAATTTATGCTAGTGTGTTGCCTCCTACTCACAAGGAAGCAAGTAATAAGACAATTTCTGTTAATGTTTATCTTGCAGTAGATAGAGAGGAGGTAGACACGCCCAGCATCAACTTGGCTACTGTTCAGAGCGCGCGCGCTGGACACCTCGTCTCCAAGGTCACACTCACTGCAGTTTAACTTAATATACAATCACAGGCGCCGGCTACCAATCATAGTGCACTACAGATTGGTGATGTAAAATGATAACTGGCAACATCGATCCCAGTGTCCTGCGTGCAATTTGCACACCAAGATAGAGCAAGTCTATTTCCCATTCTTTTGAGGGTCTGTCGAATAAATGTTATGTTACTGCGAGTGCCAGACACACGTGTTGCTTCTGTACCAGTCCAGAAGATGTCAGCCCTATCGGGTTGGACGCCCCAGATCACTGCTTATAGCTTTTGTCTACAGTCCAGACGAAAAGAAGAAGAAAAAAATACGTCAACGATTTGAAACTACAATAGTTGCCTACGAAGAATGTATTTGCAATCTCTCCAAAGCAGAATGTCATCTGAAAATGGATTTAAAGGATGAGACAGTGAGAAGGACAAAAAGACGTCTGGAAACCTTAAATACAAACAAGCACTTGCCCATCAATTCTGATCACACGTAACATAAAATTAGATGTCTGGAGAAGTTCAACATCATGAAGAAAAATAACCATATCATGAATTTCGATTTACCACCAGACACCAAACTTTGGAAAGCACCAGATGCCTCATCGCTGACGCCAACTAAAAAGGGGAACAAGTGACCCGACCCAGCCCACAAAAGATTCCCCCGGAAACCCAAGAGGCGCAAAGAACGCAGGGTGCCTGAGTCACTGGTCACTTCTGGCTCGTCCAGTTTCATTCCTCAGGACACAGGCAGTATCCAAAGTTTCGCTCAGGCGCTTCCAAAATTAACATTCCAGTAACAAAAATATGCTATACAAGTGGGTCACTATAGGCTGACCTTCAAGTGTCATACTGTTTACATGATACCGCGAGCAATAGCACAGATGGCAAATACCACAGAAAAATCTGATGTGTTCCATTCACATCACTTTCTCTACCTATTGCACAAATCATTTTCCTTACAAAAGATTATTCTGCTATCTACTTCATGATAAACATCAACAGAAGTTGTCTTATCACTTGCTTCCTTGTAAGTAGAAGGGAATACACTAGGATAAAGTGATAGTCAAATGTTTTAAAATGAGTTTGAAATCCGTTTCTTTGTGCAGCCAGGAGTTGACAAGTTCCCGTATGAGAAAAGTTTACCTATTTTAAAACTGAAACCAGTAACAAGGAATATCTCAGAAATGGCCAGCTCTAATAAAAACATTACATAAACTATGTCTTTTACAGTTTTTGCGTAGTAAGTTTTTGTCTATTTCGTAAAGTTTAACAATTATGCAAAATTATGGAAAACTCAACCAGAATAAAGAGATCTTTAGAGGCTAATCCCAGAAAGTTCAAAACATATTTTATTTGCCATATAAATATCTTTAATATACGGTATTTTAATAAAAATCGTTAAACCCACTCTTGAGAAAAGCAAAAATTTCAAAGAAACTGTTCCCTGTGAGGGGTAGTTTGTGCTGGGGGGATTTTTTTTTAAATCTTTAAAATACTTGGTTGTTAAAGGTCTTTTCGTTTTTGAGCTATGATGTCCATAGACATACACAGACCTTTTTCTAAAAATGTTTTTTCGGACTCAGGGACCTCAAAACATAATTTACGGTGAAATCTCAGTATCGAATTTTGGTGGAATACAATACCTTGTGTATCGAATGTGTACATTATGGGCTAGAGAAGCCAATGAATGTTTGCAATGTGTGCTTCATATTAACTGAGATATGGCTACATTACTGAATCCACAGTCAGATGTTTAAAAGCGGAACCATGCGTCGATGCCATTAATTTCAAATAAATGAGAGCTTCACGTGCACAAAATTCAAGACAAAACATATCTACCGAATCTTACAATTTTTGTCTAAATGCTTTAAAAAATACTATTTTAAATTGCATTAAAATATATTTAGTATCTACTGAAGTTATACCCACAATTCAAACATGTGTTAGATATGCTGCAGAAATGTTGGAAACAAAAGTAAATCACAATATTATTTAAATACTAATATAGAAAACTGATATGTAGATTTTTTAAAAAAAAAACCAAAGCTTTATATATTTTGCAATAAAATTAGTAAGAATTTGGAACTGTAAAACCACAAACCACATGTCAATAGTTCCACTTGAAACCCTTCTGGTTTCCATTGTAAATGATACAGGTTTCTGGAAATGTCAGCTTCAGACACCCGCAAAATATATAAATAAATAAAACTATGGAAACGGAGTTTGCATAGGAAATTTTCATGAAAATACCCCTAGAAAATGTTGAACTTAAAAAAACATATTTTAACTGTTTTTTTTTTTTTTTTTTTTTACTTGGCATACACATACAGAAGATATTGCGCCAGCCAAAAGTTAGGTACCAGGATTTTACTTGAAATACGCGTTTTAGGGTCCCCTGTATGAAAGATTTGTAGGAAGAGGTCCATGTGAACATGTCAACTGAAAAACTAAAAGTCTGTTAAATACCAAACTTGATAATTAAGTTCAACAACTTCCAAGAATGTGACACGAACTAATGGCTCAATTAAAATACCGCAAATGAAATATACTCTCTAGTTTTCTGGGAATAGTCTCTTCAATCTCGATGATTTTTCTTTGACTGGGAAATCGTAAGAGATAGACAAAAATTAACGTAGGTCTGTTAAAAACAATTTATGTCATATACACATTTTTGTGTGGGGTTAACCATTTCCGAGATATTGCTTTACATTTTTTCTAAACGCTTTAAATCTTTCTCAGACTGGAATTTGTCATTCCTATTTTGTTTTACTCCTGGCCCTGCACAAAGAAGCGAGTTAAATTGCACAGCAACCAGAAGATTCGACTATCACTTTATCCTAGAGTATTCCCTTCTGCTTACAGGGAAGCAAGTAGAATAGGTAGAGAAAGTTATGTGAATTATCACATCAATTTGGTGAACAGTGTAGCTGCAATTGCAGACTTTCACTTAGCTGCAGGGTAAGATCCTAGCTGCTGAGGCGATTACGTCATACCTTGCAACACAACTCCTATTGTTAACTGGTCGGTCGGCATTTCCTTATTGACTTTGTTGTTTCTTCCGCACGTGTCCCGATATATACAGTAGAACTTCAAGCACTTTCACATGAGAGGGCGTTATACTTCCTCGTCCATAACAGCTTCTGGGAATCGAACATGATGTCGCTGCCTCCAGTTTGAGATTAGGCAGGCAGCTAACCAAGCATTAGTGTTTCACAACTTCCATTCTAAACTACACTTTTGTATAATGTATTATTGGAAAATGTTGAATTTTTACTTTTTCCACCGTACTATGTGCATTGTGTTTTGAGAAGTTGTTGTATTGCACCTAAAAATTCAATTTCGAAATTTCACTGGAAATTTCTTTGTATGGCCTGCAGTTGGACACATTCCCGCACGAGAAAACTTTCAAGTATTTTAAAACTGAAAGAATAAGGAATATCTCGAAAACGGCCAACAAAATTCTGTGTTTTAAGTAATTACATTTTTATGTACTAAATTTCTCTCTCTCTTGGTTTCCAGTTATACAAACTTCATGCAGAAAGAGGTATTTAGAGACTATTCCCAGAAAATTCAAGATATAGATTTTATTTGTCATCTAAATACCTTTAATCAAATTCGTTTGAGATTTTTTTTTACATGTAACGGGTAATTGGAGGTGGGGGATTTTCTTGAAAGTGTTCGTGTCGCATCTTTTTGCTGTAGTCAGAGATAAGAGTGACCCTGGTTCTCAAGAAAGCGAGCTTTTGCTTCATCTCATAAGTAAACAATGACAACTTGAGTGTGACGCTGCGTCATCTGCTCAACAAAACACGGAGACAGTGCTATGTTCAACTAAGCACTACCTCCACGTCATTGCTATCAAGGTCACGTGGTACACATGTTATACTCTTCCACTGCTAAACAACTTATTCCTTTTTTTCAATGCACAAAATGTTGGGCCAATCGAATGCTATAGGCAAGTGTATAGTGATAATGCAATGAACGAGTCTTCAGTGAGGAAATGTCACATAATTTACGAGTAATGTGTACGATAAAGACCGTTCATCAATCGTTATGGAGCAGTTGAAAGTAAATGTTGATGAAAGAATTCAGAAAAACCGGTGTTTCACTTTGGACACCGTACATGACTTTTCAGATGTTTAGCAGTGGAAGACACGTGGCAATAAATACCTCGATAGCAATGACGTTGAGAAATGAGTAAGTTTGTAAATAAAGTTTCGTGTTGTTAGTTATGCCAAGTCGTCTGCCACTTATTAAACAATGTTTTTATCAACATTAAATGTTCACGCTTTCAAAATGTTCCAGGCGTCTCAGTTTTTGTTTAAATACGACTAACAGATACCTCTTCTAATGTTACAAAGGGCAATCCTAACACGAACATGTTTTTTTCTTTTTAAAAGAAAAGAGAGAATTTTACACATTAACAATTCAGTTAGCAAAGTTATTGAAATATGACCGCTGCTTCAAAAAATGAAAACCACGTCATTCTTGTCCCCCCTGACCTCCCACGATAAAGGACATCAAACTTACAAGAAAAAAAAAAAAAGGCGACATTTTAATTTGAGGAATGTATAATCGATCGCAGCTGAAAATTCAGTAGAATCTTTGTGTGTCTTTTACGGGTTATGCAAAAGGTTACAGATGGTGACGTCATGCACAGACAGGTGGTGAAGCAAGGTCAGTCTTGACTTCTTGAACGTCGACATTTTAAAAAACCAAACATGGCGCACTACGATACACTACGATAAAAAAAATCTGATGTGTTCCATTCACAGTACTTTCTCTACATTTCTGTAACAAAGTATTGTTAAAAACCTTATTCTTCTATCTACTTAAAGATAAACATTAATGGAAATTGTCTTATTACTTGATTCCTTGTGAGTAGAAGGGAATACACTAGGACAAAGTGATAGTCAAATGTTTTAAAAACGGGTTGCTATGTGATTGTTGAAATTCCTTTCTTTGTATGGCCAGGAGTTGACAAATTGCCGTATGAGAAAAGTGGGTTTCAAAACTTAAAGCAACAAGAAGGAATATCTAAAAAATGTATACGACAAATTGGGTGTTTTAACGATCATGTACATTTTTGTCTGTCTTACTGTCATCCAGAATAAAGATGTCTCATATACATTTTATTGGCCATGTATCTTTAATGCGAGGTATTTGAATCATCTATTTTTGAGAAAATCAAAATGTTAGATTTTTTCCCCTTGTAAAGGGTAACTTGAGGTGCGTGAATTTTCCTCAAAATCTTCGTATCGCATCCTTCCAAGATACTTAACTTAGATACCAAGATTGGTATTTCACCGACTTTTCGTTTTGAGTTACCTATCGTGTTGAACAGAAACGAACCTTTTTCTAATTGTTTTTATACAAAGCATCCTAGAACATATATTTCCGGTGAAATCTCTGTATCGAATATTTGGATGGAGTGCAATAGCTTCTCTACCAAGTACCATGTAGAGAAAGTAAAAGGCATGTGACTATTGTCTTTGATGTGTTTTTGAGAGGCACTAAAACATTTTTAGTATGGAAAAGTGACGTTTGCGCGAAGCAGATTTAAACTTGGCAGCGATTATTAATTTACATCTTTCAGTTTCAGTTAAAGTGCGCCGTTCTTGAAGTTAAAAAAGAAATTTTTAATTTGTCACATATTCTGGTCACAGACAGTTAACCTTAAATGGTTTTCCAGCTCCCGAAAGAAGACTAGGGGCAGAGCGCCCAAGAAAACGTGCGCGTATGGCACTGCTGTAACAAAACACGTAGTCGGGTATTTGGGCAAAAGGAGGATATACAAAACGGGACATGAATAGTTCAAATTATGAACAATAAAAATAACCACGTTCAAATATATAAAAATTAGAAGGTATTTTGAATTCTTTAACTTACACTTTCTGTATTGGATTATACTATGTTCAATTAGTAAGTTAACGTCAATAGAAGCTAGATGATGCTGTTTGTTATAGCCCGCCTCTGTAGTGTAGTCAAGAAGTCCCGAGTTCGAATCTCGCTTAGGGTAACTTACCTGGATAATGTTTTCCCTTATCCTGAGAGTAACTTTAAGCACCATGGACCCAATTTCATTCATCGTCCGACATGACCAACCAGGGTTAAGAACGTTCAACGTTATGAGCAGAAAGATTAATTATTTTGTTTGTCAGTAAATGTACTGTCGCCTTCAAGCGTCTCGGTCCCATGAGCGCCGCACCTCAAGGTGACACCAAGGGCGTGAACCGCTGTCCGAGGACATCGATGAAGCATGTGTGCTTCCATCGTTCCTTCTAGACACATACCACCTAGGCTAATATACGATTCTCGTCACTTGAAGCACAACCTCTAGCGTACACTTTCTGTAGCAATTGCTTGTTGGTCACCCCTGATAGCGCTACAAAAATCTGATGTGTTCCATTCACATGGCTTTCTCTACATCTCTGTAACAAATTATTGTTAAAAATCTTATGCTTCTGTTTACTTCATGCTAATCGAGAAAAAATAGCAGAAATAGTCTTATTACTTGCTTCCTTGTATGTAGAAGCGAAATAAGGGAGTACCATAGGTTAAAGTGATAGTCAAAAGCTGGTTGCTATGTCACTGAAGCTCCTTTGTTTGTATGGACACGAGTTGACAAATTCCTGTATGAGAAAAGTAAGTTTTTCCAAGCTGAAACGAAAAACAAGGAATAATTTGACGCCGTTTTCACTGGTTTGTAGAGGAGTCTTTGAAGTTTACATTGTGAACTCACAAATGTTCAATACGGGCTCCTCCTTGCGATAATCAAGTTCATCCCAAACCTTTTGTAACATATCTGCATCAACACTTGCCACGGCTTGTCTGATACGTTGTTTCAAGTCGTCTAAATTAAGAGGGACAAAAACACGGTCTTTCACGAGTCCCCATAGAAAAAAGTCACATGGTGTGAGATCAGGGCTCCTTGGTGGCCAAAATGCAACAGCATTATTGTCGGTTATTTTCTTCCGAAACTCTTGGTCTTCCCGAGCTCTTCCCTTTGCACAAACATCCCGTTGTCTCGAATTTTCTATACCAGTCGTAGATTGACTGTCTAGTGGTGGCGTTTTGTGGTAACGTGTTCTAAAATGTCGTTGGACAACAGTTGCTGATTGCGTTCTAGCAAATTCCAAAGGATTTTCCGCCATTTCAGCTTCTTCAACAACAAACAAATACAATAGTAACAAACGAAACTTTGAGAGTTTCTCAACATACCTCCAAAATAATTAGGTTGCTATCTCTAATAGTTTTTGTTTTACAGGCAGTTGAACAGTTGAAGTTGTCTATTTCTTTTGTAGTAACCCTATATATATATATATATAAACGATCAACTCCAAGAAAAAAAATATATATATAACAAATTGTGTGTTTTAAGGTGCTCTATATGTTTTGTCCATCCCTTACGGTTTAGGAAAACTCATTTAGAATGAAGAGATCTTCAGAGGTTATCCCCCAGAAATTCAGAGCATTTGTCAAGTAAATATTTTTATAATACAACATTTTAATCAACATCGATACTATCTTTTACCTACTTTGGTATTTAACCGACACATTCCCGCACATACCTTTTTCTAAAAATGTTTTTATTTACAGGGGTCCTCAAAACATACTTGCAGTGAAATATTTTTGGTTGGATTACAATACCTTTTCTACCCACCATGTACATTGTACATAACAGCAACAACTGAAACCTGGGCAGTTCTCGTAACGCAAATAGCAGTCTTCACAATGAGGTTTGTGAGCCACGATACATCAAATATAACCCTAATGCACTTCTTGGTTTATTTTCCAGTATACTAATATTTCTAGTGATTTTCGCAGTTATATCCACAGTCTTGGTTCAGAATGTTATAATATGTTTGCGACACGAGAAAATCGTTCATTAACAAAACGCGCATCTTTTGAGTTGAGCAGTGACTACGGAACGTCTACATGTTGGTCGTGGTCACATGGAAAAGTACCATAACTTGTGAACAATAAGCATTTCATCAAGAGCCTTTAGAATAACACAGAGAGTGACGGTACCGCTGTTTCCATTACAAATAAACCGACCATATGCACAGGGATTATGTCAAATTATGATAAGCGCGTGCCACCGAGCGATGTAATTTATCACTTGGCTGGTCTGTGACCCGAGCAATCGGCACAACTGCTTTGCGTCTCGCCGCCGACAATTCTTCCAAGTCGTGAGTGATAGCTTAAGGCTGTACATCGCAGTCAGATTCAGGGCGTTCAAGCACACTTAAAACTGTCAGAGAAGCTGGATTGTTACCACAAGCACAAGAGTTGCTAATGATGGTTTCTCAGTAATGCAGCTGAGTCAAATGTCTGTCGCCTTTACATTTGCGCGAACTTAGTCATACTCCATGGTCAAGAGGATACCAGCGGATATGTGAACTCGCTGTTTATTTTGTGAGGCCATGAGGGTCTTTTATGTTTTAACAACTCGCGACGGAATTGTTTGATAAGGTACCTCGATGAGGTAGACGGTAACTACCTTCGCATCGCTGTTAAGTGGACCTCCAGTCTAAATCGCATTAAACTGAAGGTCGTAGTATTAAATATCCCATCCGGCATCTGAGGTAAACCACGTGTCGATACACCGCCCAGCTTGAAGAAGTAATTATTTCAGTGAGATGCTGAAACCTGTCACTGCTACGAGGCTAGTAAATTACTCGGAACATAAGCTTAGGGAAAGACCGCAAGGCGATCAGCAACAGCAACTCTCGAGCTGTCCGTCGCCTACTGCAGCAACATACAAATTACATCTACACAAGCTTGACAACGTTAAACTATTTTTCCACCCAAAAATTCGATATCGAGACGTCACCGGAAAGCTAGAGATTTAGAAAAGATCCTGTGTCTGTGAACAGCATAAATTAAAGATGAAGATTTTCAAGAAAATGTCTGCACCTTCAACTATGTAGAGTGGCAACCTTTCCGGCAAAGGCGCACTAAAACACGTAGTTTAAGATAAACTATTGAAGTTGTGCTCACTCGTTGTCATTAAGTTTGGGAGCAGATATTGCCGCGACCCTCACGCAGTGGAGATGTACAGGTACCAGCCCGGGGTGCCACGCCTTCACTGTGTAAATGACCAGAAACAACACACGGGGGTAGTCACTGACAAACTACATATAAAAATGGAACCCATGTAACTACACAATAGAGCAGAGCTCGTGGAAACACGAGGTTTTGTAGCCGCGCTCTTGTTTTCTAAATTGAAATATACCAAGTGATATTCTTCTGTGTTGTTGATACATTTGTATGGGAAAAACGTGTCCATAGGCCCGTTCTTGTAAAGCCTCATCCATCGAGGTGTCCCCCCCCAGCTCCAGGTGCAATGGTGAGACGCCACACTATCCCTCCGCTGATTTAGGATAATCTTTCAATACTTTTGAATTATTGACAGTTGTCGAGCTTAACTTGATGCAAGATAATGAAAGTTCTTGACTGTTTCCTGTGGATGAACCAAACGTGGAGGTAATAGCCTGCCTTGGTGACTCTCTCTCAGCCATTACATTTACCTAAAACAGTGACAAAATCTTCAATCCAGCATTTACCAGTTCTGACCTTGCCTCACAATATCAGATATTGTTAACTTGTGCCATTAAATAAATAGCGAAAACATCTCTTAGAGCAAAGTCTTCCTGCTGCTGGGAGTTCATTAGAGTAGCAAATCCTAAGGGTCTTGATTTACGCGCTTAACCTCTAGATTGCACTTAAAGTTACCCATCAGAAATTGCTGGATCCTTTGTTTTAGTTTAACACTTGTCATTTAAGCTGCAGACAAGGCAGTTGTGTATATTTGGGCAGCTGTTGCTTCCTTGATCAGTCTCCCTGCCGTTGTCGGTCCTATTCTTGGGCCTCACAATACATACTTCGCTGGGTCCATCAGCAATAGTGCACTCTAGCGACGTGGCCTCCCCATCTCCATTTCAGCTGCATCAGTTATCCCCGTTCTCTTTCTTACTGTCTCGTTTGTCACGTGTTTGGCATTGTTGCATTGTGTTTTGTTTGTTTTTGCATGATAAAGATAGAAATAGTGCCAACTGCAGAATGTCAAAGAGAAACAATTTCGGCATTAGTGTATAACGCTACGTGCCTTTGTACACATACATACTAATAGCATAAGTGAGCGAACAAGCTATCACCTTTACGATGTTTACACTGTGGGGAAATAAACACTACTTTTATTTTCTCAGAAAAGCATCTAACAATATTCATTGGAAATCGTACGAATTGACAAAAACTGTGTCTCTCTCCAAAGCACATCTATAATTTCAAATTATAAATGTTTTTATAGCATCAACCATTTCCTAGCTATCCTTATTATAGGTCTGAAATCTTTTTAAATACTGCAACTGTTACGTCACTAGAGAGTCATGCAAAAGCAACATATTGGACTTCCCCATGAAAGTAAACATATTTTTATAGAGCAGCCGTTCGTTTCGATACATCAACGAAACGTTGCCAGTAATGGATGGAAACAACCAAATTCAACGACGCGCACATTTCCCCTGCCATATTAGCATCGGCCAGAGTTTGGTGTAAAAAAAAGAACATCGATAATTACTAAATGGCATACAAAAAGCAAACTGTGGATATAAAAACAGTAGTGCCATTAGCAGAGAATGTTTACCTGTAAATATCCTATCTTTGTGTCATGTAGATACGGATGTGAATTAAACGTGTTCCTGTCAACTTTTGCTGCTAAACAAACACGTCTTTCAAAACTCAAGCTTTAAATCGCTTTTCTTTGTTCACTTTATTGTTCAATAATACAGCTGATTTAATTGTATTATGAAAGCAAGAGGAGTTTTTATACAGTTATGCAGATCTTTGACGATCGCGTCATCAGTAGACACTTTTCCACAGAATGGTCGCCTCCCGCTCCAGATCTTAATCCCACCGACTTCTGGTTAAACAACGAGTTTTCCTGAGACATTTAACAACTGAAAAATGTTACCTCAGATATTCCCAGACATCACATGGAGTGCCAGAAAGAATGGTGTGCTTTGAACAAGAGAATGGAGCATGTCTTATCGAATCTTTTATAAAACTATTATTTGCCTAGTATGTGATTTCTTTTTCGTATCCCACATATTATATTTTATAACGGTTTAAGGTAGCAAGAGACCACACGTGTTGGGCGCGACAGCGAATCCGCATCTGAGTGAGTTTAACGCCTGCACGTGCGACCGCTTCTAGAAGTTCTTTGCTACGTCATCGCTGGGATTGCAGCGTAGAGTTGTTATTTTCATTTGTAATCAGAGAAAGAAATAGACTTGGCGACGGCACACGTATCCACCTACCACTTTTTTGAGGAAATGAAAATGTTCCTTGTACAGGGTAAATAGGAGTGAAGGATAGGTAATAACAAGGGATAGCGGGCAATGTGTACTCTAACATGGGGAGGCACTTTTCCCAATATTCTAACTTTCTTCACTTTCCTATCTCCCTTCCATTTCGCTCTGTCCTTAGCGATCCTGTCTGAAATACATTTAGGACGTCCTCTCTTCCTCTTCCCAGTTCGGACGTTCCACACTGTTGCAGTGTAACCCCAGCTATCCTGTTGTTGTCTAACGGCGTGACCTCCCCACTTCCACTTTAGCTCTTATTTCCCACATCAGGTATGTTGTCCGTATTCTGTCTGAAACTCTGAAGTTTAGAATTCACCTTTCCATTTTCCGCTGTCATATTCTCAGGCTTTCTTGTGCTTGTGAATGGCTAAAGCTTCAAGGTGTTTGGTCAGTATATAAAACAAGGAATACCAATTACAGAACGTGTCTCGTGAGAGCGGAGTTCCTCACTCACTGCTGTCTTTCTCACCGGCGAGAAACACCACTTCACAGCTTTCTTTCAGGATTCAAGTTCTTTTACGTGTCGAAACCTACGATACGGGACCACCGGCTTTACTTGTCTTCTAGAGCAAGCCATAGTAAGGATTTTTTACTCCTGAAAAACTACATCGCCCTCCGCCAAGTTAGAACCCACGACCTTGGGAACTATCATTTTGTCTTACAACAAAAGCTCAAGATTATTACCAGTGATACCAATCCGTAAATATTAAAACCAGCATCAAAGACAGTAAACCAGTTTATAGAATACAAACTGCCCACTCTTCTTCCTGCTGATATAACACGTTGAATAAAGGTAATATTAAAGACACTGCTTCCTATTCTGTGCCGATTAGTTAACATTCTAATCCCAGTGTTTGTTTGGATCTCTGGGGTCAATATAGAATTGACATTTACCTGTCATCTCCTTGCTTCAGACATTTAAATATCGTACAATGTATCTGTTTGCTAGGATACTGTTTTATAAAACAGTGATTTTATCAACACTATATCCGTCCTCTCATTATTTCAGACATTAAAATATCGTACAATATATCTGTTTGCTAGCATACTGTTTTATAAAACAGTGGTTGTATCAAAACTATATTTATCTGTCCTCTCCTTGCTTCAGACATTTAAATATGATACAATATATCTGTTTGCTATCATACTGTTTTATAAAACAGTGGTTGTATCAAAACTATATTTATCTGTCCTCTCCTTGCTTCAGACATTTAAATGTCGTACAATATATCTGTTTCCTAGCATACTGTTTTATAAAACAGTTTTATAAAACAGTGGTTGTATCAAAACTATATTTATCTGTCCTCTACTTGCTTCAGACATTTAAATATGATACAGTATATCTGTTTCCTAGCATACTGTTTTATAAAAGTGTTTTTATCAAAACTACATTTATCTGTCCTCTCCTTGCTTAAGACATTTAAATGTCGTACAATATATCTGTTTCCTAGGAAACTGTTTTATAAAAGTGTTTTTATCAAAACTACATTTATCTGTCCTCTCGTTACTTCAGACATTTAAATGTCGTACAATATATCTGTTTCCTAGCATACTGTTTTATAAAAGTGTTTTTATGAAAACTACATTTATCTGTCCTCTCGTTACTTCAGACATTTAAATGTCGTACAAGATATCTGTTTCCTAGGATACTGTTTTATAAAACAGTGTTTTATCAAAACTATATTTATGTGTCCTCTCCTTACTTCAGACATTTAAATGTACAATATATCTGTTTCCTAGCATACTGTTTATAAAAGTGTTTTTATGAAAACTACATTTATCTGTCCTCTCGTTACTTCAGACATTTAAATGTCGTACAATATATCTGTTTCCTAGCATACTGTTTTATAAAAGTGTTTTTATGAAAACTACATTTATCTGTCCTCTCGTTACTTCAGACATTTAAATGTCGTACAATATATCTGTTTCCTAGCATACTGTTTTATAAAACAGTGTTTTTATGAAAACTATATTTATGTGTCCTCTCCTTACTTCAGACATTTAAATGTCGTACAATATATCTGTTTCCTAGCATACTGTTTTATAAAAGTGTTTTTATGAAAACTACATTTATCTGTCCTCTCGTTACTTCAGACATTTAAATGTCGTACAATATATCTGTTTCCTAGCATACTGTTTTATAAAACAGTGTTTTTATCAAAACTATATTTATCTGTCCTCTCGTTACTTCAGACATTTAAATATCGTACAATATATCTGTTTCCTAGCATACTGTTTTATAAAACAGTGTTTTTATGAAAACTATATTTATCTGTCCTCTCGTTACTTCAGACATTTAAATATCGTACAATATATCTGTTTCCTAGCATACTATTTTATAAAACAGTGTTTTTATCAAAACTACATTTATTTGTCCTCTCCTTACTTCAGACATTTAAATATCGTACAATATATCTGTTTCCTAGCATACTGTTTATAAAAGTGTTTTTATCAAAACTACATTTATCTCTCCTCTCGTTACTTCAGACATTTAAATATCGTACAATATATCTGTTTGCTAGGATACTGTTTTATAAAAGTGTTTTTATCAAAACTACATTTATCTGTCCTCTCCTTGCTTCAGACATATAAATGTCGTACAATATATGTGTTTCCTAGCATACTGTTTTATAAAACAGTGTTTTCATCAAAACTACATTTATCTGTCCTCTCCTTGCTTCAGACATTTAAATGTCGTACAATATATCTGTTTCCTAGCATACTGTTTTATAAAACAGTGTTTTTATCAAAACTACATTTATTTGTCCTCTCCTTGCTTCAGACATATAAATGTCGTACAATATATCTGTTTTACAAAACAGTGTTTTTATCAAAACTACATTTATTTGTCCTCTCCTTGCTTCAGACATTTAAATGTCGTACAATATATCTGTTTTACAAAACAGTGTTTTTATCAAAACTACATTTATTTGTCCTCTCCTTGCTTCAGACATTTAAATGTCGTACAATATATCTGTTTCCTAGCATACTGTTTTACAAAACAGTGTTTTTATCAAAACTACATTTATTTGTCCTCTCCTTACTTCAGACATTTAAATGTACAATATATCTGTTTCCTAGCATACTGTTTTATAAAACAGTGTTTTTATCAAAACTACATTTTCATACTGTGTTCCTGTTCTGCAAACAAAGTAAACTTGTAATTTGTTTTTAAACTAGATCATGATAATCAAGATAAACACTAACAGAAACTGTCTTATTACTTGTTTCCTTGTAAGGAGAAGGATAAAATGATAGTCAAATGTTTTAAAAACTGGCCGGTATGAGAAGAAAGAATTGATTAAACGATATGTTAAAATGAGATAAATATAATTTGTTTCAATACGTAATAAGAATGAAATTAAACACCTTGGGGTCATATTGCCACTGGGGACTGGAATGGTTCAGCACGCCCAACGAAAGGGTTGACTGTACCGGAGCTTTCACTTTCAGTCTACCGACTGTACTCGTTCACATTCCTGTGGAGCAAGAGCCTTGACCTTGCTGCCCGGGTTCTGGTCCCGGCAACATAACCTATTACTTGTGCGCACAGAGAAGCTAGTTCCATACCGGAAATACCCAACATCTTCCAAGCAAGCGACTTTTGCATGACTAGTAAACCGCTGGAGATATACTCAAAAATTAAAACGTTAAAACACTATTTTGTCACTCGGCAGTCGTCCTTTGCCCTAATGTATTTAAATTGTGCAGTTTACAACACTCATTCCAATGAAGCTATTTCTACAAAATTTAACATATATATTTCATTTATCATATTTACGTTGAAACCTCGCTGTTGTATTTGAGGGTGTACCTATTAAATGCGTGGTAGAGAAAAGGAAATTTGATGTAAAGTAAATCTTTGCGCCACTCACTACGTTACCCAGGTCATCCAGAAACTGACAGACGAAAGTTATGAACACAAACCTACACTACCGTACTCTATTTCTCAAAGTCATTGTTATCAAGGTATTTATTGTACACATGTTATACTCTTCCACCGCTAAACATCTGAGCCAACATGTTGAGGAGCTCTTCATCTTTTCCATTCAAAATGTCATGTACGGTGTCCAAAGTGAAACACCGGTTTTTCTGAATCATTTTATCAACATTTGCTTTCAACTGCTCCATAACGATTGATGAACGGTCTTTATCGTACACACTGTTATGTTCTTCCTTGATTACTCGTAAATTATGTGACATTTCCTCACTGAAGACTCGTTCATTGCAATATCACTATACACTTGAGTTATTTGTCTGTAACATTCGAAACGGCGAACATTTTGTGCATTAAAAAAAAAAACGAATTAATTTTTTGGTGATAAGAAAAGCAATGACGATTACGTTGAGAAATAGAGTAAGGTAGCGTAACTTTCTGGATGACTCTCGTACTTGGACGCAACTGAAGGTCGCGGGTTCTAAGCTAAAAGAGGTCATTCAACCAAATAATCACGGCAAATGCGAGTACATTGCTGTTATCAATACCAGGCTCTACTCAAGTTCTTGTAACAACTAAATTTCTGTTATGTAACTATATTGGGTAATGAAAATGTTTCATGGGCCTCAGAAAATCGCCACACACACCAACTATGGGAGACATTTCATCTCTCATATTTATATTACAGCTCGTTAAAGCACGCACATACTGTTATCGTGGGGTTGGCCATTTTTATTGGTTTGTCTAACCCTAGCAATGCAAACAAACGGATTTCAATCCCATAGCAACCAGCTTTTAAAACATTTGACTATCCTAGTACTTTCAAGGAAGCAAATCTTCATTAACATGATGTAGAGAACGCAATTGGGACATGTATGTTTAAACATTTACTGTGAATAGAATGAGGAACGTGTTGCAGCAGGATAAAGAGTACAACAACAACACGTGCGGTAACTGGAGACGAAAAAAGTGAAGCGACGCTATTAATAACTTATACTGACATCATCTCCCCGCGCGCCAAGTCTAAATAAGGACATACCTCTCTCTCTTTAACCAAATTACAATCACAATCCAATGGAACGGCAGTTGTGGTCTTGGTAACACAATTGTACTTTCAGTTAATACATTTAGTTCAAAAAGAAGTGAAAATAAGCACTATGTATGAGATAACCTCAAATAAAATAACGTTTGAGGAGGCAGTCTCATTGTCAACTAAATACAACTCGTGTCCTTGTATTATTACTTATGACAATTTAACGTCAAAATCGTCATCTATAACCTATCAAACAAATCTGGTACTGATTATTCAGTTAGTTTCCAGACACCGTATTGCAGTATACCCAAACATTCACTACCGAGATTTCATCGGAAATATATATTTTGGGACCTCCTGTATCAAAAAAAAGTCCATGTATGTCTCTCTGTGGGCAGCATAGCTCAAAAATGAAAAGATCGTTAAACACCAAACTTGGTATTTATCTTGCAAGGATGCGACACAAACATTTTCAAGAAAATCCCCTCACCCCAACTACACTTTACATGGAACATTTTTTTAGTCGCCCTCCGTGGTGTAATGGTTACCATGCTAACTTCATATACCCAAGGTCGCGGGTTCAAACCCAACGGAGGACGATGGATTTTTTCGGGCGTAAAAATCCTTCTTCGCAAGGGAAGTAAAGCTGTGGGTCCCGTGTCGTAGATTTACGGCACGTAAATGAACCTCAAGCCTGATAAGAGAGGCCTCTGAGCAAAATTAAGCGATCTTTCACGCCCAATATAGAATGGGACATTGAGAACCAAAGCAGTTAAAGAGCGTCCATAAATAACAGGCCATTTCATTTCATGGAGCATTTTTCGAATTTTTTTATTTTCTCAAAAATGGCTCTAACGATTATGATGAAAATTTCTTACATTTAAGATATTTATGTGACAAATAAAATGTATATATTTCATTTTGTGGGAAAGGCCTCTGAAGACATGTTTATTCTGCATGATTTTTATTGAATTTTACATTACTGATAAACCGTAACAGATAGACAAAAAACTTACAACACAAAACATGTAGATCTGCTTAACACACAAATTACGATATATACATTTTTTCGTGGAGTTGGTCGTTTTTGAGGTATTCCTTGTTTTTGGTTTCAGCTTTAAAAAATTTGATGTGTACCATTCACATGACTTTCTCTACATCTGCTAACTTTTTCTCTATTAGCATGAGGTAGAGTATTTGTACACCGGGTAGAGAAAGTCGTGTGAATGCTACACATCAGGTGCTAAGCAAATCTGCTGTATTACATTCTCTAATCACTCGTTTACAAAAGCCCAATTGTTGTACATACTTCTTGTTAAAATAAACATGAGACATACTCTCTTATAGCGTCAAGGGGGACAATGAAATACACTACGGTAAGGCGACAAATTACTTATTTCAGAAAAGTAGAAGTGTTTAAAAAACAAGAAATATCTAACTCAAAAACGTATTTCACTAAAACTCTCGTGTTTTAACCAGATGTACAGTTTTTGTCTATCTCTTTCGGTTTACTAGTTATACAAAATTCAATAAAAATCATGCAGAATAAATATGCCTTCAGAGGCTATTCCCAGAACATTCAAAATATATCTTTTGTCTAAATAGTTTAAATATGTCATTTTAATCTAAATCATTATAGACATTTTTGAGAAGATTAGACAATTTCGAAAAATGTTCCATGTAAAAGATAGTTTGTGCTGGGGGATTTACTTGAAAATCTTCATGACGTGGAAGACATTGAAATTGGTATACAACTGACTTTTCATGTTGTTCTCACACCCACGGGCGGGTGTTTTAATAACATCCACATTTTTTGTTGTTACAGCTATACAAAAGCCACACATTGCCGGAATATTCTCACAAAGTTCAGTTTCTCATTGAAATAGCTTAAACGTACGGTTACACTATGTACATATATAGTTCGCGTAAAGAAAGTACAGTGCACAGGTGTGTGCGGGCGTTCTCACGTTCCTCTTGGTAACGCGACAGAAGCTCGGGAAGAATGTACTGTGACCTCATTTTCTAGCTATAGAGGAAGGAAGAATTGCAAGCCGCCAACTGTCGAAGCGGGGCTGGTTTGTTTACAGCACTCAAAGACTTTATGTTCTTCCAATTTGTGAATCAATAAAAGCATTTGTTATATGTTTGATAAACGGCAAACAATTATGTTTTAACACTGAAAAGTTGTTATTATTCAAGGGATACAAGCAATGAAAGCTTGGTAAGATATCAATGCTACTACTTCACGCATTTTGCAAAAATAACAGTTTTGAAAGCAGAATGAAAAACCGATTTACTCGATACTAATTCCTCGCTATCGTAATACATGTGTCAGTATGCTGGCACACGCTATTTAATGCTCTGTTCTTTACAGGTGTCATGGCGGAAGTTACAAAAAACAGCAAACATCCTGCATTTTTACACGTGCTGTAACGGGCGTTTAGGGACAACTAGACAATAACGAAAGTCATCATCACCTTACTCTATTTCTCAACGTCATTGCTATCAAGGTGTTTGTCACGTGGTACACATGTTTTTCAATGCCGATGTTATGACTTTTATCGCGGTTTTTAAATGCACAAAATGTTGGGCCAATCGAATTTCATAGACAAATAGCACAAGTGTATATTGATAATGCAATGAACGAGTCTTCAGTGAGGAAATGTCACATAATTTACGAGTAATCAAGGAAGAACATAACAGTGTGTATGATATCAATCGTTATGGAGCAGTTGAAAGTAAATGTTGATAAATGTTTAGTGGTGGAAGAGTAAACATCCAATATTACGTGGCAATACACACCTTGATAGCAACGGCGATTACATTGAGAAATACAGTAAGGTTCTGTAACTTTGTGGATAAAAGTTTTGTGTTGATAACTGTCAAATCTCTGGATGACCATCGTATCGTGCCAGACACACAAAGCAAGGACTTCGTCAGCAGACATAGGACATGTATAAAAGTGCCTATTAAGTTTGCTTTAATTAAGTTTTAGGATTAGCTTAACTGCAGAGTAAGTAACTAAAATGGGCAAAATGGCGACTGTACGCAAGTAGTGATGCGCGGATAATGACTTGAGCATTTGTGGCTTTTTCCATATATCGGGGTGATTTGAAGCAAATGCGCCGAAAATTGCTCAAATTATCGTAAAACATAATTGGAACCAGTTCACAAGTTTTGTTGTCAAACAGCTTCCAATACTTTTGAAGTCTTGCAAAGCAAATAAGGAAATACTCTAAATGATCAGAGATTTGACAATGAAATATATTTAAAAGTGCGTCACGAAATATGCAACATGGCTGAAAGCGAAAACTACTAAATGGCTTCGTGATGAATATAACTGTTTCAAGGTACTCAACAAATTGCGAGCCACAATGTATCAGTTTGTGTTATTTGCAATCCAAACAGTGAATTTGGAAATTACTTTGTAAAATGTTGGCAGGTATTTTTAAACATTTGACAGTTTTTGCAAGCGGTAGAGTTGGAGTGCATCACGTTTATGAATGGCAGACACCCCCTCCCCTGCTGCCATACTTCCAGTTAGCTCCTCGCACATCTATATCACACTCTCACATGGCAATTGTGTCACCTCTTTTGCAAACAATCGTCAAATGACTTTAGAAAATAGTGAAAAAAACTGCAATACTGGATCAGCTTCAAACACCGGTAATTAGACATGTTCGAAACGTAACAAGAATTTACAACTACATAATAAATTCCCCTTCTGTAATTGAAACACCAGTTTCGGATGTGTTTTGCCAAACAGTCCCTTGGAAGGTGGCACGTTAACAACTGCTGTGGTTCTCAGGGTCCCATTCTATACTGGGCGTGAAACACCTCTTACTTTTGCTCAGAGGCCTATCGGGCTTCCAGGTTGTTTTACGTGCCGTAAATCTATGGCACGGGACCTTCCCTTCCGAAGGAAGCCATGTTAAGGATTTTTACGCCCAAAAAAATTCATCACCCTCCGCCGGGTTTGAACCCGTGACCTTGGGTATATGAGGTTAGCATTACACGTACTCAGCTACACAATATGTCCAAGTTGAAGCAGCGCCTACAAAAATCCTTATTGCTCCAGTAACAGCACGAGTGATAATTCTTAAAAACATTAAATAATGTTACTGTTTTTCAAAACATTCCCCTTTACATATTTTTGCATTGAATAAAGTAATGACGTCACTTGCTGAGAAACCAGGTTTTTATAGGTTCCTGTGATTACATGCATTTTATCTCAAGGTCGGGGGTATTTGCTGTTTAGGCATAACATTTGTGTAAATGTTCACTTCACTCATATTAATGCCCAGCGTCCATCACCAAATTCATTAACACGTAAAAACTGATCTCTCTTGAATTCGCTGTACCAATTAGATGGGGCTGCTTCGTCTAATGCATTTAAAACATCACAGCCCGGAAATGTTCTCTTGTCAAAATTCATACCGGGGTGAATATAATGATTCAGCTGTAGTTACAAGCATGGCAGATGCGCTCTGGCATTAACAACCTGACAAGACTTGATCGGTTTGCAAGAAAACGCATCAAATATTTGTTTCCAGCCCATCTTATGACATGACACTTTTTGGACATAGTGGGCAATAAACTTTTGTTTGCCCTCAGTGAAGACAATTGCTGAACAGCGTGTCGCTGTCAAAGCGTCTTCCTCCGGATTCACGTTTCAAGAACAAGTGGTAGTCAGAAGGCGCGAGATGGGGGCTGTACGGCGGTTTTGTGCGGCATGGGGGTCGTGCGTTGTCATCAAGCAACACAATGCTTCCACATCTTTTGTTTTGAACTGCGCGCCCAAGACTTGTCAATGTTCCACAATACGTCCCGAATTGACGGTTGCATCTCTGGGAAGGAGCGCAGCGCACGTTGCTGTGTGTCTCTGCTCCAACTGTTCTTTTGATTCTGGAGTGAAATGAAAAACCCAACGCTTCGGTTTGTGGACATCATCTTCGGAACCGAAAGGGAACACAGTTTACGTTTTGTGACAATCTCGGCAAGAACAGTTTTTGAAATTTGTGAAAACACATCACAAATCATTCTTATAGTGAACTTCACTCACTTGTTCAAACAAACTATCAGTAACAACAGAAGGCCGCCCACTCCACGATTCATCATGAATATTGGGTCGACCATTATTGGATTGCCTAACCCACCCTCTCACCATTACATTACTACCATACATTTCTTTGAGTTAAAGAAACTGTATTAGGGAACACACAGACGCTGTAATGACGTCAGATGACAGACAATAAACAAGAGAGCGTAGACAAATAACACTGTAGGAGTGAAGGTCTGTGTGTAATCAAGTTCTCGACGGTAAGTTACGCTGTCTATAATTAGGTTTTATAAAACCGGTATGACCGTCCAGCTGTTCCTTCAGTTTGCCGCTAGCTCATGTTACCATGCAGGTAGAGGAAGTATTGAGTTCCACACAAAAATTCGATATCCAGGTTTCACAGGAAATATTAAACCTCAACATTTTCCACAAAATCCCTTCACCCCAAACTAGCCTTTGCTTGCAAAGCGTTTCATTGAAATGTTTCATGACAAATACAATTTTCTGGAAATAGCCTTTCAAGTTCTTTGTTCTAAATTGATTTTATAACTGGTATATGTACCACCAAATTGTTCGATTCACATGACTTTCTCTACCTGCTCTGCAAACAAAAGCTTATTCTTCTATCTACTTGATGCTAATCAAGATAAACATTAACAGAAATTGTCATTACTTGCTTCCTTATAAATAGAAGGCAATACACTAGGATAAAGTGATAGTCAAATATTTTAAAAACTGGTCGCTATGTGATTAAAATTGAAATTCGGTTCTCTCTGCATGGCCTACAGTAAAACGAGAAGCGGATGATTTTCTAAATTTAAGCCAATAAGCAGGAATATATCGGAAATAGTCAACTATACAAAACGATGTTTGACAAATTCCGGATGTAATATGCAATTTCATTTGTGATGCAAGTATCTTTAATATACGGCATATTAATCAAAATCTTTAACCATTTTTGAGAAAATAAAAAAAATTGAGTTTACATTCATTTGAAGGGTAGTTTGGGGGGGGGGAGGCGCTTGAAAATGTTGGTGTCGCGTCCTTGAAAGATGCTGAAGTTAACAGACTTTTCGTTTTTGGACTATGCTGTCCACAGACATGGAAGCTTTTGTTTGAGTGTATTTTCACATGCTTTAGTAAACTTCCTCGGCTGAGCAAACTTTAGCCTTAAGACGCGGTATACGCCGGGAGTATTGGACCTGTAACTTTTCGAAACAGCACCTTCTATTGTTAATCATTTCCGCAATATGTTCATGGTTAGTGCCAATGTTGAAGCATTTGTACTTTTCCCAATACGAAGTCGTTATTAAGTTTCTTCCATCGTCATGCAAATAGAGCGGAATTTCAAACTAATTATACAGCGACCAGCTCTTAAAAGAACTATAGCTTTAGTTTATCTTAGGTAGAAGAATAGATAAGCTTTAATAAGCCATGTGGAAGACAGAATGAAGAATGCAATGCCATAGCTGGGCTTCCGGTCTCCGTCCAGCTGTTCTTGGCAATTTGTCCTACGTAGTCTAAGGGCAACATGCCAGTCTCTGGTTCCAAAGTCGCGAGTTCAAACCCGGCGGAGGCAATTGATTTTTATCGGGCATAAAATCCTTACTATGGCTTCCCTTGAAGGAAGGTAAAGCCCGTGTCGTAGACATGTGGCACGAAAAAGAACCACAAGCCTTGACAAAGAGACCTCTGAGCAAAATGGGGCGTAGAGAACCACAGCGTCCATACATTCCATTTAATGGCGTCACAAGAAACCGATAAACCACAAGGATATCTCAACCCCGTACTCCATCCTTTAACCGCCATTTTGATATCTTCTTGTGGTTTACCGGTCAGTTGGTAGCTGGTTCAAACCCCGGCCTGAAGCCGCGGGAGTGACGTCAGACACAGATGTACGTATTTAGATGACCTTGTGCTGGCGAGCACTCACCTCGCGGGGGAGTCCGCTACCCTCAGCGCTCCATTAATTCACCATTTATCTTCACGTATCGATATCCGATATGGTCAACCAACGAGTTCATCCAGACGATTTGACATTACTAAATAACGAAAGTTACCAACACAAAGTTACACTACCTTACTTTGGACACCGTACATGAGTTTTTGGATGGAAAAGATGAAGACCTCCTCAACATGTGTACCACGTGGACGTTGAGAAATAGAGTAAGGTGTTGATAAGTTTAGTTGTTCTGGATGAGCCTCGCAGATCAAGTCAGCAATTACATTTATTGGCTTCAGAAGAACTGCAACAGTTAGGTTGTTTAGAAAGGACACCAAACGAAGATAACAGGAATCAGTCTGTTAGCTATGAGATTGGGCAGCGCACGAAGCACTGCTAGCACGTGGCATGAGAACAAACGGGTTTCTTCCTTCATCGCCGAGCATGTGGCGCTGATTGAGCGAGACCCATTTGCTGCAAACTCTGTCTGAGTTACCACAGCGCTCAAATAAAAACGGTTGCCTTCCAACTTTCCTTTGATCAGGGGAAGGGTCAACATGTGGGAAATCGAAATGACCATGTTTACATGGAAACACCATTGTTTATGTGTGGATGTCCATGAGTCAGCAACGCTCAATCATCAACATTTCCATGCGCTAAAATCTCTGGGCATATTTACTTTCCCTACACGTACTATGTGCATAGAGAAGGTATTGTACCCAAAAATTCAATACCGAGATTTCACCGCCAATATATGTTTTGGGTCCCTTGCATCAAAACAAATTAGAAAAAGGTCCGCGTGTGTGTCCTTGTGTCTGTGAACACGATAACTCAAGAAAGAAAACTTATTAATATATTGTATACATGTAAGTTTAGTATCTTCCAAGCATGCGACACGAATATTCAGGAATCCCCCTCCCCCCAACTACCCTTTGATTTTCTCAAAAATGTCTCTAACGATTTTCATTAAAATACTATATATTAAAGATATTTACACGACAAATAAAATTTATATCTTGGATTGTCTGGGAACAGCTTCTGAATACCTCTTTATTCTGGATAAATTTTGCTGGATTTTGTATAACTAGTAAACGGTGAGAGATAGACAAAAATTTACTACACAAAAAATTTAAATCTCGTTAAAACAATGTCCTATATATTTTTTTCGTGGAGTTGACCATTTTTAAGATATTCCTTGTTATTAGTTTCAGTTTTTGTCATCACAGGGAAACTTGTAAACTCCTGGCAATGCAAAGAAACGGGTAGCCTTCTGCTTACAAGGAAGCAAGTAATGTGTTGAAGAATAGCTTTTAACGTTGCTACAGCGATGTAGAGAAAGTAACAAATTTGATGGTTTGCACAATTGTCTGATATGTGTGGTTCCCAATTTTTATTTCACATTCTCAGTAGATACCCTGCCTGTTGTTGTTGAGCGGCTTCACCCGACAATGTAGCCAATCCCGCTCCTCTTTGAACGTCAATTTGTTACTTTGGGCCCCGGTATGAGAATGGAACACATCACATTTTTGGATAACTCGCCTCAGTAGTGCAGAGGTGAGCTACTCGGATAAGGGCAGCGACACTATTGTTTTATTGAGTACAAGGCGTTCTTTGGAAGAAACGCAAGTACATTATATACCCTGATATCTGGTGTCCTCAAAATGGAACAAGACGGCAGCAGCAAGACAAAACTAAGGTTCCTTTTCTAACACATAACCTTCAGTTTAAACCATCTTTTAAAATTAAATGACGCAAATATATCTTTTCCTTCAATACAATCAGTTTTTAATAAGCTTATTCTTTTATCTACTTCAAGATAAACATTAACAGAAACTGTCTTGTTACTTGCTTCCTTGTAAGTAGAAGGGAATACACTAGGATAAAGTGATAGTCAAATGTTTTAAAATTTGGTTACCATGGAATTGAAATCCCGTTTCTTTGCGTGGCCACGAGTTGACAAGTTCTTGTATGAGAAAAGTTTAAAAGTAGGTATTTTAAAACTGAAACAAATAACAAGGAATATCTCGAAAACGGTCAATTCCAAGAAAAAATTTATACGACATAAATTGTAAAAGTACCTAGGAAGGGTGTTGTATTCCACCCAAAAATTCGATGACGTGATTTCTCCAGAAATAAATGCTTTGAGCTCCCAGAGTCCAAAAAAAGCATTATTAGAAAACGGTCCTGTGTCTGTGAATAGCATAGCTCAAAAACGAAAAGTCCGTTGAATACCAAACTTGGTATTTAAGTTCAGTATCTTCTAAGGCTGCGACACAAAGATTAAAGAAAATCACCCCCCCCCGCCAAATACCCTTTAAAAGCAACATTTTTCGAAAAGTTATAATTTCATAAATGGCTCTAACGATTTTGATTAAAATGTCATATGTTTAAGATATATTTATGACAAACGAAATGACTGGGAAGATTCCGGTATAACATTTGTAAACCGCAAGAGACAAAAATGTGATCTCGTTACAAACAATTGCTATTAACAAACTGACTCGCTATTTCCGTTCTACTTACAAAGACGCAGGAAATAAGACACTGTTTATTCAGATTATCTAGCTGTAAATAAAAAGAGAATCTTTTGTAAGAAAATGTGGTATCTGCAAGAGCTAGAGAAAGTCATGTGAATGGAACACATCAGGTTTGTAAACACACAAAATATCTGTGTGTTACACTCACATGACTTTCTCTACATCTCTGCAACAAATTAATGTTAAAAAGCTTAGGCTTCTATTTACTTCATGCTAATTGAGAAAAATTAGGAGAAATAGTCTTATCACTTGTTTCCTTGCAAGTAGAAGCGAAATAAGGGAGTAACATAGGTTAAAGTGATAGTCAAAAGCTGGTTGCTATGTTCCTTTGTTTGTTTGGACACGAGTTGACAAATTCCTGTGTGAGTATAAGTTTTTTATGTAAATATCTTAAACATGCGATACTTTAATCAGAATGGTTACAGCAATTTTCAAAAAAATCAAAATTTCAAAAACTGTTCCACGTAAAGGATAGTTAGGGTGGAGGGATTTTCTTGAAAAGCTTCGTGTCGCATCTTTGGAAGACACTACATTTAAATAACGGACTTTTCGTTTTTTGAGCTATGCTGTCCAGACACACACACATATATAGGGACAATGTTTCTCTTTTATTGAGGGCATCTCAAAACAAGTACTTCCGGTGAAATCTTGGTCGGAAAGCAACATTGGGAATGTGAGTTGTTTTCTTGTTCAAGGTACACAATTCTTTCTGAGACTGCATTTTGTCCTGGAATATCGTTTGTTGAATGTGTCACAAAACTCGTTCATTAAGGCAGATCGCAGCGGCCATTAGAAATAGAAGATCATTTAGTGATAGTATGAGTCACATTGTAGCATGAACTCAGAAAAACATATCTCAAATATAACATGTAGTAGCTTTTCAAACAACCTATACATTTAATTTTAATATAAATCGTTAGTTATTTGTTACAAAATCAACATTTTCCAAAAGAAATTTGTTTGAAGCTTAGTGTTGCATTCTTGGGAGGATGGAAGTTGAGAGAGTCTGGTATTTAAACAAACTCGTCGTTCGCACTCACAGGCATTGTTCTAAGAATACGTTTTACTTTCTCTACAGCTACTATCAGCATAGTGTATACACAAGGTATTGTAATGCACCCAAAAACTAGATACACAGATTTCACTGCAAATATGTTATGAGACCTCCTGAACCCCCCCCCCCAAACACCAATTTTTAGAAACGTGTCCGTGTATGTGTGTCTGTAGGCAGCATAGCTCAAAAACGAAACGGCCGTTAGATACCAAACTTGATATTTAAGTTCATTAGCTTCGAAGAATGCACAACTAAGTTGTTCAAGAAAATCCCCTTACACTGAACTACCATTTACCTCACAAATAAAATGCATATCTTGAATAGCTTAGGCCTCTCAAGACGTCTTTATGCTGGATTAACTTTCAACCGCAATTTATGCGACATACGTAGTACATTTTTTCTGAGATATTCCCTGTTATTGGTTTCCCTTTTAAAACTTTTTTCATACGGCAGTTTGTCAACTCCTGGCCATGCATAGAAACATGGCAACCACATTTTAAAACATCTGACTATCACTTTATCCTAGTGTATTCCCTTCTACTTACAAGGAAGCAAGAAATAAGACATTTTCTGTTAGTGTTTATCTTGAAGCAGATAGAAGAATAAGTTTTTTAACAATAATTTGTTGCAGAGATGTAGAGAAAGTGATGTGAATGGAACACATTAAATTATGTTTTTATTACAGGTTAGGCAAAGCAAGAAGAATGTTTTAACGTCGAGGCTCCTTTGTTTGCAACAGAAAACTTTCTCTTCAGGTATTCCGTAAGAACTGTCATAATGAAATGTGCACGCCCATAATGACGTAGTACTACACCTCAGCATGTGGCACTACTTACATTCACATCACTTTCTCTTCAGGTATTCCGTTAGAACTAAGTCATAATGAAATGTGCACGCCCATAATGACGTAGTACTACACCTCAGCATGTGGCACTGCTTACATTCACATCACTTTCTCTTCAGGTATTCCGTAAGAACTGTCATAATGAAATGTGCACGCCCATAATGACGTAGTACTACACCTCAGCATGTGGCACTGCTTACATTCACATCACTTTCTCTTCAGGTATTCCGTTAGAACTAAGTCATAATGAAATGTGCACGCCCATAATGACGTAGTACTACACCTCAGCATGTGGCACTGCTTACATTCACATCACTTTCTCTTCAGGTATTCCGTTAGAACTAAGTCATAATGAAATGTGCACGCCCATAATGACGTAGTACTACACCTCAGCATGTGGCACTGCTTACATTCACATCACTTTCTCTTCAGGTATTCCGTTAGAACTAAGTCATAATGAAATGTGCACGCCCATAATGACGTAGTACTACACCTCAGCATGTGGCACTACTTACATTCACATCACTTTCTCTTCAGGTATTCCGTAAGAACTGTCATAATGAAATGTGCACGCCCATAATGACGTAGTACTACACCTCAGCATGTGGCACTACTTACATTCACATCACTTTCTCTTCAGGTATTCCGTTAGAACTAAGTCATAATGAAATGTGCACGCCCATAATGACGTAGTACTACACCTCAGCATGTGGCACTACTTACATTCACATCACTTTCTCTTCAGGTATTCCGTTAGAACTAAGTCATAATGAAATGTGCACGCCCATAATGACGTAGTACTACACCTCAGCATGTGGCACTACTTACATTCACATCACTTTCTCTTCAGGTATTCCGTAAGAACTGTCATAATGAAATGTGCACGCCCATAATGACGTAGTACTACACCTCAGCATGTGGCACTACTTACATTCACATCACTTTCTCTTCAGGTATTCCGTTAGAACTAAGTCATAATGAAATGTGCACGCCCATAATGACGTAGTACTACACCTCAGCATGTGGCACTGCTTACATTCACATCACTTTCTCTTCAGGTATTCCGTAAGAACTGTCATAATGAAATGTGCACGCCCATAATGACGTAGTACTACACCTCAGCATGTGGCACTACTTACATTCACATCACTTTCTCTTCAGGTATTCCGTAAGAACTGTCATAATGAAATGTGCACGCCCATAATGACGTAGTACTACACCTCAGCATGTGGCACTACTTACATTCACATCACTTTCTCTTCAGGTATTCCGTAAGAACTGTCATAATGAAATGTGCACGCCCATAATGACGTAGTACTACACCTCAGCATGTGGCACTACTTACATTCACATCACTTTCTCTTCAGGTATTCCGTAAGAACTGTCATAATGAAATGTGCACGCCCATAATGACGTAGTACTACACCTCAGCATGTGGCACTACTTACATTCACATCACTTTCTCTTCAGGTATTCCGTTAGAACTAAGTCATAATGAAATGTGCACGCCCATAATGACGTAGTACTACACCTCAGCATGTGGCACTGCTTACATTCACATCACTTTCTCTTCAGGTATTCCGTTAGAACTAAGTCATAATGAAATGTGCACGCCCATAATGACGTAGTACTACACCTCAGCATGTGGCACTGCTTACATTCACATCACTTTCTCTTCAGGTATTCCGTTAGAACTAAGTCATAATGAAATGTGCACGCCCATAATGACGTAGTACTACACCTCAGCATGTGGCACTACTTACATTCACATCACTTTCTCTTCAGGTATTCCGTTAGAACTAAGTCATAATGAAATGTGCACGCCCATAATGACGTAGTACTACACCTCAGCATGTGGCACTGCTTACATTCACATCACTTTCTCTTCAGGTATTCCGTAAGAACTGTCATAATGAAATGTGCACGCCCATAATGACGTAGTACTACACCTCAGCATGTGGCACTACTTACATTCACATCACTTTCTCTTCAGGTATTCCGTAAGAACTGTCATAATGAAATGTGCACGCCCATAATGACGTAGTACTACACCTCAGCATGTGGCACTACTTACATTCACATCACTTTCTCTTCAGGTATTCCGTAAGAACTGTCATAATGAAATGTGCACGCCCATAATGACGTAGTACTACACCTCAGCATGTGGCACTGCTTACATTCACATCACTTTCTCTTCAGGTATTCCGTAAGAACTGTCATAATGAAATGTGCACGCCCATAATGACGTAGTACTACACCTCAGCATGTGGCACTGCTTACATTCACATCACTTTCTCTTCAGGTATTCCGTAAGAACTGTCATAATGAAATGCCGTTATGCGCACGCCCATAATGACGTCAAGAAATCGTGTTCTTTTGTTTCTGCTCCATGACGTCATAACGTCTGGTGTTAATGACGTAGTACTACACCTCAGCATGTGGCTCTGCTTACATTCACATCGCTTTCTCTACAAACTACTTATTCTTCCATAAGGGACTTCTGAGCTGGTCGCTACGTGATGCGCAATAGTAACAAGCAATATCTCGGAAATGGTTAAGCGGATAAACAGGTACTTTCAAAATGTCAAATTTTACTTTCTCTACACGTACTATCCACATTGTGTATTGTAATGAAAGCCAAAAAGTCCGTGTGTGTGTGTGGGCAGCACAGCTCAAAAAGGAAAATGCTGTTAAATACCAAACTTGGTATTGCCCAAGGATTGTCAAGAAAACCCCTCCCCCACCTTCAAGTACTCATTACATGCAAAAAATGGCTCTAACGATTTTCATTTAAAATCTCTTATATTAAACATATTTACGTGACAAATAAAATGAATGTCTTGAATTTTCTGGGACCTCTTTATTCTGGAAGATTTTGCATGACTGGTAAACCGTAAGAGACAGACAAAAGCTTATACAAGAGACATAGATTTCGATAAAACATAATTTATATCATATACATTCTTTTCGTGATATTCCTCGATATTGATTTCAGCTTTAAAATACTTCAAAATTTTCTCATACAAGAACTTGTCTACTCCTAGCAATGCAAAGTAACGGATTTCAACCACATAGCAACCAGTTTTTAAAACATTTGACGATCACTTTATCCTAGTGTATTCCCTTCTACTTACAAGGAAGCAAGTAATAAGACAATTTCTGTTCATGTTTATCTTGAAGTAGATAGAAGAATAAGCTTTTTAACAATAATTTGTTACAGACTGCCTCCGTGGTCGAGTGGTCAGCAAGCTGACTTCTCACCCGGAGGTCCCGGGTTCGATTCCCGGCTGGGGCGGGGAATTTTTCTTTAACCGGAATTATTCCCTATCCCGCATATGTGTTTAGTAATATAAAGTTTAACCTAATGTTCTGAACCTACAGTTTCACAAGTGAAAGCCCCCGATATGACCATTGATGTTAAAGGGGGCTATACAAATGAAGAAGAAAAAATAATTTGTTACAGAGATGTAGAGAAAGTCATGTGAATGGAACGCGTCAAGTTTTGGAAGACATTTTAAAGTGTCAGGTTGAATTTATCTGCTATTTTCTCATATTCAAAATGTGTCTTCTTCTTCTCTCTGCAGAATGCATTTCTGATAGTACTTATAGATTAGCTTCCACAGGAAAAGTTCAAGCAGACAATTTGTTACAGAGCTCTTAATATAAGTTTAGGGCATATATAAAGGACGTATTTGTTTTGTTGGCACATTTATCATTGAGGGGTTCTCAGGATAAGGAAAGCCTTATCGGGGCTCAATGTCAGGCAGACGTGTTTCTCTCTTATGGTTTACTGCTTCACCAAATTCATCCAGATTAAAGAGGGCTTCAGAAACTATTCCCAAACAATTTAACTCATACATTTTGTCATGGAGTTAAGGTAGTGTGTGGTGGGGGGGGGGTGTCTTGAAAATCTTCGTGCTGAGCTAAATTCAAGTTTGGTAATTGTCGTCTCTGAGTTATGTTGTATATAAAAGTTCCTGTGCTCTGATTGAAGGGGCCGCGACTTGCAATAGTTCCCCAAGTTACGGGATCTGGGCTAGATCCCCCAAGTTTATAACCAGCCTGCACAGTTACTCGAAATTCTTGTTTTGAAAGCTGGTAAAACCGAGGTTCGAAGTGAGCGAGTCAGCATGATGATGTGGACGACCCCTCCCTCGCCAGCTGTTTTATTGGCACTGCTACTTACTTCAACTATTCTCAAACAAACTGTTGGTGGCGGTTGGTGTTATTGCTTGCGTCCTTATTCTGCAACAATTTGTTACACTCTACATGCCATTTAACCACGTGGATCGTAACAGAAAGAAATGTGCCCGTGAGCTTACATTTTCGTCAAATTTGTTCAGCAGCTCGCCATACACTTTTAACAAGATGGTGCTGCGCGCCATACATTTAACCAATCCATGGTGATTGAAAGAAGGAGGTTCCGTTATTTCGTCCGAAAGTCGAGCTGATCGCCATCACAGAAACATCGTAGCATCTGGTCTTCTAATCAAGTACTGAGAACGACCAACTCAGAGAGGAAGCGCTTGTTTCTGGGAAACGTGACGCTCAACATCCAGTCGACAAAGGAAACACACAACCATTCTCTACCGTATGCTATCATTTTAAAGCTTGCAATCAATCGCTGCACCAACGTTCTCAACAAAACCCCAAATTACTTCTATTTTCTCAAAAAATGCCTCAATGATTTTGATTCAAATGCCACATATTAAGATATGTTTATGACAAATGAATTTTAGGGCGAGTAGACTCTGAAAACCTCTTCATTCTGGATGACTTCCGCGTGATTGGCGAACCCAACAAATGCTTTAGTTACCCACATCCGAGATCTTCCTTGTTGATGTTTTGGAGCATTTGTATAAAAAGAATGATTTAGGCAATAACCATGTAAACTAAAATAGTGAAGCTTAGCAAAAACTACCACTATTGTGTATAACTAAACTTTCGATAACATATATTACATACTCTGGCTTTTGCAAATATTTACAGATACAGTATTACCACAAGACTCAAAATGCATTTTATATCTTCATGTCGCTCCCTTGGAAGAGGCTCAACCCAAATAAATTGATTTTTAACTG
The DNA here is from genome assembly GCA_030762935.1 of Hymenopus coronatus. Taxonomy (NCBI): domain Eukaryota; kingdom Metazoa; phylum Arthropoda; class Insecta; order Mantodea; family Hymenopodidae; genus Hymenopus; species Hymenopus coronatus. The sequence goes on from CM060899.1 coordinate 80,982,314, forward strand.
CATTTGGTTTTAGAGTTATCTTTCAAAAATTGATTTTTTATTATTATTATTATTATAATAATTATAGTTATTCAGGAAGTCTCAGATTTCTTCCGAAAAATATACGAGTATGCTCACATTGGTGTAATTGTTACTTTTCTGTGTGATGTCACGTTGATTCCAAGTATTTAAAACATGTGCTACATTCACATCACCTTCTCTGTCTGTTCTTCAACAAACTATTCTTACAAAACATTATTCTTGTTTCTTGTTAGCATCAGCAGGCAGAAATTGTCTTAGTTATTTTTTGCATGGTCAATAAATAAGTAACTAATCTGAGAAGGCTTAAACAAAAGACATAAATTGTGTGTTTTGACTAGATGTATGCTTCTTGTCTAGTTCAATTTCAATGCCATGTAAAGTAAATGAAACACCTCCTAGTACTGAAACTCTTCCCAGTGCCATGTATTAGAGCCGTGCTTACAAAATACAAGAAATTACACTTTTAGCATAGAAAACAGTTTGTATTTAGTGGCCGTCGCCTCTTACTAGATGGCAGTTAAAGTTTCAGCTACATTCATCACGTGCTTTCGTTGTCATCAACATTCATATGGGGTGATTAAACACTTCTATTTAAAAGACTTAACACCGAAAGAGATAAAAGCCGAGTTGGATCAAGTTCATGGCACATCTGCTCCTGCCTTTGTAACAGTTTACAATTGGATAAATGAATTTAAACGTGGCCGTACATCCACAAATGATGAACGTCGTCCAGTAGAAGTGACTTCCTCCGAAATTGTTGACAAAAGCCAGGATATGGTTTTGACTGATCGACGAATCAAAGTTTACGAAATATTATATCACAAGATACAGTGTTCTCAATTTTGGCAGCAAAAATTAGGTCTCGGCAAGGCGAGTGCCGCGTTTGTCTCAATGCTGTATACATTCAATTGTGTGATTGATTCGGAAGCTAGTTTGGCACTCACTTTTCAGTCGTAATTCTGAAGACTTTCTGCGTCGATACATAACTGTGGATAAACTCCAGAGACAAAAAGTACAGCCCAAACAATGGGTTTTAAAGGCGAACCAGCTGGCGAAATCTGTAGACAAGGTTTTTGGGATGCACGCGGAATCATCTACATTGAGTACATGAAGAAAGAACGATGAATGGAGAGTGTTATGCATCGTTATCGCACCGGTTGAACGGAGAAATCAAGAAAAAACGCCCTCATCTGGTAAAGAAGATTCTCTTCCATCAAGACAATGCAAGAGTGCATATGTGCGAAAATGGTGGAATTAAGGTTCAAATTAGAACATCCACCGTATTCACCTGATTTGGCCCCAACGACTTATTTTTTATTTTCAAAGTGGCTCGCAGGAAAACGATTCACGATTAACGAAGAGGTCATCTCCCAAACAGATGCCTATTTTGAGGACCTTCCGAAATGTTACTTTTTGGAAGGTTTAAAACAGTCGGAGTAAGGGATTATATTGAAACATTAAAAGAATATACCAAAAATAATTTCTTCTAAGAAGTTATTAAATCAAGAGAGACACATTTTTGGGCGAGTTGATCAGCTCACATCTCGTTCGATTGGATGCCGATCAGCTTCTTACATTCAAGCACAAACAAGCACACAAGTACCTACCTTTCTTACGTTTCCAGCACAACCACTTGGAATGTCTGTTGCGGGTTGCCATCCTAAAATTAGAAACGGTCCAAGTTACCGCCAGCACAAACCTGCCCTCCAAAATACAAACATTTATTCAACCAGCAACCAACCCTTCACATATATTATTACTTCAATACTTCGATAACAATGCTGCAAGAGAATACTCCTTATTACACCTCCTCAATAAAGCTTTTGTGTAACATTCATATCGCTTTCTCTGCCTATTCTGCAACTATTCTAGATAAACATTAGCAGAAATGGTATTAATACTTACTTCCTTGTAAAAAGAAGAGATTACACAAGACTAAAGCGATAGCCTTATTTTTTAAGAGCGGGTCGCTACGTGAAGGTATAGAATTTTTCTTCTGTTTGCATGATTAGAATACAAAAACAAAACAATAACGAATACGATCTCTCATTTGAGAAAAATATAAGTATTGAAAAATGCAAAACAATAACAAGCAAAACATCGGAAACGGTTAATTACACAAACATTTGTATTTGACAAATTATAAGTTTTTACGAAATCCATGCTTTTCTATCTCTTTCGGATTACCAGTTATGAAAAAGTGATTCCGAATGAAGAGGTCTTAATAAATTATTCCCAGAACTCAAGGTTACACTTTGTCATTAAAATATCTTTAATATGAACATTTTAATCAAAATCGTTAGCCATTTCTAACAAAATCAAAAATTTCGAAAAATGTTCTATATAAAAATACTAAGATTTGTTAATGGATTAACCACTATGATTCTCAGGGTCCCATTCTATACTAGGCGTGATATACTGCTTAATTTTGCTCAGAGGCCTCTTTATCAGGTTTGAGGTGCTTTTGCATGCTGTAAATCTACAACACGGGACAACATGCTTTGCTTCCCTTCGGGAGGAAGTCCGAAAAAAAAACCTCGCCTGATTGGAACCCGGGCCAGCATGATCAGGATCAAAACAAAATAAAAGTAAACGTACTGGCACATTTAAACAGATAAGCTCGCAATTAGTAAACTACTTCAGCCATTTTTGAGTGTTTCGAAAATTCCGAAAGAGGAGGGGGCAATTTTCCTGGAAATCTTCTGCCGCATCCTTAAACAATACATTTCGTTTTGAGTCTCGCCCTTCTAGCGACTTTTTACTTGCTCTACACGTACATAGTGTATTGCACCCAAAAAGTGAAAGCTGAGAAATACACGCCTTACGCTGAAATCAGAAAAAGGTCCGGGAGTATGTGTTTCTGAACAGGATAACTCAAAAACAAAAGTTTGGTTTTTAAGTTTAATATCTTCCAAAGATGCGACACGAGGATTTTCAGGCAAATTCCAGACTACCCTTAAGGTATATGGAAACATTTTCAAAACTTTCATTTTCTCAAAAATAGCTTAAAATGCTGTATATGAAATGTTTTACATGACAAATAAAATGTATATCTTATATTTTCTGGGAATAGTCTCTGAATACCTCTTTATTTTGGATGGCGTTTGTAGAACTGGTAAACTGTAAGAGATAGACAAAAATATAGATCACGATAAAACCACAATTTTACCTTAAACATTTTTTCGTGGAGCTGACCATATCTGAGGCAGTTCTTGTTATTGGTTTCAGTTTCAAGAACTTTGATGTCACAAGAATTTCTCAACTCCTAGCCATGCAAAGAAACGGATCACTTTATCCTAGTGTATTGCCTTCTACTCACAAGGAAGACCGTTTCTGTTCATGTGAAAGCTAGGCAGACAATGACTCAAGGTTCCTGCATCACGTGACCTTGAAACAGCTTCAATGTTTACATACATGCGTGTTCTCGAGACGCCATCTGCAGCTCCAAGTATAGACACATGAAAACTATTTGGCAAGCGTCTTTTCTTTTCCATATTGAGTCTTGGGACCAATCTTATACTTTTCTATCGCCAAACAATTTGTTTTTTTAATGTACAAAATGTTGGGCGAATCGAATGTTATAGGCAAGTGTAGTGACAATGCAATGACCGAGTCTTCAGTGAGGAAATGACACATAATTTACGAGTAATCAAGGAAGAACATAACAGTGTGTACGATAAAGACCGTTCATCAATCGTTATGGAGCAGTTGAAAGTAAATGTTGATAAAAGGATTGAGAAAAACCGGTGTTTCACTTTGGATGAAGGCCTCAACATAGCGGTGGAAGAGACGTGACCTTGATACGAGGATTATCTTGAAGCCGCCGACTTTGCTCTTCACACACATTTTTACTTTTTGTATATGACACATAGGCATAGAAGCTATTGCACTCCACCCAAAACTTCGATACCGAGATTTCACCGCAAATACACATTTAGTGTCCCTGTATAAAGGGTATTTTTAGAAAAAGGTTCGTGTGTGTCCGTGAACACGATAACACAAAAACGAGAAGTCGGTAAAATACCAAATTAAGTTGCAAACTAGCCTTTACATGGTAAACAATTCGAAAACTTTTATTTTCTCAAAATTGGCTCTAACGCTTTTTATTAATATTAAAGATGTTTCGACGACAAATAAAAGGTATGTATTTGAATTTGTCAGCTTCTGGCCACATTTATTCTAGTGTAACGAGACAATTTGTGTTAATGTTAGTCTTGAAGCAGATACAAGAATTTGTTACACGGATGGAACACAAGCATGAGTTACATTCTCTCACTGTTCTGTAACAAGCTTCTATCTAGTTCATGTTTCGACTAAGAGGAGGCTGAGCACAGTGATTGAAATCCGTTTCTTTTCATTGCCAGGAGATTACAAGTTCCCGTATTTTAAAACTAAAACCAATAACAAGCAATGTCTCCAAAATGGTCAACTCTAAGGAGCTCTACACGTTTAGTGTAGTAAGTTTTGCCTATCGCTTACTGTTATGTAAAATTTAAAAATCATCCAGAATCTTCAGAGGTTATTCCCAGAAAATTCAACATATACATTTCGTTTGTCATTTACATATCTGAAATATAAGGCATTTTAATCAAAATCGTTAAGTCATTTTTGAGAAAATCAAACATTTCTAAATGTTTTTCATGTAAAGGGTATTTTGGTGTGGAGGGATCTTCGTGTAGTACCCTTGCGAGATACCAAGTTTTGTTTTTGAACTATACTGCCCACCCACAACAATTCTAGTACCGACAGGCTGCGAGCAAAGGACCATTACCACAGGCAATGTGGCCGCGCCAGTCCGCTGCCGACACAAGCCGTTGTAGGACAGGAGTTGCATAGCCGGGATGTGCTGGTCTCTAGCACTGCATCATGAGAAATGTAATGTCATGGTAACTCAGTGGTAGAGACAGATCAGCAGACCCCGGCTATGGCACTGCTAACATCTTGAAAAACGCTCAGGTGTTCAGACTCTTCAAAAGTGTGTTCACGAATGGAATCCATGATACGTACACACCTGGAACCTCTTGATGTCGTTCCTGAACAAGTGCATTTCCGGACATACGACCTTTGTTGTCCGTGTCTAGCGACCCCCGAATATCAACTTGACACACCCTGTATATCCATTTACTATTATAATAAAGACTCTCTCAGACTAAAAGATTTGGAATTTTAATCAAAAAATGCCATCTTTGAGGAAACGTTTCTATGTAAAGGTTACTTTGAACTCTCCAAATCATGCTTGAACCTATTTATTACACACTCATATGGCTGGATTCAGGGCCGCGTATTTCCAATTAAATCTCTATATCTACTCTTTTACAGAAAGAAAAAACACTAACATTTTGGGTGGATCACAACTTCCTGTTTTCACAACACAACACGTCTGAAAACGTTTGACCCGACACAATCTCGCAATTGTATTGCAGGGAAAGAATAGCCAGGTTCCAACAAAAGGGATTGTATCGTTTGCAATTCTCCCTCTTTCTTTGTTTTCCTAACGGCATTAAAAGCAAAACAAAAATATGGAAGCAGCAAATAGTCTTTTGTCTCGGAGTCTCATTAACGATATTCTGGTTACTTAACAGTCCTCTTTCTTCCTCGATTGCTAATGGTTATGTGTCGCTTTGCGCTTGTCTTCATTACTCTGGGGAACCGACTTTCATAATAAAAACCAATTCTTCCATCTTCTATACAATTATGTCAGTGAGCATTGCAATAACTCTTTAGAACCGCACATAACCCGACGGCATCAATGTGCATTCATTAAAAGAGCTGGGACACACAATGTCAGAAAAAAAATTCAGTTCTTCTTTACTGACTGCCCTATTCTATATAGGACTTACACCGACAAGGGCCCGAATAAAGATGCATGTCGAGCAGCAAACAAACTCTAGCCTAGATCATAGCACATCCAGGATGTGCGATCAGTCCATATGGTATGGTTATGGAGGACGCCTGGCGTCACGAATCTGTTGAGTAACAGACGGATTCTGGATTAGAGAGAGTAGTCAGGATCTATGATCAGTCTGATGTCTGGCATGAGACTGACTTACAAGTCAGTGTCTGAAGTCAGATGTGTGTTGAGAAGCAGACAGAGTAGCTAGGATCTATGCTCAGTCTGATGTCTGGCATGAGAGTGACTTACAAGTCAGTGTCTGGAGTCAGATGTGTGTTGAGAAGCAGACAGAGTAGCTAGGATCTATGCTCAGTCTGATGTCTGGCATGAGAGTGACTTACAAGTCAGTGTCTGGAGTCAGATGTCTGTTGAGAAGCAGCCAGACTCTGGATCAGAGAGAGAGTAGCCAGGATGTGTCATCAGTCTGATGTCTGGTAAGAGTGACTCACAAGTCAGTGTCTGGAGTCAGATGTGTGTTGAGTAACAGACGGACTCTGGATCAGAGAGAGAGAGAGAGAGAGAGAGAGAGTAGCCAGGATGTGTCATCAGTCTGATGTCTGGTATGAGAGTGACTCACAAGTCAGTGTCTGGAGTCAGATGTGTGTTGAGTAACAGACGGACTCTGGATCAGAGAGAGAGAGAGAGAGAGAGAGAGAGAGAGAGAGAGTAGCCAGGATGTGTCATCAGTCTGATGTCTGGTATGAGAGTGACTTACAAGTCAGTGTCTGGAGTCAGATGTGTGTTGAGTAACAGACGGACTCTGGATCAGAGAGAGAGAGAGAGAGAGAGAGAGAGAGAGAGAGTAGCCAGGATGTGTCATCAGTCTGATGTCTGGTATGAGAGTGACTCACAAGTCAGTGTCTGGAGTCAGATGTGTGTTGAGTAACAGACGGACTCTGGATCAGAGAGAGAGAGAGAGAGTAGCCAGGATGTGTCATCAGTCTGATGTCTGGTATGAGAGTGACTTACAAGTCAGTGTCTGGAGTCAGATGTGTGTTGAGTAACAGACGGACTCTGGATCAGAGAGAGAGAGAGAGAGAGAGAGAGTGTAGCCAGGATGTGTCATCAGTCTGATGTCTGGTATGAGAGTGACTCACAAGTCAGTGTCTGGAGTCAGATGTGTGTTGAGTAACAGACGGACTCTGGATCAGAGAGAGAGAGAGAGAGAGTGTAGCCAGGATGTGTCATCAGTCTGATGTCTGGTATGAGAGTGACTCACAAGTCAGTGTCTGGAGTCAGATGTGTGTTGAGTAACAGACGGACTCTGGATCAGAGAGAGAGAGAGAGAGAGAGAGAGAGAGAGAGTAGCCAGGATGTGTCATCAGTCTGATGTCTGGTATGAGAGTGACTTACAAGTCAGTGTCTGGAGTCAGATGTGTGTTGAGTAACAGACGGACTCTGGATCAGAGAGAGAGAGAGAGAGAGAGAGAGTAGCCAGGATGTGTCATCAGTCTGATGTCTGGTATGAGAGTGACTTACAAGTCAGTGTCTGGAGTCAGATGTGTGTTGAGTAACAGACGGACTCTGGATCAGAGAGAGAGTAACCAGGATGTGTCATCAGTCTGATGTCTGGCATGAGAGTGACTTACAAGTCAGTGTCTGGAGTCAGATGTGTGTTGAGTAACAGACGGACTCTGGATCAGAGAGAGAGTAACCAGGATGTGTCATCAGTCTGATGTCTGGCATGAGAGTGACTTACAAGTCAGTGTCTGGAGTCAGATGTGTGTTGAGTAACAGACGGACTCTGGATCAGAGAGAGAGAGAGTAGTCAGGATGTGTTATCAGACTGATGTCTGGCGTGAGAGTGGCTTACAAGTCAGTGTCTGGAGTCAGATGTCTGTTGAGAAGCAGACAGACTCTGGATCAGAGAGAGTAGGCAGGATGTGTCATCAGTCTGATGTCTGGCATGAGAGTGACTTACAAGTCAGTGTCTGGAGTCAGATGTGTGTTGAGTAACAGACGGACTCTGGATCAGAGAGAGAGAGAGAGAGAGAGAGAGAGAGAGAGTAGCCAGGATGTGTCATCAGTCTGATGTCTGGTATGAGAGTGACTTACAAGTCAGTGTCTGGAGTCAGATGTGTGTTGAGTAACAGACGGACTCTGGATCAGAGAGAGAGAGAGAGAGAGTAGGCAGGATGTGTCATCAGTCTGATGTCTGGTATGAGAGTGACTCAAGTCAGTGTCTGGAGTCAGATGTGTGTTGAGAAGATGACAGACTCTGGATCAGAGAGAGTAGTCAGGATGTATTATCAGTCTGTCTGGCACGAGAGTGACTTACAAGTCAGTGTCTGAAGTCAGATGTGTGTTGAGAAGCAGACAGACTCAGGATCTGTCATCAGTCTGATGACTGGTATGAGAGTGACTCACAAGTCAGTGTCTGGAGTCAGATGTGTGTTGAGAAGCACACAGACTCTGGATATGAGAGACTAGCCAGGATGTGTCATCGGTCTGATGTCTGGTATGAGAGTGACTTACAAGTCAGTGTCTGGAGTCAGATGTGTGTTGAGAAGCAGACAGACTCAGGATCTGTCACCAGTCTGATGACTGGTATGAGAGTGACTCACAAGTCAGTGTCTGGAGTCAGATGTGTGTTGAGAAGATGACAGACTCTGGATCAGAGAGAGGGTAGTCAGGATGTATTATCAGTCTGTCTGGCATGAGAGTGACTTACAAGTCAGTGTCTGAAGTCAGATGTGTGTTGAGAAGCAGACAGACTCAGGATCTGTCATCAGTCTGATGACTGGTATGAGAGTGACTCACAAGTCAGTGTCTGGAGTCAGATGTGTGTTGAGAAGCAGAGTCTGGACCAAAGGGAGTAGCCAGGATGGGTCATCTTCCCGATGTCGGGTAATTGTTTTTTGATAATGTTTAACGTCCACTTTTACTACTTACGGTCCCGCAGGCAATTGGTATGAAGCCAGCACTTGAAGTCAGATGTCTGTTGAGCAGGCGTGCTCTGGACCAGAGTGTCCAACCAGGATGGGTGATCAGCCCAATATCTGGAGTGCGACTGAGTAAGATTATATATCTTGTGGTCCCCTGGGATTGGTGCTGTCTCCAGTGAAAGGTGAACGGTCTAACCACCCGGCCTAGCGGTGCCAACTTTATCAGTTCAACACATAAAATGAATTTCTAAAATTCTTATTTTGCAATTTTACTGCAGCCCGTAATTATTATGTTTTCTGCTTCATAGGACCTTTGTGTATCTGGTAAATCGTAAGATACACACAAAATCTTATTTCTTACAGCTCGAGAGAGATATCAGTACCGGCAGAACAGTTAAAAGTAGCAAGTGCCACAAAAAACATATGTGTGGCAAACTGGGTTTTTATAACCAGGTGTACATTTGTTATTTCTTAAACGTACAATTGTAATTTAGGGGAGGGGGGCGCAAGTGACCCCTGACTCCATACTGCTATGCACAAAATGCCTAAATGTTAGATATTTTAATTCGTTTACGTTTGTTTTTCTTTCTTTAATCATTCTTATCATTCAAAGATACTGAACTTAAATTTCAATTTTGATATATTGGAGATATGTTTGCCCATAGACACACGAAAGGCTTATTGGGGGGGGGGGGAGGTGGCCTCAAAACACGTTATTTCCGGCGAAATCTCGACAACAACATTTATAGAAACGGTTAATGGAGTTGAAGATGTTCAACATCTAAATCGCAAAACAGCATCTGATGGAAGGACTAAAAGACAAAGTATTAATAGAATATGTTAAGTAAAATTAACCTTTAGTAAGAAAAATAAATAACTTATATTAGTATAGAAGTTAGAAAGACTTTGAAAGCATGTATATGGGACATTCTATTGTATGCATGTGAAACTTGGTTTGCACCAACATTAGAATGAAGAAAGGCATAATTTGAAACATGGTGCAAATAAATATATTTTTTGTACGTCCTTTAACCTAGTTGGTCATATCGGGGGTCCATGTCAGGCGACATTCGTCTTCTCAGGATGCGGTTATCCTTATCCAGGTAATACCGTAAGCGAAATTCGAACTCGCGACCTGTTAAATGAGATGCAGACACACTACCCAGGCGGGCAGAAATGTATTAATACACCAAAGCGTCACAATCTTTCAATTTTGCTCAGAGGCCTCTTTATCAGGCTTGAAGTTAAGTGGCGGGGGAAACCCGGAGAGGAAGACGCAGCACGTGGAGCATGAGAACCCCGCCCCGCCCCGGCCGGCCGGCACGGCACGCAAACGTCAATATCTCACGCGTGATCGTAACTTGGCAACATGGCACCACCATTGCCACGTCTACTCGTGTTTACATCCGCTACACGACATTGCGGTCCCAGCATTGGTCCAGCATTCCAGCAGAATCTCGCTCATCTACATCTCCTTAAAAACACATACTTTATCTTCTATACATCTTAACCATTTCCTTTTATTCCCAAATTAAATGAAAAACTGTCATTCGTTTTTATTTTTACTTTCTCTACACATACTGTGTACATAGTGTATAGAGAAGCTATTGTATTGCACCCAAAAATTCAATACCGAGATTTCACCGCAAATATAGGTTTTGGGACTCCCTGAATAAAAAAAAAAAATCTGATGTGTTCCATTCACATGACTTTCTCTATATCTCTGCAACAAATTTTTGTTAAAAAGCTTATGCTTCTATTTACTTCATACTAAGTGAGAAAAAAAATAGCAGAAATAGTCTTATTACTTGCTTCCTTATATGTAGAAGCGAAATAAGGGAGTAACGTAGATTAAAGTGATAGCAAAAGCTGGTTGCTATGTGACTGAAATTTCTTTTGTTTGTATGGACAGGAGTTGACAAATTCCTGCATGAGAAAAGTATAAGTTTTTTAAGGCTAAAACAAAAAACAAGGAATATCTAAAAAACGATCAACTCCGCGAAAAAAAATGTATATAACATAAATTGTATGTTTTAATGTGCTCTACATTTTTTGTGTGCTAAGCTTTTGTCCATCTCTTACGGTTTACCAGTTACACAAAATTCCGTAAAATTCATCCAGATTAAAGTAGTCTTCAGAGGCTATTCCCAGAAAATTCAAAATATACATATCATTTGTCAAGTATATATCTTTAATATATGATTTTTTAATCAAAATCGTTACAGCCATTTTTTTTAGAAAATCAAAACTTTTGAACATTTTTCCATGTGAATGTAGTTGGGGGTGGGGGATTTTCTTGAAAATCTTCATGTCGCATCCTTGGGAGATACTGAACTTAAATACCAAGTTTGGTATTTAACGGTCTTTTCGTTTTTGAGCTATGCTGCTCACAGACGCACACACACACATACACGGACATTTTTTTTTTTTGATTCAGGTAGTCGCAAAACATGTATTTTCGGTGAAATCTCGGTATCGAATTTTTTGGGTACAATGCAATATCTTCTCTATACACTATGTACGTAGTACGTATAGAGAAAGTAAAAATCAGAAAAAAGGTGTCCGTTAAACACCAAACTTAGTATTTAAGTTGAGTATCATCCAACAAAAGCCCACCCCCAACCATCCTTTACTAGGAAATATGTTAAAGATATTACCTGACAATAGTCTTTGGGAACCTCTGGATGACTTTTGTATAACTGGTAAACTGTCAGAGATAGACAAAAAATATAATGGGTTCTATTCACTTGACTTTCTCTACATCTCTGTATTAACAGCTTATTCTTCTATTTACTTTATGACAATCCAGAAAACATTAGAAAAATAGTCTTATTACTTGCTTCCCTATAAGTAGAAGCGAAATATGGAAGTACCATGGATTAAAGTGAAGTCAAAAGCTGGTTACTACGTGACTGAGGTTCCTTTTTTTTTTTTTTTTTTTGTATGGATACAAGTTGACAAATTCCTGTGTGAGAAAAGTATATTTTTCAAAGCTGAAACCAAAAAGCAAGGAATATCTCAAAAACGATCAAATCCTCGAAAAAAGTTATATAACATAAATTGTGTGCTTTAATGTGTTCTACATTTTTGTGTGTTAAATTTTTGTCCATTTCTTACGCTTTAGCAGTTATGCAAAATTTCGTAAAATTCATGCAGAATAAAGTAGTCTTCAGAGGCTATTCCCAGAAAATTCAAGATATACATATTATTTGTCAGGCAAATATCTTTAATATACGATATTTTAATCAAAATCGTTAGAGCCATTTTGAGAAAATCAAAATTTTCGAAAAAAGTTCCATGTAAAGGGAAGTTGGGGGTGGGGAATGTTTTTGAAAATCTTCGTGTCGCATCCTTGGAAGATACGAAACTTAAATACCAAGATTGGTATTCAATGGTCTTTTCGTTTTTGAGCTATGCTGTCCACACACACACACACACACACGGACCTTTTTGTAAAAGTGCTTTTTTTATATTCAGGGGGTCCTAAAACATGTATTTCCGGTGAAATCTCGGTATCGAATTTTTGGGTGGAATACAATAGTTCCCCTATAGTACGTGTAGAGAAAGTAAAACTGTAGAGCTCATTGAAACACACAATTTGTGTTATACGCATTTTCTCATAGGAATTTGACAAAGAAAGCACTTTAACACAAGGAAGCAAGTCGTGTGAATGGAACAACCACAAGTACTGGGTAGTCGAGTTTATTACCTTCCCAAATACTCAATTATTATTTAATGCAATAAGCACATAAAAGAGAAACAATACTGTTATTCACAAGTCACTAAATAAAATATGTTCCATTCACATGACTTTTCTTACATTAGCAGAAATTGTTTTGTTACTTGACATTGGCAATACACTAAGCTGGTCACATCTCAAGCTCTCTTGGCAAGGGTAGCTGTAAAACAAAAGAGGTGGAAGGAGAAATGCGTCCGTTTTCATGTTTTAATTGATGGAACGCCGTGGTGCGCTAGTAGTTTAGAACATGTTGGTAAAACATCAAATATTAGTGTTAGAGCCAGGAGCAGGAACTAGTCGCCCGACGAGATGTCTCAGTCATCTTAAATACCAGGCCATAATATCACGCGAACCAATCAGATGTTAGCTTCATCCCAGCTCATAAATACCAGTCTCCGCAAGCTCAAACCATCAGTTCACCCTGAAGACGAGGAAGATGCACTTCTTCGAAACGTTGGTGTCAAGCCAAGTTTTTACCTGGCTAGAAGCCCGAGAAGATTTTGAACAAGTATTCTCTTTTTCATCAGTAAACATGTTGCTAAATATACACTTATCTCATTAAGTTAAGGACTCCCTTTAAATGCTAAACATTGAAACTAATAACAAAGATATCTCTAAAAATGATAAATTATGTGTTTTAATGATATCCACAGTTTGTGTCGTATCTCTTACGGTTTGCTAGTTATAAAAAAGTCTTCACAAAATTGAACATTTCGTTTGTCATAAAACATGATACTTCCGTTAAGATATTTTGGTGGTGCAATACTTACTACGGTACAGGAATATCTTGAAAATGAGCGGTATGCTTCAACCAGATTGTTTACGTCTTACATACACTCAATATATACATTTTATTTTTCATGTTAAGTTTTGTACATACACACGGTGTTCTAATTAAAATTGTTACCCACACGTTCCACCATTTAGTGAGTTATACTGCTCACAGACATTTCTCTCTCTCAACACGATTTTTAAATTCAGGGATCTCAAAACGTATATTTCCGGGATTGAACCTTTGGGTGGAATACAACATCTGCTCTACCTATATTGGACAAAGTACTAGGTAGAGTTAGTAATTATGACTTGTTTGAAAACAAGAATACGTCAGACAACCTAATATTGCTATATTTATTTGTATAGAGTAAAAGTTTTAAAATAAGCAGCTTCCCATATGTTGTACATGTCCATATGCTTCCATTTGGTTATTCATCGATTAATTGCGGGTACTCCAGCCTGGCGGTCGGTCGGTCCTTTCTCCTCCGAAACTGGGAAATGTGTTCTATTCACGTGATTAACTATTCTAACACAAATTGTCTTATTACTTGCTTCCTTGTGAGTAGAAGGCAATACACTAGCATAAAGTGATAGTCAAATGTTTTAAAATGTGGTTGCAATTCGCTTCTCTTTCTACGTCAGGAGTAAAACACAAGAAACAGCAATATCAAATTCCCCTTTCAGAAAATTATTTTAAAATGCAAACCAAGCAATATTTCGGAAATGGCCAACTCCACGAGAGAGAGAGAGAGAGAGAGAGAGAGAAAGAGAGAGAAAGTATGACTAATTATGTGTTTTAACTGAACCTACATGTTTTGTGAAGGAAGTTACCGTTTACGACTTATCCAGAGTCCAGAGCACTTCAGAGGCTATTCCCAGAAAATTTAACATGTACATTTTGTCATGTAAATATCTTTAATATGCAGTGTTATAATGAAAAATCCTTTGAGTCATTTTTGAGAAAATCAAAAAGTTTTCCATATAGACGGAGGATTTCCTTGGAAACACTGAAGCAACTTTTCGTATCTCGGTACATTTACTTGTTTTGGATGGAATGCAACACATTCAATGCTAGTAGAGAGAATAACATTCAACTGTATCACATGACAAGACAAAGGAGCTAGTGCGCCTGAGTACACGATAGGAAAACACAGCTCTGACTGAGGCAATATCTCCTCTAAATATCAAGCTGATATATTACATGCATTTACAAAAATTAAAGACATTAACTTATTTAAGTATACTGCACAAAACATGACTCAGTGATGTAATCTATTATCGCATACCTTGGGCACTTTCAAAATGTAATGAAAATCTAATGCCATTTTATTATTTTGTGTACACGTATACTATACATATAGTATATAGAAAAGGTATTGTATTGCATCCAAAAATTCTACATCGAGATTTCGCCGAAAATATGGGTATTAGAGTCCTCTGTATCCCAAAAGTAATTTTAGAAAAAAGATCCACGCGCGCGCGGGAGTGAGTATGTGTGTGTGTGTGAACCAGATACCCCGAAAACGAAAAGTTGGTTAAAGACCTAACTTGGTATTTAAATTTAGTATCTTCCAAGAATGCAACACGAAGATTTTCTGGAAAATCCCCCCACCGCAACTATACTTTACATGGGGGGGGGGGAAAGCAAACTATAAATTTTGAATTTCTCAAAAATGACTAACGATTTTGATTTAAAATATTTACATGACCAAATGTATATTTTCTGGGAATAGCCTCTGAGGACCTCTTCATTCTGGATGAAATTTGCATAACTGGTATTTACCTCATATTTTTTTCGGGGAACTCACGATTTCCGAAATATGCCTTGTTAGTGGTTTCAGTTTTAAAATTTGTCTCATACTCCCGGTCAAACAAAGAAACGGAATTGATCCTAGTGTATTGCCTTCTTTCTACTGTTTATCTTGGTTTGCATGAAGAATAAGCAGAGACGTAGAGAAGATCAGGTGAATGGAACTTCATTCTCAGTTTCTACTGAAAGTTGCAACATCTTTATTAAAAATTGCGTCGTATGCAACATTTTGCTTAGTTAAGTTGGTTGATTTATTTTGAACTACACGGTCACAAAGCCACCAATTTTATAGATCTGGTAGTGGGTCACCGGAAGATGAGACTATTTACCCCCCCCCAAACACTTTTGACACTCAGTTTATCTGATTTGGCAAACAAAATTCAGTAAACAACACATCCGCCCAATTCTGGCGCTTTCACGGAACCATATGTTATCCTGCATTTGCCTGAATGCGCAGTTAAACGTGGAATTTTTGGAATGAAAACAATTTTTGATAGCTTTCTATTCGAATTTCTGGACACTTCACCACGAAAAGATAATGCACTCCACTCAAAAATTCGTTACCGAGATCCAATTACGAATATTTTCAAGAAATCTCCCCAAACCAAACCACTCTTATTTGTCAATTTTGATTAAAATATCGTATGCTTAATGCAAATAAAATCTACGTGTTGAATCCGTTAGGGAAGAGCCTCTGGAGTCTTCTTCATTCTGAATGAATTTTGTTTAACTAGTAATTCGTAAGAAATAGACAAGAACTTACTACACAAAAATTGCAGATCATGTTAAAACGCACAATGTCAAACATAAATGTTAAAATGCCTGCACTTTACTCAAATGGGTTCTCCTGTTCCGGTAAATGGAACGGAATGGAACACAAAATGTCAAGGGAGCAAACACCGCCCAAGTATGGCGATGCGTCACCAGGCAGATGTTTGTGATGATGCCGCCCACGCACTTGTATACATTCTTGACATATGGTATCAGTCTGGACAACTCAGGTGAACATTTCTCCAAGGTTTCGTTATGCAACCAAACTCCCTCTCGCTTTCACCGGCTCCTCCATTGTCTTCCTCAGCTTCCGGGCAAGAAGTTTCACATGTCGAAATGCCTTACCGCCCCCGCAAACCTAATCGTCTTATCAAAACTACAAGTTTTTGGATTTCACCTCACAAAGTTACATCTTTACTCAAGGTGTTCTTCAGTACATGCGAGACAAAAGAGTACAATATGTTTCGAATATGCTTCAAGAATTACATCAGTAAATACGAGACAAAAGTTAACAATGTTTTCGGAATATATCCCACAAATGTCATTTCTAGATACCAAACTTGTTTGGTGTGCATTTCATCATTAGATACGAGAATTGACAATGTTTCTGGATTTTTATCAAAGATTGAGAAATGTCGGAATATGCAACTTACCTCGGAGACGCCATCCGCGGGTCCCGTAATGTTTTGCTGATGTTGTTGGCTTGACTCACATCCACACTTCACTTACTTCTCAAACAAAGACATGAAACCCCGGCCACTACTTGTCTGACTTCCGCTCGCTCCGCCGCGCTACAACACAATGAAACAGCAAGCTCGGCAGCAGAGCGAGGGGACCACGTGTGGCCATCAACAACTCTGCGCACACCGGCTGCGCAGACCACCAAAACCTACCCCTGTGTATTGACGCACGGGTCGTCCACGGGTGGGGTGCTGCTGCTGCCGCTTCATGGGGAAAGCCAAAAACTATTAGAAAATGGAATAGGGATGAATGGATCACGGTTCGGTGCTTCTTTTGTTTCACGGCTTTATCGCATTGTCAAACAGTAAACACGTACTTATGTGAAATGTCAATCTTTTTATATTTAAAAATCAAATGTTTTGCATTCATATAACTTTCTCTACTATTCTGGAATAGATTATTGTTTCAAACACTCCATGCTAATCGAGATAAACATTAGCAGAAATGATTTTACTACCTATTTCGTTCTAAGTAGAAGGTAAATAACGGAATACACTAGGCTAAAGCAATACTCAAATCTTTTGAAAGCCGGTCGCTAAGTGATGGCCTTGAAATGCCGTTCTAATTGCATCCGCAGGATGAAAAAAATACGAATGCGTTCTCATTTGATAGAAATATTAGGACATTTAAGCAATATCAGGAATATTGTTAACTTCACAAAAACATATGTGACATCACAGATTATAAATAGAATATTCAAATTCTACATCTAGTCATGCAAATACGTATAGTAAATGGTGTTTATATGTAAAGGGCGAGTCGCATCTTTGGCACATAACCACAAATACTCACTACGGTATGTACCAACGTCTTCTGCATTTCACACATCAACCTTTTTCTAAAACTTTCTTTATTCTTATTATTTAGGGATTCTCGAAACATGTATTTAAATTATATATCGGTATAGAATTTTTGGATGACATGCAATGAACAGATCTAGCAGCCAACATGTTAACTTGGTGCGAGCACAAGACTCATTCTTCAATACGCACAACCACAACCTGCCTCCTGTGTTAAACAAGTCACTAAGCTCAGCCAAAACCACTCTCATTTTGTCAACGTCCGTAAGCATCTTTCCCAGAATTTAAGCTCCACAAAGCACCAAACCATCAGAGTCAACAGGAGGTCGCCCATTCCGTACTTGTTTTGTTTGTAGCTTAACGTCCTTTAACTTGTTTGATCATATCGGACGATAAATGATCTCAAGGTCCATGAAGTTTAAAGTTACTCGACATTAGTCTTCTCAGGATAAGATAAAAACTCCCGGAAAAAACCTTATCAGGGTAATTTACCCTAACCGAGATTCGAACTCACGACCTGTTGAATGAGAGGCAGAAGATCGTGAGTTCGAATCTCGCTTAGGTGAGCTACCCGGATAAGGTTTTTTTTTCTTCTGGGTTTTCGTTTATCCTGACAAGACCAATGAGCTCCAGAATTGCTCACCATTCCATTTCCACCGTAAATCTCTACACGCTGATTTAAACCGTATTGCTTCACAGTCAGCACCATCAGGAATTGACTTAAACATTTTGCAGTATCACTAACAACGGTGTATATAAATATTAAGTGTCAAACATGATATTTTATTTATAACTTTAAAGGGTTTCTTTTATTGGCAAGTGCAACTTCATGAAGAATCAACATAAACCGAATGTTGTGGCGCTAGTGGGCAGTGAACCAGAACTGTTACACTAGCAATGCGGTGGCGGTCAAACGACCCGGATCAAGTGTGTGGAGTTGAGACAGAGGGAAGTCTTCTCTGAGACATCTAGGTGGGTGAGGGAACTCTTCTCTGAGACATCTAGGTGGCTGAGGGAAGTCTTCTCTGAGACATCTAGGTGGGTGAGGGAGTCTTCTCTGAGACACCTAGGTGGGTGAGGAAGTCTTCTCTGAGACACCTAGGTGGGTGAGGGAACTCTTCTCTGAGACATCTAGGTGGGTGAGGCAAGTCTTCTCTGAGACATCTAGGTGGGTGAGGAAGTCTTCTCTGAGACACCTAGGTGGGAGAGGAAGTCTTCTCTGAGACATCTAGGTGGGTGAGAGAAGTCTTCTCTGAGACATCTAGGTGGGTGAGAGAAGTCTTCTCTGCGACATCTAGGTGGGTGAGAGAAGTCTTCTCTGAGACATCTAGGTGGGTGAGGAAGTTTTCTCTGAGACACCTAGGTGGGTGAGAGAAGTTTTCTCTGAGACATCTAGGTGGGTGAGAGAAGTCTTCTCTGAGACACCTAGGTGGGTGAGGAAGTCTCTTCTGAGACATCTAGGTGGGTGAGAGAGTCTTCTCTGAGGCATCTAGGTGGGAGAGAGAAGTCTTCTCTGAGGCATCTAGGTGGATGAGGAAGTCTTCTCTGAGACATCTAGGTGGGTGAGAGAAGTTTTCTCTGAGACACCTAGGTGGGTGAAGAAGTCTTCTCTGAGACATCTAGGTGGGTGAGGGAGTTTTCTCTGAGACACCTAGGTTGGTGAGGAAGTCCTCTGAGACATCTAGGTGGGTGATGGAAGTCTTCTCTGAGACATCCAGGTGGGTGAGGAAGTCTTCTCTGAGACACCTAGGTGGGTGAGGAAGTCTTCTCTGAGACATCTAGTTGGGTGAGGAAGTCTTCTCTGAGAGCCACCTAGGTGGCTGAGGGAGGTCTTCTCTGAGACACCTAGGTGGGTGAGGAAGTCTTCTCTGAGACATCTAGGTGGGTAAGAGAAGTCTTCTCTGAGACATCAGGTGGGTGAGAGAAGTTTTCTCTGAGACATCTAGGTGGGTAAGGAAGTTTTCTCTGAGACATCTAGGTGGGTAAGGAAGTTTTCTCTGAGACACCTAGGTGGGTGAGGAAGTCTTCTCTGAGACATCTAGGTGGGTGAGAGAAGTCTTCTCTGAGACACCTAGGTGGGTGAGGAAGTCTTCTCTGAGACATCTAGGTGGGTGAGAGAAGTCTTCTCTGAGACACCTAGTTGGGTGAGGAAGTCTTCTCTGAGACATCTAGGTGGCTGAGGGAGGTCTTCTCTGAGACACCTAGGTGGGTGAGGAAGTCTTCTCTGAGACCCTAGGTGGGTGAGGAAGTCCTCTCTTGAGACATCTAGGTGGGTGAGGAAGTCTTCTCTGAGACATCTAGGTGGGTGAGGAAGTCTTCTCTGAGACATCTAGGTGGGTGAGGAAGTCTTCTCTGAGACACCTAGGTGGGTGAGGAAGTCTTCTCTGAGACACCTAGGTGGGTGAGGAAGTCTCTCTGAGACATCTAGGTGGGTGATGGAAGCCTTCTCTGAGACACCTAGGTGGGTGAGGAAGTCTTCTCTGAGACATCTAGGTGGGTGAGGAAGTCTTCTCTGAGACATCTAGGTGGGTGAGGAAGTCTTCTCTGAGACATCTAGGTGGGTGAGGAAGTCTTCTCTGAGACATCTAGGTGGGTGAGGAAGTCTTCTCTGAGACATCTAGGTGGGTGAGGGAAGTCTTCTCTGAGACACCTAGGTGGGTGAGGAAGTCTTCTATGAGACACCTAGGTGGGTGGGGGAAGTCTTCTCTGAGACATCTAGGTGGGTGAGGAAGTCTTCTCTGAGACATCTAGGTGGGTGAGGAAGTCTTCTCTGAGACATTCTGGTGGGTGAGGAAGTCTTCTCTGAGACACCTAGGTGGGTGAGGGAGTCTCTTCTGAGACATCTAGGTGGGTGAGGGAAGTCTTCTCTGAGACACCTAGGTGGGTGAGGAAGTCTTCTATGAGACACCTAGGTGGGTGGGGGGAGTCTTCTCTGAGACATCTAGGTGGGTGAGGGAAGTCTTCTCTGAGACATCTAGGTGGGTGAGAGAAGTCTTCTCTGAGACATCTAGGTGGGTGATGGAAGTCTTCTCTGAGACATCTAGGTGGGTGATGGAAGTCTTCTCTGAGACATCTAGGTGGGTGATGGAAGTCTTCTCTGAGACATCTAGGTGGGTGATGGAAGTCTTCTCTGAGACATCTAGGTGGGTGAGGGAAGTCTTCTCTGAGACATCTAGGTGGGTGAGAGAAGTCTTCTCTGAGACATCTAGGTGGGTGATGGAAGTCTTCTCTGAGACATCTAGGTGGGTGAGGAAAGTCTTCTCTGAGACATCTAGGTGGGTGAGGAAGTCTTCTCTGAGACACCTAGGTGGGTGGGGAAGTCTTCTCTGAGACATCTATGTGGGTAAGAGAAGTCTTCTCTGAGACATCTAGGTGGGTGAGAGAAGTCTTCTCTGAGACATCTAGGTGGGTGAGGAAGTCTTCTCTGAGAGCCACCTAGGTGGGTGAGGAAGTTTTCTCTGTGACATCTAGGTGGGTGAGGAAGTTTTCTCTGAGACACCTAGGTGGGTGAGGAAGTCTTCTCTGAGACATCTAGGTGGGTGAGAGAAGTCTTCTCTGAGACACCTAGGTGGGTGAGGAAGTATTCTCTGAGACATCTAGGTGGGTGAGAGAAGTCTTCTCTGAGACATCTAGGTGGGTGAGGAAGTATTCTCTGAGAGCCACCTAGGTGGGTGAGGAAGTCTTCTCTGAGACATCTAGGTGGGTGAGAGAAGTCTTCTCTGAGACACCTAGGTGGGTGAGGAAGTCTTCTCTGAGACATCTAGGTGGGTGATGGAAGTCTTCGGAAGTCTTCTCTGAGACACCTAGGTGGGTGAGGAAGTCCTCTCTTGAGACATCTAGGTGGGTGAGGAAGTCTTCTCTGAGACAACTAGGTGGGTGATGGAAGTCTTCTCTCAGACACCTAGGTGGGTGAGGAAGTCTTCTCTCAGACACCTAGGTGGGTGAGGAAGTCTTCTCTGAGACACCTAGGTGGGTGAGGAAGTTTTCTCTGAGACATCTAGGTGGGTGAGGAAGTCTTCTCTGAGACACCTAGGTGGGTGAGGAAGTCTTCTCTGAGACACCTAGGTGGGTGAGGAAGTCTTCTCTGAGACATCTAGGTGGGTGAGGAAGTCTTCTCTGAGACATCTAGGTGGGTGAGGAAGTCTTCTCTGAGACATCTAGGTGGGTGAGGAAGTCTTCTCTCAGACACCTAGGTGGGTGAGGAAGTCTTCTCTGAGACACCTAGGTGGGTGAGGAAGTTTTCTCTGAGACATCTAGGTGGGTGAGGAAGTTTTCTCTGAGACATCTAGGTGGGTGAGGAAGTCTTCTCTGAGACATCTAGGTGGGTGAGGAAGTCTTCTCTCAGACACCTAGGTGGGTGAGGAAGTTTTCTCTGAGACATTCTGGTGGGTGAGGAAGTCTTCTCTGAGACATCTAGGTGGGTGAGGAAGTCTTCTCTGAGACATCTAGGTGGGTGAGGAAGTCTTCTCTGAGACATCTAGGTGGGTGAGGAAGTCTTCTCTGAGACACCTAGGTGGATGAGGAAGTTTTCTCTGAGACATCTAGGTGGGTGAGGAAGTCTTCTCTCAGACACCTAGGTGGGTGAGGAAGTTTTCTCTGAGACATTCTGGTGGGTGAGGAAGTCTTCTCTGAGACATCTAGGTGGGTGCAAGAAGTCTTCCCAGAACAACGCCCGGGTCATTAAGCTCGGAATGGTTAGGTACCGCAAGTATCAAGGCAAGCTACCATCTACTACCTAAATTTTCAAATGTACCGGGTCAAGTTAAATTCCAAAACCCTCGGGGATAAGAGATGTGTAACATCTAACGCTTTTCTTACAACACGACTCTGTAACTCGATGTCGCCAGTTCACTCGATGGATGCTATTATGTACCCTCAATAAAAAAATCTGATTTGTTGCATTCACACAATTTTCTCTATATCTCTGTTAAAAACCTTATTCTTCTATGTACTTCATGATGATAGAGATACATACCACAAAAATTGTCTTATTACTTGCTTCCTTGTAAGTAGAAGGAAATACACTAGGATAAAGTGATAACCAAATGTTTTAAAAACTGGTTGTCATGTGGTCGAGGTGCGTTTCTTTGCATTGCCAGCAATTGACAATCCCGTGTAAGAACATTTTAAAACTGAAAGCAATAGTAGCGAACATCTCAAAGAAAACATGAATATTGCATAAGTTGTCTGTTTTAACGAGATCTTCTATCTCGTTACACACAATTGATCCGGAATAAAGACAACGTCAGAGGCTATTCACACAAAATCAAGATACACATTTTATTTCCTTAATATACGGTATTGTAATCAAAATGGTTAGCCATTTTTGAGAAAGTCAACATTTTCGAAATGTTTTCCAGGTAAAGGGTAGTTTGGAGAGAGGAGATTTTGTTTAAAATTTTGGTATTGCATCTTGGAAGATACTAAACTTAAGTGCCAGGTTTATTATTTTACCGACTTTTCGTTTTTGAGTTAATGTGTTCACGGACACACACGCGCACCTTTTTCTAATTTCTTTATAGAAAGGATCCAAAAACGTGTATTCTCGGTGAAATCTCGGTATCAAATTTTTGGATGGAGTGCAATACCTCCCCTACCTAGCACCATGTACTATGTAAATATTGGTTAACTATCAAAGGGCTGCGAGATGAAGATTTTGAAGAATATTGGCCACCCAAAGATGTGGCTAAAACAGCATAAGTCTAGGATATGTTGTCCTGACTCGCTCCAGGAAGCTCAGCATCCTCAGGATGTGATGATGGTCTTCCTCTCTTGCTGCAGTTCGCTATATGGCACAAACCAACTCGGGGTCCACGCAACTCTTCTCGAGATGTATTCTATTTAATTAGCGAACCTTATAACACTACAGCTTTCTATTTAGTGAATGACTTAAAGCTATAACCCCGGGCAACTCATTCGAACTCGCGACCTCTAGACTATTACGTTTCTTAATGCCTTTGTTACACATTGTGTCATTCAAAGTTTCCTATGGTGTATTTTTAAAAATTATTTTACACCACAAAGTGGAAAAACCTGCCAAAATATTTGTTTTAAAACTAATCTATCAGCAACATCAAAATTCCAACCGCGCATTCTGCAACGCTTTGGAGAAAAGTTTCAGACCAGTAGAATAAACAGGAATTATATTTTTCGTTTACTTTCCGCCATGTTTATCACAAGAGCAATAATTTATGGATGCTCTTAATTGTGCTCAGAGACCTCTTTATCAGGTTTGAGGTTCTGTTACGTGCCGTAAATCCACAACACAGGACCAACTACTTTACTTTTCTTCCGAAGGAACCTCTTGCACCAAAATACCGCCCTCCACTGGGTTTGAACCCGCGACCACGGGAATCGGAGACTAGCATTTTGCCGGGACAAAGTACATTTTGAATATGCTTTAACATCTTACCAGGTGTTACAACCTCCTAGGAGAATCAAACATTGCTGTGTTATATACTCAGAATGGAGCGAAGACAGTGGAAAACTCGCCCACACCCAGGACATCCCTAACAGACTGCAGTAAAACTAGTTAGCTCAATAGGATATCCCTTACCAGGTGTTACAACCTCCTCGGAGAATCAAACATTGCTGTGTTATATACTCAGAATGGAAAACTCGCCCACACCCAGGACATCCCTAACAGACTGCAGTAAAACTAGTTAGCTCAATAGGATATCCCTTACCAGGTGTTACAACCTCCTAGGAGAATCAAACATTGCTGTGTTATATACTCAGAATGGAGCGAAGACAGTGGAAAACTCGCCCACACCCAGGACATCCCTAACAGACTGCAGTAAAACTAGTTAGCTCAATAGGATATCCCTTACCAGGTGTTACAACCTCCTCGGAGAATCAAACATTGCTGTGTTATATACTCAGAATGGAAAACTCGCCCACACCCAGGACATCCCTAACAGACTGCAGTAAAACTAGTTAGCTCAATAGGATATCCCTTACCAGGTCTCCCAGCAGAGGAAAATTCCTAACCTGGGGATTCAGCTTCCTAGACTAATAACAAAATTGGCTCGATACAGACTCCCAGAGGGCAACCCGTGACTTCTAAATGATAAACACACATTTCACATTAAAGCTACGATCAAGACATTCAATAGTGTGAAGGTCAGACATTTCACTGCTGAACGTCGACCTGATGAAGTATCCAGGCTCCCATTTTTTAATTCACATACACATAGTTATTTACAACATATTATGTGTTCCATTCACAGGACTTTCTGTACATCTCTGCAACAAATTGTTAAAAAAATTATGCTTCTTTTTACTTTATGCTAATCGAGAACAAAATTAGCAGAAATATTCTTATTACTTGCTTCCTTGTAAGTAGAAGCGAAATAAGGGAGTAGCATACGTTAAAGTGATAGTCAAAAGCTGGTTGCTATGTGACTGAAGTTCTTTGTTTGTATGGACAGGAGTTGACAAATTCCTGTATGAAAAAAGTAAAAGTTTTTCAAAGATGAAATCAAAAACAAGGAATATCTCAAAAACGTTCCACTCCACGAAAAAAATGTATACAACATAAATCGTGTGTTTTAAAGAGCTCTACATTTTTTGTGCAGTAAGTTTTTGTCCATTTCTTACGGTTTAGCATTTAAGCAAAATTCCGTAAAATTCATCCAAATCAAGTACTCTTCAGAGGCTATTCCCGGAAAATTGAACATATACATTTTGTCGTGTATATATATTTAATATACGATGTTAGTCAAAATCGTTAGCCGTTTTGACAATATGAAAATTTTCGAAAATAATTCCATGTAATAGGTAGTTTGTGGTGGTGGGATTCTGTTGAAAAATCTTCGTGTCGCATCAAGTTTTTGAGCCCAACTGTCCACAGAAAGACTCAGGGGTAGACATGTTATTTCCGTGTCAATTTTTTGGATGGAATTCAGCCTTCATGTACAGCTAGAGAAGGTGTGTTCCATTCATATGATTTTCTCTACAGCACAGGCAATGTGAACAATTGAAATGGGCAGGGAAACTTTAAACACAAGGAGTACCGCGGAAACGGTCAACTCTACGACACAAATGTAAATGACATTGTTTTAAGGAGATCTACATTTTTAGTCAAAGTTTTTTGTCTATCTCTTACAGTTTACCAGTTATGCAAAATTCATCCAGAATAAAGTAGTCTTCCGAGGCTACTCCCTCAAAATTCAAGATGTACATTTGATTTGTGATGTAAATATCTTTAATATACGATGTTTTAATCAAAACCGTTAGAGCCATTTTTGAGAAAATCAAAATTTTATAATTTTTTTCGATATAAAGGATTATCAAATTTGGTATTTAACGGTATTTTAGTTTTTGAGCTATGCTGTCCACAGACACACACGGATCTTTGTCTAAAAGGCATCTCAAAGTATATTTTTGTGGTGAAATCTCGGTATTGAATTTTTGGGTGCAATACAATAAATACTTGCTATATACACTATGAGAAAGTAAACAGGAAAACGCTCAGCACGTGGAATTTCATTAAATTTGCTCTCGGCGACAAGTGACTGAGGCACAAAGCGACATTGCTTTCATTCCCGTAACTGTTACAAATAAAAACAGTTTATTCTTCTATCTGCTTCAAGACAAACACTAACAGAAATTGTCTTATTACTTGCTTCCTTGTAAGTAGAAGGCAATACACTAGGATAAAGTGATAGTCAAATGTTTTAAAATTTCGTTCCTATGTGAAAGAATTCACACGTTCCCGTTTGAGAAAGTTAGGTAGTTTAAAACTGAAACCAAACAACAATGAATATCTCGAAAATGGTCAAATCTACGAGAAAAACGTGGGTATACGACAAATGATGTGTTTTAACCAGATCTACATTTTATGTATTGTTTACGGTTTAACCCATCCAGAACAAAGAGGTCTTCCGAAGCTATTCCCAGAAAAGTTAAAATATACATTTTATTTGTCATGTAAATATCTTTAATATTCGGTATTTTAATCAAAACCGTTGGGAAAAACAAACTTTTTAAAACATTTTTCCATGTTAAGGGTAGTTTGTAGTGGGGGGAGGAGATTTTCTTGAAAAACTTCGTGTCGTACTTTTGGGAGATAAACATAAATACCAAGTTTGGTTTTCAACGGACTTCTCATTTTCAGCTATGCTCTCCACAGACAAATACATACATACATACATACACAGGAACCTTTTTCTAATATTTTCTTTCGCCCTCAGGGGACCTTAAAATATATATTAATGGTGAAATCTCGCATCGAATTTTTGGGTGGACTACAATACAGAAACAAAATTATTTTTTTAAAAATATTCCCCTGTAACATCAGAAGCAATCCTTCCTTCCTGACAGGTATTAATAACGTTCTTTCATTTGTGGAAACAAAAACAAATCACCTCTTAGTTTTGCTGTTTGCGTTCTCGTGAGTTTGCAATCGGCACATGTATCTTCTAGGGGGGGGGGGGGATAGAACCCATCTGCTTACCACAACATTTTGTTGATATACAATGTTTTGTGTTTGACTCATGTCGTCATAACATGATCCAACAACAGTTCTTCACCAAATACATTTCTAAGGCGAACTTCATATTTTGAGACGTTAACGAGCATTTAAAATACTTAAAAAGCCTCTGTGGTCGAGTGGACAGCGGAAGTACTGGGTTCAATTCCCAACTGTTTCCCTATCCCCACAAAGTTACAATTATACAAGAAATGGAAAAAAGCTGTCACACGCCATTTTTAATGTGGCTCTCGTATAACGGGAACATTGGAATCCTTACTTCGTGCACTTTCACAATGTTTATTGTTTAGATGCTGTTAAAATGTGTACAAGTATTGTTATAGGCATACAAATCGTGTGGGGTTGAAAGCTTCAGATTGTCAAAACGTGACGTGAGTGGGAATTTGGCAACACTGCGGCGTGTTATGGTCCCACTCTTTGTTTGGCCGCAGCTATTACAGAGCGCTACATTACCGGCCACGCATCGATCCGTAGCAGCAGCAGCAGGACCAAGTACTGGAACACACCTCTACCTATTGCATTACAGGCACAATTTCAAGTGTTCTACCTATCACAACTAAACAACAACGGAAGTTATCAACACTTACTCTATTTCTCAACATCATTGCTATCAAGGTATTCTTGTCACGTGTCTTCCACCGCTAAACATCTCAGCCAACATGTTGAGGAGCTCTTCATCTTTTCCATCCAAAAAGGCATGTACGGTGTCCAAAGTGAACACCGGTTTTTCTGAATTCTTTTATCAACATTTACTTTCAACTGCTCCATAACGATTGATGAACGGTCTTTATCGTACACACTGTTATGTTCTTCCTTGATTACTCGTAAATTATGTGACATTTCCTCACTGAAGACTCGTTCATTGTATTATCAATATACACTTGTGCTATTTGCGTATACTATTTGATTTATCGAACATTTTGTGCATTCAAAAAACGAATAAGTTCTTTGGCGGTAGAAAAGTATACTATCTGCATTGAAAACTGGTACCACGTGACAATAAATGTCTTGACGTTGAGAAATAGAGTAACTTTGTGTTGATAGCTTTCGTTACGACAAATCATCTCTCACTCTCTGGATGCCCTTCCTATTATTCTCAGACAAGCATAATGTTCCATTTAATCCAAAGGGAAGTAAACATTAGAACAAACTATTTATATCAAGCGAGTGTTTTAGAAACTGTCATCTAGTAACATTACAA
This sequence comes from Hymenopus coronatus, assembly GCA_030762935.1. Classification (NCBI taxonomy): domain Eukaryota; kingdom Metazoa; phylum Arthropoda; class Insecta; order Mantodea; family Hymenopodidae; genus Hymenopus; species Hymenopus coronatus. The sequence continues at coordinate 81,010,442 of CM060899.1, forward strand.
GGATATGGTAAGCCCAAGAAAAGTATACCTATCATAAGTTGTGTGTTTTTCCCTATCTCTTACGGTTTACCAACTATACAAAAGTTAAAATAAGAACTGAAGCTTTCCTGGCGACGTATTAATTCAAAATCTTCTCGGGCTTCTAGCCAGGTAAAAACTTGGTTTGACACCAACGTTTCGAAGAAGTGCATCTTCCTCGTCTTCAGGGTGAACTTCTTCGAAACGTTGGTGTCAAACCAAGTTTTTACCTGGCTAGAAGCCCGAGAAGATTTTGAATTATACAAAAGTTATTTTGAAAAAAGAGGCCCACAGAGGCTATTCCCACAAATGTCAACATACACATTTTGTGATGCAAATGTCATTAATTAGAAGATTCCATGTAAAGGATAGTCTGGTTGACGGATTTTCATCAAATTTGTTTCTAATCCACTTTTCGGTGTTGAGTTATGCCGTCGCAGACATGTTTCCAATTTGCTCCTCAAAATTGTATTTGTGGGAATTTTTCAGAACTAAAAGGACTCTTACAAAAACCGCACTTGTATACAAAATTTGTAGTTGAGCCCTGCGCGAGTTCGAATCTCGCTGCATGGACCCGAGATCGTTTGAGAGACATGAGCGTTCTCAGCAACCATTCCAATCTAACTGCAACATATCCTTGATACAATTCCTTTCACAAAAAGTACAATGTTTACTTTCTCTGCACGTACTACATACATAGTGTATAGAGAAGCTATTGCATTCTACCCTAAAATTCAATACCGAGATTTCACCGCAAATATATGTTTTCAGACACCCTGAATCAAAAACGAATAGACTGTTAAATACGAAATGTTGTATCGTCCAACAATGCGACACGAAGATTAACAAAAAAAAAAAAAAAAAAAGATCCCCCCACCCCAAACTACCCTTTACATGGAAAAAATTTCGAACATTTTTGATTTTCTTAAAAATGGCTCTAACGATTTTGATTAAAATATCGTATTTTAAAGATATTTACCTGACAAAATGTATATCTGGAATCTTCTGGGAATAGCCTCTGAAGACTACTTTATTCTGGATGAATTTTACGGAATCTTGCATAACTGCTAAACCGTAAGAGATGCATGAAAACTTAAAACACAAAAATGTAGAGCACGTTAAAACACACAGCTTACGTTATATAAATTTTTTCTTGGAGTTGATCGCTTTTGAGATATTCCTTGTTTTTGGTTTCAGCTTTGAAAACCATACTTTTCTCGTACAGGAATCTGTCAACTCTTGTCCATACAGACAAAGGAACTTCAGTCACATAGTAACCAGCTTTTGACTATCACTTTAGCCTATGCTACTCCCTTATTTCGCTTCCATTAACAAGGAAGCAAGTAATAAGATGTTTCTGCTAATGTTTTTCTCGATTAGCATGAAGTAAATAGAAGCATAAGCTTTTTAACAATAATTCGTTGCAGAGATGTAGAGAGTCATGTGAATGGAATACATCAGATTTTTTTTTTTTTATGAAAATCTTCGTGTCGCATCTTTGAAAGATACTAAACACAAAAGCCAAGTTTTGCATTTAACGGCCGCTTCCTTTTTCATTCTTCTAACTGCTTCACTTTACACTACATAAATACGTTTATTGCCGTTTGGTTCTAGATACAAATAAATAAGGGGATACATTAGGTTTAACCGACAGTGAAATATTTTAAGAGCTGGTCGCTATGTGATCGCATTCTTTGCATGACCAACAAGGAAGGTGAATAACGACATTTCCTTTGAAGAAAGGATAACTATTTGGAAATTACTTGCTTCCTTGCAAGCAGAACGGAAATAGGGGAATACACTAGGCTAAAAGGAAATTAAAATATTTTAAAAGCTGTCGCTGTGTGATTGTCATTGAAACCCGGTACCTTTTTCATGGCCGGGAGTAAAACAAGAGAGAGATGAAACAAGTGAGGATTTCCCGTTTGAGAAGTTTTAACTATTTTAAAATTGAAGCCAATAACAAGGAATGTCTCTTAAAATGGTCCACTCCATCAAAAAACGTATATGATATAAATTGTTTGTTTTAAGGAGATCTAACTTCTTTTGTCTGTCTCTTACAGTTGACGAAAGAATGAAGAGGCTGTTCTTCAAGATATAAATATATTAAACATGTGGTATTTTAATTAAAATGCTTAGACATGTTTAAAAAATAAAATGTGTCAGAAAAAGAGTAGTTGAAATGTTTACAAGATGGCGATCAAGGCATCAGAAAACGTGACAACCACTTGCTTCGCTTACTTCCTTTATGATAATCGAGTCCATTAGCAGGGAATGTTAAGTAATAAAGAAACAAAATTACTAAATTTGACATAGGTGAACAATTATGTTATAATTACGAACACACAAGATCATTTTTCTGGGTGCTCACAGAGCACTGTGTTCCTTAACTTGCTGGCCTGGGAGCGAGGAATATTAATAGCACCAGGTTCATCATTCTATATTTTGTGTATTATGTGACGAAACATTTAAGCTTTCACCTGTATCCATACTGACTGATGATTGTTCCACCGCCCAAACGTGCGTCCCATTCCAAGACTGGACGAATGGGATCAGTTTGCTGGGTTCGAACGAGAAGCTAGCCGTTAATGTTGTATCAATGTGTGAACAGCCGGATTCAACGTGTTTAACGAAGATGTGATGGCGGGGGAAACCGACCACAAATGTCACAAGCGGCCAGCTCGGTTTGAAGGTAATGGGAGATTCATCACAAATATGTTCTAGATAAGAATGGAGCGTGTTAACAACAGGGCAGATGTGGCAACGCACGTGCAGTTCTTTCATTGGTGCAATATGAAACATCACATGCAAAGCGCCATCCCAATATTACTTTTTGTTCCCCTCCTACCAATCCACACACAAACTTAATAATATCCAACATAAAACCGGTTTCAGGTCGGCATGTCTTTACAATGGAATTAGTATTATGAGTAATTTAAAGGTTAAGGGAGGGGTGGTTGGCCGGGCGCACGGAGTGACAATGACAGTTCCCAGATTGAAGCAGCCCGACAGGCACTCTTACTTTCTTTTTTAGCTTAACCAGATTGGTGAAATGATCTCGGGGTCCATGGAGCTTATTCGTCTTCTCAGGATAAGCGAAAACATTATCCGGGTAGCACACCCTCAGCGAGATTCGAACCCGGGACTGGAACCCCCGTCAAGCGAACACGCGACAGTGTTACCAATCTGGTGGATTGTGTCATTAGGACCATACATGTCTCACCATGACCTAGGTCAAGCCGCTGAAACAAAGAACCTCTCTTGTAGATCACCACCACGACGAGCGCATGCGCTTGCCGCGTTGCCCCAGCAACAAAGCTCGCCCGCTGTTGGAAACATTCCTCCTCCTGGGGAGAAGACTGCTTTCCATCTTGGGGAGCAGTATCGACCATCAGCAGGGTGACCTTCAAACTATAACCTTCTTCCTCTTGCTCCTCCATGGTTGCCAATCACACTGGAAAACACATGTTGCGTGTTGCCATGACAACTGGCTTCAAACCCGGCCCCGTGCAATACATTTACAGCATTTAACTGAACCTCTCGCAAAATTCAGCCCCAGTATTCCTAATTGGACACTCACAACTACAGCAGTTACAGAGCGACCTCAAACAAAATTCTATTTTATGACATTCCAAAGGGCAAAGCTGGTCATGTGGTAGCGGCGTTTGTCTATCTCTTACGGTTTATCCAAAATAAAGAGGTCTTCAGAGCTATTAACAAGATATTCATGTTTGTCATGAAAATATAATATACCGTATTTTAATAACAACAATTAGAGAGGAGAAAAAATAAGACTTCGAAAAAATGGTCCAAGTAAATCATATTTTGGGGTGCGGGGGATCTTTGTGCCGCCGCAACCCTGGGAAATAGGGAACTTCAGGTATTTTTACCGTCTTTTCGTTTTTGAGCTATATGGACCTTTTTCTGATTCAGGGGGTCCGGTGAAATCTCAGTATTCAATTTTTGGGTGGAATACAATACCTTCTATAAGAACAATGTACAAGGTCATTTCTGTTAATGATTAGAATGAAGTAGACAGAAAGTGATGTGTAATGAAGGTTTATCCTGGTCTGCCGTCTACCTGGACCCATTCAGTCAGGTACTGCATTCTTCTGTCACTCGCTTGTTATACCTAGCACAAGCAAAAAACACATCAACATAGCCAATAGAGAAGGTATAGTATTCCGCCCAAACATTTCCCTAGCGACTTTGATTAAGACGGCGTATGACCAATGTTCTGGGAGGACATGAATACTGGCCTTGGAAAGACAAGTCACATTTGAAAGGGAGCAACAAGTGAGACTTCTGCTTCTCAACGCGCGGCCAAGTATTCGTCATATCCGACGATGGGGATCTACCACCACACTAGCGAGGCGGGCCCTTCCTTATACAGTAAAGTGAAATATTTAAAGAGCTAGTCGCTATATACGACATGGCAATTCAGTTCTCTTTACATAGACAAATCACTTCCCATTTATAAAGTATTACAAAAAAAAAAAAAAAAACTGATGTGTACCATTCACATGACTTTCTCCATATCCCTGCAACAAATTATTCTTAAAAAGCTTATACTTTTATTTACTTTCTGCTAATCAGAAATAGTCTAATTACTCGCTTCCTTGTAAGTAGAAGCGAAATAAGGGACAACTGTAGGTTAAAGTGATAGTCAAAAGCTGGTTGCTATGTCAATGAAGTTCCTTTGTCTATATGGATAGGAGTTGACAAGTTCCTGTATGAGAAAAGTATACTTTTTCATAGCAGAAACCAAAAATAAGAAATGTAACAAAAAGGACGAACTCCACGAAAAAAATGTATATAACATAAATTGTGTGTTTTAATGTGCTCTACAGTTTTTGTGTAGTAAGTTTTTGTCAATCTCTTACGGTTTGGCAGTTATTCAAAATTTAGTAAAATTCATCCAGAATAAACTACTCTTCAGAGGCTATTCCCAGAAAATTCAAGATATACATTTCATTTGTCAGGTAAATATGTTTAATATCCGAAATTTTAATCAAAATCGTTAGAGCCATTTTTGAGAAAATCAAAATTTTCGAAAAAAGTTCCATGTAAAGGATAGTTGGCGGTGGGGGGACTTTTCTCAAAATCTTCGTGTCGCATCCCTGGAAGATACTAAACTTAAATACCAAGTTTGGTATTTTACCGACTTTTCGTTTTTGAGTTATCGTGTTCACAGACACACGGACACACACACACACGGACCTTTTTGTGAAAATGCTTTTTTTTGGATATTGGGGACCCTAAAACATATATTTCCGGTGAAATCTCGGTATCGAATTTTTTGGTGGAGTGCAATACATTCTCTATACACTATGTACATAGTGCGTATGGAGAAAGTAATAACAAGCAATATTTCAGAAATTGTTACCACCACATGCAGTGTGTGTGTGTGTCTTAATCAACTCTACTGCCTCTAGCTCCACATGTACATAGGGATAGAGAAGGTATTCTAATGCATCCAAAAATTCCATACCAAGATTTCACCGCAAATATATGTTTTGGGGTCCCCTGAGTCCGAAAAAGCATTTTTAAAAAAAGCTCCGTGTGTGTCTGTGTGCGTGTCTGTGGACCGTTAAAAACCAAACTTGGTATTTAGGTTTAGTATCTTCCAAGGATGCGACACGAAGATTTTCAAAAAAAAAATCCCCCACCACAAACTACCCTTTACATGGAAAAAATTTCGAAAAGTTTGATTTTCTTAAAAATGGCTCTAACGATTTTGTTTAAAAAGCCCCTATATTAAAGCTATTTATGTCCGAAATAAAATGTATATCCTGAATATTTTGGGAATAGCCTCTGAAGACCTCTTTATTCTGGATGAATGTTGCCGAATTTTGCTTAACTGCTAAACCGTAAGAGATAGAAAAAAACTCACTACACAAAAAATGTACATCACGACAAAACACACAATTTATGTCCTTTAGGTTTTTGTTGTGGAGGTAACCGCTTCCGAGATATTCCTGGTTATTGGTTTCAATTGTAAAATACTTAACTTTTCTCAGACAGGAAGTGTCCGTTTTTCTTTTGTTCTACTTCTGGCCAAGCATAGCTTTTAAAACATTTGACAATCACTTTAGCATAGCGCATTCCCCTTATTCCTTTCTACTTATAAGGAACCAAGTAATATTTATCTCGATTAGCATTGGGTAGAAAGAAGAATAATCTTTTGTAGGAGGTTTGCAGAGCAGCTAGAGAAAGTCATGTGAGTGTAACACATCAATTTTTAGTTAGTAACTTTTTGTCTATCTCTTATGGTTTACCACTTACGTAAAATTCATCCAGAAAATAAAGATCGTCAGAGGCTATTCCCAGAAAATAATACGATATTTTAATGACAATCCTTAGGGCCATTTTTGGGAAAATCGAAAAATTTGAAAATGTTTCAATGTAAAGGGTAGATGGATATGTTAATAATCTTCCTTGGAAGATGCTGAACTTAAACATCAAGTTTGGTTTTTAACAGCTTTTAGTTTTTGAGTTATCGTATGCACACACTGGGCTTTATCCTAAAAGTCTTTTTACTTTCTCTACACGTACTATGTACATTGTGTATAGAGAAGGTATTGTATTGCACCCAAAAATTGCAGTTTTAGAAAAATGTCCGTGTGTGTGGACAGCATAGCTCAAAAAAGAAACGACCATTAAATACCAAACTTGGTATTTAAGTTCATTATTCTTCCAAGGATGCGACACGAAGATTTTCACAAAAAATCCCCAACCGCCAACTATCGAAAAGTTTGGTCCTCTCAAAAATAGTTGTTAGAATTTTGATTAAAATCTCTTATATTTATGTATATCTTGACTTTTTTGGGAATAGACCTGGATGACTTTTTCTGATACTAGTAAACCATAAGAGATAGATCTGCTTCAAACACACATTTTTACTTTCTCCATACGCACTATGTACATAGTGTATAGAGAAAGTATTGCACTCCACCAAAAATTCGATACCGAGATTTCACCGGAAATATGTGTTTTAGGGTCCCCAATATAAAAAAAAAAGCATTTTCACAAAAAGGTCCGTGTGTGTGTGTGTGTGTGTGTGTGTGTGTGTGTGAACACGATAACTCAAAAACGAAAAGTCGGTAAAATACCAAACTTGGTATTTAAGTTTAGTATCTTCCAGGGATGCGACACGAAGATTTTGAGAAAAGTCCCCCCACCGCCAACTATCCTTTACATGGAACTTTTTTCGAAAATTTTGATTTTCTCAAAAATGGCTCTAACGATTTTGATTAAAATTTCGGATATTAAACATATTTACCTGACAAATGAAATGTATATCTTGAATTTTCTGGGAATAGCCTCTGAAGAGTAGTTTATTCTGGATGAATTTTACTAAATTTTGAATAACTGCCAAACCGTAAGAGATTGACAAAAACTTACTACACAAAAACTGTAGAGCACATTAAAACACACAATTTATGTTATATACATTTTTTTCGTGGAGTTCGTCCTTTTTGTTACATTTCTTATTTTTGGTTTCTGCTATGAAAAACGTATACTTTTCTCATACTGGAACTTGTCAACTCCTATCCATATAAGCAAAGGAACCTCATTGACATAGCAACCAGCTTTTGACTATCACTTTAACCTACGGTTGCCCCTCATTTCGCTTCTACTTACAAGGAAGCGAGTAATAAGACTATTTCTGCTATTTTTTTCTGAGAAGTATAAGCTTTTTAAGAATTATTTGTTGCAGGGATATGGAGAAAGTCAGATTTGTTGTTATTGGTGTGGGTTTTATAACACAACTTTTGTTACTCAATCACATAGCAACTATCTCGATTAGCATGAACAAGGTTTAAAACTGACTTCTTACAGAGAAAGTAAATATTCTATTTCAGCCATTTTGAGAATGTACGAGTAGGGGTTGTGTTGCGTCAGCAAATGATGTACAACACAGACACAAAGACCCATCATTAGAAACATACCGGGCCGGGCCGGGCCGGGTTGTGGTAGGGCAGGGCCAACACAAAAAACTGCGGTCTGCTCACTTTTTGTGTCACAATATACCAGTCCCAAACAATCTCAGGTGTTCCATTCACATGACTTTCTCTACACTTCTCAAACAAATTATACTTAACAAGATTGTTCTTCTATCTACTTGAATCTAATAGAGATAAACATTAACAGAAATTGTGTTATTACTAGCTTCCTTGTGAGTAGAAGGCAATAAAGTGACAGTCAAATGTTTTAAAAACTGGTTGCTATGGCATTGAAATCCGTTTCTTGTAATGACAATTCAGCTCAACTATTAAAGCACGAATGCAACGGCCGAGATTTGACAGTTTCAATGAATCGCGCTCATCTGGAGCGAAAATGTCCACGCCTGACGTTCGTTTGTTTAATCTCCTGTCTGCACTTTTAATAACTGTCAGTTCTACAATTGTACTTTCAATTAATTCAGTTTCATGTATTAGTTATTAAAAGCTGAAATAAAATGTTTGTTTGCTATTTCTATTGGGTGTTATAATTGAGGAGGCAGTCTCATTGTCAAGACAATTTCCCGTAACAGAAAGGTTTTAAAACCAATAATAACAAAGTGTGTGTTTTAACGAGATCTATGTAGTAAGTTTTTGTACATCTGTTGCGCAAAAGTCATCCAGAATGAAGAGGTCTTCAGAGGTTCTTCTCAGAAAATTAAAATATATACATTTTATTTGCAATCTTTAATATACGCTACTTTACCATTTTTGAGAAACGTTCGTGTCGCATAAAGTTAAATAGCAAGTGTTTGGTTTTTGAGGTATGCTCTTCACAGACGCGGTATAGAAAGTAAATAGTGGTACGTGCGACCTCCAGCATTTCGGCCGGCCTTCTACGTGACTCCCGCCAAGGTCAGAAACAAGCTGCTGAGGTCTTTGTTATACACCGCCATTTTGTAAACAACCATTTTATGCTCTACATTACCTGGCTAGTATATAGTACAAAGACACGCTAAAATGTTTTTTCTATGTCCGAGCTCATTTTACGGAATCCACGCGCAAAGTAACTTTGTTTCAAAATAAACAGATTACCATTACCAAGAATTCAAATTATAGCAAACCAATATTACTTTCTCTACATATAGAGTAGGTTCAATACTGAGGCTTCACCGGAAATATATCTTGAGGCCTCCTGAATACATAAAGTGTGTGTGGGGGGGGGGGCAGCATAGCTCTAAAACGAAAAACCGGTTAAACACTAAACTTGGTATTTAAATTCAGTATCTTCCATGGATGCGACACTTCCAACTACCCTTTACATAGAAAAGTTTTGAATGCTTTGATTTTCTCAAAAATAGCTAAGGATCTTGTTTAAATATCGCATATTAAAGATATTTACATGTCAAATTAAATGTATATCTTCAATTTTATGGGAATAGCCTCTGAAGACATTTGCTCTGGATAAATTTTTCGGAATCTTGCATAATTTTTTTCGTGGAGTTGACCACTTTTGAGATATTCCTTGTTATTGGTTTCAGCTTTAAAATACTTATATTTTTCCCATATTTGTTAACTTCAAAGGAACTTCAACCATTTAGCAACAGTTTTTAAACTACTTGACTATCACTTTAGCCTAGTGTTCGCTTCTACTTACAAGGAAGCAAGTAATAAGACTATTTCTCGATTAGCATCTAGTAAATAGAAGAATAAGCTTTTTAACAATAATTTATTGCAGAGAAAGCCATTTCAATGGAACCTATCAGATGTTTGTTGAGAGCTGCTGGTGTTTAGCAAACAACGAACCCTTAGTGAATGACTCAAACTTATTTCATCTTTCATTGCTTTTAATACCAGAAACATGGTATGACACATGAGCGTGGTTTCACAACATTACCGCCGTAACGTCACGCTCTTCCATATCCCGAGAAACAACTGAATAGCGACACAGTTTTAAGGGAATGAAAGTCGAACTTTCTATGCTACTGTATAGCTTTTTCTGAAAATGTTGTATGAACATTAAATTTCGTTCAAATTGGATCAATATAGACACTAAGCATAAACTTTGTTATCTAAATATATTACACAATCAAAATGTTCCATACGTCCCAAAATTTGAGAAAATGGTTGACATTTTCTGAATTGGAGCTCTGAACCACACAAAATTATTAAACAAGGAATATTTCAGTAACTCTGACTAATTAATTAATGTAACTTTTTAAAGTAGTACACAATTTAATGTCATTTTCATACAAATATATCTTTTTGAAAAATTAGATGCTATTGATTTTATGAGCATTTCATTGTCCACATTTTCAAAAACAAAGACATCATCTCAAACACAATGGAAATAGTTAACAATGTAAAATATAATCAATCACAATGTAGAAAAACGTGTGTAGTCCCAGAAGAAACATGTCTTCAAGACTACTCCCATAAAATTGAAGATATACACCTGTCCAGAAAAATCTGACTCACAGGCACCCTGAAAGTACTTATTGGAAACGCCTAATTTCAGGAAAAGTATATTTAAATATTTGTATTTTAAACACAATTACATTTTCGGTTTCCTGCTTACAAAACCAATTTAAGAATATTCCATAAGACCCAAGATTTATACTTCATTTGTGATGTAAATATCGAACTGCATCTCGATTCAAAGCGTCAGACATTCTGAAGTAGAGCTTTTCTCGAAAATGTTGCTTTGAATGACACATGAAGAGGATTTAGGCACGCGTTATACCCGTCCAACTTCCTGCCTTACAGTCAAGAGGTCCCGAGTTCAAACCTCGGTTGGGGTTTTCCCTTATCCTACTCGTTCCTGTCTTCTCGACCTACATTGTATTTGTTATGATCCCAAACAATCGCAATCCTGGCAAGGCTATAGTTTCACCTTTTCTAGCACAATGTACTACATGGTAGGTTTGTATTGCATCAAAAAATTCTATACCCAGATTCCACCGGTAACACTGTTTTTCATCACCTCCGAATTATTAAAAAAAAAAAAAAAAAAAAAACTTTAGAAAGAAAAAAATTCACGCGCACGCAAAACTCAAAAACGAAAGATATGTTACTAACCAAATTTGGTATTTGAGTTCAATATCTTCCAAGAACGCGGCACGAAGATTTTCAGGAAAATTCCATCCCCAATTACCTTTTACATGGACCATTTTTCGAAATTTTCCATTTTCTCAAAAATGGTTCTAACGATTTTGATTAAAATGCCGCGTATTGAAGATATTTAAATGACAAAATGTATATTTTGAAATTGGATGACTGTTGTATAACTGGCAAACTGTAACATATCCATAAAAATGTAATCTTTTTTGTACAGGTAACCATTTCGGAAATATTGCATTCCATTCATTTTAATTTTAAAATCGTTCAACTTTTCTCAAACGGGAAGAATGGAACACATCACTTATGTTGGAGAATATTTTGAAAAATGTCTTGCATGGTCATATTCTCCAACATATGTGATGTGTTCCATTCACTTGACTTTCTGGTCACTGTGCTATTCAAATTAGCTTCTCCTGCATGGTCATATCGGGGCCCAAAGTTTACAGACCAATGGTTTCTGTAGCGTTTTTTTTCTAAACACACACATGCATACTTCAGGGATAGGAATCGAACCCGGGACCTCTGGGCGAGAAGCAGAGGCAGGCATTATGTATGAATTCTCTGCCCGGTGGCAGAGTTAAATGTATAAAATTCATTTACAAAGTTAATAAGAGTAATACAACGAAATATGCATGGTTTTTAACTTTCTCTGTACGTACTGTATACATAGTGTATAGAGAAGGTATTGCACTCCACCCAAAAATTCGACACCGAGATTTCATCGAAATATAAGCTTTAGGGTCAACTTTATTTATATATATATATATATATATATATATATATATATATATAAAAGCATTTTCAGAAAACGGTCCGTGTGTGTGTGTGTGTGTGTGTGTGTGTGTGTGTGTGTGTGTGTCCGTGAACATGAGAATTCAAAAACGAAAAGTCGGTAAAACTTGGTATTGAAGTTTAGTATCTTCCAGGGATGCGACACGAAGCTTTTGAGAAAAATCCTCCCACCCCAAAGTACCCTTTACATGGAACTTTTTTCGAAAATTTTGATTTTCTTAAAAATGGCTAACGATTTTGATTAAAATATCGTATATTGAAGATATTTACTTGACAAATAACATGTATATCTTGAATTTTCTGGGAATAGCCTCTGAAGGCTACTTTATTCTGGATAAATTTTACGGAATTTTGCATAACTGCTACACCGTAAGAGATGGACAAAAAGTTACCAAAAAAAAAAAAAAAAAAAAAAGTAGAGCACGTTAAAATACACAATTTATATTATATACATTTTTTTCGAGGGGTTGATCATTTTTTAGATATTCCTTACTTTTGGTTTCATCTTTAAAAACTTACGCTTTTTTTCATACATGAATTTGTCAACTCCTGTCCATACAAACAAAGGAACTTCAGTCACATAGCAACCAGCTTTTGACTATCACTTTAACCTATGGTACTCCCTTATTTCGCTTCTACTTACAAGGAAGCAAGTAATAAGACTATTTCTGCTAGTTTTTTCTCGATTAGCGTGAAGTAAATAGAAGTATAAGCTGTTCAACAATAATTTGTTGCAGAGATGTGGAGAAAGTCATGTGAGTGTAACACGTCATAATTTTTATTATAGCAATTACCAGCCTCAACATTATTCTCTTTAAACTTGTTTAAGGTCAGAGGACAGTTCTACCCTTAATTTGATACAAGTGATGATATTTAGAGCAGTATCAGTTTGGGTCTTGAGGCAATTACCAAGTTTTCCTAGATGCAGCAGGTGGTCAGGCGCTACGTCACATTATAACTGTACACAATTATACACTATAACAGCATGCAGCCACTTTCTCTACACGTATTAGTAGCTATTGCATTTCACCCAAATATTCGATACCCAAATTTCAACACTCCCAGAAACCAAGAATTTTTTTTAGAAAATGGTCAGTGTGTGTGTCTTTAGACAGCATAACTCAAAAATAAAAAGTCGAATAAATACAAAACTAGGTATTTAGGTTTAGTATCTGCCAAGGATACGAAACGAAAAGTGAAGAAAATCCCCTACAAACTACCCTTTACACGGAAACATTTCTAAAATGTTGATTTTTTTTTTCAAAAACAGTTATAGCGATTTTTTATTAAAATATAATGTATTAAACATATTGTGACAACGCCATCCGTGTATGAGACCTCTCTCACGTCCACTCTGGTATGCGACGCTGCAGCTGGAATGCGAGGCATCGCAGTTGTCTGCGTAAACGCGACGGTAATCGGAACCTTCGCTTTACGGGTGTTCTAGCTATAAAAGGAAGGAAGGATTGCAGTGTTAGTGCAGCTGTACATTCCAGACTATTTGTACACGACAAAGTGTTTATGTTGAAAATTGTGGGAATAGCCTCTGAAGACCTTTTTACTCTGCATAAATTGTATATAACTGCCAAAGTGTAAGAGATAGACAAAAACTTAACACAATTTCGTCAAAACAAAACAAGTATGCCCTTTACATTTCTGTTCTGGAGCTGTTTCCGACATATTGGCATTAGTTTTGAAATACTTCTACATTTCTCAAACAGGAAGTCAAAATTCTAAGCCATAAAGTGAAGCGAATTTCAATCTTAATCCCATGTTAAAATATTTGACTATCACTTTAGCCTAGATTATTCCCTTATTTCCCTTCTACTTACAAGAAGCGCGTGGGGGGGGGACATTTGGCTATAAATATTCGTGTCGTATCCTTGGAACATATTCCACTTAGAATTGCAATTTTGGTATTTAAATCATTTCGCACTTTCTGTTTTGAGATAAACACATTAACCTTTTTCTAGAAATGGTCAAACGATGCACCGCTATCGAAATAAAGTACCGTATTCTCTAGTTTAGGGTTTGTTTTTCAAGTAAGGAGTGAAGGCCGTTACACCAGTTGGCGCTAGGCATGCACCTGTCTGCATCAGCACCACCTGCCAGTCCCACAATTCGCGCGCCACCGACGGTTAGAAATTCTTGCGAGTCAACACGATATCCTGGTTTTATTACTTGATAGTCAAGCGAACCTCTCTTTGTTTCCTAGCAGTAAACAAAAGAGATGCGTTTAAGTAGCTTAAAACTGAAACCAGTAACAGCGAATAAGTCGGAAGTGGTCAAGTCTATAAAATAAACTATGTGTTTTAACGAGATCTACATTTTCAGTATAGTAGGCAAGTTTTTACTTTCTCTATCCCCATATGTACAATGTATATAGGGATAGAGAAGTATTGCATTCCACCAAAAAATTCGATGTCGAGATTTCACCGGAAATACACGTTTTAGGACCCTCTGAATCCATAAAAAGCATTTCCAGAAAAAGGTGCGCGCGCGCGCGTGTGTGTGTGTGTGAACACGATAACTCTAAAACGACAAGTAGCTAAAATACCAAACTTGGTATTTAAGTTCAGTATCTTCCAGGGATGCGACAAGAAGATTTTGAAAACATCCCCCCACCCCAAACTACCCTTTACATGGAACTTTTTTCGAAAATTTTGATTTTCTTAAAAATGGCTCTAACGATTTTGATTAAAATATCGTATATTAAAGATATTTACCTGACAAATAAAATGTATATCTTGAATTTTCTGGGAATAGCTTCTAAAGACCTGTTTATTCTGAATGAATTTTGTTTAATTTGGCATAACTAATAAACCGTAAGAGATAGACAAAAACTTACTGAACAAAAAATGTAGGCCTTGTTAAAATACGCAATTTACGTCATATACATTTTTTCGTGGAGCTTACCGTTTTCGAGGTATTCATTGTTATTAGTTTCAGTTGTGAAGTACTTATACTTTTCCCAGACGGGAGTGTCCGTTTTCCTTTCGTTCTACTCCTGGACAGGAATAGAAGAGATTTGTAATAACAATCGCATAACGACAGCTTTTAAAACATTTGACTATCGATTTAGCCTAGTGTATTCCCTTATTTTCTTCCTACTTATAACGAACTAAGTAATAAGAACATTGTGCTGAATACCTCGATTAACAGGGTGCAGAAAGAAGAATAATCTTATGTAAGAAGTTTGTAGAACGGCTAGAGAAAATCATGTGAGTGTAACAGATCAGATTTTTGTATATTTCTTACGGTTTGGCAGTTATACAGAAGTCATCCAGAATAAAGAGGTCTTCAGAGGCTATTCCCAGAAAATTCAAGATATGTATATTTTAAATGTCAAGAAAATATCTTCAAGTATTTTAATAAAAATCGTTAGTTATTGCGAAAACAACATTTTTTAAAAATGTCCCATGTAAAGGGTAGCTGGGCTGGGGGAGGGGGTTCTTGAAAATGTCTGTGACGCATCCTAGGAACTTAATACCAAGTTAGGTGTTTAATCGACTTTTGGTTTTTGAGTTATGGTACGAGCGCGCGCGCGCGCGCGCACACACACACAGACAGACACATCATTCATATTGACTTTTTGGGTGGAATACAATACCTGCTCTATCCACTATGTACATTTTATTTTTACTTTCTCTACACATACTATATACATAGTGTATAGAGAAGGTGTTGCATTGCATCGAAAAATGCAATACCGAGATTTCACCAGAAATATATGTTTTGGGTCCCCCTGAATCAAAAAGAGTATTTTTAGAAAAAGTCTAGTGATTCAAGAATATGTAGTTAAGAGAGGTCCACTCGGAATTTAGATTTAACACCTTTCAACCCTGTCACACCTTTAGGTATATCTTACAAACAATTGCGCTATTTATTTTTACAAAACAATGCAAAATGTATACGTTGAATTTTCTGGAAATAGCTTCTGAAGACCTCTTTATTCTGTATAACTGGTAAATTGTAACATATAGACAAAAACTTAGAAAACAAAAAAATCTGATGTGTTCCATTCACGTGACCTTCTTTATCTACGTCGTGGTAATCTAGATAAACATTACAGAAGCGATAGTCAACAATTTTAAAACAACTGAAATTCGGTTCGCTTTCCATTTAGAAAAAACATCTTGAAAGAGAGAACAAAAAGATATAACATACGAGTATGTTGTATTTTAACAAAATCTACATGTTTTGTATAGTAAGTTACGGCTTTCCAAATATACAAAACTCATGCAGAATAACGAGGTTTTGAGCTATACTAAACACCAATTGCAATGTTTTTTTTTTTTAAGAAAGTTTATTAGGGGAGCTCAAAGCATGCATATATATCTCTCTCTCGCTCGCTACTATGCATCAACAGTTCGCTAATTTGGAGACTGTCGCGTCTCAACACCCACAGAGCAACTTTACCCTAGTACTTACAAGGAATCAAGTAACGAGACAATTTCTTGATTTTAGGAAAAGGTGCGTGGGCGTGCGCCCGAGAGACAGACCAGTATAACAAAAAATACCATATACAGAAAAACACACATTTTGTTACATCATTTCTATTTTGTCTAATGTACCATGTAGGTAGAGAAGGTACTGTGTTCCACCCAAAAAGCTCATTTCCAAATTTCAACGAAAATGTTTTGTTTAGGAAAAGGTCCGTGTGTGTGTCCGTCAACATAGCTCAAAAAACATGTCTGGAGTTGTTGAACTTAGTTATAAGGTTTGGACCCTAAAGAAAGTTAGAGGAAAAGGTGCCACGCCCACAAACACATCCAGGCTTGCCAACTTTCCCTCGCCACATTTTGCGAGAATGTCTGGGCAAAAAACAGGTTCCTGTCGTCAAACACCAAAATCAGGCTCATAATGTTCACCAACAAACAAAAGCCTGTGTTCCATTCTCTGCTTCTTCTTTAGTCAAATCTTTTAAGAACTGCAATTCAAATTATTTTCTCTTTCCACGACAAGTTAGAAACCAGAATAATCACGAAAGTACTGGAAATTTTAAAACCAATGTGAAAGAGTATCTCGGAAATAGTTAGTTCTTCAAAACACACACAGACTGAGATGTGCATTTGTTGTATAGCAAGTTCTTTGTCTATCTGTTAGCATTTATACGAGAGTCATCCAAAAACTGACAGACGAAACATACACTACCTTATTCTATTTCTCGTCATTGCTATCAAGGTATTTATTGTCACGTGGTACCAGCTTTTCAATGCAGATGTACTTTTCTATCGCCAAACAACTTATTCCTTTTTTTGAATGCACAAAATGTTGGGCCAATCGAATGTTATACACAAATAGCACAAGTGTATAGTGATAATGCAATGAACGAGTCTTCAATGAGGAAATGTCACATAATTTACGAGTTATCAAGGAAGAACATAACAGTGTGTACGATAAAGACCGTTCATCAATCGTTATGGAGCAGTTGAAAGCAAATGTTGATAAAAGAATTCAGAAAAACCGGTGTTTCACTTTGGATGACTTTTTGGATGGAAAAGATGAAGACCTCCTCGACATGTTTAGTGATAGAGGAGTATAACATGTGTACCACGTGACCTTGAGAAATAGAGTAAGGTGTTGTTGTCTAGTTATGACAAATGGTCTGTCACTTTCTGGATGGAAAAGATGAAGACCTCCTCGACATGTTTAGTGATAGAGGAGTACCACGTGACCTTGAGAAATAGAGTAAGGTGGTGTTGTCTAGTTATGACAAATGGTCTGTCACTTTCTGGATGGGTCTCGTACAAGTCATAAGAGCCAATTCTTACGTGAGTATCTTAAACATATGCTGCTTTAAACAATATTGTTTAGCCTTTTTTGCACGTAAAAAGAAATTTTGAGAATTTTCTTGTAAATCTAAGTATGACATTGTTGGAAGATGCTGAACTTAAATATGGGGCATTCTATATAGCCTACTTTTCCTTTTTCAGCCATGTAACAAAGACACAAAGAGCGGACATTTTTATAAAAACGCGTTTCACTCTACCAAATACTACCTATGTACATAAAGAAGGTTTGTATTCCATCCAAAAATTCGATAGGAGAAATACGTGTTCTGAGTCCCCCTGAATAAAAAGAAGCATTTTTAGAGAGAGGTCTTTGTGTGTTAGAGGGGGGCAAGGATGCGACATGAACTGGCTATACCATTTTGATAAATACAAACAATTTCTTGAGAAAAGTCTGTGAAGTCTTCTTCATTTTGGGATCAACCGCAAGGGATACACACAGAAAATGTACATCTCGTTAAAACACACCATTATGTTACATACATTTGGCCGCGCTCGAGTCCCGTCTTGTCATGTTTGTATCGGAAGAAAACAGCAAACATAGTAAAAAGGTTAGCGAACTGGAAAAATACAGACCAGACTCGGGAACTGTATTTAAAAAAACCGTTTTTAAGACATTTGACTATCACTTTATCCTAGTTACAAGAACTGGGGAATGAAACTGCCATCAGCGGGATGCAATACTACTGGGGGTTGGGGTGTCTTGCAGCAGGTTGAGGATGGTCCAGACGTCGCGACCTTGAGATGCAGTGTACTGCTACACAAATCTCCTTTTTAATTTGTATTTTCTCTACAGACAAGGCATTGTATGCCACCAAAAGGTTCCATTTCTAGAAAAAGGTCCGTGTGTGTCTTTGGACAGCACAGCTCAAAAACGAAAACGCCGCCAACTGTCACATCCTTGAACTTAAATAGCCCCGACTTTAAACATAGGTATTTACATGACAAAACGTATGTGTTGAATTTTCTGGGACTACTCTCTGAAGGCCTCTTCATTCTGGATGTCGTCTGCATAACACACATAATGATTAGTCATTTTTGAAAGCATCAGGAGTTTCGAAAAAGTTACCTAGTATTGTTTCGGGAGGGGATTTTCTTTAAGGTCATCATGTCGCGCCGTTGAAACACATAAAATGATCTAAGTTTGGCATTTGATGCATTACGAGCTGTGCTATTTACACACACGCGGACCATATCTCGGCAGAGACGGGGGACGCAGCGGCCGGGCGGTAGGCCAAGCTTCCTTGTTAGCTGTGGTGCCATGGAGTTAACATCTCGGCAGAGACGGGGGACGCAGCGGCCGGGCGGTAGGCCAAGCTTCCTTGTTAGCTGTGGTGCCATGGAGTTAACATCTCAGCAGAGACGGGGGACGCAGCGGCCGGGTGGTAGGCCAAGCTTCCTTGTTATTGTGCCATGGAGTTGTTAAAATCTCGGCAGAGACGGGGGACGCAGCGGCCGGGTGGTAGGCCAAGCTTCCTTGTTAGCTGTGGTGCCATGGAGTTGTTAAAATCTCGGCAGAGACGGGGGCCGCAACGGCCGGGCGGTAGGCCAAGCTTCCTTGTTAGCTGTGGTGCCATGGAGTTAACATCTCGGCAGAGACGGGGGCCGCAGCGGCCGGGCGGTAGGCCAAGCTTCCTTGTTATTGTGCCATGGAGTTGTTAAAATCTCGGCAGAGACGGGGGACGCAGCGGCCGGGCGGTAGGCCAAGCTTCCTTGTTATTGTGCCATGGAGTTGTTAAAATCTCGGCAGAGACGGGGGACGCAGCGGCCGGGTGGTAGGCCAAGCTTCCTTGTTAGCTGTGGTGCCATGGAGTTGTTAACATCTTGGCAGAGACGGGGGACGCAGCGGCCGGGCGGTAGGCCAAGCTTCCTTGTTAGCTGTGGTGCCATGGAGTTAACATCTCGGCAGAGACGGGGGCCGCAGCGGCCGGGCGGTAGGCCAAGCTTCCTTGTTAGCTGTGGTGCCATGGAGTTAACATCTCGGCAGAGACGGGGGCCGCAGCGGCCGGGCGGTAGGCCAAGCTTCCTTGTTAGCTGTGGTGCCATGGAGTTGTTAAAATCTCGGCAGAGACGGGGGCCGCAACGGCCGGGCGGTAGGCCAAGCTTCCTTGTTAGCTGTGGTGCCATGGAGTTAACATCTCGGCAGAGACGGGGGCCGCAGCGGCCGGGCGGTAGGCCAAGCTTCCTTGTTATTGTGCCATGGAGTTGTTAAAATCTCGGCAGAGACGGGGGACGCAGCGGCCGGGCGGTAGGCCAAGCTTCCTTGTTAGCTGTGGTGCCATGGAGTTAACATCTTGGCAGAGACGGGGGCCGCAACGGCCGGGCGGTAGGCCAAGCTTCCTTGTTATTGTGCCATGGAGTTGTTAAAATCTCGGCAGAGACGGCGGCCGCAGCGGCCGGGCGGTAGGCCAAGCTTCCTTGTTAGCTGTAGTGCCATGGAGTTGTTAACATCTTGGCAGAGACGGGGGCCGCAGCGGCCGGGCGGTAGGCCAAGCTTCCTTGTTAGCTGTGCCATGGAGTTGTTAACATCTTGGCAGAGACGGGGGACGCAGCGGCCGGGCGGTAGGCCAAGCTTCCTTGTTAGCTGTGGTGCCATGGAGTTAACATCTCGGCAGAGACGGGGGCCGCAGCGGCCGGGCGGTAGGCCAAGCTTCCTTGTTAGCTGTGGTGCCATGGAGTTGTTAAAATCTCGGCAGAGACGGGGGACGCAGCGGCCGGGCGGTAGGCCAAGCTTCCTTGTTAGCTGTGGTGCCATGGAGTTGTTAAAATCTCGGCAGAGACGGGGGACGCAGCGGCCGGGCGGTAGGCCAAGCTTCCTTGTTAGCTGTGGTGCCATGGAGTTGTTAAAATCTCAGCAGAGACGGGGGACGCAGCGGCCGGGCGGTAGGCCAAGCTTCCTTGTTAGCTGTGGTGCCATGGAGTTGTTAAAATCTCGGCAGAGACGGGGGCCGCAGCGGCCGGGCGGTAGGCCAAGCTTCCTTGTTATTGTGCCATGGAGTTGTTAAAATCTCGGCAGAGACGGGGGACGCAGCGGCCGGGTGGTAGGCCAAGCTTCCTTGTTAGCTGTGGTGCCATGGAGTTGTTAAAATCTCGGCAGAGACGGGGGCCGCAGCGGCCGGGCGGTAGGCCAAGCTTCCTTGTTATTGTGCCATGGAGTTGTTAAAATCTCGGCAGAGACGGGGGACGCAGCGGCCGGGCGGTAGGCCAAGCTTCCTTGTTAGCTGTGGTGCCATGGAGTTAACATCTTGGCAGAGACGGGGGACGCGGCGGCCGGGCGGTAGGCCAAGCTTCCTTGTTATTGTGCCATGGAGTTGTTAAAATCTCGGCAGAGACGGCGGCCGCAGCGGCCGGGCGGTAGGCCAAGCTTCCTTGTTAGCTGTAGTGCCATGGAGTTGTTAACATCTTGGCAGAGACGGGGGCCGCAGCGGCCGGGCGGTAGGCCAAGCTTCCTTGTTAGCTGTGCCATGGAGTTGTTAACATCTTGGCAGAGACGGGGGACGCAGCGGCCGGGCGGTAGGCCAAGCTTCCTTGTTAGCTGTGGTGCCATGGAGTTAACATCTCGGCAGAGACGGGGGCCGCAGCGGCCGGGCGGTAGGCCAAGCTTCCTTGTTAGCTGTGGTGCCATGGAGTTGTTAAAATCTCGGCAGAGACGGGGGACGCAGCGGCCGGGCGGTAGGCCAAGCTTCCTTGTTAGCTGTGGTGCCATGGAGTTGTTAAAATCTCGGCAGAGACGGGGGACGCAGCGGCCGGGCGGTAGGCCAAGCTTCCTTGTTAGCTGTGGTGCCATGGAGTTGTTAAAATCTCGGCAGAGACGGGGGACGCAGCGGCCGGGCGGTAGGCCAAGCTTCCTTGTTAGCTGTGGTGCCATGGAGTTGTTAAAATCTCGGCAGAGACGGGGGCCGCAGCGGCCGGGCGGTAGGCCAAGCTTCCTTGTTAGCTGTGCCATGGAGTTGTTAACATCTCGGCAGAGACGGGGGCCGCAGCGGCCGGGCGGTAGGCCAAGCTTCCTTGTTAGCTGTGGTGCCATGGAGTTGTTAACATCTTGGCAGAGACGGGGGCCGCAGCGGCCGGGCGGTAGGCCAAGCTTCCTTGTTAGCTGTAGTGCCATGGAGTTGTTAACATCTTGGCAGAGACGGGGGACGCAACGGCCGGGCGGTAGGCCAAGCTTCCTTGTTAGCTGTAGTGCCATGGAGTTGTTAACATCTTGGCAGAGACGGGGGACGCAACGGCCGGGCGGTAGGCCAAGCTTCCTTGTTAGCTGTGGTGCCATGGAGTTGTTAAAATCTCGGCAGAGACGGGGGCCGCAACGGCCGGGCGGTAGGCCAAGCTTCCTTGTTATTGTGCCATGGAGTTGTTAAAATCTCGGCAGAGACGGGGGCCGCAGCGGCCGGGCGGTAGGCCAAGCTTCCTTGTTAGCTGTGGTGCCATGGAGTTAACATCTTGGCAGAGACGGGGGTCGCAGCGGCCGGGCGGTAGGCCAAGCTTCCTTGTTAGCTGTGGTCCCATGGAGTTGTTAAAATCTCGGCAGAGACGGGGGACGCAGCGGCCGGGCGGTAGGCCAAGCTTCCTTGTTAGCTGTGGTGCCATGGAGTTGTTAACATCTCGGCAGAGACGGGGGCCGCAGCGGCCGGGCGGTATGCCAAGCTTCCTTGTTATTGTGCCATGGAGTTGTTAAAATCTCGGCAGAGAAGGGAGCCGCAGCGGTCGGGCGGTAGGCCAAGCTTCCTTGTTAGCTGTGGTCCCATGGAGTTGTTAAAATCTCGGCAGAGACGGGGGACGCAGCGGCCGGGCGGTAGGCCAAGCTTCCTTGTTAGCTGTGGTCCCATGGAGTTGTTAAAATCTCGGCAGAGACGGGGGCCGCAGCGGCCGGGCGGTAGGCCAAGCTTCCTTGTTAGCTGTGGTGCCATGGAGTTAACATCTTGGCAGAGACGGGGGCCGCAGCGGCCGGGCGGTAGGCCAAGCTTCCTTGTTATTGTGCCATGGAGTTGTTAAAATCTCGGCAGAGACGGGGGCCGCAGCGGCCGGGCGGTAGGCCAAGCTTCCTTGTTAGCTGTGGTGCCATGGAGTTGTTAAAAGCTCGGCAGAGACGGGGGCCGCAGCGGCCGGGCGGTAGGCCAAGCTTCCTTGTTAGCTGTGCCATGGAGTTGTTAACATCTTGGCAGAGACGGGGGACGCAGCGGCCGGGCGGTAGGCCAAGCTTCCTTGTTAGCTGTAGTGCCATGGAGTTATTAAAATCTCGGCAGAGACGGGGGACGCAGCGGCAGGGCGGTAGGCCAAGCTTCCTTGTTAGCTGTGCCATGGAGTTGTTAACATCTCGGCAGAGACGGGGGCCGCAGCGGCCGGGCGGTAGGCCAAGCTTCCTTGTTAGCTGTGGTGCCATGGAGTTGTTAACATCTTGGCAGAGACGGGGGACGCAGCGGCCGGGCGGTAGGCCAAGCTTCCTTGTTAGCTGTGCCATGGAGTTGTTAAAATCTCGGCAGAGACGGGGGACGCAACGGCCGGGCGGTTGGCCAAGCTTCCTTGTTAGCTGTGCCATGGAGTTGTTAAAATCTCGGCAGAGACGGGGGCCGCAGCGGCCGGGCGGTAGGCCAAGCTTCCTTGTTAGCTGTGGTACCATGGAGTTGTTAAAATCTCGGCAGAGACGGGGGCCGCAGCGGCCGGGCGGTAGGCCAAGCTTCCTTGTTAGCTGTGGTACCATGGAGTTAACATCTCGGCAGAGATGGGGGCCGCAGCGGCCGGGCGGTAGGCCAAGCTTCCTTGTTATTGTGCCATGGAGTTGTTAAAATCTCGGCAGAGACGGGGGCCGCAGCGGCCGGGCGGTAGGCCAAGCTTCCTTGTTAGCTGTGGTGCCATGGAGTTGTTAACATCTCGGCAGAGACGGGGGACGCAGCGGCCGGGCGGTAGGCCAAGCTTCCTTGTTATTGTGCCATGGAGTTGTTAAAATCTCGGCAGAGACGGGGGCCGCAGCGGCCGGGCGGTAGGCCAAGCTTCCTTGTTAGCTGTGGTGCCATGGAGTTAACATCTCGGCAGAGACGGGGGACGCAGCGGCCGGGCGGTAGGCCAAGCTTCCTTGTTATTGTGCCATGGAGTTGTTAAAATCTCGGCAGAGACGGGGGCCGCAGCGGCCGGGCGGTAGACCAAGCTTCCTTGTTAGCTGTGGTGCCATGGAGTTCACATCTCGGCAGAGACGGGGGCCGCAGCGGCCGGGCGGTAGGCCAAGCTTCCTTGTTATTGTGCCATGGAGTTGTTAAAATCTCGGCAGAGACGGCGGCCGCAGCGGCCGGGCGGTAGGCCAAGCTTCCTTGTTAGCTGTGGTGCCATGCAATTAACATCTCGGCAGAGACGGGGGACGCAACGGCCGGGCGGTAGGCCAAGCTTCCTTGTTATTGTGCCATGGAGTTGTTAAAATCTCGGCAGAGACGGGGGCCGCAGCGGCCGGGCGGTAGGCCAAGCTTCCTTGTTAGCTGTGGTGCCATGGAGTTGTTAACATCTTGGCAGAGACGGGGGCCGCAGCGGCCGGGCGGTAGGCCAAGCTTCCTTGTTAGCTGTGCCATGGAGTTGTTAACATCTTGGCAGAGACGGGGGACGCAGCGGCCGGGCGGTAGGCCAAGCTTCCTTGATAGCTGTGGTGCCATGGAGTTAACATCTTGGCAGAGACGGAGGACGCAGCGGCCGGGCGGTAGGCCAAGCTTTTTTGTTAGCTGTGATGCCCTGGAGTTGTTAAAATCTCGGCAGAGACGGGGGACGCAGCGGCCGGGCAGTAGGCCAAGCTTCCTTGTTAGCTGTAGTGCCATGGAGTTATTAAAATCTCGGCAGAGACGGGGGCCGCAGCGGCCGGTCGGTAGGCCAAGCTTCCTTGTTAGCTGTAGTGCCATGGAGTTATTAAAATCTCGGCAGAGACGGGGGCCGCTGCGGCCGGGTGGTAGGCCAAGCTTCCTTGTTAGCTGTAGTGCCATGGAGTTATTAAAATCTCGGCAGAGACGGGGGCCGCAGCGGCCGGGCGGTATGCCAAGCTTCCTTGTTATTGTGCCATGGAGTTGTTAAAAGCTCGGCAGAGACGGGGGCCGCAGCGGCCGGGCGGTAGGCCAAGCTTCCTTGTTAGCTGTGGTGCCATGGAGTTAACATCTTGGCAGAGACGGGGGCCGCAACGGCCGGGCGGTAGGCCAAGCTTCCTTGTTAGCTGTGGTGCCATGGAGTTAACATCTCGGCAGAGACGGGGGACGCAGCGGCCGGGCGGTAGGCCAAGCTTCCTTGTTAGCTGTGGTGCCATGGAGTTGTTAAAATCTCGGCAGAGACGGGGGACGCAGCAGCCGGGCGGTAGGCCAAGCTTCCTTGTTAGCTGTGGTGCCATGGAGTTAACATCTCGGCAGAGACGGGGGCCGCAGCGGCCGGGCGGTAGGCCAAGCTTCCTTGTTATTGTGCCATGGAGTTGTTAAAATCTCGGCAGAGACGGCGGCCGCAGCGGCCGGGCGGTAGGCCAAGCTTCCTTGTTAGCTGTGGTGCCATGGAGTTAACATCTCGGCAGAGACGGGGGCCGCAGCGGCCGGGCGGTAGGCCAAGCTTCCTTGTTAGCTGTGGTGCCATGGAGTTGTTAAAATCTCGGCAGAGACGGGGGACGCAGCGGCCGGGCGGTATGCCAAGCTTCCTTGTTATTGTGCCATGGAGTTGTTAAAATCTCGGCAGAGAAGGGAGCCGCAGCGGTCGGGCGGTAGGCCAAGCTTCCTTGTTAGCTGTGGTGCCATGGAGTTAACATCTCGGCAGAGACGGGGGCCGAAGCGGCCGGGCGGTAGGCCAAGCTTCCTTGTTATTGTGCCATGGAGTTGTTAAAATCTCGGCAGAGACGGGGGCCGCAGCGGCCGGGCGGTAGGCCAAGCTTCCTTGTTATTGTGCCATGGAGTTGTTAAAATCTCGGCAGAGACGGGGGACGCAGCGGCTGGGCGGTAGGCCAAGCTTCCTTGTTAGCTGTGGTGCCATGGAGTTGTTAAAATCTCGGCAGAGACGGGAGCCGCAGCGGCCGGGCGGTAGGCCAAGCTTCCTTGTTAGCTGTGGTGCCATGGAGTTAACATCTCGGCAGAGACGGGGGCCGCAACGGCCGGGCGGTAGGCCAAGCTTCCTTGTTATTGTGCCATGGAGTTGTTAAAATCTCGGCAGAGACGGGGGCCGCAGCGGCCGGGCGGTAGGCCAAGCTTCCTTGTTAGCTGTGGTGCCATGGAGTTAACATCTCGGCAGAGACGGGGGCCGCAGCGGCCGGGCGGTAGGCCAAGCTTCCTTGTTAGCTGTGGTGCCATGGAGTTGTTAAAATCTCGGCAGAGACGGCGGCCGCAGCGGCCGGGCGGTAGGCCAAGCTTCCTTGTTAGCTGTGGTGCCATGGAGTTAACATCTCGGCAGAGACGGGGGCCGCAGCGGCCGGGCGGTAGGCCAAGCTTCCTTGTTAGCTGTGGTGCCATGCAATTAACATCTCGGCAGAGACGGGGGCCGCAGCGGCCGGGCGGTAGGCCAAGCTTCCTTGTTAGCTGTGGTGCCATGGAGTTGTTAACATCTTGGCAGAGACGGGGGCCGCAGCGGCCGGGCGGTAGGCCAAGCTTCCTTGTTAGCTGTGCCATGGAGTTGTTAACATCTTGGCAGAGACGGGGGACGCAGCGGCCGGGCGGTAGGCCAAGCTTCCTTGATAGCTGTGGTGCCATGGAGTTAACATCTTGGCAGAGACGGAGGACGCAGCGGCCGGGCGGTAGGCCAAGCTTTTTTGTTAGCTGTGGTGCCCTGGAGTTGTTAAAATCTCGGCAGAGACGGGGGACGCAGCGGCCGGGCGGTAGGCCAAGCTTCCTTGTTAGCTGTGGTGCCATGGAGTTAACATCTCGGCAGAGACGGGGGCCGCAGCGGCCGGGCGGTAGGCCAAGCTTCCTTGTTAGCTGTGGTGCCATGCAATTAACATCTCGGCAGAGACGGGGGCCGCAGCGGCCGGGCGGTAGGCCAAGCTTCCTTGTTAGCTGTGGTGCCATGCAATTAACATCTCGGCAGAGACGGGGGACGCAGCGGCCGGGCGGTAGGCCAAGCTTCCTTGTTAGCTGTGGTGCCATGGAGTTGTTAACATCTCGGCAGAGACGGGGGACGCAGCGGCCGGGCGGTAGGCCAAGCTTCCTTTTTAGCTGTAGTGCCATGGAGTTGTTAAAATCTCGGCAGAGACGGGGGACGCAGCGGCCGGGCGGTAGGCCAAGCTTCCTTGTTAGCTGTAGTGCCATGGAGTTGTTAAAATCTCGGCAGAGACGGGGGACGCAGCGGCCGGGCGGTAGGCCAAGCTTCCTTGTTAGCTGTGGTGCCATGGAGTTAACATCTCGGCAGAGACGGGGGCCGCAACGGCCGGGCGGTAGGCCAAGCTTCCTTGTTAGCTGTAGTGCCATGGAGTTGTTAACATCTCGGCAGAGACGGGGGCCGCAACGGCCGGGCGGTAGGCCAAGCTTCCTTGTTATTGTGCCATGGAGTTGTTAAAAGCTCGGCAGAGACGGGGGCCGCAGCGGCCGGGCGGTAGGCCAAGCTTCCTTGTTAGCTGTGGTGCCATGGAGTTAACATCTCGGCAGAGACGGGGGCCGCAGCGGCCGGGCGGTAGGCCAAGCTTCCTTGTTAGCTGTGGTGCCATGCAATTAACATCTCGGCAGAGACGGGGGCCGCAGCGGCCGGGCGGTAGGCCAAGCTTCCTTGTTAGCTGTGGTACCATGGAGTTAACATCTCAGCAGAGACGGGGGCCGCAGCGGCTGGGCGGTAGGCCAAGCTTCCTTGTTATTGTGCCATGGAGTTGTTAAAATCTCGGCAGAGACGGGGGACGCAGCGGCCGGGCGGTAGGCCAAGCTTCCTTGTTAGCTGTGGTGCCATGGAGTTGTTAACATCTCGGCAGAGACGGGGGACGCAGCGGCCGGGCGGTAGGCCAAGCTTCCTTGTTATTGTGCCATGGAGTTGTTAAAATCTCGGCAGAGACGGGGGCCGCAGCGGCCGGGCGGTAGGCCAAGCTTCCTTGTTAGCTGTGGTGCCATGGAGTTGTTAAAATCTCGGCAGAGACGGGGGACGCAGCGGCCGGGCGGTAGGCCAAGCTTCCTTGTTATTGTGCCATGGAGTTGTTAAAATCTCGGCAGAGACGGGAGCCGCAGCGGCCGGGCGGTAGGCCAAGCTTCCTTGTTAGCTGTGGTCCCATGGAGTTGTTAAAATCTCGGCAGAGACGGGGGACGCAGCGGCCGGGCGGTAGGCCAAGCTTCCTTGTTAGCTGTGGTGCCATGGAGTTGATAAAATCTCGGCAGAGACGGGGGCCGCAGCGGCCGGGCGGTAGGCCAAGCTTCCTTGTTAGCTGTGGTGCCATGGAGTTAACATCTCGGCAGAGACGGGGGCCGCAACGGCCGGGCGGTAGGCCAAGCTTCCTTGTTATTGTGCCATGGAGTTGTTAAAAGCTCGGCAGAGACGGGGGCCGCAGCGGCCGGGCGGTAGGCCAAGCTTCCTTGTTAGCTGTGGTGCCATGGAGTTGTTAACATCTCGGCAGAGACGGGGGACGCAGCAGCCGGGCGGTAGGCCAAGCTTCCTTGTTATTGTGCCATGGAGTTGTTAAAAGCTCGGCAGAGACGGGGGCCGCAGCGGCCGGGCGGTAGGCCAAGCTTCCTTGTTATTGTGCCATGGAGTTGTTAAAAGCTCGGCAGAGACGGGGGCCGCAGCGGCCGGGCGGTAGGCCAAGCTTCCTTGTTATTGTGCCATGGAGTTGTTAAAAGCTCGGCAGAGACGGGGGCCGCAGCGGCCGGGCGGTAGGCCAAGCTTCCTTGTTAGCTGTGGTGCCATGGAGTTAACATCTCGGCAGAGACGGGGGACGCAGCAGCCGGGCGGTAGGCCAAGCTTCCTTGTTAGCTGTGGTACCATGGAGTTGTTAACATCTCGGCAGAGACGGGGGCCGCAACGGCCGGGCGGTAGGCCAAGCTTCCTTGTTATTGTGCCATGGAGTTGTTAAAATCTCGGCAGAGACGGGGGCCGCAACGGCCGGGCGGTAGGCCAAGCTTCCTTGTTAGCTGTGGTGCCATGGAGTTGTTAACATCTTGGCAGAGACGGGGGCCGCAGCGGCCGGGCGGTATGCCAAGCTTCCTTGTTATTGTGCCATGGAGTTGTTAACATCTCGGCAGAGACGGCGGCCGCAGCGGCCGGGCGGTAGGCCAAGCTTCCTTGTTAGCTGTGGTGCCATGGAGTTAACATCTTGGCAGAGACGGGGGCCGCAGCGGCCGGGCGGTAGGCCAAGCTTCCTTGTTATTGTGCCATGGAGTTGTTAACATCTCGGCAGAGACGGGGGCCGCAGCGGCCGGGCGGTAGGCCAAGCTTCCTTGTTAGCTGTGGTGCCATGGAGTTGTTAAAATCTCGGCAGAGACGGGGGCCGCAGCGGCCGGGCGGTAGGCCAAGCTTCCTTGTTATTGTGCCATGGAGTTGTTAAAATCTCGGCAGAGACGGGGTCGCAGCGGCCGGGCGGTAGGCCAAGCTTCCTTGTTAGCTGTGGTGCCATGGAGTTGTTAACATCTTGGCAGAGACGGGGGCCGCAGCGGCCGGGCGGTATGCCAAGCTTCCTTGTTATTGTGCCATGGAGTTGTTAACATCTCGGCAGAGACGGCGGCCGCAGCGGCCGGGCGGTAGGCCAAGCTTCCTTGTTAGCTGTGGTGCCATGGAGTTAACATCTTGGCAGAGACGGGGGCCGCAGCGGCCGGGCGGTAGGCCAAGCTTCCTTGTTATTGTGCCATGGAGTTGTTAAAATCTCGGCAGAGACGGGGGACGCAGCGGTCGGGCGGTAGGCCAAGCTTCCTTGTTAGCTGTGGTGCCATGGAGTTGTTAACATCTCGGCAGAGACGGGGGCCGCAGCGGCCGGGCGGTAGGCCAAGCTTCCTTTTTAGCTGTGGTGCCATGGAGTTAACATCTCGGCAGAGACGGGGGCCGCAGCGGCCGGGCGGTAGGCCAAGCTTCCTTGTTATTGTGCCATGGAGTTGTTAAAATCTCGGCAGAGACGGGGGCCGCAGCGGCCGGGCGGTAGGCCAAGCTTCCTTGTTAGCTGTGGTGCCATGGAGTTGTTAAAATCTCGGCAGAGACGGGGGCCGCAGCGGCCGGGCGGTAGGCCAAGCTTCCTTGTTAGCTGTGGTGCCATGGAGTTGTTAAAATCTCGGCAGAGACGGGGGCCGCAGCGGCCGGGCGGTAGGCCGAGCTTCCTTGTTAGCTGTGGTGCCATGGAGTTGTTAAAATCTCGGCAGAGACGGGGGCCGCAGCGGCCGGGCGGTAGGCCAAGCTTCCTTGTTAGCTGTGGTGCCATGGAGTTGTTAAAATCTCGGCATACAGAATTTTTGGGTGGAATACTAGGGTCGGCTGATAACTCACGGGTGCCTATCAATGAAAACAGCATTTAATTTTTCTTTTCTTTATTTCTCAACATAATCTCCAGAAAGGCCAATACATTTGTCATATTGGTGTTTAATTTAATTAGTGCGATTTATCAAGGTCCTCAAAATAGCTGTTTACCGCACCAATGACCTCCTCGTTCCTGTAACATTTTCGTCCACAAGGAATGTTTTTGAGGTTTGGGAACAGGTGGTAGTCACTGGGTTTTAGTTCCGGCGAATAGGGTGAATGTTCAAGCAATTCCAACTTTAATTCGCACTTCTTCCCCATTGCAATGACTGAACAATGGGCCAGAGCATTATTGTGGAATGAGGTACTTTTCTTTTCACCTCATCACTCAAATGTTGCAGTAAGCTTGCGTGGTAGTCACCAGTGATACTTTTACCCTTTTCCAAGTAATCAAAAATAATTCCCTGTGCATCCCAGAAAACACTCGCCATAACCTTGTTAGCTGACAAAATTGACTTTGCCTCTTTTGAAGTTGGTTCACCTGTCGCAATCCAATGTTTTAACTGTGGTTTACTTTCTGGAGTGTAGTGATATATCCAAGTTTCATCCATGGTAATAAGCCATCTCAAAAACTCACTGGAATTTTTACGGTAGACCTCCACATTCTTAATAGAAACAGTTTTCTTTGCAACTTTTGATCAGATGTCAACAAACGCGGCACCCATCTTGCACAGACCTTGTGAAAGCCCAAAACATTACTTAAAATATTACCTGCACGTTTTTTTGATATGTTTACAGCCTCTGCTATCTCAAACAACTTTAATCTGCGGTCTTCCAGTACTAAACGATGGCTGTTTTCAATGATCTCTGGAGTTGTCACTTCTACAGGGCGTCCAGAGCGAGGCTCATCACTAGTGCTCGTACGTCCCATTTTAAACTGTGCAACCCACATTTTAATCATTGAATATGAAGGGGCAGTCTTTCAATGTACTGTCCATTTCCTCCTTGATTTCTTTAGATGTTAAGCCTTTCAAATGGAAGTATTTAATCACTGTTCGTTTTTCCAAATGCTCCATTTTCGTGAAAACTCTAAAGTTGTCTTGTTTAAAATGCTGTCATTGGAAACTAAACAAGCTATTGACCGGTAACTATGGATACAACCTAGTCTAGAGTTGAACTATACGATGCTACCGTCTAACTGGCCTAGTGGCGCTATATCTGTGTGAGGGCCGGGACTTATCAGCCGACCCTCGTACAGCACACATGCTAGAGAAAGTAATTCGCTGGCAAACAAGTTTTGTAAGGAAGATTATCAGAACAGGAACATATCAAAGACTCGCATCGGTGACATACTGGCCTTTAACATGCTAGCCTCTGGTTCCAAAGTCGCCGGTACAAACCCAGGGGAGGGCGGTGTAAGAATCCTTAGCAAGGGAAGGTAGAGCTGTTGGTGCCGTGTCGTAGATTTACGGCACGTAAAAGAAACTCCAGCTTCATAAACAATATCTTTCAGATGTAATGAGAACCGCAGCAGTTAAATAATACCCCTAAATAAAACTCGAGGTCTATTAACATGAGCGTTTGCACACCAACACAATCATCGACTCCTGAAAGGCCGGAGAGCTCCAAGCTCTTTCCTTTCTCTATCAACATTCATTTCCCTTATTATATTGACAAGTGGTTCTCACAACCGATATTTAACATTTCACCGGAAGTGCCTATTCTTAATTAAAGAAAAGGTCCGTGTTGTCTGTGAACATGATAAGTCAAAACAAAAAGTCGGTTAAATAAACTAGATATTTCAGTTCAACATTTTCCAAGGATACGACCCCAACATTTTCAAAAAAATCCCCAAAGCTATTTCTTAGAAATAGCTCTAACGATTTAGACTTAATTTCTTATATTAAAGACATTTATATGGCAAACAAAAAATATATATCTTGAATTTCCTGAGAATAACCTCTAAAAATCTCTTCATTCTCGGTGAATTTTATATAACTGGTAAACCGTAAAAGATAGACAAAAACTTACTACACCAAAAAGGTATTCTCGTTAAAACAAACAATTTGACATGTATATTACTTTCTCTATACGCACTATGTACATAGTGTATAGAGAAGGTATTGCGCTCCACCAAAAAATTCGATACCAAGATTTCACCGGAAATATATGTTTTAGGGTCCCCTGTATCCGAAAAAAGCATTTTCAGAAAAAGGTCCGTGTGTGTCCGTGAACACGATAACTTAAAAACGAAAAGTCGGTAAAATACCAAACTTGGTATTTAAGTTTAGCATCTTCCAGGGATGCGACACGAAGATTTTGAGAAAAATCCCCCCGCCCCAAACTATCCTTTACATGGAACTTTTTTCGAAAATTTAGATTTTCTAAAAAATGTCTAACGATTTTGATTAAAATATCGTATATTAAAGATATTTACCTGACAAATAAAATGTTTATTTTGTATTTTCTGGGAATAACCTCTAAAGCCTACTTTATTCTGGGTCAATTTTACGGAATTTTGCATAACTGCTAAACCGTAAGAGATGGACAAAAAACTTACCACACAACAGATGTAGAGCACTTTAAAACACACCATTTATGTTATATACATTTTTTTCGTGGAGTTGATTCTTTTTGAGATATTCCTTGTTTTTTGTTTCAGCTATAAAATACATACTTCTCTCATACAGGACTTTATGAACTCGTGTCCATACAAAGGAACTTCATTGACATAGCAACCAGCTTTTGACTATCACTTTAACCTATGGTACTCCCTTATTTCGCTCCTACTTACAAGGAAGCAAGTAATAACACTATTTCTGCTAATTTTTTCTCGATTGGCAGGAAGTAAATAGAAGCATAAGCTTTTTAACAATCATTTATTGCAGAGCTGTAGAGAAAGTCATGTGAATGGAACACATCAGATTTTTTTTAGACATTCCTTGTTATTCGTTTCAGTGTTGAATACTTATACGTTTCTCATACGGGAACTTGTAAACATCTGACTATCACTTTATGCTAGTGTATTGCCTTCTAGTAGTAAGACAGTGTCTTGATGGAGCAGTCCGCCCCTGACCGAGCGAGGTTGCCTCGTCATCAACAAGCTTGCTGCTGTGTGGACTAGCTTTTCCTCAGCTTGCATCCTACCTGTTGTGTCACCTTCTATTTCATTCATCCAAGTATAAGGACAATAAATGTCTTGACAGAATGAAGATTACGTTGAGAAAAATGGTCCATGTAACAGGTAGTCTGGGGTGGGGTATTTTCCTGAAAATCTTCGTGTCACATCCTTGAAAGGTACGAAGCTCTCATGTCCACACATATGTTTCTAATGTTGTTTGTCAAGTCACGTGTCCTCAAAATATCGAATTGTTGGGTGGAATACAATACCTTCTCTATCTACCATGTACATGCTAGGTATACAGAAAGTACAAAAAACCTAATCGAGCAATACGAAAAATAAAACTCACAACCTGAGAATTTTTACTTTCTCTACACGCATTGTGTAGATACTGTAAAGAGAAGGTATTGTACTCCACCAAAAATGCAATAGACGTTTTAAGGTCCCTTGTATATAAAAACATTTTTAGAAAGAGGTCCGTGTATGTCCGTGTTTCTGTGACCACGCTAACTCAAAAACGAAAAGTCCGTAAAATATCAAACTTGGTAAATAAGTTTAGTATCCTCCAAGAATGCCACACGACGATTTTGAGGAACCCCACCCTCACACCAAAATACCCTTACAAAGAACAATTTTCCAAAATTTTGATTTTCTGAAAAATGGCTCTAACGATTTTGATTAAAATAACATATATCAAAATATTTATATGACAAATAAAATGTATATCTAGAATTTTCTGGGAATGACCTCTGAAGACCTCTTCATTTTGGATGAATTTTGTATAAGCGGTAAACCATAAGAGATAGATAAAAACACATAATTTAGGTCCCTTACATTTTTCTTGTATAGTTGATCGTTTCTGAGATATTCCTGTTACTCCTTTCAGCTTTAAAATACACATACTTTTCTCATAGTATAATTTTCAACTCCTGGCCGTATAAATAAAGCAATTTCAATCACTTTGCAACCACATTTTAAAACATTTGACTATCTGTAGTTATGGTTCTCGCTTATCGGCTGTCAGGCACCAATTGATCGACCGCATTATTATATTCTGATTCGGGGTTTCACTTAACTTAGCACCATTTAAACTCGAATGACACGGGAGAGCGATATCAGCCCGATTCCTTGTGCAAGATTTCCCCCCCGCTCTGGCGAACATTCTAGAAACTCCGATCATCTATGGATTCTTTGAACAGTCTTTTCAGACGTGAAAAGGGAACAGATACATAACATCATATCTAGGTCGGTTACGTGTCTCAAGACTCCGAGCTACTGTCGTTCTTGATGCGACTTTAAGTGCGTTCTCCGAGTTAGGTTGTGACGTACTAGTAGGCATGGCTTCAATGTCACAGGTGTGAACCAGAAAGAACAGTCTGCTTCGAGTAGAACTCTCATTAGAACTGAACTAGTTCACATTTGTGAAGCCAGAGTGAGAACTGAACTCATTTGCATTAGTGAAGCGAGACAGGACTGAACTGATTCACAGTAGACAAAATGCACATAGAACTGAACTAGTTCGCGTTGGTGAAGTTAAAGCTAAAACTGAACTAGTTGACGTAAGTGAAGTGAGAACCGAACTTGACCACATTAGCAAAGCGACACAATCTTTTATGTATATAATACGCCCGGACGTTTTGTGGTATTGTCAGGGATCACAAGAACATACGCTGTGACCTACATTCTGCGATCAGATCATATTGTCATGGTAAATCCAATTGGGACGCAAACAACGTAGCATCGGTTGCTATGGCAACATATTGCCTTCTGTCCTGCTATATTGTCATTTCTGTCTTACGTTAGCAAACACAACTTTGATTTCTTTAAGGTATCAACTAATCTATACCAGAAACATGTCATACGTAATTGTAATATTGCTGTCATTTGAACCACTCTTATCATACACCAATAAGTATTAGTTGTATATTTTAATCCGTGTGTGTATTTACTTCTAAAATAAATATCACTAACAACAAACGTATGTGTTAAATCTACAATGTATTTAACACATCACATAAAATGTTTACTTGCTTTTTATTAACGAAAATGCCTTACATTTCGTATCACAGCAAGTGTTGCTTACAATTTATGTTTTTAAAGATAAACCAACATATTGTTATTTTTATAATTATAAAATGTTATTTAGCTAATCATAAATGCTTTGAAGAAAATAAATATAATAAAATATAGTTGTAAACAAAGAAACTGCTATACTCTGTAGTAGCAAAACTTGTCTCTGTTATATAGTCCTACAGACGGCTTCTACTTCCAGTAAACAGTGTTAGTAAGGCTGCCGCGGGGGATGCGGGTTCAATTCCCTGTAACACCATGGAGATTTCCCAATCCGCGTAAGGGAAATGGCAACACCACCGCGACATCATCTTTACATTCCGTCCCGGCTGTTGACCGACCTTCGCAATCAAGTAAGGAAGCAACAGAAACAGCTACCGAGCCCTATATTTAACTAAGAAGGAAAGAAAGCACCTCTAACAAGACTCAAAAATGACAGGGGAAACAAATAACCGCTAGGTAATGCAATATGATGAAGTGCGACGTTTTAATCATTCTTTGCTGTTTAAAAACATTCCACTCGCGCTGAATGCAATTTTGTTACAGACACCAACTTAACGGATTTATTTTGTTATACTTTTATATTTGTTTGGGTAGAACGGCATGGAATTGAGAGTGCAGACGAAATGCAATGTGTGACACTGCAGCTTCAGATGCTCAGGCTGTACTTTAATTCGCTATTGACGTGACAACACGTTACCCTTGTCTACATATTAGTGTAACTGTTTTGATAGCAAAGTCGCCTGAACAGTTTTTGTTTCCTCAGACTTATGAGGTTACAGCAGAAAGTGAAACGTACAAAGGAAGAAGGGACCAAGCCCGAGCCAGGGATTCCCACTCTCTCACATCGCAACCCGACAGTCTTTGCTGAACTCACAGTAAATGTAATCAAATATTAATATAACAATTCTTCACTTATCTTTTAAAATCTAACATCTAGTTTCTGTTGCATTGTCAGCCCACTTTCTGCCACTAGGTGCACTGTGTACTATTTAAAGTCGCTTTAACGGCAAGGTTATATCGTGACTTCTCATTAGCTGAACACATTCACAATGCAAATTTAAATAAACATATACAAGGTATTAGATTATTTATCTTTTTCACACAAGCCGTGGATAGGACAGGTAGAGTCAGACTGAAAAATTTAATGTCATTTGAATCATGGACCTCCCGATCTCTAGCCGGTTGCTGCCACTGAGCCACCATGGCATTGCATTTCTCAACTGACTCGCATGTTTCCCGGTAAACCACAAGCTGTTCTCAAATTATTCTGAAATGACAACCCCAATGGCGACTTACAATGTTTTAAGTACTTCAAGCCCCAGGATTCATAGCCAACTATTATGGTCAATTGGGGTTGTCATCTCAAAATAATTTGAGAACACCTTGTGGTTTACCGGGAAACATGCGAGTCAGTAGAGAAACTCAATGCTATGCCGGCATGTTGCCATGGTAGCTCAGTGGCAGAGTAACCGGCAGATCCGTGGTTTCAAATCCTAGCTATGGCGTTGAATTTTTCAATCTGACTCTACCTATCCATTAACAAGGTAAGCATAAAGCAAGTAAACTCAATGCAGTAATAGAACAGTTCTTTTATGATTTGTTGTGAACAATGGTGTGTATTAGCGTTTAAATATGCCAATATTTAGCATTTAGTTTAATATTTTTGTAATATATAGATCGAAACAAGAACTTTAGATTAAATTGTATTATACAGTTGGATTACTTGCAAGAAGTTGAAGACCTTGTTGGTCCATCGTAGAGTCTGCAGTTGGTATTGAGATGTTAGCTGACAGTTGGTGGGTATGAGCAGCTAGAGTGTGTACCTCATGTTGGACAGGGTAGACCATTCTTGTTTCCACGTTTGGATGATGACATCTTGCTGTAGTCTGGTAGGCTACACGGATGTTTGGTAGCTTCTCCTGCCTACATGAGACGGCAGCCAAAAGAGCAAGATCAGAGGACAGTATTTTGTTATACACTGTTTGGATCTCCAGGAGCAGTGGATGCTTAGGGTGCTTCTGCTGAAGAGCAACTAGAAGATGATGTAGCAGTGGTGCTCAAAGAACGTATTCCATAGCGAAGTTAATAGCTAGTAATTCACACGAGAAGCTGGAGATATATTTGTGTAGATTGTACAGCACAGCCACAACTGGATCCGTCTGTATAGATGTGTTGTAGTCGGGGCAGCTTG
The DNA here is from genome assembly GCA_030762935.1 of Hymenopus coronatus. Taxonomy (NCBI): domain Eukaryota; kingdom Metazoa; phylum Arthropoda; class Insecta; order Mantodea; family Hymenopodidae; genus Hymenopus; species Hymenopus coronatus. The sequence continues at coordinate 81,047,837 of CM060899.1, forward strand.
AACATATTTCATTAAACAGTCTGAGATAGGTAAATTTGTCAATCGTCTCTTTGCAGATATTTATGTTGGGAGTTTTGGATCTCCAAGGGACGATTTCTGCGTTATAGGAGTATGGAATCAACGGGGAACTGTTGGATTCTGCTTGAGAAAGGCAAGGTGCGAATATTTTTATTAGAAGAGATTATGAGAGGATTTTTGGAAAGGGTGTAGGAGGAAGTACATGGGTGAGCCTTGGTAGCAGATTTTATATCGTATTTTAGGTTTAGCACTTCCCTCCTGATAGAGGGGAGGCTCGTTTGCTCCTATTTGAAGACTTTTAATTGGACTGGTGTGAAAGGCTGAAGAATGCATTGAGGTTGGTACGACTAGCTGAGTTCCAATTTGGGCGATCTATATGAGCGAAGTAAAACGGCAAAGTCAGTAGCTTCAAACGTCGAACCCATCGGCCTTAAGGTACCTGAGTATTGGGTTTCCGGAGAAGTATAACTATGGGAGATTGGGGAAAGGCTTGCCTGTCCAGATACGATTAAATCTGTTTAAAATGCGTTATCTGGTAGTTGCTTAATAACTTTATGGTGCTGGGCTTCTACTATTGCAGTGGACGAGTTCTTACTTCCTCATTGAACACGTGACACAATACTTGCTGTTGTGTCAGAGTTGGTGTCGTTACTCTGTGGGATCTCAAGACGATACACGATGTGGTCCACATATCGCTGTTGTGGTATCAAAACAAATTTGGTGATATATCAAAATTCATTGCATCATTTTTATACTTGAATATAAATATTTTCTCCCAAAACATTAAATGTATGGGTCCATTTAAGTGTTTTAATAATTTAACATCTGCATGCCCCGTTCTTACATTTGACTGTTGGAATCAGTACAATGTATTTGGTTTAGATATAACATGTTTCAAGAAACAGACCAGTGTGACACGTTTAGCTACACACATCTAACTGCGTTCAGTTGCTATAAAACTCACCATTCAGTGTATTTGTTGACAACGCTGTCTTACTTCACTCGTGTACAATTTCTTTCTTCCCCGCTGCAACAAATGAATTACATTTAAAACAAAAACAATCTCACACTATATATATGGTGTATAGAGAGGATATTACATTCCACCCACATTTCACCGGAAATACACGTTTTAGCATCCCCTGTATAAAACAGAGCATTTTTAGAAAAACGTCCGTGACTGTGTCCGTGAGCACGAAAACTCCGTTAAATACTAAACTTGATATTTAAGTTCAGTATCTTCCAGGGAAGCAACACGAAGATTTCGAGAAAAATCCCCCCACCCCAAACTTCCCTTTACACGGAAAAAAGTTCAACATTTGTATTTTCTTAAAACTGGCTCCAACGATTTCGAGTAAAATACCGTATGATAATAGTTAGAAGTGTTAAAAGTGTTATAAACGGTGGTTTATATTGTGAATAGAAACGAGGACAACCTTACGATAGTATAACATGGCCATACGCTATTTTTAAATATTTATCGATATTCATTTATTTGTTCTTGGCATCAGTACTGAGAACAGCTGACGGCTGCGCATGCGCATAAACTCTTCGTGCGATGAAGCACCACTTTTAACTCGTGTTGGTTGTTTAGTTTGAGCTGTCTAAAAAGATATTTTCATGACAGACACCATCTTTGGGAGTAACCTCTGCAGTCCTCTTCATTCTGACAAACAATGAACATACACTTTTTTTTTTTAAATAGCTTAACGTTCTTTAACCTGGTTGGTCATATCGGACGATCATTTAAATTGCTTAAATGGTCCATGGAGCTTAAATTTACCCGACATTCGTCTTCTCAGGATACGGGAAACCCCTTATCCGGATAGCTGACCCTCGGCGCGATTAGAAGTCGCGACCTGTTGAATGTGAGGCACACACGCTACCACCACACTACCCACGCGGGCTCTATACATTTTTGTTGTGGAGCTACCCATTTCCGAGATATTCCTTATTAGTTTCAATTTTAAAATTCTTATACAGGAAGTCGTCCGTGTATCTTTTGTTTTAATCCTGGTCATGCAAAGAAGCGCATTTCAATGACTATCGCATATCGATAGTTTTTAAAACATTTGAGTATAACTTTATCCTAGTGTATTGCCTTCTACTTACAAGGAAGCAAGTAATAAGACAATTTATGTGTGTTTATCTTGATTAGCATCAAGTAGATAGAAGAATAAGAGTTAACAATAATGTTATAGACATAGAGAAAGTCATGTGAATGGAACGCAGAATTATTTAAGAAAGGTCAGAAATCTACGCAAAAGTTAGATTTGTTGTCTTAATTGTGGTGACGCGTGTTGTAAGTTGGTCACCCTGCATGAGACATGGGACAGGAAGAATCTCACATTTCAAAGAGAACGTGGCTCGCGTTGACACATTATCAATGGCATAAGGAGTACAGCAGTACTACACTTATGTCCAAAGTTGCTGCCCCAACCTACACCAGCAGCAGACTTCCGACAATTCATCACAACTTATATGATTCAGTTCTCAAGATGTGGCATTACATTCTCGTGGTATAGAAATCGCTAAGCACAGTTCCACAGAACGTGTCAACTTGTGTGTAGTCTTGTTCAACAGCTGGACAGGGAAGCATATGAGCCAAGCTACTTTTTCTTGATTCTTCCAAACAAAGTTACTTCCCTTTGCGAATGGAGGGACAAACATTGGGTAACTGACCAATGGCCTGAGAGGCAGCAACTGAAACCTGGACCAAAAAATGTTATTATTTACCTCGTGTTGGTCGTCAAAATTTCTGTTCCCTCCATTACATATGAAACAAGCAGAGTTTCCATCATTGCCCCAGGCTGGAATCAGAGACGGAGTATTTGATGGAATGAGAGGTCGTCATCTCAGAAACCAGTTGCCAGTGAAAGGCTTCACAACATAATATTCTTTACCTTCCTTAAAAGTGTATAGGAGCATGTAATTATTTTACAATTACATATTGCCATGGAAACACGGAATCTGCATGTAACGCTACGCAGTAGTGTTTTGTGATGATGACAGGGGTTGGGCTCCTCGTGGTGGCTGTGTCGCAGTTACCATACTGCGTATCATCATCACAATCTCTCTTCTAGAATTGTATCTCTTTATTTCGATGCAAGTGGCAGATATAACAAACAGTATGCGTTCCGATCACATGACTTTCTCAATCTGTTCCCTTACAAAAGACTATTCTATCATGTTAATAAAGATAAACATTAGCAAAATTGATCTTATTACTTGCTCCTTTGTATGTTCAAGGGAATGCACAGGTTAAAACGATAGTCATATCGCTACGTTAAACAATTGGATTTCGGTTCTCTTTGCTTGCTAGGAGTACACAAAAGAGACGAAAAGAAAATGACTTACCGTTTGAGAAAAGTTTGAAATCAATATCTCGAAAACTGTAAACTCTAGAAAAGTAAAACAAAATATGACATTAATTATGTGTTTTAAGGAGATCTAAAATGTTTGCGCAATAAGTTTTTGTCTGTTACGGTTTACCAGCTATGCAAAATGCATCCATAATGAAAAGGTCTTCAGAAAATATACCCAGAAAATGCAAGACATATATTTCTTTTGTCATGAAAATATCTGAAACATACGGCTGTTTAATTAAAAAAAAAAAAAAATAGTTAGATCCACTTTTGAGAAAATATAAAATGTTCTTTTCTTGGAAGATACTGAATTGGTTTGGAGGGAGTTGCTTTCCTCAGAGTAACTTTAAGTTCCATGCACCAACACAAGGTTAAGCTACCAGTTCATGGCTTTGTGCAACTAGATATAACCCCCCCCCCTTATACCGTAGACACACACAAATATCCGATATATTCCATTCACATGACTTTCTCTTCATCTCCGTAACAAATTATTGTTAAAAAGATTATTCTACAATCTGTTTAGTGCTAAAACATTAACAGAAATCGTTACAGCCATTTTTGACAAAATAAAAATGTTTGAATTTTTTTGCATGTAAAGGTTAGTTTGGGGTGGGGGGATTTTGTTGAAAATCTTCGTGTTGCATTCTTAGAAGACACCGCACTTAAATACCAAGTTTGATATTTAACGGTATTTTCGTTTTTGGCGATGCTGTTTACAGCGTTTTCCAAATGCTGGAAACTCTACAAGTTTATAACTACCTATCCTGGGTCGGAATGATCAGATATCGGGCGAGACCCGTATTCGGGAGATATCGGGTTCCAGGAGTTTCCCCGGATCGGCACGCGAATACGGAAGGTTTCTACTTCTCCCGAATTTCCCGTTGCCACCTCCTTCGTGGTGTTCGACGGGTTGCGGCTGGAATCTGGTCGCCTTGTACGTTAAATTTAAAACCGCCGTACCGTCTTTCTGGTGGGGAGACCTCTTCATCTGCTCCGGCGCGAGTTGTGGTACTTCTGGCGTTACTAGAATTAGCCGGGCCGAACATTTGAGCCCTTCCCAAAAGGTGAATTGGGTTGGTCTCGACGTCGCAGTGGTACGTCTGGGCGGAGTTACAAAACACGTGTAAGTCTCCGGCAGTAACCTGGAGATGGCTCTTTATAAGTGGTAAACCGTAAGAGATAGACAAGCATGTAGATCTCGTAAAAACACACAGTTTATCCCCTACACATATCTTTTTCGTGGATTTGATAATCTCCGAGATATTCCTTGTTATTGCTTTCAGTTTTAAAACACCCAGTTAAAACTTTTCTCACACGACAATTTGTACAGTATTGATCATACAAACTAACAGATCTCAACCAGCTTTTAAAACATTTGACTATCACTTTATGCTAGTGTATTGCCTTCTACTTACAAGGAAGCAAGTAGTAAGACAGTTTCTGTAAGAATAGTTTGTTAGAGAGATGTAGAGAAAGTCATGTGAATGGAACCCTGCTAAGTAATCACACTTCTATTTGGGATCAATGTTAAAACTGCTACGGCGCTGGTCCACGAATTATGAAAATGTGCGATTTGCCAACGCCAAGGCGAGCATCTATTTCAGTCCCAGTATTCATGTTGCCACTTCCATCACTCCCTATTACCAAATTCCAAAAACCTCTTTGGAGCAATATCAAACTTACGGTACGCAGTAGAAAAAGCTGTAATTGTACAACAAACATTCCACTTTACTAAAGCTTGTAAGCTCTTAATGAACTAAAACACTGTGTAAATATTGAGGACTTCCTAAAAATAGCGTGTCACTCGCGTTTAGCCCCCTCAAACATAACCTTCTCTTTTTCTAAATGGTATCATAATTTGTCTACCGTGACATTGATACAAATCTGATGTGTTCCGTTCACATGGCTTTCTCTACATCTCTGCAAAAATATATTAAAAAGATTATGCTTCCATTTACTTCATGCTAATCAAGAAAAAAAATTAGTACAAATAGTCTCATTGCTTGCTTCCTTGTAAGTAGAAGCCAAATAAGGGAAAAAAACAAGGAATATCTCAAAAACGACCAACTCACGAAAACAATGTATGACATAAATTGTGTCTTTTAACGTGCTCTACTATTTTTTTTTTTTTGTATGTTTTGTCCATCTCTTACGGTTTAACACTTATGCAAAATTCCGTAAAATTTGTCCGGAATAAAGTAATCTTCAGAGGCTATTCCCAGAAAATTCAAGATATAACTTTATTTGTGAGGTAATCATCTTTAATATACGATATTTTAATCAAAATCATAAGATACATTTTTGAGAAAATCAAAATTTTCGAAAAAAGTTCCATGTAAAGTGAAGTTGGGGGTGGGGGGATTTTCTTGAAAATCTTTGTGTGGCATCCTTGGAAGATACCAAAGTTAAATACCAAGGTTGGTATTTAACGTTCTTTTCGTTTTTGAGCTATGCTGCCCACAGACACACACACGGACCTTTTTCTGAAATGTTTTTTTTTTTTGGATTTAGGGGATCCTAAAACACGTGTATCCGGTGAAATGTCGGTATCGAATTTTTTGGTGGAATACAATACTTCATCTATACACTATGTAGCTACATAGTACATATAGAGAAAGTAAAAAGTTACTTTGCACACAATAAAAGACAGTGTTGTGAAGGCAGAAAGAACACATTTACGATATTGTCAAGTGTTGCCCAATCTTGTCAAATAAGGATACATAATGGACGACTTTTCTTGTAAAGCCTTGAGTTGAAAAAAAAATGATCATGCACAAAGGGTTTAAGGAAAATAAACGGTTGCGTCAAAATCGATGAAGTTTAAAGTGTAGAAATAAAGTACTCTATATGCAGCAAAGACAAAACTGGACTGAAGGGGTGAACTAGGACCTACAAGTACGAGATGATGTTAAATGGAGTTTTATTTCTCCAAGTTCTTTAACAGCTGCCCATTCTATATTAGGCTTCAAGCTCCTTTACGTGCCGTAAATCTACGACATCGCACTTGGAACCTTGGGAACTAAAGGCTACGACGGATACTAGACATGCTAGGAAGCGTTGGGCCCGTCTAGAACCTCATGGGACTAATGCGGGTCAGTCCGACTGGTAGCCACCACACACACAGACGTTGCAACTCCAAATCGGTGGGTCCCTGTTATTCACCATTGTCAATCGACCTCCATGGGACGAATGCTACAGGTCATCACTAATCCTTATGTCGGGTAGCCGTTCCACAACTAAACAACTACATCATTAGCACTTGTCTCTTGTAAACACTGGCTTACAGCGACAGTCATCGCTATGTCAAACAATACAAATTGCATTCCCGGCAGAGATATCAAACATTCATGAAACAGAGTGTTGGTTAGTGATTTTCTGTCTTCTTGCAGCTTACGAGTTATAAAGAAGTCATCCACAATTAAGAGGTCTTCAGAAGCTATTCCCACAGCATTCAATATATACATTTTATTTCTGATGTCAATATGGTATTTCAATCAAAATCGTTACAGCCGTTTTCCAGAAATTCAAAATGGGTAGTTGGGGGTGGGGAATCTTCCTAAAAATATTTGCGGCATCTTTGGAAGATATTCACCTATAATACCAAAATTGTTACTAACAGTCTTCGTTTTTCAGTTAGGCTGTCCAAAGACACACACGCTCACCTTTTTGTAAACATTTTTTTTTGAAACAAGTAATTCTGGTGAAATCTACTATGGTGTGTGGTGCGTATAGTGACAGTAAAAGCATGCAGACATTTCTGGCAAGAGTGACATTTGCTACTCCCGGTTTCTGACAGCTCAGAAAAATCCCGAATGACGAGGGGCCTTAATAATGACTGTAAAATAATATGTAGGCTGCGTTGCGTCACGTTCCTGAAATCGATACGCAGTACCTGGCAGTGCCAGCTGGCTCCATAAATGATTTAAAATGCCGCATCTGAACACACGCGACACGCACACCATGACGATCTTACAGCACTTCGGCCCTTGTTCCAATCACATGACCTCGTTAATTTACCTTTCCTGTCTATATTGACCAAATTGGTATCAAGTGTGCAGCACCTATCTATTTAGAGGAAGTACTGCACTCAGTTGTATCATATGGATCACCTCGACCATCAAACTTGGTGGTCCTCCTCAGCATATTCACCCTTCAATATGACACAGTTGGATGAGCAGGAAACGTCCCGAAGCAGCACGTGTGACCGCGACCTCTTACGAGTGTGATCTGTTAGCAATCCCAACATTGCCTTACCGGATAACGGCTGGGTCTGTGTCTTTTCATTGCTTGCTTTGCTCCTTTGTTTCGGGGACGTAATGATTCTGTCGGTTGTGCTGACAAAGCTGACACTTTTCCGCTGCTGCGGGCATTTTGAATAGGTCCGAACAGTCGTGGATCTCAGCGGGCGGTGTTCCAAATTAATCAAAGACTGATTTTCAATTTTTGCACTACCGACTCGATTTTGGTACGTCAGTCTTCGACCGCCAGGACTTCTATGTATTTTGGTTTCTCGGTTCTTCACAGAGAGATGATTTCATCATTCAGACTTGTTTGAAAACGCCTGCGCCACCTAACCACTGTCACCGTCTTACACTTCCACCAACTCAGCATGTGTTGTTCCCCTTCAGATGCTGAAAACGAATTATCGCACGATATTCCACTTTATGGAGTGCGCCATTTTGTTTTGTATCCTCTAACGGCGTGCTACGGGTCATTTCAAATTGCACAAAATCTGAAGACATGTACTTAAAATTCAATTATCTTTATTGTTATAATATTTATTTTTAATGATCCTCTTTCGTAAGCTCAGTATGTTGCAAGGACGGCACACAAGCTATACTTTACATGAAAGACTCTCTGTAAAATATCTGAAATACCGGACCTAATTAATGTTGAATATATTTAAATGGCATAGCTCTTCATTCTAATACAACTGGTAAACCGACAAAAACTTACTGAAAAAAAGAAATGATGTAGCTTTTTGTGGTGCAGGCCTTTAAGATATCCTTACTGGTTCCACTGTTTCGGTGCGGTTCCTCTAACGACACTGCTTGTGCACCTCAATTTCTACATCAGATATTGTGTAGTTCAACACCAAACAGTTTGCAAATCCAGAGTGGTCCGAACAGTTAAAACTAATTAGTAATTTGAAAACAAAACGGATAGAACATTGTGATTTCCCTGGAAAGGTGGGAAATGGGACGCAATCTCTCGAGTGTTTAAAACGACGGAGACATCATCACAGGAAACTTTTCTTTGGTTACCATTCGCTCTCTTTCTCTCCGACAGTTTAATAGTATCCTTTCTAGACAAGAGTCCAATTTTCTCTTCGCTTCTGAGAACGCTAGATAAACGGCACATTTGGACACTTCCCACCAATTTTGCCTGGACTACGAAGGTGTCCTGTATTATTCACACTAAATGTTGGAGCTAGGAAGTTCAGGACTTATGCTTTGCTTAGAAACATCTGCATGTGTTCCTTCAAAAAATAAGGAATACACTAGGCTAAAGCGGTAACCAATGTTTTAAAACCTGTTGCTATGCGATTGACATTGAAATCAAGTTCTCTTTCCATGGCCAGCAGTAAAAGGAAATATATGAAACGGATGAGGACTCCTGTATGAGAAAAGTAAGTAGCTATCTTAAAATTGTAATCAATAAAAAGGGATATCTCGGCAATGGTCAATTCCACGAAAAAAGTTTATCACACAAGTTATGAGTTTTAAGATCTATCTGCTATGGTTTATCAGTTATGCAAAATGCATTTAGAATAAGAACACTTCAGAGACTGTTCCCAGGAAACTCGATATATGCGTTTTGCCATATAAGTATCTTTAATATTCGGCAATTTAATCAAAATCGTAAGAGCCATTTTGAGAAGACCTAAATTGTCTATTTTTTTTCCATGTAAAGATAGTTTAGAATAAGGCATTTTCTTGAAAGTCTTCGTGCCGCATTCTTGGAAGATGCTGAATTTATTAATATAAAGTTTGATATTTAATATACCTTTCACGTTTTAGTTATACATTTACATTTCTAAAACTCGTTTCAGTTGAACCCTTGATATTAAAGTACCGCTCCACATCTATCTCAGAGTGTAAACCCAGGTTTTGCTTCAACACCATTACAGAGGTTTTTTTTCGGAAGGGAAGAAAAGCCGTTGGTTGGTTTAAGCACCTGATAAAGAGACTTCTGAGTAAAATTAACCGCATCAATAAATAAACTCACATATTTGAGCAGGCAATTTAGGAATACCTGAAATATTTCCAAAGTTACTTGAGGCTGAAGCAAACAGTTTTATTTGCAGCAAGATGGTAATCACACCAACTTAAGCTGTAAAATTTGAAGGTAATTAATTTAGAAACATCTTCCCCAAGAAGCTAATGAGATGAGAGTGCAATTAGCCGAGAGTAGTTGCCACTTCAAGAGAAGTATCTGGTCTTGCCACTCCTGCTTCAATACCTTCTCCGTAACAAAATGTTCCATCAATTTCATGCTAATCAAGATAAACATTAACAGAAATTGTCTTATTACTTGCTTCCTTGTAAGTAGAAGGCAATACACTAGGATAGAGTGATAGTCAAATGTTTTAAAAGCTGTTGTTATATGATTGAAGTCCGTTTCTTTGCATTGCCAGGAATTGACAAATTCCCGTATGAGAAAAGAGCCAAGTATTTTAAAATTGAAACCAATAACAAGGAATGTCTCAAAAATGGCCAATTCTACATTTTTTTCTGCAGTAGATAAGTTTTTGTCTATCTCTTACGGTTTACCAGTTATGCAAAATTCATCAAGAATGAAGGTCTTTAGAGGCTATTCCCAGAAAAAGTCAAGATATACGTTTTATTTGCCATTCTTTAATATACGATATTTTAATCAAAGTCGTTTGAGAAAATGTTTCCATGTAAAGCGTAGCTTAGGGTGAGAATCTTCGTGTCGCATCCCTGGAAAATACTACTTGAATATCATGTTTGGTATTTTACCGTCTTTTCATTTTTGAGCTCTGCCGTTATCACACACTGGTTACAAGTGAGTCTAAAACATGCATTTGCAGTGAAATCGCGCCATTGAACTTTTGGGTGGAGTGCAATACCTTCTCTTCCCATGTACTATGAAGAGAAAGGAAAAAGCATTGCTCCCAAATACGGGTTCAAATCCAGTGGAAGGCGATGGATTTTTTCCGGGCTAAAAATCCTTAGCATGGCTTACTTCGGAAGGGAAGCAAAGCCGTTGGACCCCTGTGCTAGGTTTACGGAACGCACAAGAATCTCAAGCCTGATAAACAGGCCTCTGAGCAAAATTAAGCGACCTTGCAGTTAAAGAGCGTCCACAAATGAAACTTATATTGAGCCAGTGTGACTTGTTTTATTCACATATTTCGGCTAGTGGACACGAGGATCACAGTTGCACTCTCAAACGGGAGAACGCGAGAGTAGTTGTTTCACCAAGGAAACGTAGTCATGTCCACACAAACTTCTAACATTGTACCAGTTCTGATTTTAAGGAAGTAGCAGCCACGTGGTGTCTCAGTTGTTGGGTTTCATTAGGTCGCCAGTCACACATGTGTGGATGGCAAACACATAACATACCTTATCTCACGATGTCCACCTTACACCGATTTTTTCATCAAGAAAGGGAGTTTCATGAACAAAATTGGGTTTGTAGCATAATATCGGTTGTGTTGTGTTGACAGATAATCAAGTACATGAATCCATCCATCATTAGCATTCCTCAAAATCCAGGTACAGAAATTTACCGGACTCTGGTGATCATGTGGTAGCACTTCTTGGACAATAATAACCTTGTATGGTTTGAGTTTTAAAAGTTTTGTTGCTTTCCATGCTGAAGCTTTTGAAATTCCAGTTTCTTGTGCAAGGCGCCTAAGAGATTTTCGAGGTGACCGTTCTAACCTTTCTGCGATTTCGTCTAGTTTCTGGTCCGTAAGCACACCACAAATGCAGACCGTTTCCATGTGGCGGGCGATGTTCAGAGTTGTGTTATAAGTGATCCACGAACTGAACACACACTTTATCTCTGATTCAATTTCCCATTTCAGACTACGTCGGGGCGTGTTGAAGCCGCCCATGACGTGTTCCACAACAACTTGACTGCTGCCTTCGTGGTCTAGGAGTACAGTTAGCTAACGAGCTACCAGGAGGGCCATATTTTTGTTACCTTCTCTAATTCATACATAACAGAGAAGGTATTGTATTCCACCCAAAAAATTGGTACCGAAGTTTCGCTGCAAATACCGTTTTAGGGTCCAAACAAACACAGACGTCCCTGTGTGTGTCCGTCAATAGGCTACGTGAAAAATTAGACCTCCGTTAAATACCAAACTTATGATTGAAGTTTAGATGTATCAAGGATGGATTAAGAGAACAAAATCCCCGTCCCCAAACTATCCCTTAGTTAACTAAAATTGCCAACGATTTTTATTAAAATACCGCATATTAAAGATACAAAAAGGACAAATAAAACGTATTTCTGGGAATAGCCTCTGAAGTCCTGTTCAGTCTGGATGACTTTTGTATAACCAATAAAGAGAGAAAAAACTTACAAAAACTTGTTGAAACTACAAAATCTGTCACTAACATTTTTTCTAGAATTAACCATTTCCGAGGTAATGCTTGTTATTGGTTTTAATTTTAAAATACTTAAACTTTTGTCAAACAGGGAGTCGTTTGTGTTTCTTTTATTTTACCCCTGGTCATGGAAAGAAGCGAATTTCAATGATAATCAGATAGTAACCAGCTTTTAAAATAATGCACTATCGCTCTAGCCTTGTCTATTCCCTTGGAACTAAGTAGTAGGCCATTTCTAGTAATATTTACCTTGATAAGCACGAAGGAGATAGAATTGTTACCTTTTGTAATAATATTTTCGGAAAAGATAGAGAAACTCATGTGAATGGAGCACATCATATTTTCATTTTCTTACCAAAGTCAAGTTTTACTTAATACTTTATTTTCTACTTCTTCCGTCAGATATTGGGTTTCTTCAGCTTCATCTATTAATATCACTTGCGTTTTATTATTTGATTTTGTGCTACAGGTCAAAATATTTATTTTTTATAATTAATATTTATGCGATAATCAGTTCTTATTTCCATTAAAATGTCTGTCTCATCTGAACTTCGGAGAAGGTTAATTTTAAATGCCATGTCTGGTTCTTCAGTAACTTTAGAGAGATGATCATGGCATGCAAATAATGGGCCTGGACTACGAGGAGGTTATCTTGGAATCTACACATTTTCCAGCCTGACCGGACCAACGAGAAGATACAAGATTTACCTACTGTAATCATCTATCAAGTTACTCGAGCATTGCGACTGATGATAGTTGCCCACCAGAGGATACTTGGAGGCTAGGCTGTTCCAACTCCACTTGTCTGAGTGCACGCGTGTACTCAACAACGAGCAGATATGGAGGCGGAGCTTGGCAGCCAATAATATCACAATACTTACGCCCAGCCACTTGATTCACCGTGACGATAGCTTGCCCTCGCTGCTGCGCTGGACGCCTGTGAGTCGCGACTCCAGTCAAGCTGCAACAGCCTGCTAAGTCAGGGAGACGTTTTGATCGGTTATTAAGAACAGATGGGGCTGTACACAATTTTAAGGGTGTAGAGGAGGATGATTGAAGTGCAAGTTTGTCCCGACACGCAGTGGAATGACGCTCTGCAAGACCAACCTTGCTCTCCAAGTATTCGTGCGACTCTTCACCATTTACTGCTACACAACACGATGCTAAAACAGTGTTATTATTTAAGTATCAAATCTCTCATGTGTTCCATTCACATCACTTTCTCTACATCTCTGCAACAAATTATTCCTAAAAAACTTATGCTTCTATTTACTTAATTTTAACCGAGAAAAAAAAAATAGATACAAGCTTATTACCTGCTTCCTTGTAAGTAGAAGCGAAATAAGGAAAATGGAAATGACGTGTTATTTATGAACACTTTTTTAACTACTGTGGTTCTCAGCGTCCCATTCTAAATTGGGCGTGAAAGACCGCTTAATTTTGCTCAGAGGCCTCTCTATCAGGCTTGAGGTTCTTTTACGTGCCGTAAATATACGACACGGGACCAACGGCTTTACTTCCCTTCCGAAGGAAGCCATGCTAAGGATTTTTACACCCGAAAAAATCCATCGTTTTCCGCCGGGTTTGAACCCACGACCTTGGGTATATGAAGTCAGCATGGTAACCATTACACACGAAATAAGGGAGTACCATAGGTTAAAGTGATAGTCACAAAGCTGGTTGCTATGTGACTGAAGATCCTTTGTTTGTATGGACACGAGTTGACAAATTCCTGTATGAGAAAAGTATAAGTTTTTCAAAGCTAAAACCAAATACTAGGAATATGTCAAAAACGATCAACTCCATGAAAAAAAATGTATATGACATAAATTGTGTTTTAATGTGCTCTACACTTTTTGTGTGTTAAGTTTTTGTCCATCTCTTACGGTTCAGCAGTTAGGCAAAATTCCGTAAAATTCGGCCAGAGTAAATTAGTCCTCAGAGGCTATTACCAGAAAATTCAATATATACATTTTATTTGTCAGGTAATATCTTTAATATTTGAAATTTTATCAAAATCCGTAGAACTATTTTTAAGAAAATTAAAAATTTCGAAAAAAGTTCCATGTAAAGGCTAGTTGAGATTTCACCAGAAATGTATGTTTTGGGGTCCCCTATATCCAAAAAAACAATTTTCACAAAAATGTCCGCGCGCGCGCGTGTGTGTATATATATGTGTGCGCGCGCGCCTGTGAATACGATAACTCAAAAACGAAAAGTCGGTAAAGTACCAAACTTGGTATTTAAGTTTAGTATCTTCCAGGGATGCGACACGATAAAATGGGAATAGCTTCTGAAGACTACTTTATTCCGGATGAATTTTACGGACTTTTGAACAACTGCTAAACCGTAAGAGATGGACAAAAACTTACCACACAAAAAATGTAGAGCACGTTAAAACACATACTTTATGTTATATTTTGTTTTTTCTCGTGGAGTTCATTTTTTAAACATTCCTTATTTTTGGTTTGTGTTATGAAAAACTTATACTTATTTCATACAGGAATTTGTCAACTCCTGTCCATACAAACAAAGGAACTTCAGTGACATAGCAACCAGCTTTTGACTATCACGTTAACCTACGGTTGTCCCTTATTTCGCTAATGTTTAAGGCCACCAGTTCTCAAGCACGAGTCCGTTAATGTTGTAACGGACTCAAGTAAGCGAGGTTATTCTGAAGGTCTTATTGCAACAATTCATTTCCTAAACAATAACTATAATTATCAATAATACAATTCTTAACCTACAATATATAGCATTCGTTATGTAAACCAATTTCTTTAAAATAAAAAAATTGTTTTAGTAGTCCGAAATTTAGTTTATTGCTTTGTCTACCAAATACTATGTACACAATAGGTAAAGAAGGTATTGTATTCCTCCCAACAAAAAATCGATAACGAATTTCACTGTAAGAAACATATTAAATTAAAAACAAATAAAACTTTCCGAGATATTTTCATTAAAAACGAAATGTGTATGTTGAATTTTCTGGGAATAGCCTCTGAAGGCATCTTCATTCTGGATGACTTTTGTGAGAGAAACAAACATTTACAAAAGAAAAAACAACATTTATGGCACACACTTTTCTTTGTCGAGTTAACCTTTGGTTGCAGTTTTATACAACTTAATTTCTTCTGAAATAGGAAGTTATTTTGCTTCATCTCTGTTTTGTTTTACTGCTGGTCACGCAAACAGAAGCAAATTTTAATATTTTCACTTTGTAACCAGCTTTTAAAACATTTGACTATCACTTTATCCTAGTGTATTACAAGGAAGCAAGTAATAAGACAGTTTCTGTTAATGTTTATCTAGATTAGCATCAAGCAGATAAGAGTGTTTTGTAAGAACAGTTTGTTGGTAGAAATTCAATTGAATATAACACATCAGAGAGTTTTGTTTTGTGAATGTGACGTCGAGGTCGAGAAGTATAACTAACGTGTTGAAGATGCTAAACAATCTCTTGGCTAGTTTACGTCCTCTGCAATTGTGTCAGGAAGAGTATAGTTACAGGGGCCATGTCACACATCGAGCTGGCATTTTTAAAATTATTGTTTGTTTGTTTGGGTGTGAAAATACTTGTAGGCCCAAGTTTGGCCAAACAAAATATTTATAAATTACAATTATTCATAAAGTACCATGATATTTGTTTTCATATATATTCAGCAATCATTCCTGCAGATGTGTGTATTAGCACAATGTTGTAGGGTACGCATTCAGAAGCAGCTCTGTAGTGGTGTTTCTGTGTCAACGATAAATACCTGCGGTCAAATACTGTATTGAGCACTTCTGCAAAAAGAAGAACAACTGACTTTAATGCTACCGTTGTTTTAATGAATTGCGTAGCGAGTTTAAAAGTCTTTCTCTTACTTACAGCCTATTCCCAGAAAATACCTTAAACATATGGTATTTTAATAAAAATCCTTAAAGCTAATTTTGATAAAATAGAAATTTTCGAAAACATGTCACATGAACAGGGTAATGGTGGGGGTTGTTGAAAATCCTTGCAAGATTTTGAACTATACCTCCCACTCACTCCTTTCAGGGTCCAGCAGCTGGCACATATATACACACTATCTCTGTAATATTAAATTAGTCATATTCAATACATCTTCTCTATTAATCTATCAGCCACACATTGCTGACACTTTCACAGTAATAACACACAGTTTTCGGATATAGTATTTTTCTAATTAAACACAATTTACTTATTAATGTATTTTTCTACATGTTTAATGTTTCTCATGCACTCCCAGGAAATTGTTTCTTAAAACCCTCGTGTTGAAGCATATGCAATAATATTGTAATAAAATAGGTCCTGAAAGTTGCAAAGCAATCTCTCTTCTGGAGGTAGAAGAAAACTGCATTATATATTACAACATTTTAACTGTTTAACCTAAAACAAACATCCAGAGAAATTTCAAGATTTCTTAATATTCTGGAGCGCCTTAAACAATATCAAAAGATTGAAATATCACGGTTTAAGATATTTTCATCATAAATAAAATGTTATATCTGTAATTTTCTGAGAATAGCCTTTTAAGTCTTCATACTGGATAAATTGTGTATAAGTGGTAAACCGTAAGAGATTAGTACACAAAAAATACTAAGAGTTTTTCAAAAGTCACTTCAAACCAGTATAAATATTAAAACAGTTGAGATGGGATAAAAACAAAAGTCACTTACTGGGCGAGGAATGGATCACCGTTACTATGATTACGTTTTGTTGAACAAAACACTTGTAATGCTATTGAAAACAAGAGGAATTTTTCTCAAGTTCTGATAACACTTTAACCATTTAAGTGGCCGCCACGATCTGCAGATCTCAATGCGACCGACTTTTGCTTCTGATTAACTTGAAAAATGACATTACTTGACGCATCCCACAACTGAAAGATGTAAGAAACTGCTAACATTCCAAGATGCTGTACATGGAGTAGCAGAAACAATAGTATACGTTCAACAACAGAACTGAGGATATCTTCCCAACGTTTTCTTTGTCCAGTATGTCACTTTTTTTGTTGTCCTACCAAACAGTGCTCTCCAAACTCGATATTTTTCAAAAGTTAGAAATTTATATCTCAAAATTCGAGAATTAATTCGGAAAAGTATAGAACATTTTATTTAATATTCTTTTGAAACAAATTAGTGAAAAATTACCTCATGTGGAAGATTTTGAGTATGGAAAAGTGTTTGTGAATCAACCCGGTTTAAAGTTGGGAGTGTAATATAACTTCAGTTAATTGAGCTCCAACTGAGAAAAACATTATGTTTTCTTTTTCACAATTTTGATCAAATTTCAGAGATGATGTTGCGGAGGGGAAACATTGGACCTGGCAACCGATTAGTCTCGGCAGGGACAGACAGCAGAAAAGTGACAGAGTCCTCTTGTGAGCAATCGATTTTTCAGCCAAGTGTACGTAACAGGAAGAGAATATTCCCTCAGTATGATTTACAGTCATGCATCTGTCAAAAAAGCGCCGTTCACAATCAGACTTAACGTAAGTATAACGTACAATACCACGTGATCACTCTGCCTTTCTGTGTAATGGACGAGGAATCTATACAAAGTTGGCCAAACTTTCAAGTTACTTCCTAACCGATCTTCTTTAAATGATCAAAAAAAAAAAAAAAAACTGCCATGAGGTTTGATACACTGTAAAATCCCTCGATCTTTTAATTACACCACTGAAGACAATTTTTTTTCTCTCGCCAAAGCGACCGGGGTTTGATCCCAGACGATCGCATGTGCGATTTGCGGTGGAAGAAGCGACCAGAGGTGGGTTTTCTCCGGATTCCCCGCTGCTCCATGATTCACTGCTTGTATCATAGCCGGCGATGGTGTAGTAAAAGCGGGCGTCAAACTCTATTAGGAAAATAGAAACCCTGAAAACAATTCTGCATTTCAGTTTTGCATAAAGGCCCTTCAAAACCACACGGAGGCTTCCGAAGGTCGATATCCAAACCCTTTTAACTATATTTTTATGTAGCATTGAGATTAGGCAGCCAGAAGTACGAGCACGTACCTCTTCACAACCACATGTCATGAAAACAAACGGGTTTTCTCCTTGTTCGTTACCATCGAAACCTGTCCTAGCGTTCAAGATAAGGGGCAAAGGGCAGCTACCTATTCAAAATACTATTTATAACTCGGACATTGCTAGAGAATGCCACACCCACGACAGTATCTTATACAAAAGTCAAAAAGCTGCGCAGTGTTTTTCCACTGGGCTCTGGACACATGGTTCAACACTGCTGACCCAGGTTGCTTGAGAATG
The DNA here is from genome assembly GCA_030762935.1 of Hymenopus coronatus. Classification (NCBI taxonomy): domain Eukaryota; kingdom Metazoa; phylum Arthropoda; class Insecta; order Mantodea; family Hymenopodidae; genus Hymenopus; species Hymenopus coronatus. The sequence continues at coordinate 81,066,083 of CM060899.1, forward strand.
CCCCACCCACGAGAGTATCTTATACCGAGTGAGTCAAAAAGCTGCGCAGTGTTTTTCCACTGGGCTCTGGACACTGATTCAACACTGCGGACCCAGGTTGCTTGAGAATGCCCCACCCACGAGAGTATCTTATACCGAGTGAGTCAAAAAGCTGCGCAGTGTTTTTCCACTGGGTTGTGGACACATGGTTCAACACTGCGGACCCAGGTTGCTTGAGAATGCTCCACCCACGAGAGTATCTTATACCGAGTGAGTCAAAAAGCTGCGCAGTGATTTTCCTCTGGGTTGTGGACACATGGTTCAACACTGCGGACCCAGGTTGCTTGAGAATGCCCCACCCACGAGAGTATCTTATACCGAGTGAGTCAAAAAGCTGCGCAGTGTTTTTTCACTGGGCTCTGGACACTGATTCAACACTGCGGACCCAGGTTGCTTGAGAATGCCCCACCCACGAGAGTATCTTATACCGAGTCAAAAAGCTGCGCAGTGTTTTTCCACTGGGTTGTGGACACATGATTCAACACTGCTGACCCAGGTTGCTAGAGAATGCCCCACCCACGAGAGTATCTTATACCGAGTGAGTCAAAAAGCTGCGCAGTGTTTTTTCACTGGGCTCTGGACACTGATTCAACACTGCGGACTCAGGTTGCTTGAGAATGCCCCACCCACGAGAGTATCTTATACCGAGTGAGTCAAAAAGCTGCGCAGTGTTTTTCCACTGGGCTGTGGACACATGGTTCAACACTGCTGACCCAGGTTGCTAGAGAACGCCCCACCCACGAGAGTATCTTATACTAAGAGAGTCAAAAAGCTGCGCAGTGTTTTTCCACGGGCTGTGGACACATGATTCAACACTGCTGACCCAGGTTGCTAGAGAATGCCCCACCCACGAGTGTATCTTATACTAAGAGAGTCAAAAAGCTGCGCAGTGTTTTTCCACTGGGTTGTGGACACATGATTCAACACTGCTGACGCAGGCTGCTACAGAATGGCCCTCCCACGAGTGTATCTTATACTAAGTGAGTCAAAAAGCTGCGCAGTGTTTTTCCACTGGGCTCTGGACACATGGTTCAACACTGCTGACCCAGGTTGCTTGAGAATGCCCCACCCACGAGAGTATCTTATACCGAGTGAGTCAAAAAGCTGCGCAGTGTTTTTCCACTGGGCTCTGGACACTGATTCAACACTGCGGACCCAGGTTGCTTGAGAATGCCCCACCCACGAGAGTATCTTATACCGAGTGAGTCAAAAAGCTGCGCAGTGTTTTTCCACTGGGCTGTGGACACATGGTTCAACACTGCGGACCCAGGTTGCTTGAGAATGCTCCACCCACGAGAGTATCTTATACCGAGTGAGTCAAAAAGCTGCGCAGTGATTTTCCTCTGGGTTGTGGACACATGGTTCAACACTGCGGACCCAGGTTGCTTGAGAATGCCCCACCCACGAGAGTATCTTATACCGAGTGAGTCAAAAAGCTGCGCAGTGTTTTTTCACTGGGCTCTGGACACTGATTCAACACTGCGGACCCAGGTTGCTTGAGAATGCCCCACCCACGAGAGTATCTTATACCGAGTCAAAAAGCTGCGCAGTGTTTTTCCACTGGGCTGTGGACACATGGTTCAACACTGCGGACCCAGGTTGCTTGAGAATGCCCCACCCACGAGAGTATCTTATACCGAGTGAGTCAAAAAGCTGCGCAGTGTTTTTTCACTGGGCTCTGGACACTGATTCAACACTGCGGACCCAGGTTGCTTGAGAATGCCCCACCCACGAGAGTATCTTATACCGTGTGAGTCAAAAAGCTGCGCAGTGTTTTTCCACTGGGCTCTGGACACTGATTCAGCACTGCTGACCCAGGTTTGCTCTGCTCTGGAAGTGCATATTGATATGGTGTAGTTCAGTTATTTATTACCTTGTCCTGCACTTGGTCACAAAAGGCATCACGGTTCAGTGTGTGTTTATGATTTCTCTGTATTAATCAAATGAAAGTACCATTTGCGAAGAAACAATTACAGGCTGAATATTTTTCGAGTCAACAGTTGACGCCTGTACATTCATGAAATTCAATTTTTCCCTTTTCTTTTAGACAAGTATTAGTAAGCCGCTCATACAGCCAATCTTTTGATGAGGACAACACAAAATGTTTCAGGATACAATTATTAGTAGAGATTTGTGGCCCCCGACCTAACCCCCTGCGATTTCTATCTCTGGGGGTAACAAAGCATAAAGTATAAAAGACAAACTCTTACACCTTGAAAGAATTAAAATAAAATATCCGCCAGCATTTCTCAACGTGAACTACGGCGATAGTTTCCTAAAGAGGTGGCCAGTTTAAGCATCTCCTTTAATAACATTGGTAAGTTAAGTCTTTAAAAATGTTGTATGGCTTCATCCGTGCCTTTCACGGTAGCGGCAGCCACTAGCGCGCAGTCAGTTCGGACGTTTTTGACTCACTAGTTATTGTCTTTTGTAACTATTGTAATACTAAACCTTCAAATCAATAAGAACTTGCTGTTATATGTACAAATGTTTCATTTAGTATAACCACATAAAGGGACTAAGATAAACTTCTTGTCTCACTGCAAAAGGGATATGCGTTTAACTTTATCCGCAATCTTTTGTTGGTATTATTATCTCTGTTGTCTTTATGAGTCCCTTGTTTCCACCCTCAAGATCAGAAACGTTAGAACTCAGTATTAGTGACGTATGTACCCCAGGCGTTTCCTTTCATTCATCGTCTATAATGCTCAAATTGTATGTTAGAAGAATAAACAAATAACTAAGGTATAGGTTCCTTAGCAGGGTTTCGTAAGACAAGAATCCCTTAACCTTACCTACCAATGTGCAACATGTCAGTATGTTTACACAAAATTGTTAAAGCACGCGACTCGGTGCTTCCGTTACCTCCGATAACGTGGATGTTATCACTAAGTTTAACTTGTTATACTGTCTGTTTGGGAGCAGCATTTATTTAAGGTAAGGACTGCAGTGTAACTCTGGTCTAAGCTTAGCTTGTCATGTTATCACTAAGTTTAACTTGTTATACTGTCTGTTTGGGAGCGGCATTTATTTAAGGTAAGGACTCTAGTGTGACTCTGGTCTAAGCGTGTTATGTTATCACTAAGTTTAACTTGTTATACTGTCTCTTTGGGAGCAGCATTTATTTAAGGTAAGGATTCCAGTGTGACTCTCGGATCTCTCGCGCAGTGGAGAGAGAGGTTATCTTATAACTGAATGACTCTATACAGATTATCACCCTAAGGGTAACGCCCATTAATCATAACTTCAAGATGCTCTTGACTTTGTCACAGATGAGACAACAAGATGGCCGTTCAGTACTAAAAGCAACGTAATGCACGCTTTCGGATGACGATTTAGAGCGTACGACAACACAAGTCCCTGGCAGGTTATCCCTTATACGAGGGTCGGCCTCACACAGACATGGCGCCACTAGGCCAGTTACACGCTTGTATCCACAATTACAGATCAATAGCTTGTTTAGTTTTCCAATGACAGCATTTTAAACAAGACAACTTTTCAGTTTTCACCAAAATTAAGGATTTGGGAAAACGAGCAGTGATTAAATATTTCCATTTGAAAGGTTCAACGCCTAAAAAAATCAAGGAAGAAATGGGCAGTACATTGAAAGGCTCTACCCCTTCATATCCAATGATTAAAAGGTGGGTTGCTCAGTTTAAAATGGGACGTACGAGCACTAGTGATGAGCCCCGCTCTGGACACCCTGTAGAAGTGAGAGCTCAGAGATCTTGAGAAAAATTCATCGTTTAGTACTGAGTACTGGAAGACTGCAGATTAAAGTTGTTTGAAATAGCAGAGGCTGTAAACATATCTAATGGACGTGCAAGTAATATTTTAAGCAATGTTTTGGTCTTTCACAAGGTCTGTGCAAGATGGTGCCGTGTTTGTTGACACCTGATCAAAAGTTGCAAAGAAAAACTGTTTCTGTTAAGAATGTGGAGCTCTACCGTAAAAATGCCAGTGAATTTTTGTGACGGCTTATTACCATGGATGAAACTTTGATATATCACTACACTCCAGAAAGTAAACCACAGTCAAAACAGTGGATTGTGCCAGGGGAAACGACTCCAAAAAAGGCAAAGTCAATTTTGTCAGCTAACGAGGTTATGGCGAGTGTTTTCTGGGATGCACAGGGAGTTATTTCTATTAAGTACTTGGAAGAGGGTAAAAGTATCACTGGTGACTACTAAGCAAGCTTACTGCAACGTTTGAGTGATGAGGTGAAAAGAAAAATACCTCATTCCGAGAAAAAAAAATCTTGTTTACTAACGAGAATGCTCTGGACCATCGTTCAGTCATTGCAATGGGGAAAATGTGGGAATTAAAGTTGGAATTGATTGCACATCCACCCTATTCGCCAGATCTAGCACCTAGTGACTACCGCCTGTTCCCAAACCTCAAGGACGAAGATTCCACAGCAACGAGGAGGTCATTGATGCGGTAAACAGCTATTTTGAGGACCTTGATAAATCGCAGTCCAGAGATGGTTTAATTAAATTAGAACACCGATATGACAAATGTTGAGAAATAAAGTAAACAAAAATGTAAAAGCTGTTTTCATTAAGAGGGTCGGGACTTATCAGCCGGCCCTCATACATCACCAAGTGGCGGATTCAAACCAGGCATGGCATTTTCCTTAACAGGGCTTCGTTCGATACCATGGTTCTGTGTCGTAGATTAACGGCAAGCTCGATAAAATTAAAAGGTCTTTCACCTTTACATGGAAAAACCAGCTTCAATCCCCCACGACCGCATGTGGGATTTGTGATGGACAAAGCGGCGCAGGGACAGGTTTCACGAGTACTCCATTTATGATCAGTCATCGCCTGCGGTGCCATTTGTAGTAAAAGGGAGCGTTAAACACAATAAAAAGCATGGAAACATTTATGAATTATGTTAATGATAATCACATAGCAAATAAAATGTATATCTTGAATTTTGTGGGAATAGGCTCTGAAGACCTCTTCATTGTTAAATACAGATATTACTTGACAAAAACGTACATCTCGCTAGAACACACAATCTTAACCGGTCATTGGGTTCAATGAGAAACTTACTCCTGGTATGGCCCTTCTTAAACTTATACTATCTGTGGAACATGACGCAAGAGTTAGCAAAGGTCCGTGTTTCAAACTGTGAGGGAGTCACTTGTTATGCAACTGCCTACAAAAGTGAAAGTGGTCCAGTAACATCGTGATGATGCTCCTTGCAGCGGCGGATCTTTCATATTCTACAACAGCTCACTCTTCTATCTACTTCAAGACAAACATTCACACAAATTGTCGTTAGAACCATTTTTTGAGAAAACCAAAATTTTATAAATGTTTTCAATGTAAAGGGTAGTTGGGGGTGCCAAATTTTCTCGAAAAACATATTGCATCCTTGGAAGATACTTAACCTAAATACCAAGTTTGGTATTGAACGGACTTTTCGTTTTTGAGCTATGCTGCCAACACACACGGACGTATTTCTAAAATGCTTTATTTGAATTCAGGGAGAAATCTCGCTCATGAATGTTTGGGTGGGATGCAATATCTTCGTACGTGTAGAGAAAATTAAAAGGAACCCACTGAGGTTTAAATGAAGGATCTAGTGATGTAGAAGGTAAGTTTTTGATCAACACACTTTTCTCGTCGACAAACAAAATTGAACTGTAAGGCGAACCACGTCCTGGAAAACCTCATTCTGAAGAAAACCGCCTTTAGGAACTGCTTAAAATGCGACACCTGGAATATTTTGAAAGTATGAAAATGAAATTTTGATAAAAAAACTGTTTTATAAAACAGTATGCTAGGAAGCAGATATATTGTATCATATTTCAATGTCTGAAGCAAAGAGAGGACAAATAAATGTAGTTTTGATAAAACACTGTTTTATAAAACAGTATGCTAGGAAACACATATATTGTACGACATTTAAATGTCTGAAGTAACGAGAGGACAGATAAATGTAGTTTTGATAAAAACACTTTTATAAAACAGTATGCTAGGAAACAGATATATTGTACGACATTTAAATGTCTGAAGCAAGGAGAGGACAGATAAATATAGTTTTGATAAAAACACTGTTTTATAAAACAGTATGCTAGGAAACACATATATTGTACGACATTTAAATGTCTGAAGTAACGAGAGGACAGATAAATGTAGTTTTGATGAAAACACTGTTTTATAAAACAGTATGCTAGGAAACAGATATATTGTACGACATTTATATGTCTGAAGCAAGGAGAGGACAGATAAATATAGTTTTGATAAAAACACTGTTTTATAAAACAGTATGCTAGGAAACAGATATATTGTACGATATTTAAATGTCTGAAGTAACGAGAGGACAGATAAATGTAGTTTTGATAAAAACACTTTTATAAACAGTATGCTAGGAAACAGATATATTGTACATTTAAATGTCTGAAGCAAGGAGAGGACAGATAAATATAGTTTTGATAAAAACACTGTTTTATAAAACAGTATGCTAGGAAACAGATATATTGTACGACATTTAAATGTCTGAAGTAACGAGAGGACAGATAAATGTAGTTTTGATGAAAACACTTTTATAAACAGTATGCTAGGAAACAGATATATTGTACGACATTTAAATGTCTGAAGTAACGAGAGGACAGATAAATGTAGTTTTGATGAAAACACTTTTATAAACAGTATGCTAGGAAACAGATATATTGTACGACATTTAAATGTCTGAAGTAACGAGAGGACAAATAAATGTAGTTTTGATAAAAACACTTTTATAAAACAGTATGCTAGGAAACAGATATATTGTACGACATTTAAATGTCTGAAGCAAGGAGAGGACAGATAAATGTAGTTTTGATAAAAACACTTTTATAAAACAGTATGCTAGGAAACACACATTTAAATGTGTGAAGCAAGGAGACGACAGGTAAATGTAGTTTTGATAAAAACACTTTTATAAAACAGTATGCTAGGAAACAGACATTTAAATGTCTGAAGCAAGGAGACGACAGATAAATGTAGTTTTGATAAAAACACTTTTATAAAACAGTATGCTAGGAAACAGACATTTAAATGTCTGAAGCAAGGAGACGACAGGTAACTATTGATTCTTCATAGAAGCTCAAAGGTTCCAATAACTATTGTGATGATAAAGCGACAACATTTGCTCCGTGTACGTTAAGTCACATACACAAACAGCTGAAAGCCGACAGACACAGGAGATTATGCACATGTACCAAAATAAGATGTGCGGTTAAAGAAGGGTGGCTCGGAAAAAACCATCAGCTACAATCACAATTTCCTTTTCTTTGCTACACAGCAGGTAACCAGATTTCACAGGTAACACATTTTAGAGAACCCTGTTTCCAAAAGAAAACTTTTAGAAAAAGGTCCGTGAACACGATCACTCAAAAACGAAGAGCCTGTAAAATATCAAACTTCGTATTTAAGTTACCCATTACTTGTCAAAATGTTGCTTTTCTCAAAAATGCCTCATACGATTTTAATTAAATTACCGTGTATTAATCTGTTTCAGTTTTAAAATACTTTTCTCATAAGGGAATCTGTTAACTTCTGGCAATGCAAGGAAGCAAGTTATGACAATTTATCTTGAAACAGATAGAAGAATGTGTTAAAGAGATGCAGAAAAAGCAAGGTGTGTGTAATAACACACGGCAATGATCACGTTATTTGACGAAGCTTACATGTGTGAGTGAGGCCCCGCCACTGGTAGCTTTCCCTGACCGCCTCAGGGTGTCTAGGCAGTGAAAGGCCAAACCGGCTGGACCAGTAACCTCAGAGGTAGCGGAAGAGTTCTCGCAGTACATCTTGCTCCATAACCATCACTTTCATTGCAGGCAGTTCTGAGTATCCAAGTTTGGGCTTTACCCAACAATTTGTACCGTCATGTTTTAAATTGACTGTGCCAAGAAACAAACACTTCCTGAGCACCGGCTCCAACATTTACATTTACAGATATCAATATAGTAAGATTGAACATTTTATACTTTCTACTAACAATAAACCTCTTTATTTTCAATCTTGCCCAATGAACTCCATTTCGCTCTCAAATCCTTTGTTCTTCAACGGTTTACCTCATGTATGGAGGTCTTACAAGTGAATGCCTTTTGGGAAGCAAATAAACTCTGTACCATGTCATATCTGGGATATCATCAGTCCGATATTACAGCATATCTAGGACATGATCAGTCCGATGTTTGTCCAGGATTACAGCATATCTAGGATATGATCAGTCCGATATTACAGCATATCTAGGACATGATCAGTCCGATGTGTGTCCAGGATTACAGCATATCTAGGATATGATCAGTCCGATATTACAGCATATCTAGGACATGATCAGTCCGATGTGTGTCCAGGATTACAGCATATCCAGGACATGATCAGTCCGATATTACAGCATATGCAGGACATGATCTGTCCGATGTGTGTCCAGGATTACAGCATATCTAGGATATGATCAGTCCGATATTACAGCATATTTAGGACATGATCAGTCCGATGTGTGTCCAGGATTACAGCATATCCAGGATATGATCAGTCCGATATTACAGTATATCTAGGACATGATCAGTCCGATGTGTGTCCAGGATTACAGCATATCTAGGATATGATCAGTCCGATGTGTGTCCAGGATTACAGCATATCCAGGACATGATCAGTCCGATATTACAGCATATCCAGGACATGATCAGTCCGATGTGTGTCCAGGATTACAGCATATCTAGGATATGATCAGTCCGATATTACAGCATATCTAGGACATGATCAGTCCGATGTGTGTCCAGGATTACAGCATATCCAGGATATGATCAGTCCGATATTACAGCATATCTAGGATATGATCAGTCCGATATTACAGCATATCTAGGATATGATCAGTCCGATATTACAGCATATCTAGGATATGATCAGTCCAATATTACAGCATATCTAGGATATGATCAGTCCAATATTACAGCATATCTAGGACATGATCAGTCCGATGTGTGTCCAGGATTACAGCATATCCAGGACATGATCAGTCCGATGTGTGTCCAGGATTACAGCATATCCAGGACATGATCAGTCCGATATTACAGCATATCCAGGACATGATCAGTCCGATATTACAGCATATCCAGGACATGATCAGTCCGATGTGTGTCCAGGATTACAGCATATCTAGGATATGATCAGTCCGATATTACAGCATATCTAGGACATGATCAGTCCGATGTGTGTCCAGGATTACAGCATATCCAGGATATGATCAGTCCGATGTGTGTCCAGGAATACAGCATATCCAGGATATGATCAGTCCGATATTACAGCATATCTAGGATATGATCAGTCCGATATTACAGCATATCTAGGACATGATCAGTCCGATATTACAGCATATCTAGGATATGATCAGTCCAATATTACAGCATATCTAGGATATGATCAGTCCAATATTACAGCATATCTAGGACATGATCAGTCCAATATTACAGCATATCTAGGACATGATCAGTCCGATGTGTGTCCAGGATTACAGCATATCCAGGACATAATCAGTCCGATGTGTGTCCAGGATTACAGCATATCCAGGACATGATCAGTCCGATATTACAGCATATCTAGGACATGATCAGTCCGATGTGTGTCCAGGATTACAGCATATCCAGGATATGATCAGTCCAATGTGTGTCCAGAATTACAGCATATCTAGGATATGATCAGTCCGATATTACAACATATGCAGGATATGATCAGTCCAATTTCTGTCGAGGAGCAAGCAAGGTCTCGATGACAGCATAGTCAGTATGGGGTCAGCACAATTTCTGTCGAGGAGCAAGCAAGGTCTCGATGACAGCATAGTCAGTATGGGACAAGCACAATTTCTGTCGAGAATCAAGCAAGGTCTCGATAACAGCATAGTCAGTATGGGTTCAGCACAATTTCTGTCGAGGAGCAAGCAAGGTCTCGATGATAGCATAGTCAGTATGGGGTCAGCACAATTTCTGTCGACGAGCGAGCAAGGTCTCGATGACAGCATAGTCAGTATGGGACGAGCACAATTTCTGTCGAGGAGCAAGCAAGGTCTCGATGACAGCATAGTCAGTATGGGGTGAGCACAATTTCTGTCGAGAATCAAGCAAGGTCTCGATGACAGCATAGTCAGTATGGGGTCAGCACAATTTCTGTCGAGGAGCAAGCAAGGTCTCGATGACAGCAGTCAGTATGGGGTGAGCACAATTTCTGTCGAGAATCAAGCAAGGTCTCGATGACAGGATAGTCAGTATGTGGCGAGCACAATTTCTGTTGAGGAGCAGGCAAGATCTCGATGACAGCATAGTCAGTATGGGGTGAGCACAATTTCTGTCGAGAATCAAGCAAGGTCTCGATGACAGCAGTCAGTATGGATCGAGCACAATTTCTGTCGAGGAGCAAGCAAGGTCTCGATGACAGCAGTCAGTATGGGACAAGCACAATTTCTGTCGAGGAGCAAGCAAGGTCTCGATGACAGCAGTCAGTATGGGACAAGCACAATTTCTGTCGAGGAGCAAGCAAGGTCTCGATGATAGCATAGTCAGTATGGGGTCAGCACAATTTCTGTCGAGGAGCGAGCAAGGTCTCGATGACAGCATAGTCAGTATGGGGTGAGCACAATTTCTGTCGAGGAGCAAGCAAGGTCTCGATGACAGCATAGTCAGTATGGGGTGAGCACAATTTCTGTCGAGAATCAAGCAAGGTCTCGATGACAGCATAGTCAGTATGGGGTGAGCACAATTTCTGTCGAGGAGCAAGAAAGGTCTCGATGACAGCAGACAGTATGGGGTGAGCACAATTTCTGTCGAGAATCAAGCAAGGTCTCGATGACAGCATAGTCAGTATGGGGCGAGCACAATTTCTGTCGAAGAGCAAGCAAGGTCTCGATGACAGCAGTCAGTATGGGGTGAGCACAATTTCTGTCGAGAATCAAGCAAGGTCTCGATGACAGCATAGTCAGTATGGGGTGAGCACAATTTCTGTCGAGGAGCAAGAAAGGTCTCGATGACAGCAGACAGTATGGGGTGAGCACAATTTCTGTCGAGAATCAAGCAAGGTCTCGATGACAGCATAGTCAGTATGGGGCGAGCACAATTTCTGTCGAAGAGCAAGCAAGGTCTCGATGACAGCAGTCAGTATGGGGTGAGCACAATTTCTGTCGAGAATCAAGCAAGGTCTCGATGACAGCAGTCAGTATGGGGTGAGCACAATTTCTGTCGAGAATCAAGCAAGGTCTCGATAACAGCATAGTCAGTATGGGTTCAGCACAATTTCTGTCGAGGAGCAAGCAAGGTCTCGATGATAGCATAGTCAGTATGGGGTCAGCACAATTTCTGTCGAGGAGCAAGCAAGGTCTCGATGATAGCATAGTCAGTATGGGGTGAGCACAATTTCTGTCGAGGAGCAATCAAGTTCTCGATGACAGCAGTCAGTATGGGGTGAGCACAATTTCTGTCGAGAATCAAGCAAGGTCTCGATGACAGGATAGTCAGTATGTGGCGAGCACAATTTCTGTTGAGGAGCAGGCAAGATCTCGATGACAGCATAGTCAGTATGGGGTGAGCACAATTTCTGTCGAGAATCAAGCAAGGTCTCGATGACAGCAGTCAGTATGGATCGAGCACAATTTCTGTCGAGGAGCAAGCAAGGTCTCGATGACAGCAGTCAGTATGGGACAAGCACAATTTCTGTCGAGGAGCAAGCAAGGTCTCGATGACAGCAGTCAGTATGGGACAAGCACAATTTCTGTCGAGGAGCAAGCAAGGTCTCGATGATAGCATAGTCAGTATGGGGTCAGCACAATTTCTGTCGAGGAGCGAGCAAGGTCTCGATGACAGCATAGTCAGTATGGGGTGAGCACAATTTCTGTCGAGGAGCAAGCAAGGTCTCGATGACAGCATAGTCAGTATGGGGTGAGCACAATTTCTGTCGAGAATCAAGCAAGGTCTCGATGACAGCATAGTCAGTATGGGGTGAGCACAATTTCTGTCGAGGAGCAAGAAAGGTCTCGATGACAGCAGACAGTATGGGGTGAGCACAATTTCTGTCGAGAATCAAGCAAGGTCTCGATGACAGCATAGTCAGTATGGGGCGAGCACAATTTCTGTCGAAGAGCAAGCAAGGTCTCGATGACAGCAGTCAGTATGGGGTGAGCACAATTTCTGTCGAGAATCAAGCAAGGTCTCGATGACAGCATAGTCAGTATGGGGTGAGCACAATTTCTGTCGAGGAGCAAGAAAGGTCTCGATGACAGCAGACAGTATGGGGTGAGCACAATTTCTGTCGAGAATCAAGCAAGGTCTCGATGACAGCATAGTCAGTATGGGGCGAGCACAATTTCTGTCGAAGAGCAAGCAAGGTCTCGATGACAGCAGTCAGTATGGGGTGAGCACAATTTCTGTCGAGAATCAAGCAAGGTCTCGATGACAGCAGTCAGTATGGGGTGAGCACAATTTCTGTCGAGAATCAAGCAAGGTCTCGATAACAGCATAGTCAGTATGGGTTCAGCACAATTTCTGTCGAGGAGCAAGCAAGGTCTCGATGATAGCATAGTCAGTATGGGGTCAGCACAATTTCTGTCGAGGAGCAAGCAAGGTCTCGATGATAGCATAGTCAGTATGGGGTGAGCACAATTTCTGTCGAGGAGCAATCAAGTTCTCGATGACAGCAGTCAGTATGGGGTGAGCACAATTTCTGTCGAGAATCAAGCAAGGTCTCGATGACAGCATAGTCAGTATGGGGCGAGCACAATTTCTGTCGAGGAGCAGGCAAGGTCTCGATGACAGCATAGTCAGTATGGGACGAGCACAATTTCTGTCGAGGAGCAAGCAAGGCCTCGATGACAGCATAGTCAGTATGGGACGAGCACAATTTCTGTCGAGGAGCAAGCAAGGTCTCGATGACAGCATAGTCAGTATGGGGCGAGCACAATTTCTGTCGAGAATCAAGCAAGGTCTCGATGACAGCATAGTCAGTATGGGGCGAGCACAATTTCTGTCGAGGAGCAAGCAAGGTCTCGATGACAGCATAGTCAGTATGGGACGATCACAATTTCTGTCGAGGAGCAAGCAAGGTCTCGATGACAGCATAGTCAGTATGGGGCGAGCACAATTTCTGTCGAGGAGCAGGCAAGGTCTCGATGACAGCAGTCAGTATGGGACGAGCACAATTTCTGTCGAGGAGCAAGCAAGGTCTCGATGACAGCAGTCAGTATGGGGCGAGCACAATTTCTGTAAAGGAGCAAGCAAGGTCTCGATGACAGCAGTCAGTATGGAACGAGCACAATTTCAGTCGAGGAGCAGGCAAGGTCTCGATGATAGCATAGTCAGTATGGGGCGAGCACAATTTCTGTCGAGGAGCGAGCAAGGTCTCGATGATAGCATAGTCAGTATGGGACGAGCACAATTTCTGTCGAGAATCAAGCAAGGTCTCGATGACAGCAGTCAGTATGGGGCGAGCACAATTTCAGTCGAGGAGCAGGCAAGGTCTCGATGATAGCATAGTCAGTATGGGACGAGCACAATTTCTGTCGAGGAGCAAGCAAGGTCTCGATGACAGCATAGTCAGTATGGGGCGAGCACAATTTCTGTTGAGGAGCAGGCAAGGTCTCGATGACAGCATAGTCAGTATGGGGCGAGCACAATTTCTGTCGAGAATCAAGCAAGGTCTCGATGACAGCATAGTCAGTATGGGGTGAGCACAATTTCTGTCGAGGAGCAGGCAAGGTCTCGATGACAGCATAGTCGGTATGGGGCGAGCACAATTTCTGTCGAGGAGCAAGCAAGGTCTCGATGACAGCATATTCAATATGTGGCGAGCACAATTTCTATTGAGGAGCAGGCAAGATCTCGATGACAGCATAGTCAGTATGTGGCGAGCACAATTTCTGTCGAGGAGCAGGCAAGATCTCGATGACAGCATAGTCAGTATGGGGCGAGCACAATTTCTGTCGAGGAGCAAGCAAGATCTCGATGACAGCAGTCAGTATGGGGCGAGCACAATTTCTGTCGAGGAGCAGGCAAGGTCTCGATGACAGCATAGTCGGTATGGGCCGAGCACAATTTCTGTCGAGGAGCAAGCAAGATCTCGATGACAGCATAGTCAGTATGGGGCGAGCACAATTTCTGTCGAGGAGCAAGCAAGATCTCGATGACAGCATAGTCAGTATGGGACAAGCACAATTTCTGTCGAGGAGCAAGCAAGGTCTCGATGACAGCATAGTCAGTATGTTGCGAGCACAATTTCTGTCGAGGAGCAGGCAAGGTCTCGATGACAGCAGTCAGTATGGGGCGAGCACAATTTCTGTCGAGGAGCAAGCAAGATCTCGATGACAGCATAGTCAGTATGGGGCGAGCACAATTTCTGTCGAGGAGCAAGCAAGGTCTGAATTTTAGCTTACCCAGAATATGATCATCACAATGTCTGATATGCTAGTGAAGGAGGTCAGCAGGCGACAATAGCACAATAATGACGTATTCTCCGCCTCGTTTACTCACGTTCGTCTTCTGGGATAAGGCAAGTGATCCTAACCGAGACTTGAACTCGGGACCTCTAGAATGTGAAACAAAAGCGGCAGTGTTGACAGTGAAAGGCGGTTTCCAAGACACGCACACTGACTCAAATACGTCAATTCTCAACCGGTTCTTCAGTTATTTTATTTCACAGATATTACCTTGCTTTGCTACAACATGATTACAAGAGTAATGATAGTGGAAATTGGTTTCAAACCTGTTACTAAATGTCGCAACCAATACCATTTATAGCAGAACCTCTTCGGCCAAATGTGTACCTCCTTACACCCTGCTCTTAATATTACAATTCGTCTCTAGGTTTAGCTACGCAATTTTTTTTATCCAGGCCATTTTTGTGAAAAAAAAAAATCTGATGTGTTTCATTCACATGACTTTCTCTAGATCTCTAATAGACATTGTTGTTAAAAAGGCTATTCTTTTATTTTCTTCATGATAATCGAGATAAACATTAACAGAAATTGTCTTATTACTTACTTCCTTGTAAGTAGAAGGGAATACACTAGGATAAAGTGATAGTCAAATGTTTTAAAAACTGGTTGTAATGTGATTGAAACCGTTTTTGTTGTTTTTTTTTTTTTTTTTTTTTCCGTGGTCGGGAGTTACAAACTCCAATATGAGAAACGTCTAAGTATTTTCAAATCGAAACCAATAAGAAGGAATATTTAAATGTTATTTGTTTGCCATGTGGTATTTTAATTAAAATCTTTGGACCCATTTTTGAGATAAAAATTATGAGAAAGGTTTTTCCATGTAAAAGGTAGATTGCGGTGCGGGGATTTTCCTCAACATCTTTGTGTCGCACCCTTGAAAGGTACTAAACTTAAATACCAGGTTTGGCATTTTACTGACCTTCGTTTTTGACTTATCGTGTTCAGAGACACATACACACGGAAATACTTTTTTACTTTCTCTACACGTACTATGAACATAGTGTATAGAGAACGTAATGCACGCTAACCAAAAATTCGCTACCGAGATTTCACCGGAAATATAAGTTTTACGGTCCCCTGTATCCAAAAAAAGTATTTACAGAAAAAGGTCCGTGTGTGTGTCCGTGTGTCTGTCCACACGATAACTCAAAAGCGAAAAGTCGGTAAAATACCAAACTTGGCATTTAAGTTTGGTATCTTCTAGGGATGCGACACGAACATTTTGAGAAAAATCGCCCCACCCCAAACTACCCCTTACATGGAAAAAATTTCGACGATTTTGATTTTCACAGAAATGACTAAAGATTTTGATTAAAATTTCGTATATTAAAGATATTTATCTGACAAATAAAATGTATATCTTAAATTTTCTCGGAATAGCCTCTGAAGACTACTTTATTCTGAATGCATTTTACGGAATTTTGCATAACTGCTAAACCGTAAGAGATGGACAAAAACTTACCACACAAGAAATGCAGAACACATTAAAACACACAATTTATGTTATATACATTTTTTCGTGAATTAATCGTTTTTAAGATATTCCTTATTTTTTGTTTCAGCTTAGAAAACCGTATACTTTTCTCATACAAGAATTTGTCAACCCCTGTCCATACAAACAAAGGAACTTCAGTCACATAGCAACCAGCTTTTGACTATCACTTTAACCTAAGCTACTCCCTTATTTCTCTTGTACTTACTAGGAAGCAAGTAATAACACTATTTCTGCTATTTTTTTCGATTAGCATGAAGTAAACAGAAGCATAAGCCTTTTAACAATAATTTTTTTTGCAGAGATGCAGAGAAAGTCGTGTGAATGGAACACATCAGATTTTTTTTAGATGGAGTGCAATACTTTCTCTACCATACTAAGCAGAGAAAGTGAAGTTATTTTAAACCGCAGATTTGCAATGTTATATTTTCCTAAGATGTTTGCAACTCATGTTTTAGAAGTCATTTAAATCACTGATCTGCTTAAATGACTCTCTACGTCCAACTTTAAAGCTATTTTCTCAAGTACAATTACTTTCCCAAATTCAAAGTCTACGTTCTGCCACAAAAACACAACTAGAGATGGGAAAATTTTATCTAATAATGATTGGATTAAAACATTCTTAGAAAAGCGGATCACCACCAACACAAAGAGCTGACTGACCAGCGAGAAGCTCCATGGGCTCTCCACTAGCACAACCCCGCCGAGCCCAACCCAATCCCAACTACTCTCTTCGGAAGGGGGTTAGATGACATCAGATTGTTTGTACCGCACAATCAGCAGGCGCCCAATCGCCGCGGCGACAATTTTTCCCAGGGATGAGATATGTTAGAAGCCACGGTAGGGATTTTTCATCGCCCTACACCGGACATAGCAAATGCGTTACTAATTAAACTCCCATTACAATCATCTTTACGAATAAATGCGTGTTTTCGAATTATCCCACTTTATTCAATGTGCAATATACACATTGAAAAAAAAATCTGCTGTTCCATTAACATGAATTTCTTTGTTCTGCAAAATATTCTTACAAAAGCTTATTGTTCTATCTACTTGATACTAATCAAGATAAACATTAACAGAAACTTGCTTCCTTGTAAGTACAAGGCAATACACTAGGATAAAGTGACAATCAGCCAGGAGTAAAACAAGATATATAAAACGGATGATGATTTCCGGTGTGAGAAAAGCTCAAAGTATTTTAAAACTGAAACCAATAAAAAGGAATATCCCGGAAACGTTACTCTCCCACAAAATATCCTTAATATAGGGTATTTTAAACAAAATCGTTAGCACTTTTTGTTACCGTAGTTTGAAGTGGGCGGATTTTCTTGAAAATGTTCGTGCTGAGCTTGTATTTAACTTTCTCGCGCGCGCGGATCTTCTTCTAACAATGACGTTTTTTGATTCAGAGAACCCTAAAACATATTTCCGGTGAAATCTTGGTGTATAATACATGCGTGCTAGAGGAAGTAAAACTGCTATTTATCAAGTTGGGAATGAAATTAGATCCAAACAGGAACAGCAGCATGCGGGTTGTGCGAGCAAACACCCTTCCTGTAAATGCTATTAGCACCAAATTATGTCACAACTGACATGTCTTCTACCAAAATTTGAACTTCTGGTCAAGCTGCTCTAACCACTGAGCTATCAAGGCATTTAAGGAAATGTTCAAAAATGTCATTTTTCATTACAGTTAAATTCTGTCTTTTCTGAACATATCCTCCACCCGAAACTGCCATTTACATGGAAACATTTTTGAAATTTTGTTTTTCTCAAAAATAGCTACAACGATTTTGATCAAACTACCGTATGTTTAAAAACATTTTTGTGACAAAAATCTTGAATTTTCTGGGAATAGCCTCTGAAGACCTGTTTATTCTGGATGACTTTTGTAAACCGTAAGAGATAGACAAAAACTTACTAAACTAAAAATGTACATCTTGTTAAAATCAACAATGTCATATATATTTTTTGTAGAATGAACTGTTTTCGAAATATTACGAACTATTGGTTTCTATTTTAACGCTTTTCTCATATATTTTTGTTCTGGTTTGTGTGTGTTTATTGTTTGCAAGGAAGAATGGAGTTTCTATTGTTTCACATAGTGACTGGTTTTTAAAAGACGAGACTATGTGCATTTTCGTATTTCCATTTTACTTACAAGATAATTCTGCTTATGTTTATCTTGATTAGCATGCTGTAGATAAGAAGAACCCCTACTGCAGTCGGAGAGGTGGGACAGCCTCGCCACGATCCTTGCATTCATTACACCAGTCCTGCAGTTGCCTCACTACATATGTATTATTATCTTGCTGCCACAACGTTTTCTAGCAAAACCATTAGGACATACTTTTCTTTATCATTTTAGGTCAATATCTTAACAGACACAAGAGGCGCAAGTGTAAGCAATTTCAATACTTTGTGGCAGCAATATATCCTATTTTTCACAAACTATTATCTTCCGGGTTCGATTCCCGGCTGAGGTGGGGAATTATTGTCTATCCCCCAGTCTGGAAGAATGCATGCGAGAGTGAATAGGCAAAGCCCTCGATATGAGAAAGTATAAGAGCTGGAGCATTACTTTGTCCAGTAAACCACAAGCAGCTCACATACTGTAGCTACGTGTTCCGTCACAAACAACTTTATATTTATCTCTTTCCTTGTAAGCAAAAGTCAAATCTTTTAAAAACCGAAGTAACATTCTCTTTCTCGTGTGAGAAAAGGTTAAAGAAACCAATAATGAGGAACATGTGGAAAACGGTGTGACAGAGCGGCTCTTTATTAATGACCCGCGTGCAGTTTCCCAACTACAGCGTCGCTTAAACGTCTGAAGCAACCCCACTTGCAAATAACAATATTTGTCACCTTCAATATCCTGTATAACTAATTTCAATTGTTTGTGTCTTGATACCCACTAATATCGTGAATTATTTGGCGAACGTAAAGTTGCAACAGAATTACGAGAGCAATTCAGGTTATCAACACAAAACTTTATTTACAACCTTACTCTATTTCTCAACGTAATTTACATTCCGTCAAGAATTTACTGTCACGTGGTACCAACGAACTTCTTCGTTTTTTGAATGCACAAAATGTTGGGTCAATCAAATATTATATGCAAATAACGCAAGTGTATATTGATAATACAATGAACGAGTCTTCAGTGAGGAAATGTCACATAATTTACGAGTAATCAAGGAAGAACATAACAGTGTGTACGATAAAGACCGTTCATCAATCGTTATGGAGCAGTTGAAAGCAAATGTTGATAAAAGAATTCAGAAAAACCGGTGTTTCACTTTGGACACCGTACACGACTTTTTGGATGGAAAAGATGAAGACCACCTCGACATGTTGGCTGAGATGTTTAGTGGTGGAACAGTGTGACAATAAATACCTTGATAGCAATAATAATAGAGTAAGTAAATACAGTTTTGTGTCGATATCATTTTTATTGTTTAGTTTTGCCAAATCGTGCGTTATTTTCTTTACTCAGAAAGTGCAATATGACGTAACAGGGATCTTCCGGTGAAAGTGTACGATTCTTGCAAGAGACCGTTCCTTATCCTAAAAATCTCATGACATAACTTTCTCTACATCCAATTATTCTTAAAAAGCCTATGTTTCTATTTGCCTCATGCTAATCGAGAAAAAGATACCAAACCTAAATACCAATATTGGTTTTTAAGGGACTTTTCGTTTTTGAGCTATGCTGCCCAGACACATACACAAAGACACACACACCAACATTTTTCTAAAAAAAAATTGGATTCAGTGGTCTCAAAACATGTGTTTCCAGTGAAATCTCAGTATTGCAATTCAATACTTTCTCTATACACTATGCACATAGTGCGTGTAGAGAAAGTAAAAATTATCAGTTACTGATATGGTTCATTTTTTTATATTCCTTAACGTCACCCTTCAACAATTACACTAACTTTTTGATAATAACGTAATATAAATTGTGAAGTTTAATAAAAATAAAGTCACATGACTTTCCCTAGCTGTTCCGCCAACACCCTTTTCTTACGAAGCATTATTCTTTTATCTACTTCATGATAAACATTAGCAGAAGGGAATACACTAGGCTAAGGTGATAGTCAAATGTTTTAAAAGATAGTCGCTATGGGAAACAATTTCAATTCGGTTCTCTTTGCTTGCTAAGACAGACGAAAAGAAAGATAACTTCCGTTTGAGAAAATTTTAAGTAGTTTAAAACTGAAAACAATTACTGCCTCCGTGAACGAGTGTTCAGCGAGCTGACTTCTCACCCGGAGGTCGCGGGGAATTTTTCTTTAGCCAGAATTATTGCCTATCCCCAACAGTCTGGAAGTATGTATGTGAGCGTTTGAGGAAAATAAAATAATTTAAACCTACAGACGAGTTGTTTCAAACCCCCGATATGACCTTACATATGAAAGGGAGCTATATAAACGAAATAAAAAAAAAACTGGGAATATCTCGAAAACGGTTAAAATGTGTATCATATAAATTGTTTTAAGAAGATCTACATTTTTGTGTAGTAAGTTTTTCTATCTCTTACGCTTTGCCAGTTATACAAAATTCATCCACAATAAAGAGGTCTTCAGAGGCTATTCCCAGAAAATTCAAGATAAACATTTCGTTTATCATAATATCTTAAACACACTTTAATCAAACTGGTTAACAGCCATTTTTGACAAAATCAACATTTTCAAAAAATGTTCCACGTAAAAGGCAGTTGAGGATGGGGCGATTTTGTGTCGCGTCCTTAGCAGATGCTGATCTTAAATACCAAGCTTTATATTCAATGGACTTTTCGTTTTTGAGCTATGCTGCCCAAAAAACACGCGCGCGCCTAAAAATGGTTCTAATGAAATCTCTATCCACTATATACATAGGACATACGTGCTAGAGAAAGTAAAACCATGGGTTTTGCACTTTTTAACTGAATATAAATGTGCAGGTGTATTATTAGTCAAGCTCAATTTAAAGCTTTATTTCTTGACAAACTTCTTTCTGAAAATATTTGTACTGGCTCTTAAAAGTACATCAATGAAAAGAACCATATATTTTAGAAATAATGCTACAATTTAGTGAATAAAGATTTTCAAAATGTCATACATAACATGTTAGGTAAATATACCTATGACCGAAATGTTTCAAAAACTGACTTAGTACATACATGGAGAGGATATTGCATCTCATCAAAAAATTCAATATTGAAATTTTGTTTTGAGATTTCTCAATGCACAAAAAGTGTTTTAGAAGGAGCCTGTGAATGTGCACGAGGAGGAGGGGAGTAGAATTCAAAAATAGAAAATGTGTTAAATACCACACTTGGTGTATAAATTTAGTATCTCATACGGATTCGACGCGAACATTTTCAAGAAATCCCCACTCCAAACTACGCTTTACATGCACACTTTTGCAAAATGTTCATTTTCTAAAAATGGCTATAATGATTTTGAATAAAACATATGTTTTAATTAAATGTATATCTTGAATATTCTGGGAACAGTCCTATTTACTTTGGATGACTTGTGCAACTGGTACACCGTAACAGATAGACAAAAACTTACTATACAAATATATAGATCTCGTTAAAACACACAATGTATGTCAAATACGCCTAACGATATCAGAGATATTTTTTGTTGCTAGCTTGAATTTTATTTTTTTCAAACAGGAAATCGTGATTCCGTTTTTATTTAGACTCATTCCTGGTCAAACAAAGAGAACGGAATTGCAAAATCAATCACATAAGGACAGTTTTTAAAACATTTGACTATCACTTTATCCTTGTATTTACCAGGAAGCAAGCAATAAGACAATTTCTGTTAATGTTTAGTGTTTACCGCAGGCGATGACACTCATATATGGAGCATCAGTGGAAAACCCGTCCTTGCACTACTTTGTCCACCAAAAATGGCACATGTCGCTTGGGATCGAATCCCGGGCCCGTAATATTTGTGCTGATTATCATTAAGCAGATAGAAGTTTGTTGTAGCACTTGAACTGGCGCCTGGAGAGTAGGCGACCAGCTGAACCTGGCTATGGCACCAGTTGCCGAACAGCACGGCGTTCCCTGCACGTCACTATGGCGGAGAAATCGTGTCACCAAGTTCCAACTCTTCATGTAACTGCTCAACACCGTCTTTCGTGGACCGTGCTTTTCCTCAGCCGCCAAGGTAAATCAATATTTAACACAACTTCCACTTTCAGTCTAAAATAATAATACAACTAAAAATTAGATCGTAACTGGGGGTCTCGTCAGGTTGCTGACCAATCACAGTGTAAGAATACATTACCGTCGGCATTGCTACTTTTACGGGTTCAGCGGAAATTTGCGCGCGTATCCTGATCCGATTGTTTGCTTGTGTTTCATTTATAACCGTCACTACCTTTTATATTCGCGGACATTGCTCATCCTAGAACTATCAGAGTGACACTGTCTTAGCAGAACAATACGCCTAGTGAAGTACAGCACCTAATGAGAAAGTAGTTAAGTGTCATACAAAATTCATGGAAAGAAGACATTTTAGAGGAAGCAATGGAACGTGTGATTATAAACTCAACATCAGCTATTCTAGTGACGATAAAGAAAATGAGAGTGATGAAATTACTAATGAAGAGGAAGTCTAAGAGTACGTCCGCTGCAATCGGACGAGTAATTATGGCAACAGCGTACCGAGACAACCATGTGTCAGCAGGAACGTCAGTCACCAATAATAGATTGAATGGCAACCCAGCACATCTGCTTGTCGCGAAGCAGAAGTGATATGGGTAAGGAAAAAGACCACGAAGGCTACTGTCCACCACATTCAAAACAGAACATCTCCGATTTGCCTCATTTTAGCAGATGTTGCTGAAACTGTGTTCAAGTCACCTTCAAGAGAAGAGACAGTAGTTCTGTTTACACGGGACGGGGCGCTTTGGGGTAACGTCTGACGACACTTTGTATTACCCGATTTAAGTTTTTAAGATATTGTACATTAAGTTATAACGAGTGGCGCAGATAAAAGTGGGTCGTGTAGCATACAAACGAATTACTCAGCTGTTGAAGTGTCCTCTGATCTGTGCACACAGACGTAAGTTCTGTTCCCATTGCTGCATTAGACTACGGAAATAGGTTTCGAGCTTAGGCTACGATACATTAGCTTAGGTGTATGTAAATCAACTGAATCGAAATAAGGGGTAAAAATGGAAAAATCAGTTTAACTCTTCCTACTTGTCTTGTTTTACGGATCCCGCAGCGCACCTCTTTGATGGTTCCTCTACCCGGAACCTTATTCCTCTTTTCATTTTACCGAACGCGAATATGAAGAAGCTGAAATGATTGAAGAACGCCACTATCCATTATTCACATTGCCCATTGTTTGTAGCTCGAGTCAAACTTACCGACTCATTTGTTTCTCTCGTCGCTTCGACACAACTGCGCGCTTGTTCTCTCTCTCTCTCTCTCTCTCTCTCTCTCTCTCTCTCTCTCTCTCTCTTTTGTAAATGTCGATAACTGGACAGAAACTTTTACAACCAAATGTAATTCTAATATGTTTCCTGGAAGACCTCGAGGAACGCTTCAATGCCCTGGAGGGAAGAGTCCACGACAGAGCCACTTCAGAGAGAACTGGTTTGTGAGCCAGGGAAGATGATGCAGGAGTTCGCCCTGGTTAGTGTACCAGGAAGCAGCGTACTGCGTGACGACCACATAAGACAGCGGCTGATGCCCGACGACCATAACACGCAGCGATAACGAGACAAGGTTGATGTGTGCGGGCCAGAGCACCTGTCAGCAGGCGATGGGCACATCGCAACACTTTGAGTACGGTTACATAAAGGAAGCCGACCGAAATCGTGGAACAATAGATGTGTGTTCCAAAGCAAACCAGCAACACACAGACCTGCAAGGCGTATTCACAATATTTTAATCAACTTTGTTGGGCAGTTTTGAGAAAGTCAAAATTTTATAAAAAATGTTCCATGTAAACGATAATTTGGGGTGGAAAGTTTGCTATTTTACTGACTTTTTGTGTTGTTCAGCAGTACTGACACAGAAGGCTGTTACTGTATGAAGGAGACTCATGCCACAGATCATTAACTGCTCCACTCAATGAAGCTGTTCGATCTGCCACTACCAGCAAGATTAGTGTTCCTCGTATCGCTGGAGGGCCATCTTTAAAAACCTTCCTTGCAGCTCACGTAGTTCCCCAACTGAAAGTACTGTCATTATTTCTATTTTATTTTACGTCGCTTTAGCAACTCGGTCACATCGTGACGGAATTGTTCGCCAAGGTACCTCGATGACAGCAGTCCCCGTGCTATACGACCCTCGCTTGTGTCCAGGCTACTGCATACCACTTAGCTCCGCCTCAGACAGATGGGGTTGAGTGCCGTCCGGTCTAATGCTTGCACAATCTGTGGATACAGGGTAGCGCAATCATTTTAAGTTTTACTATTGATTTAAACTGAAGGTGGAACTTTGGGTCGTGGTATTAAGTATCGACTCAAGGAAACCACGAAAATCCTCAGGCAGATTGGTCAGCCAATTGGATTTGAAAGCAGGACCACAAAAACGTGGGCCATAGACGTTACCGCCTGAGGTCTGTTGCAAAATAACGCACTAACCTGCTAACGTTCACCTTCGTTATCGGGGGGTGTTCAGAAGCCGTGCGGGAAGCCCGGTACTGTCTGCAGCGACGTTAAGTGCGAAAGTAATCCCGTAGAGATCTGACAAGGAGCTTCTCATTATGGGACAACCCGGCGCCTAATCACATCCTCTAGACCTGAAGTGTCCAAGTTTCATGAAGCTTGACCGACGGCCGACATTGAGCATTGTTATGAGCCAAATCCAAAACATTTTAGACGTGAGAAAACGTTGTCCATCAAAAGCAAAACAACACATTGATTGGTGTACTAATACTGGAAAACTTTTAGGGCGGTACTTAATTTTGGTTTGGAATATAGTTACTGGTAATGAAACCTGTTGATCGTCAAAATCTGGACAATGAGTCTTTCGAAGGAACCTGGGCTACAAAAGTCTGATAAGAATGTTGTTAGTTTTTCTTCTAATACGTGTCATGTTACTACCACAGCAAGACATACTGTTACTGCCGGTTGGAACACAAGTGCCTGTTTACAACAACAAAAAATTAAAAGTGAAAAACGCCCAAAAAGAAAACTAATTTTACATCAAAACTAACAACGGAGTATCAGGATGTCTCTCAGCGCCATATAGTCCTCACCTAGGATCTTGTGCTCAGAAAAATCAAGGCCTGGTTTCATCCAATGTATTCAAGTTAAAGGGGAATATTTTGAAGAAAAAAAAATCTGATGTGTTCCATTCTCATGACTTTCTCTACATGTCTGCAACAGATTATTGTTAAAAAGCTTATGCTATTACTTGCTTCCTTGTAAGAAGAAGCGAAATAAGGGAGCAGCACTGGTTAAAGTGATAGTCAAAAGCTGGTTGCTATGTGAATGAAGTTCCTTTGTTTGTTTGGACACGAGTTGACAAATTCCTGTATGTGAACAGCATAACTCAAAAGCGAAAAGACCGTTAAATACCAAACTTGGTATTTAAGTTCAGTGTCTTCCAAGGATGCGACACCAAGATTTTCAAGAAAATCCCATCCCCAACTACCCTTTACATGGAAAAAGTTTCGACAATTTTGATTTTTTCAATAACGATTTTGATTAAAATGTCTTATATTTAAGATATTTACATGACAAATAAATTGTATATCTTCAATTTTCTGGGAATATCCTTTGAAGACATGTTTATTCTAGATGCATTTTGCGGAATTTCGTAACAGACAAACAAACTGACTTAATAGAGCTCGTTAAAACACACAATTTATGTTATATACATTTGATCCTCTAAGAGATATTGCTTGTTATTAGTTTCAGCTATAAAATACTTATACTTTTCTCATTCGGAAGTTGTCAACTCCTGTCTATACAGCTTTTAACTATCGTTTTATCCTAGTGCATTCCCTTCCATTTACAAGGAAGCAAGTAATAACACTATTTCTGCTAATGTTATCATGAAGTAAATAGAAGAATAAGCTTTACCGAGATGTAGAGAAAGTCATCAGATACTTCACATGCGCATCGAGATGAGGCACATTAAGATGATGATCCTGTTCTGGGAATCACAGTGGTTTACGATCACACCTGCAACTTGGACTTTTTAGCTTACATGCTTCAAAGACTCTATGAAAACATACCGTTCCTTAGCAATACGGTCAGAGATATATTACTACAAGTCTCTGCTTCTGATCCCTGCTGCAACCCATTCTAATATGTGTCCAGGTTTCTACGAACAAAGCGATACCTTTCTAGTTTCTTATACCTCACAAAATATAAACCTTCAAATATTCTCTAATGATTGTCTCCAATATTTTACTTTTTTACATAGGTAGACAAGGTATAGCATTCCTTCCAAAAATTCCATACCTAGATTTCACTGCAAACACACATTTTAGGGTCCCTTGGATCCAAAAAGCATCTTTAGAAAAACCTCCGCGCGCGCGTGTAATTGTGTCTTAGAACACCATAACTCAAAAATGAAAAGTCTGTTAAATACCAAACGGATAAGTTGAGTATTTTCCAAGGGTGCTATACGAACATTTTCATCCCAAACTACCCTTTGCATGGAAATGTTGGCAAAATTTTTATTTGCTCAAAGAATGGTGTTAACGATGAGCTCTTCACCTTGGATGACATTTGTATAACTGGTGAACCGTAAAGGATACACAAAAATGTCAATGCTCCGAGATATGTCTTATTTGTTGTTATTTTAAGATACCTCAACTTTTCTCAAACGAAAATGTGGCACAAACAAATAACAACTGCATTTTAAAACATTTGACTATCACTTTATGCTAGTGTATTCCCTTCTACTTACAAGCAAGTAAGACAGTTTCTGTTAATGTTTATCTTGATTATCATCAAGAAGATAGAAGAATAAGCTTTTGTAAAAAATTGTTAAAATTTGAATGGAACATCAGAGGACACATTTTCGGTGAAACCTCTACATGCAGATTTGTTTTCGTAGTTTCTATACGTAATGTTATAGAAGTTAAGACATGAATGGTAAGCCTTGATATGCAACTTTCACTGATACACGTTACGTAAGAGCAGCTTGAGATCAGATGTGGGTCATCATGACTGCGAACAAGTTCTCGCACTGGCTGCTACGACATCATCTGTCATGTCAACCCCAACGTCCACTAAAAATCTGATGCCTTCCATTCATATACTTTCTCTAGCTGTTCCACAAACCACTTTTCTCACTCAACATTATTGTTTTAACTACATCATGCTAATCAAGATAAATATGCCGAGATTTCGAGGAAATATGCTTCGAGGTCCCCCGAGTTCGAAAAAAAAACCATCCTTAGAAGGTCAATGAGAGTGTTTGTATGTGTGGACAGTACAGTTAAATATCTAAAAGAATGGTATTTAAGTTTGGTATCTTCCAAGGATGCTACACGAAGATTTTCAAGATGTCCCTCCACTTCAAACTACCCTTTACATGGAAAAAGTTTTGAAAATGTTTTACTGAAAAATGACCAACAATTTTGGTTAAAAAGCGTATAAGAAAGATATTTACATCACAAATAAAATGTATATCTTTAATTTTCTGGAAATAGCTTCTGAAGAGCTGTTCATACTGTATAACTGGTAAACTTATTCCAGAAAAAATGTAGATTTCGTTAACACACAGTTTAGTTGTAGTCTTGACCGTGTTATTGGTTTCAGTTTTAAACTTTTCGTTTACCTGCTCCTGGCAAGCAAAGAGAACGGAATTTCACATAGCGACCAGTTTTTTAAGGAAGATGCAAAAGTTTACACTTCTGTTTTTAACTATGCTGTACACATAAACATAAAGAGATAAGACATGAACAACTTGGGTATAGGGGAAGTGCTTTCCCTCTCTCTGTAACGGCTTGGTGCGGACAACACAACCACAACAGCGTGCAGCGTTAAACAATTACTGCACTTCGTAATTGTTGGCACATATCCATAGTTATACTGAAATCACTTTTATATACAATATGTAGAGCGTTTTGCTTCAAGGAATATTGATATGTTTACTTTTGGTTGTGATCCAGCTTATCACACTAGCAGTTGGCAACCATGAATATAGCCAACATTACTGTAGTCACCACATGTTTCTACAGCTACTGAACGCTGTCAAGTTAACACTAACCTGCTGGTGTTTATCTGCATAAATACACTAAAGCTAGCGGTACCATACTTCACTCCTTCATGGACAGAAACATTATGACTTCTGCGCAACTTTTTCCAGTATCGCCTCACGAGCTATCAAATTTGGGGGGAATACAATACCTCCGCTACACTGAACATAGTACTCTGTAGAGAAAGTAAAAAGCCAAGCATGTATTGTCACGTAAGCCAGACCATCTATGACCAGTTGAGACAGGTAATGGTGTGTTTCCTTTCCGTTATATGTCAGCAGTGAGTTTAAATTAAAAGTGGGATTTATTTAACTCTGGAACAAATCAACAAACACGAATTAACTGTCGCGATGTATTCGCCAAAATGACATTAACGAGAGACAAAAACGGATTTTAATTAGACAAGCGTGTTCTGTCACTGCCATCATTTCGTTCATCACACGCACTCAATATCTCAACTAGTATATTGTCAGAAAATGTGACCTTTCTTCAAAATGGAACATATTTAACATTATACTAAGTTCGCTCGCTCTTCGGCGCGCACACACTCTCTAAAATACTAGGGTGTGATCCACTCACGTGACTTTCTTTACGTCTCTGTTATTGTTAAAAAGCTTCTTTATGATAATCAAGATATACATTAACAAAAATCTGATGCGTTACATTCACATGACATTCTCTACATCTCTGCAACAAATTATTGTTAAAAAGTTGATGCTTCTATTTCCTTCATGCTAATCGAGAAAGTCAGCAGAAATAGTCTTATTACTTGCTTCCTTGTAAATAGAAGCGAAATAAGGGAGTAGAATAGGTTAAAGTGATAGTCAAAAGCTGGTTGCTATGTGACTGAAGTCCCTTTGTTTGTATGGACACGAGTTGACAAATTCCTGTATGATGAGAAAAGTATAAGTTTTCCAAAGCTGAAACCAAAAACAAGGAATATCTCAAAAACGATAAACTCCATGCAAAAAAATTATATAATATAAATTGTGTGTTTTAACATGCTCCACATCATTTGTGTGGTAAGTTTTTGTCCATCTCTTACGGTTTAGTAGTTATACAAACTTCTGTAAAATTCACCCAGAATAAAGTAGTCTTCAGAGGCTATCCCCAGAAAACTCAAGATTTACATTTTATTTGCCAAGTAAATATCTCAAATATAAGAGAATTTAATCAAAATCGTTAGAGCCATTTTTAAGAAAATCAAAATTGTCGATTTTTTTTTCCATATAAAAGGTAGTTTGGGGTGGGGGATTTTCTTGAAAATCTTCGTGTCGCATCCTTGGTAGATACCAAACTTAAAAACAAAGTTTTCGTTTTTGAGCTATGCTGCCCACACACATACACAGTCAGACACACACCCGGACACTTTTCTAAAAATGCTTTTTTTTTTATTCAGGGTGTCTCAAAACATATATTTCCAGTGAAATCTCGGTATCGAATTTTTGGCTGCAATACAATACCCTCTCTATACACTATGTACATAGTGCGTATAGAGGAACTAAAAATATTCTTATTACTTGCTTTCTTGTCAGTAGAAGGGAATACACTAGGATAAAGTGATAGTCAAATGTTTTAAAAACTGGTCGCTATGAGATTGAAGCTCCTTTATGGCCAGGAGTTGAAACATTTCTGCATGAAAAAAAGCATTAATATTTTAAAAGTGAAAGCAATAAGCAATATTTCAAAAAGGTCAACTCTACGAGAAAAAAAATTGTATAACAAATTGTGTGTTTTAACGAGCCCTACATGTTTTATTAGGTTACTTTTTGTATACCTCTTACGGTTTACCAGTCATACAAAATTCATCCAGAATAAATGTCTTCAGAAGCAATTCCCAGAAAATTAAAGATACACATTTTATCTGTCATGTACATATCTTAAATATAACATTCTAATCAAAATCCTTAGCCACTTTTGAGAAAAGCAAAATTTTCCATGTAACGGGTAGTTGTGGACTTTGTTGAAAATCTTCATGTCGCATCCTTGTACGATATTGAACTTAAACATCAAGTTTGCTATTTAACGGACTTTTCGTTTTTGAGTTATGTTGTCTACTACACACACGGACCTTTTCCAAAACATGTATTTCCGGTGAAATCTCGGTATACCCAATGTGCATAGTACGTGTAGAGAATGTAAAAAGGCAGACAAGCATTGTAAACTTAGTAGATTATCAACTCATATATGTGTTTTCTGTAATCCAATAATCTATTTCTCACTGCTTCCGTTTCACATCCCTCCCCCAAACAAAAAGTTTGTACTTTGTAATCCACTCATGACATCCACATGAAAACAATGAGCAAAAGTTCAGTATATATCAAACTAACCAAGGCAAAAACCTGAGATCACATATATTTACAATACTATACCAAAACAAATATAGCTAAGTCCCAAAGATAAACATGAAAACAATGAGCAAAAGTTCAGTATATATCAAACTAACCATGGCAAAAACCTGAGATCACATATATTTACAATACTATACCAAAATAAATATAGCTAAGTCGTCATTTGATGAAAATGTTGACATTTTGATTATCATTCCCTTCTGCTAGAATGACATATTTAGATGGCAGTTTGTTTAGACAAACTCTTCAAACTTTTGCATTGCAGTGGACATTAATGTGAAGATCTGACAAGCTAAAGCACTAACCCTGCCATCTAGTGACTTTGTCAGCAACAAGCATCTCCTGCCATCAACTACCCACCGAGTATAAACTTCTGAAAAATTCCGAAATACAACCTTGGCACCTATGAATAATCACGCAGTTAAAAATCTGTTTAGCACAAAACTTAAGGATAATATAGCAAACTGCTTGGATTGTAATAAAATATACATAGTCAAAACAGAAAGGAACTTGACAAGCAGATCCAAGAAGACAGACCTGCAGTGGCATGACATTTTTGGAAAAAAAGGGCACAACCACCCCAAAGTTATTAAAGCATATCAGAAACTGTGCAGAACTAGAAAACAAGCCATTTGGCAGAAGAAATAGCAACTGCTGCACTTAGAATTCCTGCCTAGTGACGTCCTATTCCAGAACTTCACAAAGCCACCACGAGATTCTGGCAGTTGATAAAAGCAATGGACTCTTGAAACATGTTCCAAGAACAAAAGAAGTGATGTAGAAGTGTTACAATTTGAGTCAAAAAAATTAAATAATTATTAATATACATCACTGTACCTAACATTTTGAAATACTCGTAAAAGAAATAAAATTCAGTCTGACTTTTACGGTGATAGAAAGGTACAACATGGTTTGCACTACAAGGTAGATCATATAACTGCATACTCAAAGATTATCCATTTGCACAAAAGAGTAAAAATAAAATGAATTCCATTAAATCTGCACTTTTATCTTAATATACATTTTTGTTTCCATATCTTCAGCTATGAGTTCAAAGCACATTTATTTAAACTGTTCCAGTAATTAAAGATGATCAAGCGTCTATTACACTAGTATTTTGAAACCAACATTCTGCCGATGTATTGCTACCTTACAACGTTCTCCACTCATTCTTCTGACAAACAAATCTTGTTGTGTGACAAGAATAAAAAGTAGACTTATCTTTAAAAACACTTGGAAATAGTCTTGAAAAAGATATTATTAGACTTGAGAAAAGTACAAGAGTGAAATGTTATCTGACAACTTGTACATTTTAACAAGGTCTACATTTTTTGTTTTAATTTATTCAGCAAGTTTCAACTGTTTCTTGTGGACACCTCTTTTTTACTTTCTCTACACGTGATATGCACATAGTGTATAGAGAAGGTATTGTAATGAACCCAAAAATTCAATACACAGATTTTACTTTCTCTACACGTAATATGCACATAGTGTATAGAGAAGGTATTGTAATGAACCCAAAAATTCAATACACAGATTTTACTTTCTCTACATGTAATATGCACATAGTGTATAGAGAAGGTATTGTAATGAACCCAAAAATTCAATACACAGATTTCACCGAAAATACATGTTTTCGGTCTCCTGAATAATAATAATAATAAAAAAAAAAAAGCATTTTCTAAAAAAGGGCAGTATGTTCCAAGGATGCGACAAGAAGACATTAAAGAAAATCCCCCTACCCCCAATTACCCTTTAGATGGAATAGTTTTGAAATTTTTTATCTTCTCAAAAATGGCTCTAACACTTTTCATTAAAATCTCTTCTTATTTAAGGTATTTACCTGACAAATAAAATGTATATCTTGAATTTTCTGGAAATAGCCTCTGAAGACTACTTTACTCTGGATGATTTTTATTGAATTTTGCATAAGCAGTACACCGTAAGAGATAGACAAAAACTTGCAACAATAAAAATGCAGAGCTCGCTAAAACACACAATTTATGTCCTGTAATTGAGTGGTTTCAAGATATTCCTTGTTGGTTTCAATTTTAGAATACTTATAGCTTTTCCCATAAAGTTATCACTCCTGGTCATGCAAAGAAGTAGATTTCAATCCCATAGCAACCAGTTTTTAAAACATTTGACTATCACTTTATACTAGTGTATTCCCTTCTACTTACAAGGAAGCAAGTGATAAGACAATTTCTGTTGATGTTTATCTTGATTCGCATGATGTAGATATGACAATAATTTGTTGCAGAGATGCCTGGAGCACATCAGATTTGTATAAGTAGACAGTTGAACTGTTTCCTCACAACTCACCCGATGCAATTTATACTTGCGTACAAAATGGACAAATAAGCTTTCTATCAGATTCCAGGTTATTATTCCAACTGACTGTCCCATTAATTAAACTCATAATGTGATTAAGCATCTCCAACATTTAAATAAATGTATAGTTTTCCAATGAAGTGTGGAATTTCTGGAAATGAGCGGGGAGATATGTTGACCAAGTGTAGTGCAATGTGTATGTATTTGTGGTGCGTTCAGATTTCTCCAATGTATATCTTACTGGAAGCAGCACCACTCTGAGTGGACCATAGCATGCTGCCTGAAACTAGTTCTTAAATAACATCAACATGTAAGTGGATACTTTTTAAACCATTCCATTATAATGGCACTCCACTACATGCAAATATTCCTAATTATTTATAACTTAAAACAGCAATCAATAAACATTTTTAAAAAATTAGAAAAGCCTGCCTGAGTGGTGTGGTGGTAGCGTGTCTGCCTCACATTCAGTTCGAATCTCGCTTAGGGTGAGTTACCTGGATAAGGTTTTTTCGGGGTTTTCCCTTATCCTGAGAAGACGAATGTCGAGTAGCTTTAAGCTCCATGAACCCCGAGATCATTTCACCAATTTCATTCATTGTCGGATATGACCAACCAGGTTAAAGGACGTTAAGCTACAAAAATAGGAAGATATCCTAGTTGCTGTGAAGGATCTTAAAACAAATCCTGATCTAGCTGCAATCTTGAGATTAACACATGAAGCCCAGGCCCAAGTATAGCTCGGGCAGGTATTTCCACGACCTTAACTCGGTCTTGCGCTATTTGGGAAGGAACATGTATCAGTTATCATTTAGTTGTCTGTTTTCACTTTAGTCAACTATTAGAAAATTTAGGAGTGTAGTAATATTGGTTCCTCTCAGGTAGCCTCGCAATTTTCCTTGAAGGTGGTCAACTGTTTGTTACATTTTGTGTTCTTAAATGTTAAAAAGCTGCATTTTCCTCGACTTCTGTGAACTGAAGCTCAAGTTCAGGATAAAAATGATGCTCTGGAAAATTCCGAAACCGAGGGAGAGTTTTTCGAGCTTTCAATAAATGGAGTGTAAGCTGTTTTACACAGATTTTTTCATTGATGCTTGTAAATTTAAAACAAAATATTAATAAGGAAGTTATGATTATTTTCTTACTTGTTGAGAAATCCTTGAATACCATACTTTTAGATTGTCCCAATACTTTTTGACAGATTTGACTGATGTAGTGCAATAATAACTCAATGTGGGCGTAAAAAACCCTGGGTTTCTTGGCCTTTGAACTAAAGAGACGCCCGGGCTTCAATGTGTTAATCTCAGGTCTGAGTGGACTGGATAAGTGTCTTCCATACATGTGCTTTTTATGTGATCACCTCACTATAGGTGAAATTCTCAAAAGTGAAGAAGATCTAATCTGTAAATACCGGGAAGCCAGATTTATTATCAAATTGAGAGCATTAGAGAGAGACTATTACTTACGGTTTACCAGTTACAACATAAACACAACTTCAGAGACCATTCCCAGAAAATTCAACATGTGCATTTGTCATAATATTATCTTAAATATTTTGCAAAGCGTTGGAGCCATTTTTGAGCAAATGAAAATTTTCAATAAATGTTCCACATAAAGGGAATCTGAGATGGAGCCACGTTCTTGGAACATGCGGAACTTAAAATATCAAGTTTGGTATTTAATGACTTTTTCATTTTTTAGTTATGCTGTTCATAGACAGAAAAACGTAGACCTTTTTAAAATTTGTAATCAAGAGTCCTCAAAACAAGTATTGATAGTGAAATGCCTGTATAAAATTTCTGGGTGGAATGCAATACCTTCTCTATGTGCTGCATATCTGGTGAGAAAGAACAGAACATTTTTCATGGTTTTATGAGATGTAATCATAAATTACTTCCAATTTCCATTTCTTAATACTTGGCATGCCCTCCCATTACTCCATAAGACTGGAACAACTACATTCCTCGGTCAAATTTTCCAAGTCTCTTTTTGGAAATAATTTAAAGGGTAGTTGGGAGTGGGAGAATATTTCCAAAAAACTGTGTCTCGCATCCTTGGAAGATACTGAATTTTAATATCAAGTTTGGCATTTGGCAGACATTTTGTTTTGGAATTTCTTTTTATTTAGAGGATCGTAACACATGTATTGCTAGTGAAATCTTGGTATTGACTTTTTGGTTGGAATACAATACCTTCTGCATACTGTACATACAGGCTAGAGGAAGTACAAATGAAATGGCAGAAAATTAAGTACATTTAAAAGAGTGCAGGCTTTAAAATGATATACTTTATTACAATTAGAGACAACATAGGAACACAAACTTCGGAAAAGTTGATACTTTCACTCTAAAGATAAGTTGACACTCCTACACAAATTGTTTCAAAAGCCAGTGAGGCAACAGTGAGATAATTTTATTCACCACTGCACTTGACTTGTAGCAAAACAAGTGTGGAGTAAGACAATTCCCAAGCCTATACACCGCGAACTTAACACTGCCGGGTGGGAAAGCGATTACTTCTGTTTGTATGTAAAATCCAAAGCACAGTTACACACTCCAGTCTATCACTGGTGATTTACAAAACAATATTGTACAATTTGGTGGATATGTATAACACATGCTTTTTCATTTAATGTGTTTATAAATCATATCATAATAGTATTTCATCTAACTTGGTGCAAAAGTGGAGCTTTATTAATGATCACGACTGCAGCGAGTTCAATACAACACTTTATCCACATGCATTTAAGGAAATAATTATAATCTTATATCAGTGAACAAGTTTAATTCTATTACTATTCATGTCGTGTTATTATGGTAACCATGTAGTTAATTGAAATCAATTGAAATAGCAGCAAATAGCGCCATTATAGGATTATTGCCAGAAAAGTCTAGAACATCTAAGCTTGTGATTTAGACATATCTACTTGTGCTGAGGTGCTTTTTCAAGAGAAAATCTACTGGTTTTGTTTTCATGTATGATAGTTGGCAATAATTAGTAGAAGAATGTCTTCTTTTCTTCAAGGCCTTCAATCATACTCGAGGGAAACAATATAGTACAAATTTGGAAAGGGAAATGTTTATTTTTTTAAGAATCATGATGTAATTTAACACATTGCTATATGAAAATACATAATGTGTTAAATACTTTATACAAAAATAAACAGAAGCTTTTGCACAAAAAAAAAAAAAAAAAAAAAAAAAAAGGATCAATTAATTGCCTACTTTTGAAACGGAAGTAAATAAAATCAATTAAGTGATGAATATTTGCAACTCGTAATAGTTGCATGTCCCCTCAGGGGCTCACCTTGTTGAGTACGGGGAGTAGTGCCCCCAAAGTGCCTGAGCTACCCGGTGTTTGGGGATATAACCGGACCACCCTGCTTCCTGGGGACATAAATAAGGAAGCCTGGTCCTCCAGGTTCCCCCAACCTGGAGGACCAGGTTAACAACCTAATCTTGTAAAAAAACTATTGTTACGAAACCTGCAAAAAAGCCTCGGAATGATTTAATGTTGGCGACCTGGAACTTAAGGACAATGCTGAAACCTGGGAAAATGAAAGAAATAGCAAATGAAGTATTAAAATGTAAATTAGAAGTGATAGCGCTCCAAGAAATAAGATGGGCAGGGGAAGGTAGAATAGATAAGAATACACAGTATTATGTACGGGACTTAAAAAAGCTGGACTTAATAGTACAGGATTTATTATCTCAAAGGAAATCAAAAAGAGTCTGATAGAATTTAAATCAATTAGTGAGCGAATCTGTAAAATACGCCTTAAAGGTAAATTCAGAAATAAAACTATATTATCCATATATGCACCTAAAGAAGAAATAGAAAAGGAAGAGTTTTATGAAAGCATGTAATTCCGTAGGAACTTATGATACATTGGTAATACTAGGAGATTTTAATGCCCAAGTGGGGAAAGAAAACTATTTAAATGTAATGGCAGGGAAACATACACTACATCAAATAAGTAATGAAAATGGTAATCTACTTGGACAATTCGCAGTTACAAATAATATGATTATTAAAAGTACCTGCTTCCCTCACAAAGAAATACATAAAGGAACGTGGAAAATGCCAGGCTCAGATATGTGCTAATTAAAGGAAGACATACATCATCAATTATAGATGTAAGAAGTTGTAGAGGCCCAAATTGTGATTCAGATCACTTTTTGGTTAAAGTGAGAGTGAGAATAAGAATAAAGAAAATGGAGAGAGTTCAAGAAAATATACGATGGTACAGAGAAAAAATAAAAGGTAAAGAAGAAAAAAAGAAATATCAAAAGTTAATGAGCAGCAAATTAAATGAAAAAGGAACAGAAGGTGTAGAAGAACAATGGGAGATAATAAAGGAGACAGTAAAAGAGGTAGCAAAAATAAGTATAGGTGAAAAGAAAATGGAAAGAAACATAGAATGGTATGATAAAGAGTGTGAGTAAGCTAATGCTCCAGAAAGAAACTAGAAATAACTATGAAGAATACCGCCAAATAAGACGAGAACGCTAATAACATATGTAAGAAAAAGAAAAGAGAATATTGGAAAATGCAAACCCAAGAAATAGAAGCATTGAATCAACAGAGTGAGATAAAGAAATTCTAAACGGCATTAAAGCAAATGAAACAAGGGAACCAGAATAAGATGAAAGAGTGTCTAAGCAAGGAAGGTAATGTTCTTGGAGAAGATAAAGATATACTGAAAGATGGCCTACAAGGAATTGTTAAATAAACAGTCAACAATAAATAATCAGGAACAAGGAGAGAACGAAAACGGAAATGAAGAAAGAATGGAAGAAGAAGAACCGAATATTTGAGATGTTAAAATAGCAATACAGAGCCTAAAGAATAATAAAGCACCAGGAGAAGATGACATAATTGCTGAGCTAATTAAATATGGTGGGAATGGAATTATGAAAGCAATACATAAGTTAATAATAGAAATATGGAGGAAGGAACAGAGATGCCTGAAAGGTGGAAGTCAGGCATAATATGCCCAATATATAAAAAGGGCAATAAATATCAATGCCATAATTATAGGGGAATTACATTGCTAAATATAGCATAAAAAAGTTTTCAAGTATTTTAAATAATAGAGTGAAAAAATATGCGGAAAATGTATTAGGCAAGTATCAATGTGGATTTAGAAGTGACAGGAGTACAATAGACCAGATATTTGTAATACGACAAATAATGGAAAAATTCTATGAGCATGGCATAGATTTATGCTTTTTGTTTATTGACTTTAAGTTCGCATTTGACAGAGAAGTTCTCTATAACACCTTATAGTGCTTTAAAGTGCAACCGAAAATAATAAGGCTAATAAAAATGACAATGGAAAATACAAAAGCGAAAGTAATGAATAAATTAAGTCCGGATTTTAATTATAACACAGGACTAAGACAAGGTACGACTCTATTCAACCTAGCCCTGCACAGAGCAGTAGAAAAAATAAATACTAAAGGAACAATATTCTTTAAGTCTAGTCAGATATGTGCATGTGCAGATGACATATTGACTGTGGCAAGAGATAAAAAAATGTTAGGTAATTGAAGTTTATGAAGGTCTAAAGAAATAGGATTAGAAGTAAATGAAAAAAAAACTAAATACCCACAAATGACAGCAGACAAAAGCAAAAGAATAATTGCAAATCAAGTAGTTGGAGACAAAACATTTGAAGGGGTGTCCAAATTTAGATATTTAGGAGCACTTATAAATAATGATAACAATTTAAATGAGTGCATAAAAGAAAGAATTCAAAGTGGAAATGTAGCCTATTGCGCAAATTTAAAAAAATAGGCTTATTAGTACAGGGACAAAATACAAGATCTATAAAACACTAACATGACCAATAGTAACGTATGCTGCAGAAACAATGTAGATGAAGATTTGAAAGGAAAATACTTAGACGAATGTTTGGACCTGTAAAGGACAAAGACCAATGGAGAATAAGATATAATTAGGAGATAGAAGAACTAATTAATCGGCAAAATATTGTGAAATTTATAAAGGCATAAAGAATAAGATGGCTAGGACACATAGAGAGAATGATAGAACATAGAATGCCAAAAAGAGTATTGAAAGGAAGACTGTATGCTAGGAGAAAAAAACAAAGATGGTTAGATGATGTGATGGAAGACCTAAGAAAGATTGGAATCAGAGGGTGGAAAAGTAAAGCAGAAGATAGAGATATGTACACGAGGCCAAAGCTCACCAAGGGCTATAGAGCCAGAAGACAAGAGAAGAATAGTTGCATGTAATTGAAATCACAAAACTACAAATGTACTTATGGGCAAGAGGAACACAACCACTTTAGTTTGTTTATCATCACAAGATTGAGATACTTCGGTGTTTAAGAAAGGGAATAAAATATGTAAAGATGGAAAGTGGTTAATGGTAGCCATTAAGTTGTCATACCTGAGCAGAAACAGAAAAGAAATGCAATGGTTATGGGGAGAATGGCCAAGAAAGCAATACAAAACTGTTTTATACTTAGATAAATGCTAGTATAAATATTAAGTGGTTTGAAAGGGTTTATTCTACCCTGTTTCACTCTCGATGGAGTTAAGGAGGGGAAATTTGAGGGTTGGTGTAATATGAATTTGGTATTAAGTAGTTTCTGTAAATCAATTTTGGGAGTTCCCATTAATACTGCAGCTTTATTATTAGAGTTAATGATAAAGAAAATCCTCAAATATTTATTTCAAGTCCAACTAGTGAAAATACATCTGACATATCAAGAGGAAAGTTTCAATATCAGATGTGTGCTTGAGGAACTGGGTTAGCAGAAAGAATGGAAGATATGGTTAGGGAGAAAAACACACTGACACTGTAAAAGGAACTAAAACATGACCTGCAGATTCACAAAGGAATGCAGAAAAAGTCTGATAATAGCGTACTTAGGAAGAGTTTTGAAGATCAGAATTAGGGGAGTTTTTGTGGAACTGGTCAGTTGAAAAATATGGCATGTACATCAGATTTAAGATGACTCAGCATAGCACTAATGTCCGCCTCACATTCAACAGGTCCAGAGTGTCAATCTTAATAAAAAAAAATCTGATGTGTTACACTCACATGACTTTCTCTACAAACTTCTTACAAAAGAGAATTCTTCTTTCAACACATACTAATCAAGATAAACATTAGCAGAATTTTATTACTTAGTTCCTTATAAGTAGAAGGGAATGCACTAGGCTGAAGTGATAGTCAAATGTTTTAAAAGCTGTCGTTATGTGATTGTCACTGTAAATCACTTCTTTGCTTGACCAGGAGTAGAACAAAAGAAAAACGGACGCTTCTGTCTGAGAAAAGTATAGCTACTTCACAGTTGAAACTAATAACAAGGAATACCTCGAAAACGGCAAACTTCACAAAAAAAAAACGTATGACATAACCTGTGTATTTTAACAAGATCTACATTTTTTGTAAATACCAAGTTTGGTATTTAACCGTCTTTTCGTTTTTGTGCTATGCTTTCCAGACACACATGGACCTGTTTCTGAAAATGCTTGTTTTGGATTCAGGGGGTCCTAAAAAATCTTGACATGGAATTTTTGGGTGGTATACAATACTTCTCTATGCCTATGTACATTGTACATAGGCATAGAGAAGTATTGGCATAGGCATTTTACATTGTACATACAAATCAAAAAGTACACACGTTTATCTTGACATGAAAATATATTTGTGCTGTGTGCTTTAATAGCATCTCTTCCTGAGTTATGTAGTCTAATGAAGGATAACTCTTGTCTTTATTTGGTACCATGTGAAAATGGTACCTAATCTATAACAAACTCTTACTGGTCTACTTGGAGCTTATCAAGATAGATATTAACAGAAATTGTCTTATTAATTGCTTCAATGTAAGTGATAGTCAAATGTTTTAAAAACTGGTAACATTGGAGTCAAGATTAACAAACACTTTGATGTTTCTCTAATATAAGTTTCCCTGCCGAATTGTTTTGAGGCACATGGCCATCCAAGAAGAGCAGATAGTCATGATAGACTCACATATCAACATCCTGAGAGAAGCTTTGGAGCAAAGGATTCCCCTATTTACATTACTGCCATACATGATCCAGATTTGGTAGTTTTGCTACTTGCACTTAGAGCAGCTTAGTACTTACTATTATAAATTTTAGGGTCCTAAGTTACAAAGATCTGTGAAGCCAAAAAGAGGTCAAAACCTCAGCAATCTAGCAGATTTCAAAACTGAACATGTTGATGTTAACTTCCAAATATGGATTGCCTGTGGAAGTTTACCCTCTTATGTAATATAATGTGAGAACATATATTTGAATATATTCAGACAAATGATCATTAATTAAGCAACTAATTTGTACCACATAAAACCCTATTCCTGACGACAGCCAATGAAAGGTGACCATTAAAGAGACAAACTTTAGATTAGCAAGCTTTTAATTTACAATCATTAGAGTTCAGCGTCAACATCTTGTACAGCAAAGAATGATGTTAATAAGCATAGCATTGCAACACTTTGCAGCAAAGATGTAACACAAATGTTTTCAATAAATCAATAAACTACCCTTTACACGAAAAATTGTTTCCTAGATTTTGATTTTCCCATAAAATGGCCATAACGATTTTGATTAAAACCCTGTATATTAAAGATATTTACATGACAAATATAACATATCTTGAATTTTTGTGAGAATATCCTCTGAAGATTTTTGCATACCTGGGTAACTATAAGAGATACACAAAAACCATAGTTTTAGTTTTAA
Organism: Hymenopus coronatus; assembly: GCA_030762935.1. Classification (NCBI taxonomy): domain Eukaryota; kingdom Metazoa; phylum Arthropoda; class Insecta; order Mantodea; family Hymenopodidae; genus Hymenopus; species Hymenopus coronatus. The sequence continues at coordinate 81,107,703 of CM060899.1, forward strand.
AAAAAATGGAAATGGTGTGTTATTTATGGACGCTCTTTAACTGCTATGGTTCTCAGGGTCCCATTCTAAACTGGGCGTGAAAGATCGCTTAATTTTGCTCAGAGGCCTCTCTATCAGGCTTGAGGTTATTTTACATGCCGTAAATCTGTCATGGGACCATCGGCTTTACTTCCCTTCCGAAGGAAGCCATGCTAAGGATTTTTACATTCGAAAAAATCCATCATCCTCTGCCAGGTTTGAACCCACAACCTTATGTCTAGGAAGTTAGCATGGTAACCATTACACCACGGAGGGCGACAGTTCTAGTTAAAACACACAATTTATGTGATATACATTCTTTTTTATTATTATTAGCTTTGAAGTCCTTTAACTTGGTTGGTCATATCAGACGATGAAATGATCTCGGGGTCCATGTATGTTAAAGTTACTCAGAATAAGGGAAACCTCATCTGGATAAGAGTGAAACTCCCGACCTGTTGAATCACTTAGCGCCCCACTATGCAAGCAGGCAAAAACATACCTAGATCTATTTCAAACACACAACACTTTTGTTCTGGAGCTTAACAGTTTCAGGGATATTGTTTGTTATCGCAGTAAAGCGAAGAGAGCACAATTTCAACATTTTAAATACCACTTTATCCTGGAGTATTCCCTTATTTCTGCTAATCTACAAGAAAGAAAGTATTTTTGTAAATGTTTATATTGACACACGTGAAGTGGAGAGAAGAATAAGCAAAAGCTCAGTCATATTGGTGATCATATCCAGTTCCCTTACGGTACAAGGTTGCCTCATTAAGCAACTGTCCTACCTGCTTGCTTACGATGTGGTCATACTGTATACATATGTTGGCGATCATGGTTAAAGTTAGGGGCGCACAACTACAAAGTTATTAACACCCTACAACAACCAAAATAAAAGAGCAATAAAAATGATAAAATGCAATCACAAGAATAAATAAAATGACAAATAAAACTGCCCATGGCAGAAACCATAAGGAGGCTAAAAACTATTAAAAACAAGATAAAAGCGATAACTAAAACAGGCTCCAGTCCTGAGAGACTGAAATAGTTCAAATCAGGAGCTACCAGTCCAGCAACATTGCAAAGTAAAATAAAAAAATATGATGTGTCCCATTCACATGACTTTCTCTACATCTTTGTAACAAATGTTTGTTAATAAGCTTATTCTTCAATTTACTTAATGCTAATCGAGAAAAATTTAGCAGAAATAGTCTTATTACTTGCTTCCTTATAAGCAGAAGCAAAATAAGGGAGTACCATAGGTTAAAGTGATTGTCAAAAGCTGGTTGCTGTGTGACTGAAGTTCCTTTGTTTATATGGACATGAGTTGACAACTTCCTGAATGAGAAAAGTGTTAAGTATTTTAAAGCTGAAACTAATAACAAGGAATAGCTTATCAACTCCACAAAAAAAAATGTACATAATATAAATTGTGATTTAATGTGCTCTATATTTTTTGTGTGGTAAGTTTTTGTGTAGCTCTTACGGTTTGGCACTTATAAAAAGTTCTGTAAAATTCATCCAAAATAAAGTAGCCTGCAGAGACTATTCCCAGAAAATTCAAAATATACATTTTATTTGTGAGGTAAATATCTTTAATATACGATATCTTAATCAAAATCGTTAGCCAATTTTGAGAAAATCAACATTTTCGAAAAAAGTTCCATGTAAAGGGTAGTTGGGGGTTGGTGCATTTTTCTCAAAATCTTTGTGTCGCATCCTTGGAAGATATCAAACTTAAATACAAGTTTGGTATTTAACTGTCTTTTCATTTTTCAACTGTACTGTCCAGACACACAAACAAACCTTTTTCTGAAAATGCTTTCTTTCGGATTCAGGTGATCCTAAAACATGTATTTGCGGTGCAATCTGTGTATTGAATTCTTGAGTGCAATACAATGCTTCCTCTCTACTCTATGTACATAGTACCTACGTGTAGAGAAAGTAAGCAGATGGTGATGTTAACAGTGAGTGATGACCTGATGTACTGGTCGGCAGTCGTAGAGTGATATGTTAACAAAATAGCTTGCAGAGCAGCCTCTCACTCTTTTCTAAAGGAAACAGTTAAGTGTCATGTGTAAGGTAACGCTTAGCATTTCACTTCACAATAATGTGCTCCTTGTGTCTGAGCTGCATCCTCATTGCAGCACTTCCCTTGCACAGCCAAGCGAGTTTCAGTTTATAACACCAGGCGTCACAATATTAAATTTACTTTCAATTGTATTCCCTACATTTCATAAAAATATAACATTACTAATTTACACAAAGGAAACATTCCAAAATATTCAACTTGACAGCTTTACAAAATCAATTCCAAACTTCTGATGTGCTCCATTCACATGAATGACAAACTTTTCTTACAAAAGATTATCTACATCATGCTAACTCAGAGAAACATTGTCAGAATGACTTGATTCTTTGTAAGCAAAGTAATACATTACACTAAAGCAATAGCCAATTCCAGTGGCTATGTCAAACAATTTAAATTCTGATCTCTTTACCAGCAATAACAGAAGACAGGTGAACTCCAGTTGGAGACAAGTTTAAGTAGCCAAAAATAGAAATCAATTACAAAGAATATCTTGGAAAATATTAACTGTACAACAAAAATGCATGGCATAAACTGTGTGTTTTAACGAGATCTAAACTTTTGTGTACTTCTTTGTCCCTTACGGTTTAACCTTTATGCAAAATTCTGCAAAAATCCACCAGAATAAAAAGATCTTCAGAGGCTATTTCCAGAAAATTCAAAATATACATTTTGTGAATAACATTAATATATGGTATTTTAAATCAAATTGTTAGCCATTTTTGAGAAAAACAAAATTTTCAAAAATTGTTCCATATAAAGGGTAATTTGGTGTGGGGGATTTTTGTTGAAAATCGTGTCATATCCTTGGAAGATAATAAACTTAAATACCAAGTTTGATATTTAATGGTATTTTAGGTTTTGAGCTATGCTGTTCAGAGAGACAGAGACACAGACACACACACATCTTTTTCTATAAATGCTTTTTTTTTTTTGACTCAGGGGGTCCCAACGTATTTCTGGTGAAATCTTGGTATCAAAATTTGGGATGGAGTACAACACCTTCTCTATATACTATGTAGTAAATAGTAAGTGTAGAGAAAGTAATAGAAAGAAGTTTATGTTGGGGATGCTATTAGTTATACTGTATATCTCATAATTGTATAACACGTTTAATATCCCTGAGCGTTGCTTTAAGAGCAAACAATTCGGTGTTCAGTGCCTCTACCAACGAGGAAGGCCTGTTTTAACACCAAAAGTTAAATGTGCAACAAACCTTGTTACAATGCTAGCTTCTATCTCTTTAATATTGAATACATTTCCTTGAATTTAATATATCATATGGTTTCTACAGCTGTTTTATTCAAGGTGAGATCACATAAAAGTCATGTGACAGTATTCCTTGGTGAAGGTTATAGAGGCCAAAAGAAAATTACAAAAAGGAAACACAATAGGCCATAGGATCAACAATAAAATAATTCATAACTATAAAAACACTCATGATATAGCATTTCAATAATGATGAACAATATACATGACATGATCATGTGGAAAAATTCCAAAAATCTGCTTTATATAAATTTAAAGGACCTCAAAAACTATTCCTCACAATTCCATACCTTTTACCAGCAGTTCAACATTTATGTATAGATTGTCGCCCTCCATGGTGTAATGGTTACCATGCTGACTTCATATACCCAAGGTCGCGGGTTCAAACCCGGCGGAGGACGATGGATTTTTTCGGGCGTAAAAATCCTTAGCATGGCTTCCTTAGGAAGGGAAGTAAAGCCGTGGGTCCCGTGTCGTAGATTTACGGCACGTAAAAGAACCTCAAGCCTGATAAGAGAGGCCTCTGACCAAAATTAAGCTATCTTTCACGCCCAATTTAGAATGGGACGCTGAGAACCAAAGCAGTTAAGAGCGTCCATAAATAACAGGCCATTTTTATGTATAGAGTCACTACCATCTACACAAAATAAATCTGCAATTATGGTTGACAATCCAGAACCCACTAATTGCATCACTAAGCTGACTGAAAAGTCTGGTAGTGAACAAAGTGCATAAATAATCCTATACAAGCTCTCAGCTTTTCTCTGACTAGAACTGCTGCTTTTTATTTATTTGTTGACTTTTGCTGGCTATATACGCATTTCATTGACTGCTACTGTATATAGCATTGAATTTATAGCTGAACAGAAATTGCTCATAGTTTTCTTGGCATTACATGTGTTAAATATCCTTAATATTAAGCAATATTAGTGAGGTTAGTTTGCCTTCGTTTCGATTTCATGCTTTCGCATGAGTAACCCCTTGGCTAAACGAAATTGCAAAATCTCAAATATTTCACCAGTGTGACTATTTCATTATGTCCTTTGCTCGCTTCTCAATATTCTGTCATAATAATTACTATTAATCCTTCTCCACCTTCGTGTATAACGGGGGTAAACAAAGAGTTGTTTAAATTTCTGCATAATGAGTTATTTTGTACTAACTTTAAAGAGTCATAAACGCTATTGTGGATATGTTATGAGACAAATTCATGTTAAAATTCGGAATATAAAACTATATTCTGATACCCGTCTAATGATTGAAAGCAAACAGAAAGTGCATGAAGAAAAAAAAATCTTAAACGCGTTATTCGCCGCCAAATTGCTAATTGCGCAGCATGCCTATGCCAGTACATGCAGAAAACCACACAAAGGAAAGTTTTATCAAGTGAGGAATCTCCAACTGAATGTTACATCAACTAATACTTAGAATATTGAATGAACAGTAGTATCACAACTTACCCTAAAACCATACAGCTTTCTTTCCACTTCTTTAATCACTACAATTCTCTTGTCCAAATCCACTCACAATCTGCCATTTCTAAACCTCTTTCGCCGGTGCAGGGTGGCCAACGTATAAAATGTATGTAGAACCAAAACATCGAAATAGAAAATTAAAATTAGATGTATTTCCTGGTTAAAGTTGTCTTTAAATCAACGATAATGAATAAGAACTGAATTGTAATGCAACAAGGCAAAATAATGTATTCATTTTTTAATTTCATTTGGGTAGCTAATTCTGGTGTGTGGCACGTACAGTTACTACGTTTATCCACTAAGCTACTGGCGCCAAGAACTGTCAAACAATAAGGGTTTCAAAGAAAAGTTATATTTGGAAATATGAAGATATGTTTATTATGTAAAATTTAAAATATTCAAGCTGGTATACAATATATTAGAGTATAAACTCAATCCTCTGTAAATTGACTTTAAAAGAAACTCTTGTACTGAAGTTTAAATATGTAGAAAGTTGTTTATTGTGGGTGGTTATTTTCGCAATTCTGGCCCAGATATTCAGTAGTTTACTCAAATTTATATTAGGTAGCACGAGAAAACAATTGCAAACCATTCCAAGAGTGTCAAATGTCTAGAAAATCCAGGATTGGTACGGCAAGAAATTACAGTGATAGTCATTTGTTGTTTAGCTCCGTACGCTTGTTTTAGAAGTTTTTGCTGCAACAAGAAAATAGGTAACTATGCAACACTTTTATAATAATTAATATTTTGAATTATGGCGGGAATAACTACTGAATGCCCTCATTCCAACAAATAATACGATACGATTGACATTACTAACGTAATTTAAGTAGTGGAAGAGGGAAACTATGCAGACCATTGCTGATGTATGTAGACATGTTAATTGATTTATTGAATTTCTTTACAAATTTGAAGCCCAAACAACGTATCATCCGCATAAATGCAGATGAATAACAATTATTTTAAATTATATACATAATATTTATAAAGCATTGTTACTTTTATGAAGACTTTGTATTACGTTTTATTAGATAAGACATAACCTCCAATTTAACCGAAAATGCCTTAGGACAAAGTGGAAACCTTATCTCTCAACATTTCCGTATGTATTGTCGAATGTAGTTCTTATTTGTAGGAAAGTGCACTGGTCTTGTGAAAGTAGTAAAAATATTATAACTGAAAATCCTGATGTTACAAATAACCCCGTAGGCACTTGCAGGAATCAGATTCCAAGCCTACGTATTGACTCAAACCCGGAATAAACAGAATCCCATTTTACCAAAGCTAAGAACTAAAAATGAAGAGCCGCCAACTGAACAATTTGTAAAAACTGGGAACATTAACGATAAGTAAGGGTTTAGTTGTGAATATTAGTGTGTGGGTAGAACGGAGCGGACTGGCACTGAAGAACATATTGTACCGTGACCTACAAGAGGTGCCAGGAGGCACAGGGCGACCGGGGCCAGGAGCTATGGGGTCCATATAGTTATATATATGGACAGGTATTACAATGGGAGCGTTCACAATTGACGGAAAGTCTTCCTGAACCCCGGGAACAGGCAGAAAGTCTTGACCAATGTTAAATTTCTCTTCGTTACCCGGCTCGGCATATTAGATGCATATTGTTACAATTCGTCCGTGTATGTGACCGCTTTCATGTTCTCTGTGGTATGCGGTGGTGGAGCTGGAATGTGAGACATCGCAGTTGGATACGTAAACAACAGGAAGAGCGACCGGACGGTAATCGCAACCTTCGGGAACACGACTCTCAATTCTTATCAGCTTCCAGAAGCTTTCAGGAAGTTCTGCGACGTTGCCCTGAGTTGTGAGGGTTAGCGTGAGCCGTAAACTGTCTGCGCGCCGAAACGGTGAATAGATTATTTGCAGCAGCGAATCAAAGCCCGTATTTGTAACTAATTGTTAAGCCAATAAAGACTTTTGTTACATTATTCGACTCTTCCATGTAGAGGTTATTCTAAGTGGCCGTGACATGAAACAGCCGCTAGAGCTCACTTGGAGCAGATAAAAATATAATTGGTCAGTTAAAACAAGTGACGTTGCAATGCGCAAAATGTACCATCAAAATAAATGTAAATGTATTCCGTTCTCGTTACCAGGTTGTGAACCAAAATCTTGTGTCCTGAATGGCTTTCGGTTCTCGGGTTGTTGTGGACCAGCCTTTCCGGGAGCATTCGTTTTCTCTGCCACGCCGCACTGAAGCACCATTTTCAACCCTGAAAGACACCAATGGTGCAAAGGTTGGATGAAGCTTGATGGCACGACTCCAACAAAATTGTCTTGCGAACCGGGAAGAGGGGCGGTCGCCGGGGGTCGAACAGAAATCTCGCAAACGTTACCTCTGAGCCACCTTGAATGGTACTCCGAAATGTTGTTGGTAACAATAAGTTGCATTTTATAATTGTTGTGTTTTGTTTTTGTTGAAGTGTAAAGAAATCGCATATTGAAGTTGTATATCCTATTTACTCTTTCTTACTTTCCAGTCTGTTTAAGACCTCAGTCAAATACAGAATAACTCATTTACTTTTGGCTTATTATTTCCTCCAAGGCTTGAGGCACAAAATAAAAACGTCATGAAAATCAAAATTTACATTTGTGTAAATTGTGAAAATCTTCGTGTCACGTCATTGACTTTTTGAGGTATGCTGCACAAACACTCACACGGACATTTATCTAAAAATGCTTTTTTCGAACCAGGTGGACCTTAAAACTGTATTTGCGGTGAAATGTTGACAGAGAATTATTTTGTGGTAGGATGTCCGGAGACGAAAATACTGGGTTCCTTGTCATAGCGAGCGGTTTCGTCTGTGCTTCCCCTGCACTCACACATTTTCCTCTCGCATCTTTGGAAATTCCACCGCAAATATAGTTTTAAGGTCCCCTGGCATTTCTAGATGACAGCACAGCACAAAAACGAAAAGACCATCAAATATCAAACTCGGTATTTATGTTTAGTGTCTTGAAGAATGCGACACCCCACCAGAAACTACTTCAGATATAAAACGTATATTCTCAACTTTCTCAAGACCTCTTTATTCTCGATGATTTTTGCAGAATTTTGCAAAATGTTATAGATCTCGTTAAAACACACAACGATTTCTAGATATTGGTTTCAATCTTAAACTACTTTTTCTCAAATGGGACCATGCAAAGTGACCAAAACCCAATTGTTTCACATGGCAACCACATTTTAAAATATTTGACTGTCATTTTATCCTAGGCTATCCCTTATTTCCCTTCCACTTATCAGGAACCAAGTAATAAGACCGTTTCTGTTTATCCTCATTAGAATGATGTAGATAGTAGAATAAACTTATTAACAATAATTTGTTACAGAGATGTAGAAAAAATAATGTGAATTACGACACATAAGATTTTTAGAAAAATGACCATGTATTTATTATGTATTATGTGTGTGTGAGTGTGTGTGTGTCTGTATGTCTGTGGACAGCATAGCTCAAACATGAAAAGTACGATGAATACCAAACGTCATATTTAAGTTCAGTATCTTCCAAGGATACAACACGAAGATTTTCAGAAAATTCTCTTCAACTCCAACCATCCTTTACATGGAAAAGATTTTGAAAATTTTGAATTCTCAAAAATGGCTCTAACGATTTTGATTTAAATAGCTTATGTGTAAGACTTTTACATGACAAAATATATATCTTGCATTTTTTTAATATCCTCTGAATAGCTCTTTATTCGCGATAAATATTTTTGAAATTTGCATAACCTGTAAACCGTAAGAGATAGGCAAAAAGTTAGTACTAAAAAATGTAGATGTTTTTGAATAATTTATGACATGCATTTTTTTTTTTTCGTGGAGTTGACCGTTTTCGAGATATTTCTTGTTATTGGTTTCAGCTTTAACAAAACTTTTCTCACACATGAACCTGTCTACTCCTGGCCATGCAAAGAAACAGATTTCAATCCTATAGCAAGCAGTTTTTAAAACATGTGACTAACACTTTATCCTAGTGTATTGACTTCTACTTACAACGAAGCAAGTAATAAGACAGTTTCTGTTGATGTTTATCTTGAAGTAGATAGAAGAATAAGCTCATTAACAATAATAATTTGTTAAATCATGTTGTAGAGAAAGTCATGTGAATGGAGTTCATCAGATTTTTATTACAATAATGAGTTCAGGAAATAAAAATATATTATTTAAATGACCATGGAAGAAAGAATGGTGATATTAGTTGAGTATGGTTGTAACAGATGAGCCTTTCACCGTCTTAGCTCGGCGTAGCGTTCCCTTTAATGCTGGTGTTGCACATCCCATCGCGGTATTCAATTGTTCCTAGAAATGACAGTGAAGCAGGTAAGTGTCCTCATTCCATTGTTTTCTTGAAGCGAGCCAAGGACGCAGCGGAAAGCCATAGACCATGTCGGGTTGAACACACCACGTCTCTTTGGTTCTGGGTGAAATATGCACTACAGGATTCTTCGAGGTTCAAGGCTTGAGAAGCTCCGGTATTACGATAGCCAATCAACAACTAATGTCGCCTCTCTGTGTTTTAATTTGCAAGGGAATTACTGCACAGCATGTAAGCCCCAAATTGAGGATTACTTTCAATATAATCCCCGTCCTTTTCTACAGTTTTGGCCCACCTTTTAACAAGGGCATGTGGTGAAACACTCAGATGTTTTGACGATCTCCACATCTGCAAAGTGAATCCCACGATGAGCTTCTTTACTGACCCAAACTTGGTGCTAGAGGTGGACACAGGCCTCTTAACTCCAGCGTGTAGTTCAGGTAGAGTTTCGACTTGGTTACCAGCAGCGGGGGTCTTCTATGGTGTGATTGCCAGTTCCTGGGAGGAAGTAGTCTTAGTAGAACACAGCTCACTTCAATAGCTGAGGAAGGGGCACTATTTATGGTACTGTCAGTGGATGCTGACATGGTATGGCAAATTACCAGGGCCGGTAAATGTTCTGTCTGTACAATCGCCCCTTCACCTGACAGAGAAGCGGAGAGGTTACGTGTGCAACAGTGGCATTGTTCTTGAAGAACAACAAAATACTTGTTTTCCCAGTCCCGATTAAACATTCGCCGTTCATGTGATCCACCACTGCACTGATAAGGTCGCCACGGGGCTAATACCTACGTGACTGTTGAATCGGCGCTGTAAGATGTTGCTCTTGTTTACATACAAGACACAAGGGTGTCCAGGAGCCAGGAGCAGGAACTAGTCGCCCGAGTGTACTCGGGCGGGGGCAAATCACCACGGTACCTATCCGCTTTTCTCGCGGATTTACCCGTGTGATATAAAAGATGTAGTCTTGTGCAAGCGTTTATGTCTGTGTCGAAGTACTGTGGGCAGGGTGTTTCCCTCTGTGCAGCCGGCGCGGGCTGGCTTACCTACCTGAGTGGTCAACCCAGAGAGGGACCAGGCCCGATGCTGCTTAACTTGGCCAGCCGCTTGCGGGCTGTCAAGGAAAGCAGTGCCGGCTAGCGGGGGGAACTGAAGGGATGTAGGTACGGGGTGGGGGAAGCCAGTGTTGCAGATCTGGTCGGAGTACAACTGGACGGTCACCCGTCCGAGTCGGGACCGGCCCCGATGCTGCTTAACTTGGCGGGTAGGGTGTACCTTCATAGTTTAGTTATATACTGTCCACCCAACACAAGAAGGCAAGCGGGGCCTGAGGGGTGAACAAGCGAGGGGGGCTTGAACTGTTATCTGGTCACGTACTAGTGGAGCTGTTTACGTTTACTACGTATGTATATGAACCAACCTACTGCTGCCAGATCTAATGCTCGTTTCAGTAACTGCAGTGATGTATTGGCTCTCGCTGCTAACACGCGCTACGGCATACAGTACTACAGTTATATAATATTTTGTTACTTTTATTCTTGGTTTAATATTTAAATGCAGAGAGCAGCAATGAAGTTGAGGACTTCTCCGACTCGGACCTTGCACGACAACTGGACTTGTAGCTAAGAGTGAGTTATGTGACAACACTGTGTTTTAGATGACATCCTTGCCATATCCAGATGCCGAGCATAAACAACAAACATGCTCACGTTACGCATTCCTCTATCTTGCCTCCTTGTGTTGCGTGGACAGTACTTGGCGGAAGGTTTTTGTGATCATCGGGATGTGGCATCTGAAACTTAAAGCCAGGTTCAGAGATACGATATGTAGGTTTACTTAATGCGAGTCGTGAGATTCGATTGCTGGGTTCTGTAACTGTAGGATATGTTAAAACAGCTGCAGTAGCACAAATGCTAACCCAGTAATTCGCATTGTTGAGAATGTAAACAAGTTTAAATAGTTAGGACACGAGAAGCCAATAGAAACTGCTATTTGCATTAGTTTCTCATACGCTTGGTATACTATACACACAGTTTGTGCACCCAAACGTTCAATAATTGCTGGAGAAACTGGTTATGACACAATCCAAGGCCTCCTCTGTTCTCATCATTATAGTATAAATTTCAACAAGATATTTACATAGTGTGACAATGTGGTCCGCGCGTGCGACCTTTCTCGTGTTCACTCTGGTATGCGGCAGTGGAGCTGGAATGTGACAGGCCACAGTTGGATGCGTAAACAGCGCAACGAAACAGGGGACTTCGCTGCGTGACACATTGACATTATGATTCTTTAGGATATTCGAGACGTTTCTGCCAGTTTCGATAAGTTTCCAGAACGTTTGTGATGTCATTTTCCTGTTATAAAAGGAGGAAGGAGTGCAGTGCAAGATGTTGTTGTGATTTATACTGAGCCACGGACGGCCTGCAGCCACAAACTGTCGAACGTCCAGCAGATCATTTGTAGCAGTGAAAATAAGAATTTAACTGAGACAATAAAGACAAGATTGTGGATTGTCCAAATTTTACACATGCATCACCTTAAAATCGAACGCACAGACGTACACCTTTTTCTAAACATGCTGATTTAGTGTATATGGGACCTCAAAACAGTTATATCTACATCTAATCTAGTTATATACGTAGGAGAGAAAGTAATATAAAGAAAGACTTATATACGTAGGAGAGAAAGTAATATAAAGAAAGACTTGACTTGTAATTATTTTACACAAAGATATGTTTGAACAAAGTGTGGTTGTTAACGAATAGCAATGCTGGTACATGAACTCACGCCCTACTTATACAAGAAATATCGCATTCTCATGAAACACGTCGATTTGCTACGTTTTTGGTCACAAGGTTAAGTAAGCATATATAATTTGATGAGAGCTTATGAAAACGATAATCGTTTGCGGTGCTTGGAATATCAATCGAATTGGTTTGCGTTTATAATGATGGGAAGAGAGGAAGTTATTATGTAACAGCTCAGGAGGGAATACTACTCCATCATTACACATAAATATATGCCTAGTATACATGGAGCGAGGTGAATACATGCAAACTTTTATTAAATTATTTTATTTACCTTCTCTACACGTACTATATACAGAAGGTGATGTATTACACCAACCAAAAATTCGGTGTGGAGATTTCGCCGGAAATATACGTTTTGTACCTTGAGTTCAAAAAAAATATTTTTAGAAAAAAGTCCGCGCGCGTGTATTTGGACCACAACTTTGGTATCTTCCAAGGATGCGACACGAACATTTTCAAGAAAATCCCCCCACCGCAAAAAATCCTTTACATGGAAAAAGGTTTGATCTCAAAAGTGATTTATTTATCTTGAATTTTTTGGGAATAGCTTCCGTAGATGTGTTCATTCTGGATCAATTTTGTTCAATTTTACAGAACTGGAAAACTGTAAGAACTAAGCATAAACGCATTATTTATGTGACATAAATTTTTGTTGTAGAATTTATCGTTTCCGCGAAATTCCTTTTTTTTTTTTTTTTTTTTTTTTTTAAATCCATTTATATAGCCCCCTTTAACATCTAAAGTCATATCGGGGGCTTTTCACTTGAAACAACTCGTTGTCTCTAGGTACTTTTACGTTAGTTTGAATCATTTAGTTTTACTCAAACACGCTCACATACAAACTTGCAGGGAACAATTCTGGCTAGAGAAAAATTCCACGCCCCAGCCGGGAATCAAACCCGGGATCCCCGGGTGAGAAGTCAGCTCGCTGACCACTCGACCGCGGAGGCAGTCAGAAATTCTTTGTTATTGGCTCTAACCTTAAACTACGAACTTCTCTCGAACGGTGTTATCTTTTGTTTCATCTCTTCTGTTTGCCTGCTGACAATGCAAAGTGCACCACACTTCAATTGTTCCACATAAGGCCAGTTTGTAAAACATTTGACTATCACTTTATCTAGTGTATTAGCTTCTACTTACAAGGAAGCAAGTAATAAGACAATTTCTGTTAATGTTGATTATCATGGAGTAGATAGAAAAATATGGTTTTCAACAATAATTTGTTGCAGATATGTAGAGAAAGTCATATGAATGGACCACATCAGACTTTTATAAAATGCAGTCCTATGTAACGTACAACTATGATCAGTGAAAAGCGTTAAAGATAAACAAATGCCGGCGCTTGTTTCAAGGGAATAAAGCTGTCAGTGACGTCATTGTTTACACTCGTAAGAGAATTTCCCTGGAGAATACTTGCAACATATTTATTTACGATATCTGCAACGCTGCTCTACTATAACTAGTTATACATGGAGGGGAACCATTTTCTTCAAGCTGTAACATCACTAGTGCATTCTGGTGGCAACCTATGTATCATCAGCTGGTCTTCCAAGTTTCTTTATAGATAAGAGGAAAAACAATCTGATGTATTCCATTCACATCACTTTCTCTACATCTCTGCAAAAAGTGTTTGTTAAAAATCTTATGCATCTATTTACTTCATGCTAATCGAGAAAAAAATAGCAGAAATAGTCTTATTACTTGCTTCCTTGTAAGGGAGTAGCATAGGTTAAAGTGATAGTCAAAAGCTGGTTGCTATGTCACTGAAGATCCTTTGTATGGACACGAGTTGACAAATTCCTGTATGAGAAAAGTACAAGTTTTTAAAGCTGAAACCAAAAACAAGGAATATCTCAAAAACGGCCAAATCCACGAAACAAATGTATATAACATAAATTGTGTGTTTTAATGTGCTCTACATTTTATGTTTGGTAAGTTTTTGTCTCTCTCTTACGGTTTGCCAGCTAAATCAAAATCCGTAAAAATCATCCAGAATAAAGAGGTCTTCAGAGGCTACTCCCAGAAAATTCAAGATATTCATTTTATTTGTAAAGTTAATATCATTAATGTAGGTATTATAATGAAAATTTTTGAGAAAATCGAACTTTTCAAACATTTCTCCATGTAAAGGTAGTTGGGGGTGGGGAGTTTTCTTGAAAATCTTTGTGACGCTTCTTTCGAAAATACCAAAGTTAAATAGGTACCAACTTTAGTATACAACGGGTTTTTCATTTTTTAGCTATGGTGTCCATAGACACACACACACACACACACACATGCACACGCACGCGAGTAGGTATAAATTAAGGGGATTGGCTCAGGCAAATATGTTTCTAAGCCCTCAAATTTGTAAGACGATAGTATATTGCAGAGAGTGTACTATGACATAACGTGACGGGGCGGGGCGCGGGCGTGATTTAAATTCAGAAGTGGCAATGGATCAAAAAGAAGAAGCATGTAGGTAGGGGAGAAAATAGGAGATCATAAATAAAATAAAAAGATTGAAAAGAAAATGTTAAAATACTGTACGCTGTTGAGTATAACACAATTACAGAGAGAGAGAGAGAAAATAACGTTAGACGGTTCTATAATAATCTACAAAATGAGTGTACGTGTATGTATATGGACATGCGATGCAAGAGTAACGAGGTCATCGAACAAGATAGAACATGTTTAAAACTTTGAAAAAAGCAGCACGTGTGTAATGTGGGTCAGTAATGAACACGTTCAAACCTGCATCCTGTCCTCCATCTACATTGGTAAAATAATTGTCGCTGTATCACATGCATAGTCGTCTGCGAGCATAAGACTTTCAAAACTCGCTGGAGGTTAACGTGTGAGTAATGAGGTCATTGAGCAAAACAAGATAGAACATGTATACAACTTTGAAGAAAAGCAGCACGTGTGTAATGTGGGGAGATCATTAATGAACACGTTCAAACCTGCATCCAAAGCAGCACGTGTGTAATGTGGGGAGATCAGTAATGAACACGTTCAAACCTGCATCCCGTCCTCCATCTACATTGATAAAATAATTGTTGCTGTATCACGACTTTCAAAAACTCGCCGGAGGATATCGTATGACGTCATCGAGCAAGACAGAACATGTTCAAAGCTTCAGAAAAAGGTAGCACGTGTGTGTGTGGTGAGGTCATCATGTAAAGAATGAGCCCATTCAAATCCCCTCCACTCTTCCCATCTACATCGGTGAAATGATTGTGCATGTACAGATGTCTGTGAGCCGTCACCATGAACAGTGAAATAATCAGAAGTGTAGTCGAGAGTGACAACGCGCACTGGGTGACCATGGGAGAGTACGAGCAAATGAAGCAACATTGTCTTGATAAGCATGAGGAAACGTGTAATGGAGATACGCATAGCATTGTCTGTAAGGATCCATGGCAGCATGACGAAATGACTACATCCTTCCGTTGCGGTGACTATTGCGATGTGTATCGCAAGTTGACTAGGTAAGTGCATGGGACATATGTGAAACACTTAGAATAATCAAAATTGGTTATGTAAAACAAATGTGTATATTTTTACAGAATATTCGAAGGTGAAGACGTGCCTCCGTATAGGGATGTGGATCGAAGCGTGGAGGCTGGTGAAGAAGAAAAGTGAGTATAACTATTATCAATAAAGAAGAGATTATAATAATTATAATATTATTTCTGACTATTTTGCTTATGTATGTTTCTAGGTCTGATAAGAAATCTGAGAAGAAGAGGAAGAACAAGGCAAAGGTAGACATCAAGAAGAAGAGAATGGAAGACGTTATAGTAATCATTTTCGATCCAATCCCTGAAAAGATGGAGAAAGATGAATCCAAATAGTGTGTTTATGCTCAACGACATCTCCATTAGCCCCTACCATCGAGTGAATATAGGATTGCATTACGAAATCCCCTCGCTATACATCATAGCAGCAGACGATGCGTATGCATACATAACAAAGCAAGACTGGCAGATAATAGTTCAAAACATGCTTGTGCTAGAAACGTATATGAAAGAAGGTACGCTTCCCAGTGTGTTGTACAGTGAGAATATAATCTATGCATATAATGTAATATTGCAAATGAACAAATGTCATGAAATAGCTCTTGTGAATACATGTCTAAACGAATATGTTATAAATCTGGATATAGCTGCTCTAATAGGATTAAAGAAACTAGTTCCATATATTGAAAGACATTTATTTCAATTGTACAATGTTCATAAGTCAATGAGTTCATACGAAGTTGGTGGTAGGAGTATCAGGAGAAGGGTTAAAGAGTAGTATGCTAAACTCAATAAAAAGATATTATGATTAACTTTGTTTATCTTTATTCATATAAAAATGCATTTTCCTTTTTCTAAATAATAGATTGAACAATATGAGTTAATGGTTTGTAAGTGAACATTTTATCATGAATAATTAAACAAAATAAAGATGTATGTGTGGGAAAGTTTGCTGATGATTGAACTTCCAATCTGATATTAACGGCACCGGTCACAATTTCCTCGGGCTAATGAGAACAGTCGATGACAAATAGAGGTGCATACTTGACGAAATCATTTCTCTTCAAAAGTGGATAATTGTCCTTTCCATAATAAGAATATTGAAACTTAGAGTAATGATCATATAAATATGCGAATCTTGAATTTGCAAAATCCAAATTCATGTCATGATAGGGATAGCATTCGCTGTTGAGATAAAGTTTGAGATTGGTGATATTGCAATGATCAAAGAGAGAGCTATCTTTAGAAAGATAATTCAGTCTATCGGTTTGTGCACCCACTATGACAAAACGAGGCTTTTCAAGTTTGGATGTCGTGGCAACGTTCCATGTGAAGCCTTTGGTCTGCGGTACAGCAGGTTGAGTGTGAAGGTCCCAGGTTTGAAAGGCAATGTGCAGAGGCTGATCCGACTTGACTAATTTAAGTTTCTCTACCTTCTCGGCATCGGAAAGTCGAAGTACGGGCACCCTGCATTCGATTCTGGTTAGTTTAATGTCTGATAGATCATTGCCTAATATGCAATTATTAGAATTTTTAGATCTAATGAGAACAAGTTCAAACTTGCTATTAAGAATGAGCTCCTTGTGATCGTCTGCGAAACCTAGAAGCATCGAGAGAGGAACGATAGCGTTGAATATACCATTCGTGGGGTTGACGATTTCGACATCCTCTCCCGGATAGGTCCAACCGACGTTCTGTAGGTGATTGGAGTCCAAAGTGTTGAGAGAAGCATAGTTTCGCATAGTTGAAGCAATTCCTGGATTCCGTGTTCTGTCTATAGTAATACCGTTCATATCCAAACGAATCTCGTCAAACAGAAACGCCATGGCATTGTTGGTCAGCTTTGACGACGTTGGTTCTCCATTGGGTTTAGTAAGAGAACCTTCTATGTAGAGATAACTTCTGCTAGGAAGCATATACAGATCCTCAGCTTGGCATGGTATTCTAATTTCATCGTTCGCATCGAGAGCTGATGTGTTGTAAGATAGGAACACATGCTCCTCCTCTTTACTGATCTTATCATCAAACGTTGGAACCCCTGTCACGTCTAATACGTCCATTACAGAACCTTGAAGCCTAGTCCCTCTAGAAACTTCCGATTGGATGATGTTAGCAGTTTGCGTGTCGAAGACAGACTAGGTCTTAATTTTGAGAGAAGCTTTTTATTATAGTAATGTCTTTTAAAACTTATCCCCATTTCGCCGTATGTGTAGTCTCACAGTGATAGCTTCGTTTCTGAAGTCAAGCATTTCTCCGTTCTGGTCCACCACCCGAATACTAAGCTGCTCTACGAGATTCGTGTCGATGATTGGTAGATATATAGGACTGGATGGTTCCTGAGAGATGTGATAGCCAGGAGGAACCGATGGAAAAAATTCGTAAAGAGAATGACTGCTCTTACCATTTACGAAGGATCCTGTTGCAAGGCTACACTCGACGTGTATAATGCTCACTTTAAAGATATTCACCAGTTCGTCAGACTCTGTCAGTTCATTAGACTTCACTGTGCGCTTGCCTGTGAAACCGAGAAGAGAACCAACCGATCTTTCTTGAGTAAAATCGATGACATAGGGACACAGGATCTCGGCCTTCATCGTGTTATTATTAGGTCGTAGAAAAAACTTGTCATCAACGTCGAGTCAATTCTTTATGAAATTGCTTATATCGTCAATTTCATAAGTGCCGGGTGGAATCACAATTGTTTCAAGGCTTCGATCGCGAATGTAATGGAAAAGGTTATTGCAATGATCAACATTGGGTATTGAATAAAATGTCTCGAAATTCAATAAAGCAATCTCGTAAAATCCATTAGGATCTAGATGGAGTGGCGGATTCAGATGAGTAGAGAAGCTGGAATCACACCCGCTCACGGTGATAGTGTAACTCATTTTGACGATTCAACCCGATCAATGAAACTGTTTTATAACAGAAACTGCAAGCACAAGTGACCGCAAATTACAGAATCAAAGTTCTGATACCTGCGTTTGTTATACAGAATTTTAACGCCTGAAAGGTAAGACTCAATTTCTCCTGGAGGTTTCAAATTGCCGAAACTATCAAAATAAAAGGCTACATTTTCATCCTTGCTTATAGCAACCCAATGGCTTCCAGGATTGTGAGAACTATCCAAGTTTATTACAATCCTCTCGATACGTCTAGGTTTTCGAGGTAGTTTGTCGAGCATGTACACACCTCTAAATTTAGGTATATGTAGCCGTCTAGCATACGTTTCGATCTCGATACCGTTTAAGGCTTTTTCCGGGATATATACAGGCCTCGCCCCGAGTTTTTTGGACGTAGATATAAACCTTTACCCTTTCGCTTCCCTCCAAGACCTTTGCCGGCAGCTAAGGCTTCCATATGTTGATTGTGACGGGCCAGCTCCTTCAATTGTCGTTCGGCAGCATGCTTCCTATTCACTGAAGTAGCAATGTGAGCAGCTCCCCCTGCCAAACTACCTGCTGCACCCAATGCAGCCAACAGTGGTATCAAAGGTAAGAAACCTCCCCTCGCAGCAGGCGGCAGGATCCTCCTCTTGGCTGTTGTACGCCTCTTGCGCAAACCACCACCTACGGCGAGCTTCCCCTTCATGAGAGCAGTTACAAGTCTAGCAGCAAGCTTTTCACCAAAAGCAGCGTCGGCAGACTGTACCCTATTCCAAGCCTTTTCCACGAGAACTCTGTCAGCCAAATGTCTCGAAGCAGTGTCCTGATGCGTAGCGTAGGCAGTATCGTGATCTCGACACGCACGGTCCAATTCGTTTATAGGCAAGTCTCCTCTTTGCAGACGTTTATGTAGTTTCGTTCCAGGTCCACAGAATCTGTAACCCGGCAGATGAGCCTCAAACGGAAGAGAATTAATTAAATAGTCAATAAATCCAGACTCCTTCTTGGAAGACTTCCGAACGCTTCCAGAGCCCATGGCACACTAGGAAATAAAAAGAAAAATATTTACCTTATAACCTTAGTCACGAGATGGAAGTAGTGAAGCAAAAGTGTTCTCTACCGATACAAGTGCTAGACTTTGATCATGATATTCGTGAAGGAAGACACGGATCTCTCTTCCCGAGTAATGTCAGAGCTCTCATTCTGGGCAGCTCGAATGCTGGGAAGACAAACGTACTACTCAACCTACTAATACACGAGAACGGTCTGAGGTTTGAGAATCTGTACATTTATTCAAAATCGTTACATCAACAAAAATACCAATATCTACTTAAGGTATTAAAAGCTATACCTGATATAGGAGTGTATACGTTTGAAGATGATGAAAAGGTGATGCAACCCGGCGAAGCAAGAGAAAATTCAATATTCATCTTTGATGACGTCATTAATGAGAAGCAAGGAAAGATAGCATCGTATTATAGCATGGGTAGACACCGTAACGTTGATGCAGTATACTTAGCACAGTCGTATGCAAAAGTACCGAAACATTTAATTAGAGATAATGCAAATATGATTGTACTGTTCAGGCAAGATAATCTAAATTTAAAACATATATACGACGATTATGTAAATACGGATATGAATTATGTAGAATTCAAGGAGTTGTGTAAGCAAGTGTGGGAGAGCAATGAACCGAGACCCTTTGTTGTCATGGCACCTGAATTCCCTCTGAATGAAGGACGATACAGAAACTGTTTCGATACCTTTATCAGAGTGAACAACTAGATGACATTATTCACTTCAACTATGAGTATCGATAGGTTCGGGTCCAGGAGAATCGGCCCCTCCATAGCTGTAATTGACCGTTATATTATAAATCGAGATGGCATGGGAAATTATCAATTCAGGAAGAAGTGTCTGTGTAATGTTCAGGATCCTGAAGAGCAGAATGATGCAACAAATAAACGTTATGTTGATACGCTTACGACCGTCGTTGAGAATCGAATGCAGACGTTTGCCGAAAAGACTTCATATCAGCACATGGCTGACTTTGAAGCATTGCTTAGGAATCATGTGCAAACATCACTTGATACACAATACGAGAATTTAATGACATATCTAAGTAAATATGCCTTCAAGCGTGATGCGGAAAATAATATTCTTCTGGAAACGATAAGACTGAAGGTAGTATTGCCTCCAGTTCACGATCACGACTTTCCGAATAACAAATATATATTAGATTACGTTAATGCACGGACACCGCTTCATGATTCAAACGGAAACGTTTCTTTTCGAAAAAAAAAAGAATAAAGGAGATAGCAGATCCCGTAGACGACAGTGATGCAGCAAGTAAAAAAGTTGTTAAACATTTTGTTGCAAAGAAACAAAATGAAGCGCAGCCAGCCTTAAACAGAGCTCTAGCTTCTATGGTGGAGAAAAATATGGAAACTATGTTAAGTCGTCAAATCTCGCTGGATAAATACATAACATCAGCAAACGATAGTGTTAATATTTTAAAATCACAGGTGAATGTCATCAACGCTATATTAGATCAAATGAGAGGGATGCTTGTTATTCCGTTGCAAACAAAACCGTATAGGGGAAACTCCATAAGGTACATGTTAACCTCTGGTCTCGAATATTATACGTCTCCCGTAAACGGAAAGGTAATTGCCTGCTCTGTGATCCCTAATACCAAAGCAGATACTACAGTTATGATAAATGATAAGAAAATTGAAAATTATCCTGCACCCATTCTGATAGGCGATAAAATTAGTTTCACAGCCCCAGCCAAGCGAGTGAAAGATGGCCATATTCTATGCATCGAATTAAACATATCCTATAAATTGACATCAATAGCTTAAATACACACTCATATTGATGATGGATGTTGAAGGTATACGACTCAAACAATCCATCGCTCGACATAGTAAGGCCATTAGGGAAAAATTACGTTCCCTAAAAGGTCTCAGGTTCGAGACCAAACGTGTAATGTCTGAGGTTCTCCAACCCGTAACTGTGCCACTGAAGGATATAATAAAAAACCAGGAGAGGAAGGAACCTCTCTCTCACATCGACGAAGAAGAAGAAGAAGAAGAAACAGCTGACTCACTTGTAAAATATCTGGAAAAGGTACGCACAGCCAGTGACAGTGATCTGGACACTACTTATGGTATACGTTACGAAGATGGTTCCTATAAGTTAGGGAACAAAAATATTTCATTCGTCGGTAACAATGTCCGGATAGGTGAAGATACATACATGAGCAGTCCTGGTGTATATGAACTTCTTTTTAAGCATGTGCCTCAGAGTGCTTCATATACTGAAGATGATCTGGATACTTATTCGGAAATTTTGAGAAAAACTCTAGTTTATCGACATGGTTACATCAGAAACGGACGTCTGAGATCGAGCAGGGGTTTCAAATATAAAAATATTATACGAGGTTTAATTGAGAGTAAAACAGGTTCAGGTCTCGAGTGGAAGGAACACGTGCCCGATTACGTATACTGGTCCGACCCGAACGTTTTAATTAACAGACTCAGATTGCTTATCGCATCTAGGGACGCAGGCAATTTGAACCATAATTCTGAAATTAGAGAGACAGTGACAGAGTTGAAAACTTCAAACATCATAGCATGATCAGACGTAACATTGCCGCAGAGTTACACGCTCCAGCCAGAAGAAAATTTCTGCGCAGAAAAATAGTTAGTAAAGGATTAAATGACTTATTGCAAATAGATCTAATCGAGATGATGTCATATGCAAAAGAAAATAAAAACTACAAGTACATTCTTATTGCTGTTAATTTTTATTCAAAAATGGCTTACGCGAGACCATTGAAAAACAAGCTGCAGTCAGCGTGACAAAAGCAATGAGTGAAATACTCTCTGATGTGAATACTGTGCCTAAGAACATCCAGTCTGACAATGGCAAGGAATTTTATAAGTAATTCAAACAGTTAATGCTTAAATATGGAATTAATCACTACAGTACATTTAACACTGTTAAGGCTGCAGGAGTTGAACGTTTAATAAGAACGCTTAAAAGTATGATGCATAGAGAGTTTTCAGCTGTAGGTTCCTACAGATGGTTGAATCTATTGCCTAAAATAATAAATAATTATAATAATAAGTATCACTCTACCATTCGTATGAAACCTAGTGATGTCAGTGACAATTCTTTGCTACTTTCCATCTACAGCCGAGATCGTCATGGCAGGGAGAAGAGGAATGCCAGGAGATTTAGTGTTGGAGACTTTGTGAGAGTCTCTAGACACAAAAGCATACTTGAAAAGGAGTTCACACCAAACTGGGGGACTGAGATATTCCGCATCGTCACTGTGAGAGCCACATTTCCACCTACATACCATCTGCAAGATGTTGAAGGACGTGATATACAAGGAGGATTTTATGGTCACGAGTTATTGAAAACACAATATCCAGATACTTACCTTGTGGAAAAAGTGCTGCGTCGTAGAGGTGATAAAGCTCTTGTGAAGTGGCTAGGTTTCCCGAAGACTGAATGGATACCATTAGACGCTATAGCGTAAAAAAAAATAATATAAAATAATGTACAGATTCAGAATGAATTTTTTTTGAAAAATAAATGTCATTAAAATGATTATTTTTCTTTTATCATTTGTTTAAAAGTTATCTCCTATCCTTCCAAAAAAAAAAAAAAAAAAAAAAAAAAAAAAAGATGGGGAAAAAAAAAGATTCAAGGATTTTACTAGATATATAATTGTGTAAGGTAAAGATCAAATTAAGTTAAGATTTAGACGAAATTTTTTTTGTTAAAAATATATCCTCCACCACTGTTTTCTTATTTCTATTTTATTTATTTGTTTATTTTATTTATATTATTTTTTTACAACTGTTTTAACAAATTCTCTCCTAGCCTCAGTCAAAGGATACAGGATGTGTTTTCTTTGGAGGGGGGTGAGCGTAATAAACGAAACAGAAGGGATTCCAATGAAAAAAATGTTTTTTTTTATTTATTCGCTCATTTTTTCTCACTTTCCACCACCATTTTAACAATTAAAAAACAGTGAACTTATGAATAGTGCAAGTCACATTTTATACACATTTGTTTCTTTTATTTTATTCACTCATTTTTTCTCACTTTCCATCGCCATTGAGTAATCTAAAACAGTGAACTTATAATATAATGAATAATTCAATCATTTTTTGTCACTTTCCACCATCATTTTAACAATTAAAAACAGTGAACTTATGAATAGTGCAAGTTACATTTTATACACATTTGTTTCTTTTATTTTATTCACTCATTTTTTCTCACTTTCAATCGCCATTGAGTAATCAAAAACAGCGAGCTTATAATATAATGAATAATGCATACATGAAATCTCACATATTTCATTTTAAGCATACATAGTTTAAAAAATAATAAGCTGCTATGAATAATGCAAGTTACCTTTTCAGATATATTTTTTAAACAAAAATGCAACAATGGGTGAGATTACACTGAAAAAATTAGTTTGTTACATTTTACAAAACATTTGTTTTTTTATTTATTCAATAATTTTTTCTCACTTTCCATCGCCATTGAGTAATCAAAAACAGTGAACTTATAATATAATGAATAATGCAAGTTAATTTTTTTTAAAACAAAAATGTAACAATGAATGAAATAACGTTGGGAATAGCTGAAAGTTACATTTTACACAAATAATTTCAGAAATTTTTATCCTAAAACCATGTCATAGCTATCTTGTATAAATAGCTTCAATTATTTTTTATTACTTAAAAAATAATGAGCTGAAAACATCGCATTTATAACGTATTTGGCATGAAATCTCAAATGTTTCATTTTAAACATATATAGTTTAAAAATTATAAGCTGCTATATATAGCCACAAATATTTTTTAATTTACAACGTATTCAGCATGAAATCTCACATGTTTCATTTTAAGCATACATAGTTTTTAAAATTATAAGTTGCCACAAATATTTTTTAATTTATAATATATTCAGCACGAAATCTCAAATGTTTCATTTTAAGCACGCATAGTTTAAAGTTGTATATAGCCTCAAATAATTTTTAATTTATAACATATTCAACATGAAATCTCACATTTTTCATTTTAAGCATACATAGTTTAAAAATCATAAGCTGCTATATATAACATCAAATCTTTTTTTTTATTACTTAAAAAATGAGCTGAAACATGATTTTAACCTGTAGTAGCATTTTATAACATTGAAATCATTTTAAGCATATATAATTTTAAAATCATAATCTGCACAAAGAACATAAGACATAAACTTTTTTCAGGAGTCATGCTCAGAGGTGTCAGGTGCTGCATAATGACCCCAAGCAAGAGTTGAATGTGATTTCTCTGAAATATAACGTTTTGTATCAACACCAGTTAAAGATAGTTTGTTAATTTCCACTGTGTGAACGTTACGTTTATAGCTCCTAAAAGTTGTCTGTTTAGTATAATGCAATGCATTCACATCGCTGAGGCATGATAAGTAATCGTCAAAAGTTATTGAACGCATTGCACACTTTGCAACGCCTTTCGATTTCTTAACTACCTGACCGTCGTATCGATAAGCTTATAATTTGGAACGCAACCCCACATATTCTGTCATTACCCTCCCAGATAATTCATCCTTATAAACACCCATTTTTTTGCCATTCAACAATGGTATTCCATATTTGTTATCTGAAGGATAATTGCAAGTGTCAAAGTATTGTATGTTAGCTTTCATAAATTCGTAAATATCGGTACTGGTTTCAAAGAGAAATGCATCTGTTTCAGTATAATTTAAAGTTATGTCTGTAAGATTCTTTTTTAGAACATTATAATAAAAATCATACATTACAAATTTGGAAAGATCAAGGATTGTCTTCCCTATGTAAATGGGTTTATTCATCTTAATTTCTTCTCTTGTCAATTCAATTCCGACAAGATTTTCTTCAAATATTACAACACGTTTGAACGTATGTCGCGATATTAATTTCCGTGCTTCCTTCCAATTTGTACAAAGCCGAAAGTCATTATATTTACGTACATTCTCTATAAATTTCCCATAAACTGAATTATTAAACATTTTCCATAGATTCTGTCCGAATTTCGATTTCTCTTGAGAACGTTTTTTTGCATTCAAGTCTATATACGGTTTTAACCATTGCGATTGTCTGAAACTTACAACTCTATGAACATGTTTCAATTTCATTCCTAAATTAATACATTGCTGAAGGTTACGGTAATGCAATACATACTTTCGCTTATTTGTCAACGTAGCGAGCAGTTTTTTAAACTTGTCATTAGGGGGGGTTTCATTCTTTGGACATAGCGGGAAGTCATTATGTGAATCATGCAGGTCTGCGGGATAATCAAGGTCTGCCTCGATCGCATATCCTATTTCTGCATCTGGCGGAATATTTAGGAAATCAATTGCGTTAATTTCATCTCTGGTTAACCATCGAAGGTCTCCATAAGGTATATAATCAGATTGAACAAACCCATATAAATTATTGGAATCAATATATGATAAGTACTTAATGGGTAATGACTCATTAAAATCTTGCATATATTTATTATTCGCCTTCGCATATCGATTAGATACAGTACAAAGTCCACCTCTGATTCCAGATTCAAAGAATTCAAACATTTCCTTGTCAGTGATTAAAGATATTTTTGCTTGTGTAGTTCTTAGCATTGCATCGAATGCTAAACCCGATATTGTGTAATAATGACACGGATCTAATTTATATAAATTCATGCATAACTCTCTGAATTTTTCAAATATATCGGCCAATAACAAAGTATCCGTTTTAAGATACAAATCCCTGTATTCACCCAGACTTCTAATACTGAAAGCTTTCCATACAGTTTGCGCAAGCAAATAATCTCCTTGTGTTATATCATCAAACTCTGCTATATCAGGTAATTTACGTTCTTCTAATTTGTCTATACTGTCTAGATATGTATAGGGGAAAACGCCTTTGCGTGTCATTAATTGCTGGAGTTCATGTTTTTGATACTCCATGTTTATGATTTTAAAGTCCTCAGGATTTAGCATATCAGCTAAAGTACTTAATTTATCGCCTAGAAATCGATAACTGTCTAAGAATCTGAAATATATACTCTTTCCATTGGATGTATATCTCTTACTAAAAGATAAATAATTTTCAGATGTCTGTGAAATACAATTTATGACTTCATTGTCATAAGCAAGATTTTTTACAAGGAAATGTGCATCATAGCTTGATAAGCAATGAAAAAAAAATGGTATGAAATTTGGTAATTTCCTATTTAAATTACACGAGTTGTGGCTTGAACCTAAATAGCGGGATGAGATGTGACAATGATCCCTCACTCGTGACTTGTCAATACTGAAATCTTTTTCACATATATAGCAGCGTTTGGCATTTGTAAAATTTATATTATCTTCAGCGGTCATTTTTATCTCCGCAATCTTTGAATATATATCAATTACTCGGTCACCGATTAGCTGCAATTCTTTGAAAAAATCCTGAATAGCATTTGGACCTCTAAAAATTTTGAATTCTGACAATGAATTGTCATAATGATAGACAAGTTTTAATGCAATTGACACCGCCTCATGTTTTTGTATTTGGCGTGTCCAACTGCTTTCCACGGATGGTTGACACGAGTGAACTTTGGTAAGTACAGATTCTATATCTGCATAAATAACATACGGGACAGGAGTACATTTGCTATATGCATTAAATTCGATTGTATCATTTACACAAATTTCGGGCATTGTTACAATCTGTGTTTTTGAACACTTGACCTTATGTTTTTCTAATCCATTTTTAGATGAAAAGTGCTTTAAACACGTTTCACAAAATGTGATTTTTCTCTTGCATCGAGTGATCTGTTTGACCAATAGCCTGGATAGATCATTTATTAGACAATAGTGTGATCTATTTCCCTTTGTGACACGTAACAGATTCACATGATGCTCTTTACGTTCACAAGTTTGATATAACAGAATAATTGATTCGTGATCTATGCCATATACCGTAACTGATATACTTTCATTCTGATTTTCAAATTGTTCTATTTGGTCGAGTGAAACGGGAAAGCTTATCCCTCTAAAATCAAATTCTTGAAACATGTCGCGTTTGGTATATGAACTCACTCGACTTTTGTTTTTTTTCACCGGATATTTTGACGCTAACAGACAATATGCAAAACATTTACTATCTGAATTTCTTATATTAGTTACAGCATGTTTGTTTTTTATGAAATTGGGGAGCTCCATATAACATCCTGCATTTAACACATCATACTGATAAGCATTTAAAATTAAACCACATATTTGATATAGAGATTTTGAACTGCATTTCGATTCGAAATTATCGATACATGCAAGTATAGGATCTTTCATTTTGTCATACCATTCAGCAATGTTTGTAGCCTGAATAATTGAATCCATTTTGCTATTGAAATTAAACGTCTCAATTCTTTCATTTTCAGAAGACTGCATTATATATTTGCGTATCAATGTACCGTTTAATTTAATACCTGATTTGTATTGAATCAAATTATTCCGAATTTCGTCACAAACCAAGAGTTTACATTCGTCTAGAAATATTGTGGGATCTATTATTTCAACAGTATTTTCAATTTGCTTTGTATAAATTTTGTTTTTGAAAGCTGAATCTATTGTTTTACATGCCAATTCCTGACGGTTTATCAGAGCACAACTCACCGAATTTTCAGTCCCAGAAGTATCCTCAACACTTTTGTCGAACTCTCTTCTATTCCTTTTTGTGGGAAGGATGTTCTCTTCGGTAGATTCACACTCGATTCGTCTCTTGCCAGCTTTACTTTGAACGGGCTGGATGTGTTCACCTGGAAATATGATATATCAGTAAATTAATTGCTTTTAACACTTTTTATTTGTCTCCAGTGAGCTGTGAACAAACACTTTTTCCTATAGACCTTTTTTCAATAATAATAATAATAATAATAATTAACATTCAAGCTAGTGATGTTATTACTATTATAATAATAATATTACTAATAATCATGGTACTAAAAAAATAATATTATTTTTTGTAGATAATAACTGTTATTTGAGAAAAATATTAGACATATGTATGTATTAAAAATAGTGCTAGCAAAAATATTATTATTTTTATAGATAATAACTGTAATTTCCAATCCTGAAAAAAAGAAAAATGTTAGTTTGTTTAAAAAAAACAAAAATTTTGGATATTAAAAAACGTATGTCTAACTGTCGCAGATGATTCTCTGTAAAAAGTATTATTATAAATAATAATAATAATATCAACAATACTACTGATACTTTATTGTAATACTGAAAAAAATTAATGTGATTATAGCAATAATAACAATACTAAAATCTATTTGTTTCTCTCAAACGATTTCTACAGTTAAAAAGTTATACTTTTTCACCTGCTTTTTTATACTTATGCTGAAGTAAAATACTTTTTTTTTTATTAACAATACAATTACTATCCAGGAAAACAAAATCCATTAAAAACAAGTTTTTTTACCTGTAATTTTTGTGAGTTCAGTATCTGCTTTGTGAGACATCGCACCATCAGGATTTATTGTTTCTGGAAAAAAAAATCAGTTACTTTAGCAGAATATTAAAATCAGATTGCTTCCTGGAATCAAGTGTGTAATTAATGAGTAAATTAATTTTTTCTTATGATGAGAATCAAGAATAATATGTTTTAGAATATTTCTTTTGTTATATCATTTTTAAATATATTTTTTGAAAATCACATTTTTTAAAATCAACAATTATAATTCTTTTGCAAAAAGTGTCATATGAAAAATATTGATATTCTTCATATAGAAAGAATCAAATATATGACTTTTTACCAGTTAGAACAAAATAACCGATGCTGTAAATTAAAATACTAATCCCCCACCCCCTCAGAGATATATTTTTGGCTGTACCTGTAAAAAAGTGATGTTATGTCTTTTGAATCCTCTACTCAATGTATCCTGTCCTTTGTATATCATCTGAAATCCTCCCGCGTTGATGGCGGCCTTCTGCTCATCGAACATCCTGCTAAAACGGTCAGGGAGAAATACTTGATATTCTTCCATAGATAGGAGCACCTTTGGTCCATATTTGGTTTTTATCGTCTTTAACGATTTTATGTTGCGGGCATTTTCTTGTTCCATATCAGCCAATGCTTTCGTAGGTTGGATTTTTGTTCCAGCAGCTATGTCATTTAACTCTGCTACGACTCGTGCCTCTGAAAACAGAATAATTCATGCAACTTGTATAATTTTCTGATTAAATTATGCTGTTTTATTACTGAAAAAAAAAATTAATGCAATTGTATTAAGTTAAACTTATAACATACCCGTCATTCTGCTTGTAGTACGTTTCTCCTGCTGTGACATGTCGTAAGCTGCACTGCTTTACTATTCTCCACGCTTTTTATAATGTCGGTGACTGATGACCTAGTTTCATCTTCCTCCCACCGTCACACACACCCGCTCCCCCCACACAAATCCTTCTCACATTATTGAATACAGTATAAGTTCACTGTTTTTGAAGACTAAAGATTTTAAATATTAACACTAACTTATATAGCATCTTTTTTCATTCAAAAGTTTGTTGGTGGGAGACATACACATGCTGCGCACCCATATGTTTCGTGATTGGTTAAATTTAACAATATCGTTCAACCTTTTTACCGTATGGCGGGGGCAGAGTCTTCTCCTAGTCAGCTGTGTATGTAAGTTTATTTTACAATTGCCCCGTTAGCCGGAAGCCTTTAACTTTATGCTTTAGGATACTAAGGTCACGACTTTTTTCGTTTTAAATTACCTTTATGACTCTTATCGTGCATTCCTCGCCGGAAGTCTTTAACTTTATGCTTTAGGATACTAAGGTCACGACTTTTTTCGTTTTAAATTACCTTCATGGCTCTTACCATGCATTCCTCGCCGGAAGTCTTTAACTTTATGCTTTAGGATACTAAGGTCACGACTTTTTTCGTTTTAAATTACCTTTATGGCTCTTACCATGCATTCCTCGCCGGAAGTCTTTAACTTTAGGATACTAAGGTCACGACTTTTTTCGTTTTAAATTACCTTTATGGCTCTTACCATGCATTCCTCGCCGGAAGTCTTTAACTTTAGGATACTAAGGTCACGACTTTTTTCGTTTTAAATTACCTTTATGGCTCTTACCATGCATTCCTCGCCGGAAGTCTTTAACTTTAGGATACTAAGGTCACGACTTTTTTCGTTTTAAATTACCTTTATGACTCTTATCGTGCATTCCTCGCCGGAAGTCTTTAACTTTATGCTTTAGGATACTAAGGTCACGACTTTTTTCGTTTTAAATTACCTTCATGGCTCTTACCATGCATTCCTCCCCGGAAGTCTTTAACTTTATGCTTTAGGATACTAAGGTCACGACTTTTTTCGTTTTAAATTACCTTTATGGCTCTTACCATGCATTCCTCGCCGGAAGTCTTTAACTTTATGCTTTAGGATACTAAGGTCACGACTTTTTTCGTTTTAAATTACCTTTATGGCTCTTACCATGCATTCCTCGCCGGAAGTCTTTAACTTTATGCTTTAGGATACTAAGGTCACGACTTTTTTCGTTTTAAATTACCTTTATGGCTCTTACCATGCATTCCTCGCCGGAAGTCTTTAACTTTATGCTTTAGGATACTAAGGTCACGACTTTTTTCGTTTTAAATTACCTTTATGGCTCTTACCATGCATTCCTCGCCGGAAGTCTTTAACTTTATGCTTTAGGATACTAAGGTCACGACTTTTTTCGTTTTAAATTACCTTTATGGCTCTTACCATGCATTCCTCGCCGGAAGTCTTTAACTTTAGGATACTAAGGTCACGACTTTTTTCGTTTTAAATTACCTTTATGACTCTTACCATGCATTCCTCGCCGGAAGTCTTTAACTTTATGCTTTAGGATACTAAGGTCACGACTTTTTTCGTTTTAAATTACCTTTATGGCTCTTACCATGCATTCCTCGCCGGAAGTCTTTAACTTTATGCTTTAGGATACTAAGGTCACGACTTTTTTCGTTTTAAATTACATTTATGGCTCTTACCATGCATTCCTCGCCGGAAGTCTTTAACTTTATGCTTTAGGATACTAAGGTCACGACTTTTTTCGTTTTAAATTACATTTATGGCTCTTACCATGCATTCCTCGCCGGAAGTCTTTAACTTTATGCTTTAGGATACTAAGGTCACGACTTTTTTCGTTTTAAATTACCTTTATGGCTCTTACCATGCATTCCTCGCCGGAAGTCTTTAACTTTATGCTTTAGGATACTAAGGTCACGACTTTTTTCGTTTTAAATTACATTTATGGCTCTTACCATGCATTCCTCGCCGGAAGACTTTACCTTCATGGTCACGACTCTCATTTAAATTAGCCGCAGGGCTCTCACGTCTTGCTTGTAACAAATAATGACTTACGCTTCCTCATATCTTGTTATGATTTTTTTTCTGCTTTGTCATGCTCACTGCTTAACAGACTTTTTTTTTTTATTTTTTCATTCTACCTATATTATAATAACCTCTCGAGGTATCCCTCTGTTACCTACATACCTACTTAACAACAAATCGTGCTTAACATCTTTTTTGTTATTCTTTATTCTACTTCATTCTGTGTAGATTATTATTGAACCGTCTCACGTTATTTTCTCTCTCTCTCTCTCTCTCTCTGTAATTGTGTTATACTCAACAGCGTACAGTATTTTAACATTTTCTTTTCAATCTTTTTATTTTATTTATGATCTCCTATTTTCTCCCCTACCTACATGCTTCTTCTTTTTGATCCATTGCCACTTCTGAATTTAAATCACGCCCCCGCCCCGTCACGTGATGTCATAGTACACTCTCTGCAATATACTATCGTCTTACAAATTTGAGGGCTTAGAAACATATTTGCCTGAGCCAATCCCCTTAATTTATACCTACTCACGCGCACGCACTTACACACACACGCACGCGCACGCACTTACACACACGGACGTTTTCCATTTTTTTTTATTTTGGGGACGCAAAATATATATTTGCGATGGAATCTCAGAATTATTTTTTGGGTGCATTACAATACCTTATCTATAGACTATGCACGTATAAGGAAAGTAAAACTGGTACGTTGCACTCTATCTATTCTGTAAAAGCTTGTTCTTCTATGGTAATGATGTTTTTAAGTTTTAAAATTCCAAATTGTGGCTTTAGTATTACACATGTTGATGAGGGGAGACATCCGTACGCTTCGCGATATTTCGGAAACAGAGCAGAGCGACAACAACATTGTGTCTAGATCGCGTGTACTCTGTTTTCTTTAGTAATTTACCTCACTTTCTCTACAGCTCTGTAACAAACTATTGTTAAACAGCTGTTCTTCTATATAATACCAAAATGTTAACAGAAACTGTCTTATTACTTGCTTCCTTGTAAGTAGAAGGCAATACACTAGGATAAAGTGATAGTCAAATGTTTTAAAAACTGGTTGCTGTGTGATTGTCAGTTCCTGGCCATGCAAAGAAACAGATTTCAAATTCCCGTATGAGAAAAGTTTAAAAGTATTTAAGAAGTGAAGCCAATAACAAGGAATATCCCAGAAAAGGTCAACTGCATATGTCATATATTGTATATTTTAACAAATTCTACATGTTTTTAGTAACCTTTCGCCAGCTCTTTTATTTACCAGATGACTTCAGGGGCATTTCCAGAAAAGTTAAGATTCGGCATATAACTATCTTTAACATACGCTATTTTGTTCCTGTAAAGGGATGGGGGGATTCTCCACAAAATCTTGTGTCGCATACTTGGAACATATTAAACCTAAATAGCAGGTTTCGTATTTAACTGTGCTTTAGTTTTTGAGCTATGCTCATCGGTGAAATCCAGGTATCGAATTTTTGGGTACACTACAATAGTACGTGTAGAGAAAGTAAAGGAGAGAACGAAGCGTGTATGTTTCAACTGCAGCAGCAGAGTTACAACAACAATAACAATAATGACAACAATAGCAGTAGCAATAATGCAGCAGAAGGTGTTCCCAGATCACTGCAAGCTCATGACCCGACAAGCATCATCACATATTCATGTTGTTTTCTTTGCCCAGGTCTGCAAGGTACAGTCTTGTTGTAACTCAGCCATTCGCCGCATGGCGCTCCTCTTCTCATGCTACATAACTTTCTCTGTAACAAACTCTTAATAAACTTATTCTTCTATCTACTTCAAGATAAACATTAACCGAAATTGCCTTGTTACTTGCTTCCTTGTAGGTAGAAGGGAATACACTAGCATAAAGTGATAGTCAGATGTTTTAAAATGTGGTTGCTACGTCACTTGACAAGTTGTCGTATGAGAAAAGTTACTTTTAAAACTGAAACGAATAACGCTCAACTCCAGGACAAAAGGAATTGTGTGCTTTAACGAGATCTTTGTGCAGAGACTTTTTGCTTATCTCTTAGTGCTCACAATTCCAAAAACTTCATCTAGAATAAGGAGGTAATTACAGGCTGTTCCCACAAAAGTCAACATATTCATTTTATTTGTCAAGTAACTATTGTAACATAAAATATTTTAATCAAAAACGTTAGAGCCATTTTTGAGAAAAACAAAATTTTCGAAACTTTTTTTCCATATAAAGCATAGTGGGGGCGGGGGGGGGGGGGGGTTCTTGAAAATCTTCGTGTCACATCCTTCAAAAATACTCAACTTAAATACCAAGTTTGGTATTTATCCGACTTCTCGTTTTGAGCTGTGCTGTCCACAGATATACTTACAGACATGTTTCTAAACATGCTTTTTTGGATTCAACAGGGCTCAAAACATATATTTCCGGTGAAATCTTGGCATCAAATTTTTGGGTGGAATACAATTCTTTCTCTGTCTACTATGATTATTGTACAAACGTACTAGAGGAAATAAAATGGGGAGAGAATGTGGTGTGGATGTACCTAGGTGTGTGATAAGGAATGTTTTCTATTGTGGAAGAAAGAGGACATATATTTGTAAGGCAACATATGAAAACGGTTAATTAATTTGGCGGAGCGAGCCCAGCTCCCTCTGCAACAAGTTATTGATCCGGAGTGAGGTCCTTCCTGGTCGCTATCCCCTATAACAATACTTCGTCCAGCACAATTCTCAGTCAGAGTCCCACCTTACGTAGAAATCCACCTGGTGGTTTATTTATATCAACCTGTGTAAAAATGGAAATTTAACGTGATGCTATTGAATGCCCTAAAAGTTCCATGTTATGTGCAACATGGCCGAGGAAGATTGGCATGAGTATTTATTGAACCACAGGTGCTTCTTGACTTTCCCTCGATGATGTAGTGTATATCCCGTCCAGCTAATATGTAGACTACGAGGGTCGGCCTCACACAGATATGGCGTCACTAGGCCAGTTAGACGGTAGCATCGTATAGTCTAACTCTAAACCAGCTTGTATCCATTGTTACCGGTCAATAGCTTGTTTAGTTTTCGAAAGATAGCATTTTAAAACAAGACAACTTTAGAGTTTTCACGAAAATGGAGGATTTGGAAAAACGAGCAGTGATTAAATACTTCCATTTGAAAGGCTTAACGCCTAAAGAAATCAAGGAGGAAATGGACAGTATATTGAAAGACTCTGCCCCTTCATATTCAATGATTAAAAGGTGGGCTGCAGAGTTTAATATGGGAATCAAAAGAATGTGCAGGTAATATTTTAAGTAATGTTTTGGGCTTTCACAAGGTCTGTGCAAGATGGGTCCCGCGTTTGTTGATACCCGATAAACATATGTAAAGAAAAGCTCTTTCTGTTAGGAATATGGAGCTCCACCGTAAAAATCGCAGTGAATTTTTGAGACGGCTTATTACCATGGATGAAACTTGGACACATCACTACACTGCAGAAAGTAAAGCACAGTGAAAGCAGTGGATTGCGCCAGGGGAACCAAGTCCAAAGAAGGCAAAGTCAATTTTGTCAGCTAACAAGGCTATGGCGAGTGTTTTCTGGGATGCACAGGGAATTATTTTTATTGATTACTTGGGAAAGGGTAAAAGTATCACTGGTGACTACTAAGCAAGCTTACTGCAACGTTTGTGATGAGGTGAAAAGAAAAATACCTCATTTGGCAAAAAAGAAATAGAAAAAAAAACTTGTTTCATCACGACAAATCTCCGGCCCCTCGTTCAGTCATTGCAATGGGAACATGTGCGAATTAAAGTTGGAATTGCTTGAACATCCACTCTATTCGCCAGATCTAGCACCCGGTGACTACCGCCTGTTCCCAAAACTCATAACAATTTCTTGGAGGACGAAGAATTCACAGCAACGAGGAGGTCATTGATGCGGTAAACAACTATTTTGAGGACCTTGATAAATCGCACTACAGAGATGGTTTAATTAAATTAGAACACCGATATGA
This sequence comes from Hymenopus coronatus, assembly GCA_030762935.1. Taxonomy (NCBI): domain Eukaryota; kingdom Metazoa; phylum Arthropoda; class Insecta; order Mantodea; family Hymenopodidae; genus Hymenopus; species Hymenopus coronatus. The sequence goes on from CM060899.1 coordinate 81,143,511, forward strand.
CAGATGTATTGGCGTTTCTGGAGATCATGTTGAGAAATAAAGCAAAAAAAAAAAAGTTTTTAATGCTGTTTTCATTAAGAGGACCGGGACTTATCAGCAGACCCTAGTATAGGATACAAAGTGTAAGGTGGCCTTTGGTTGTTAGTAGAGCATACTCATCATTGCAGTTACTCTGACAAACCCAGGTCTGTAGACATGCCAGTGCTTGCTGCATCCTGTCATCATCTAGCTTTACTTACAACAGCACTGACCCTTCATACATCACCGCAGGTAATAAGAGAACACCCACGATATTCAAACTGACTGACTTTCTACACCCAGGTCTGTAGACATGCCAGTGCTTGCTGCATCCTGTCATCATCTAGCTTTACTTGCAACAGCACTAACCCTTCATACACATACATCACCGCAGGTAATAAGAGAACACACACGATATTCAAACTGACTGACTTTCTACACCTAAGAGGTTTACCATAGCCAAGGACGGTAGAATAAGTGTCAACTTAAAGCTCGTGGATGAGAGCAGTGTCGGGTCGCGACAGTGGCATACTCTACTAAGTCTGTATATAAGTTTTAGCCTTCTGTAACTCAGACTTATGTCATGATGAAACGAAGTAAATAAATAAACGATTAAATGAGGTTAACCAACAAGAAAAACTTCCTCTCTATATATTTCTCTTCCTCATGCAGAAAATTTACAAGCCAATGCCTGGGGGCAGATGCGTACAGGAGGCCCACAGACTCTGGATCAGAGAGAGTAGCCTGGATGTGTCATCAGTCTGGTGTCTGGTATGGGAGTGACTTACAAGTAGGTGTCTGGTGTCAGATGTGTGTTGAGAAGCACACAGACTCTGGATCAGAGAGAGAGAGTAGCCAGGATGTGTCATCAGTCTGATGTCTGGTATGAGAGTGACTTACAAGTCAATGTCTGAGGTCAGATGTGTGTTGAGAAGCACACAGACTCTGGATCAGAGAGAGAGAGAGTAGCCAGGATGTGTCATCAGTCTGATGTCTGGTATGAGAGTGACTTACAAGTCAGTGTCTGGTGTCAGATGTGTGTTGAGAAGCACACAGACTCTGGATCAAAGAGAGTAGCCAGGATGTGTCATCAGTCTGATGTTTGTTGAGAAGCACGCAGACTCTGGATCAGAGAGAGAGAGAGAGTAGCCAGGATGTGTCATCAGTCTGATGTCTGGTATGAGAGTGACTTACAAGTCAGTGTCTGGAGTCAGATGTGTGTTGAGTAACAGACGGACTCTGGATCAGAGAGAGAGAGAGAGTAGCCAGGATGTGTCATCAGTCTGATGTCTGGTATGAGAGTGACTTACAAGTCAGTGTCTGGAGTCAGATGTGTGTTGAGTAACAGACGGACTCTGGATCAGAGAGAGAGAGAGAGAGAGAGAGAGAGAGAGTAGCCAGGATGTGTCATCAATCTGATGTCTGGTATGATAGTGACTTACAAGTCAATGTCTGAGCTCAGATGTCTGTTGAGAAGCAGACAGACTCTGGATCAAAGAGAGTAGTCAGGATGTGTCATCAATCTGATGTCTGGTATGATAGTGACTTACAAGTCAATGTCTGAGCTCAGATGTCTGTTGAGAAGCAGACAGACTCTGGATCAAAGAGAGTAGTCAGGATGTGTCATCAATCTGATGTCTGGTATGATAGTGACTTACAAGTCAATGTCTGAGCTCAGATGTCTGTTGAGAAGCAGACAGACTCTGGATCAAAGAGAGTAGTCAGGATGTGTCATCAATCTGATGTCTGGTATGAGAGTGACTTACAAGTCAGTGTCTGAAGTCATATGTCTGTTGGGAAGCAGTCAGACTCTGGATCAGAGAGAGTAGTCAGGATGTGTCATCAATCTGATGTCTGGTATGAGAGTGACTTACAAGTCAGTGTCTGAAGTCATATGTCTGTTGGGAAGCAGTCAGACTCTGGATCAGAGAGAGTAGTCAGGATGGGTGATGAGTCTGAAGACTGGTATGAAAGTGAGGTAGATGATAATACCAAATGACAGTGAAAGTACCTTTTTAATGGAGCTGATGGTGAAATGAGTGGCTGGTTAAACCGAAGAACCCGCAGGAATTTCGCCTTGACAGCGCTTTGTCCACCAAAAAGGGACTGTCTACAGCAAGAATGTAAAACACGATATTTATATACAACTTTCCAGTCGAATACTGTGTCTGTGGGCAGCATTACATTAGCGTTGAAGGCAAGTTTTCTCAAAAAGGGACTGACTGTCTACAGCAAGAATGTAAAACACGATATTTATATACAACAACTTGCCAGTCGAATACTGTCTGTGGGCAGCATTACATCAGCGTTGAAGGCAAGTTTCCCCAAAATGGGACTGTCTACAGCAAGAATATAAAACACGATATTTATACACAACAACTTTCCAGTCGAATACTGTGTTTGTGGCAGCATTACATTAGCGTTGAAGGCAAGCTTTCCCAAAAAGGGACTGACTGTCTACAGCAAGAATGTAAAACACGATATTTATACACAACAACTTGCCAGTCGAATACTGTCTGTGGGCAGCATTACATTAGCGTTCAAGGCAAGTTTTCGCAAAAAGGGACTGACTGTCTACAGCAAGAATGTAAAACACGATATTTATACACAACAACTTGCCAGTCGAATACTGTCTGTGGGCAGCATTACATTAGCGTTGAAGGCAAGTTTTCCCAAAATGGGACTGTCTACAGCAAGAATGTAAAACACGATATTTATATACAACAACTTGCCAGTCGAATACTGTGTCTGTGGGCAGCATTACATTAGCGTTGAAGGCAAGTTTTCCCAAAAAGGGACTGTCTACAGCAAGAATATAAAACACGATATTTATACACAACAACTTTCCAGTCGAATACTGTGTTTGTGGCAGCATTACATTAGCGTTGAAGGCAAGTTTTCCCAAAAAGGGACTGACTGTCTACAGCAAGAATGTAAAACACGATATTTATATACAACTTTCCAGTCGAATACTGTGTCTGTGGGCAGCATTACATTAGCGTTGAAGGCAAGTTTCCCCAAAATGGGACTGACTGTCTACAGCAAGAATGTAAAACACGATATTTATATACAACAACTTGCCAGTCGAATACTGTCTGTGGGCAGCATTACATTAGCGTTGAAGGCAAGTTTTCCCAAAATGGGACTGTCTACAGCAAGAATGTAAAACACGATATTTATACACAACAACTTTCCAGGCTGTGGGCAGAATTTAACTTCAGTATCTTCGATACGAACATTCCTAACTCACATGGATACACTTTCACAATGTTTCATTTTCTCAGTAAAGGCTCTAACCATTTTCATTAAACTCTTTTATATTTACATGACAAATAAAATCTATATGTTGAATTTTCTGGCAATAGTCTGTGAGGAATCTTAATCTGAATCAATTTTTGAGCTTTTTGCATAACTGGTATACCGTAAGAGATATCAAAAACTTACTACACAAAAATATGTAGATCTCATTAAAGCACACAATGTATGTCATATACATTTCTTCGGGGACTTCAAGTTTTCAAGATATTTCTTGTTATTGGTTTCAGATTTTAAATACTTATGTTTTTCTCATATAGGAATTTGTCAACTTCTGGCACACAAACAAACAGAATTCAATCACATAGCAACCAGTGTTTAAAACATTTGACTATCACTTTATCCTAATGTATTGCCTTCTACTTACAGGGAAGCAGGTAATAAGACAGTTTCTGCTAATGTTTATCTTGATTAGCTTGAAGTAGATAGAAGAATAAGTTTCTTAACAATAATTTGTTACAGAGATGTAGAAAATGTCATGTGAATGGAACACTTCAGATTTTTAATTCAGTTTTCGATGGTGCTTCTTTTTCTTTGAGTGTACGGTTTACCAATGAATGATACGTCGAACACAGGACTCGCCTTCTCTCTTCCCCTCACACTGGTGCGCCGTCGTCTGTCACTCGTTCTCTTATGTACTAATCACTAGAGCTTGAGTTTGGATTCCGAAGCGTACACAGTTACGAACACACATAGCAGTCAGCAGTATAAAGAGAGGCTTTTTAGCGTAAACAAGCACACGTTGAAGTACAATCTGTTTCAAAAGTAGCTCGTATATTGACGTTATATACATCGTGTAACACAATAAAACAATTATTTCATAGATTAGTACATAAAAACGTCGTGTACCTTTACAAATAAAAGTTTAAAGCTTGATACAAAACATTCAGGATAATAATGTGCACAGCTTTGAAAAGACAATGAACATAAATGAACCAAACTCAGTCAGAATTCATTACAGTGAATTACAAGATACTCTTTACTGTAAAAACTCTTCTCCTGTCACTCAAAATATGTTTGAGTCATCCACAAGTTTTGTTCACTCCGTGGTCAGCAAGCTGACTTCCCATCCCGAGGTCCCGGGCTCGATTTCTGGCTGAGGCGGGGAATTTTTCTTTAGCCACTATTATTCCCTATCCCCCACAGAGTCTGGAAGTATGCATGTGAGGGTGAACGTGTGTGCGTGTTTAGTAATATAACAATGATTAATGTGATGTTCTAATTCTACAGTAATACGAGTTGTTTCACAAGTCAAAGCCCCCGATATGACAATTGAACTAAAGGGTGCTATACAAATGAAACAATTAAAAAATAAGTTTGTTCAGTGCCCAACACCTACCCTTACGTATTTTCAACATTTTTCAATCTGCTCTATCCATCAGTGTTGGCTGGTTTATCTACTAGCAGGAACTAAACGAGACCAGGCAGTGAGCAATGCTAGATACGAAACCGGCTGTAGAGACCACGCCCTAGTTATACTCTGTGTGCACCCAAGCCCGTTGCCCCGGACCGACCTCTACAAATTACAAAACACGTCTTTACACTTTATTTTCTTGACTTCACTACTTATAAAAGACTAACAATTATCTCACAGTCGAAGCTGATATGACAAGAGTATAACCAACCGTATTCCTGAAAACTTCTGTATGTGTTCCTGTGGGGCGTTCAACAAGTCCTTAGAAAATCCAAGAAATTCCACTCGTAGCATCTAAAAAAGTTTGTATTTAGTAACCGTCGTCTCCTACTAGATGGCAGTTAAAGTTTCAGCTATATCCAGCACGCGGTTTCGTTGTCATAGGCGATTCAACCAACAATACTGCGCTTCTTGAGAAAGTTGGGGGGAAACGAGTTTCGTGCGGTGATTAAACACTTCTATTTGAAAGGCTCAACATCGAAAGAGATAAAAGCCTAGTTGGATCAAGTTCATGGCACATCTGCTCCTGCCTTTGTAACAATTTACAATTGGGTAAATGAATTTAAACGTGGCCGTACATCTACATCGTTCCGGACGTCAAGTAGAAGTGACTTCCTCCGAAATTATTGACAAAGTCCAGGATATGGTTTTGAGTGATCGACGAATCAAAATTCGCAAAATATTAGAGGCCACAGGCATATCATAGGGTACAGTGTTCTCAATTAGGTCTGACAAGATGGGTGCTGTGTTTGCTCTCAGTGGAGAATAAACACAATCGTGTGGTCGATTCGGAAGCTGGTTTGCAACCCTGACGAGTTTCTGATCCGATACGTAACTGTGGATGATACAATAATACACTCCAGAGACAAGAGTGCAGTCGAAACAGTGGCGTAGTGGAATCTGCAGACAAGGTGATGGCCTCAGCTTTTTGGGAGCATGCGAAATCTACATTGATTACTTGCAGAAAGGAAAAACAATAAATTGGGGGTATTGCACCATTTGAGGAGAACTCAAGAAAAAACGCTCATCTGGCAAAGAAAAAGATTCTCTTCCATCAAGACAATGCAAGGGCGCACATTTGCGCAGTTATGAAGGCGAAAAGTTTGGCCCCGAGTGACATTTTTATTTCGAAATTTGAAAAAGTGCAATTGCGGAAAACGATTCCCGTCATCTCTCGAACAGACGCCTATTTTGAGGATCTTCCGAAATGCTACTTTTTGGAAGACTTAACACAATTAAAGAAACGCTGGGAAAAGGAGATTATGTTGAAATCGTCTTCTAAGGACTTGTTGAACTTTTGATAGTTGTGACATTTATTTTGGTTTATTTGAATTTTTAAGCTACAAAAGTAAGAATTTTGAGTACTTTAATAATTTTATCGATCTGTTGAAGTAACAACTGCTATATTTATGTGAAATGTTTTATGTGTATCAGACTTGGTTGAACAGGGACCGTGAGATACAGACGGGGTCAACAACACCTCTAACTTCTCGCGTGAGAAATACACCTTGATTAGATAAGAAGTATTTGTCTTGCGTTCTCATTCTGTCAGCTTCACCCTCATTTATATTGCTTGGGGATGTCGGCGATGGTCGAATGTGTCGCGCATGCCCACATGTGATTTAACTCAAACATCCTACACTACACCTGTTTCCTGGTTAACTATTTTATAAAACACCGTTTTTCTCAACACTACATTTTCATACGAGGGTCATCTAAAAAGTGACAGACGATTTGGTATAACTAAATAATAACAAAATTTATCAACACAAAGTTTCTCTACCTTATTCTATTTCTCAACGTCATTGCTATCAAGGTATTTATTGTCACGTGGTACCAGTTTTTCAATGTCCATGTTATACTTTTCTATACCCAAAGAACTTATTCGTGTTTTTGAATGCACAAAATGTTGGGTCAATCGAATGTTGCAGACAAATAACTCAAGTGTATATTGATAATACAATGAATGAGTCTTCAGTGAGGAAATGACACATAATTTACGAGTAATCAAGGAAGCAGTGTGTACGATAAAGACCGTTCATCAATCGTTCTGGAGCAGTTGAAAGCAAATGTTGATAAAAGAATTCAGAAAAACTGGTGTTTCACTTTGGACACCGTACATGACTTTTTGGATGGAAAAGATGAGCTCCTCAACATGTTGGCTGAGATGTTTAGTGATAGAAGAGTATAACATGTGTACCACGTGACCTTGATAGCAATGGCGTTGAGAAATAGAGTTAGGTAGTGTAAGTTTGTGTTGATAACTTTCGTTATTATTTACTTATACCAAATCGTCTGTCACTTTCAGGATGACCCTCATACATTCACATGACTTTCTGCAATGAAACTATTATTAAAAATGATAGTTCTTTTATCTACATCAGATCTGTTAAAAAACTGTCGTTGAAATCCGGTTTTCATTCCATGATTAGGATTGAAATAAAATAGATATGAAACGCTGAATAGGTGTTTCCCGTTCGAGAAAAAAAGTATTTAAAAAAAAAAACCTTTATCTCGGAAATAGTTAACGCTACAAAAAAAATATATATATATATGACATAAATTGTTAGTTTTAACGAGATTTACATTTTTATGTAGTAAGATTTTGTCTCTCTTAGTCTACCACTTATGTAAACGTCATCTAGAATGAAGTAGTCTTCAGAGGCTATTCAACATATACATTTTATTTTTCAGGTAAATATCTTCAATATGTGGTATTTTAATCAAAGTCGCTAAAACCAGTTTTTACAAAATCTAAAAATTTTAAAACTTTTCTAAAGGGTAGTTTGAGTTTGGGGATTTTTCTGAAAATCTTCGTGTCACATAACCATTGTGGTATTTAAGGACTTTCCTTTTTTGGTTATGCTGTCCACCCTCATAGACACGTAGACAGACTTTTTTATATTCATGGGACCTCAAAACACGTATTTCCGGTGTAATCTCGGTATCAAATTTTGTTTGGAATACAATACCGTCTCTACCTACTATATACATCGTATATTCTTGCTAGAGAAAGTAAAAAATCTGATGTAGTATATTCACATAACTTTCTCTAGCCGTTCCATATACTAGTTATTTTTAATAATACTATTCTTCTATCTAGTTGATGCTATTCAAGATGAACACTAACAGAAATTGTCTTATTACCTGCTTCCTTGTAAGTACAAGGGAATACACCAGCATAAAGTGATAGTCAAATGTTTTAAAAGCTGGTTGCTGTGTGAAACATTTGAGGTTCAGTTAGCTTTGCATGGTCCCGCTAGAGAAAAGTTACATAGTTTAAAATTGAAACTAATAATAAGGAGTATCTCGAAAACGGCCAACAAAAGTGTATATGACATAAATGATGCGTTTTAACGTGATCTACATTTCCTGTGTAACAAGCTTTTGTCTGTCTCTTACGGTGTAACCGTTATGAAAAATTCTGGAGAATAAACAGGTTTTCAGAAAATTCAAAATATACATTTTATTTGTGATGTGAATATCTTTAATACACGGTATTTTAATCAAAATGTTAGAGCCATTTTTGAGAAAACCAAATTTTTCTAGAAATGTTCCATGTAGGGGGTAGTTGGCGACGGGAGGATTTCTTTAAAATCTTCATGTCGCATCCTTGGAAGATACTGAACTTAAATACCAAGTTTGGTATTCAACCGGTTTTTGGTTTTTGAGCTATGTTGCCCAGAGAGACAGACACACACACAGGGACATTTTTCTAAAAATGCTTTTTTCGGACTCAAGAGACCTCAAAACATATATTTCCGGTGAAATCTCGGTATCGAATGTTTGGTGGAATACAATACGTTCTCTTGTACATACGGGCTGGAGAAGGTAAAAATAGAAAAACCAAACGATGACATGGTGTTACTCCAGATTTGCTTCACTTAGATGCTCGTCATGAGATTGCAAGTTGCGGAAACAAGCAACATGAGAAAGGACACCATTATCATCTTCCACATGGAAAATAACGTTTACCATAAGTCCCGCGCGCCAGTTAGTACAGACTAGCTTGTGCAGGTCAATAGCTTCTTTATTTTCCAATGACAGCATTTTAAACAAGACAACTTTACAGTTTTCACCATTTGGAAAAACGAGCAGTGATTAAATACTTCCATTTGAAAGGCACAACACCTAAAGAAATCTAGGAGAAAATGGACAGTACATTGGAAGACTCTGCCCCTTCATATTAAATGGTTAAAAGGTGGGCTGCACAGTTTAAAATGGGACGTACGAGCACTAGTGATGAGCCTCGCTCTGGACGCCCTGTAGAAGTGACAACTCCAGAGATCATTGAAAAAATTCATCGTTTGGTACTGGAAGACCGCAGATTAAAGTTGTTTGAGATAGCAGAGGCTGTAAACATATCAAAAGAATGTGCAGGTAATATTTTGGGCTTTCACAAGGTCTGTGCAAGATGGGTCCCGCGTTTGTTGATACCCGATAAAAATATGTAAAGAAAAGCTCTTTCTGTTAGGAATATGGAGCTCCACCGTAAAAATCGCAGTGAATTTTTGAGACGGCTTATTACCATGGATGAAACTTGGACACATCACTACACTGCAGAAAGTAAAGCACAGTGAAAGCAGTGGATTGCGCCAGGGGAACCAAGTCCAAAGAAGGCAAAGTCAATTTTGTCAGCTAACAAGGTTATGGCGAGTGTTTTCTGGGATGCACAGGGAATTATTTTTATTGATTACTTGGGAAAGGGTAAAAGTATCACTGGTGACTACTAAGCAAGCTTACTGCAACGTTTGTGATGAGGTAAAAAGAAAAATACCTCATTTGGCAAAAAAGAAAAAGAAAAAAAAAACTTGTTTCATCACGACAAAGCTCCGGCCCCTCGTTCAGTCATTGCAATGGGAAAATGTGCGAATTAAAGTTGGAATTGCTTGAACATCCACCCTATTCGCCAGATCTAGCACCCAGTGACTGCCACCTGTTGTCCCTCGTTCAGTCATTGCAATGGGAAAATGTGCGAATTAAAGTTGGAATTGCTTGAACATCCACTCTATTCGCCAGATCTAGCACCCAGTGACTGCCACCTGTTGCCCCTCGTTCAGTCATTGCAATGGGAAAATGTGCGAATTAAAGTTGGAATTGCTTGAACATCCACTCTATTCGCCAGATCTAGCACCCAGTGACTGCCACCTGTTCCCAAACCTCATAACAATGTCTTGTTTCATCACGACAAAGCTCCGGCCCCTCGTTCAGTCATTGCAATGGGAAAATGTGCGAATTAAAGTTGGAATTGCTTGAACATCCACCCTATTCGCCAGATCTAGCACCCAGTGACTGCCACCTGTTGCCCCTCGTTCAGTCATTGCAATGGGAAAACGTGCGAATTAAAGTTGGAATTGCTTGAACATCCACTCTATTCGCCAGATCTAGCACCCAGTGACTGCCACCTGTTCCCAAACCTCATAACAATGTCTTGTTTCATCACGACAAAGCTCCGGCCCCTCGTTCAGTCATTGCAATGGGAAAATGTGCGAATTAAAGTTAGAATTGCTTGAACATCCACCCTATTCGCCAGATCTAGCACCCAGTGACTGCCACCTGTTCCCAAACCTCATAACAATGTCTTGTTTCATCACGACAAAGCTCCGGCCCCTCGTTCAGTCATTGCAATGAGAAAATGTGCGAATTAAAGTTGGAATTGCTTGAACATCCACCCTATTCGCCAGATCTAGCACCCAGTGACTACCGCCTGTTCCCAAACCTCATAACAATGTCTTGGAGGACGAAGATTTCACAGCAACGAGGAGGTCATTGATGCGGTAAACAGCTATTTTGAGGACCTTGATAAATCGCACTACAGAGATGGTTTAATTGAATTAGAACACCGATATAACAAATTTATTAGCGTTTCTGGAGATCATGTTGAGAAATAAAGCGTTTTCATTGAGAGGCCTGGGAATTATCGGCAGACCCTGTATGTTTGTGGATATCAGCACGTGGAAGACGTTTCCCACCTTAAGAGGAAGGAGTGAAGTGAGAGGCAGTGACGTAGCCAGGTTTGGGTGTTGGGACCTCCTTGCTAATTAAAATTATTAAAAGTAATAGCAAATTAATTTAATTTCCATTGCAACGCCTTAATCTGTCCATTAGAATGTGCTTTTAAAATATTTTAATTAGGATTAATTGATATTTATTGTTTCATTTTATAAAATTGTTTAAAAATGGATCTCTATACATAGGTACCTTATGTTTCTGGCTACCCTACTGCTGAGGGGTCCTTAACGTTTTCATATCTAGCTGACGGGAGTCCAAGGAGGGGTCCTACACCGAAGCTAGGGGCCACATTGCCCGCCGTCCACTGGCCTGATGCTTCAAGCCTGTAAATGTGATGTTATATTATCCATTCCAATCGGTTACCGACCAGCAAAACCCTCGAAATGACCGAGAGTCACGTCATTATCACTGTAAACATAATATTTATACGAGTTGGACTGAAAAATTCAATGCCATAGCCGGGATTTGAACCGTGGATCTCCCAGTCTTAGCCAATTGCTCTACCACTGAGCTACCATGGCATTGCATTTCTCAACTGACTCGCATGTTTCCCGGTAAACCACAAGGTGGTCTCAAATTATGACAACTGTAAGTACTTGAACTGCCAGGATTCAGAGCCATTCCCAGCTATAGCATTCAACTTTTCAGTCTGACCACCTATCCAACTCCTGTCTGTAAGAAAACAATTAAAATTATCACAATATTTAAAGTTTGAAAATGGTTTTACTTTCTGTACTACGTGGGATATTGTATTCCACCCAAAAATTCATGTTTAGATTCAACCAAAATTTTGTTTTAATGTCCCCTGAACCCCAAAAAAATACATTTTTAGAAAAAGGTTGGTGCATTCGTCTTCTCAGGATAAGGGAAAACACCAAAAGAACCTTATTCAAGAAACTCACTATAAACGAGATTCGAACTCGGGACCTGTTGAATGTGAGGAATACACACTACCCTATTGTTGCCAGAAATAGAGGAATTTCGCACGGTATTATATTATAAGCTCACAAAAAGCCGTTTTTTTGCTAGGATTGCATAAGCAAACTTGTTTTATCTGTTGGTGACGTTCTATACACTGTTAGGTTGGTCCACTTGACCAGTACACAAACACAATAGTAGTGCGCGCAACAATGTAATTCCATGTTAACAATCTCAATTACAAAATACCTAAGACTGTGATTTGTGCCGTTCAACAGAGCTGCAAGTTCGTACAAGTCAGCTGATTTGTACCGTCAAACAGAGCTGCAAGTTCGTACAAGTCAGCTGATTTGTACTGTTAAACAGAGCTGCAAGTTCGTACAAGTCAGCTGATTTCCGTAAGATTGTTTACACAGTAACGGTTGCTGGTTGTTGCTGTTTACAATCATGGAGGACGGTCGCCGTGAGTTTCCTCTTGCATCTTGGTCCAGAAGCATAAGACTGGTAAACTGTTTGTTGTAAGAAATATCCAACACCTCCCATAAAGGAAGTGGTGAACTCAACTTACTGATGTATAAGCACTGCTCACTGAAACGGAAAAATGATTACACACGGGCAAAAGTGTGTGCAATGCGTGATGATTTTGTGAACAATGGGAAACATTTTGTTTTTAAATGAGTCGCCAACAGTTGATAAAGTGAGAAGAAGCTTTGTGATGAGCTGGTTGTTAACAATGGGAAACATTTTGTTTTTAAATGAGCCGCCAACAGTTGACAAAGTGAGAAGAAGCTTTGTGATGAGCTGGTTGTTAACAATGGGAAACACTTTGTTTTTAAATGAGCCGCCAACAGTTGACAAAGTGAGAAGAAGCTTTGTGATGAGCTGGCTGTTAACAATGGGAAACACTTTGTTTTTAAATGAGCCGCCAACAGTTGACAAAGTGAGAAGAAGCTTTGTGATGAGCTGGCTGTTAACAATGGGAAACACTTTGTTTTTAAATGAGCCGCCAACAGTTGACAAAGTGAGAAGAAGCTTTGTGATGAGCTGGTTGTTAACAATGGGAAACACTTTGTTTTTAAATGAGCCGCCAACAGTTGACAAAGTGAGAAGAAGCTTTGTGATGAGCTGGCTGTTAACAATGGGAAACACTTTGTTTTTAAATGAGCCGCCAACAGTTGACAAAGTGAGAAGAAGCTTTGTGATGAGCTGGTTGTTAACAATGGGAAACACTTTGTTTTTAAATGAGCCGCCAACAGTTGACAAAGGGAGAAGAAGCTTTGTGATGAGCTGGTTGTTAACAATGGGAAACATTTTGTTTTTAAATGAGCCGCCAACAGTTGACAAAGGGAGAAGAAGCTTTGTGATGAGCTGGTTGTTAACAATGGGAAACATTTTGTTTTTAAATGAGCCGCCAACAGTTGACGAAGTGAGAAGAAGCTTTGTGATGAGCTGGTTGTTAACAATGGGAAACACTTTGTTTTTAAATGAGCCGCCAACAGTTGACAAAGGGAGAAGAAGCTTTGTGATGAGCTGGTTGTTAACAATGGGAAACATTTTGTTTTTAAATGAGCCGCCAACAGTTGACAAAGGGAGAAGAAGCTTTGTGATGAGCTGGTTGTTAACAATGGGAAACACTTTGTTTTTAAATGAGCCGCCAACAGTTGACAAAGTGAGAAGAAGCTTTGTGATGAGCTGGTTGTTAACAATGGGAAACACTTTGTTTTTAAATGAGCCGCCAACAGTTGACAAAGGGAGAAGAAGCTTTGTGATGAGCTGGTTGTTAACAGCCTAGGAGTGGCAAGCAACAGCACAAACAGCTCAGACGACGATCTGCAGGAAATAGAGCCAGAGAGCCAATAAATGTTATTTCATTATTTCACGTGTTGCCATTTATTTTGATATGACTATCACCATTATAGCTAAGTTAAGCTACAAGATGCCCCGCTACGAGGAGCAAGACTGTGTGAGGCAACCTTGCAACAAGAGCTTTGTGTCGCTTGGTCGCATCCCACGATCAAGGTCCATCAACAACCTTAGAGTTACTAGGAAAACCTTACCTAAGTAACTCACCCTAAACGAGATTCGAACTGGCTTCCTCTTCAATGTAAGGCAGAGGCATTTGTCTTGACTAACATGAAGTAACACAATGGATGATAGGAATGAGTGGCGGGGGAAACCCGAACGCCACAAATGCGAGATGCGGGCGCTGGGAGGCAGCGGTCATGGCGCCATCGCGCATCTTTGATATTCCTTGAAAAAGTAACGCGATTGTTGTTTGTTTCAGAATACGAAGAAGCGCTGGGACAAGATGGAGCACGCTTACAACACTCAGAAGGTAATATTCACATTGTTTGCTTTCTCTAGCTCGTATGTCTGTCGAGATTACACCGGAAGTACGTGTTTTCACATTTTTAGACAAATGTCTGTGTGTAGAGCATAACTGAGAAACGAGAAGACCGTTAAATACCAAGCCTGGTATTTGCGTTCCAAGGTAGCGACACGAACATGTTCAGGAAAATTCCTCCACCCCAAACGTTTGATAATTTTGTCTTTCTCAAAAATTGCTCTAACCACTTTCATTATATTTACATCAAAAACAAAATGTATATTTTTACTTTGTGGGGATGGCGTTTGAAGACCTTTAATGTGGAAGAGGTGAAGAAAAAGTGGTTGGAGCCCGCCTAGGTGGTAGCGTCACTTTGAACAGGTCGCGAGTTACCGAGACTGGGAAGACGAGTGTCTGTAACTTTAAGCTCCGATATGACCAACCACGTTCAAGGACGTTAACACATCCGGCTAACTCACCCTAAGAGACATTCCACACGTACTATGTACATAGTGTATAGAGAAGGTATTGTATTCCACCGAGATTTCACCGCAAATATATGTTTTACGGTCCCTGGATCCAAAAAGGCATGTTAACAGAAATGTCCGTCCGTACGCGTGTGTGTGATAAATCAGTAAAATACCAAACTTAGTATTTAAGTTAAGGATGCGACACGATGATTTTGACAAACTATCGTTTACATGCGAAGAATTTTGAAAATTGTGATTTTCTCAAAACTGGCTCTTATTATTTTGTATAAAATACCACACATTAAAGATGTTTACATGACAGGATGTATATGTTGAATTTTCTGGGAATATCCTCTGAAGTCTACTTTATTCTGGATTTTGTATAACTTGTAAACCGTAAGAGATAGACAAAAATGTAAATGTCGTTAAAAAACCTAATTTAGGTGAAATACATTTTTTTCGTGGAGTTGAGAGATATTGCTTATTATTGATTTCAGTTTTACATACGGAAACTGGCCATTGTAAAAACGGAATTCAATCTCACTTTAGCCTAGTGCATTCCTTCTTGTTACAAGAACGCATTTCTGTTAATGTTTTAACAATAAGTTGATACAGAGAATGGAAGACATCAGATTTTTCCAAAATGCTTATTTTATCGTACTTTGTGATTTAAGGCTAAAAACACATTTTGAACATTGTATTTAAGTGAACAAGTCGTTGAAGGAAGGTAACAATAGTATTCAGACACTTTCACTGTACAAACCGGTTGTAATGTCTACTGCCACTTTCACCCGGGACTCGAACCTTCTCTTTCCTGCAGCACCCGCAACTCTTATTACTTGCTTCCTTGTAAGTAGAAGGGATAAAGTGATAGTCAAATGTTTTAACAACTGGTTGCTATGGCATTGAAATCTGTTTCTTTCTGTGTAAAATTTTATTATAAAACTGAAACCAATAACAAGGTCAACTCCCCGAAAAAAATGTATATCACATAAATTGTGTGTTTTAACGAGATCTACATTTTTGTGCAGTAAGTTTTTGTCTATCTCTTACGGTTTATTATTTATGTAAAATCCAGAAAAATTCATCCAGAATAAAGAGGTCTTCAGGGGCTATTCCCAGAAAATTCAACACAAATATTTTATTTGTTATATAAATAGATTTACATACGGTATTTTAAAAGTCATTACAGCCATCAACATTTTCCATTTAAATGGTAGTTTGGGGTGGCGAGATTTTCTTCAAAAATCTTCGTGTCGCATCCTTGGAAGATACGAAACTTATTGACTAAGTTTGGTGTTTTCGTTGTTGAGTCATCGTGTTCAGAGACACGGATACTTTTCTAAAAATTATTCTTTTTTGGATACAGGGCACCCTAAAACGTCTATTTTCATGAAATCTCGGCATCGAATGCCATAGTTTCTCTATACACTGTGCAAGAACATAGTAACGTGTCGTGAAAGTAAAATTAGACATTTTGAGGGGGGGGGCTTTAAACAAAAATGTTCATGTGTATATGAAAACATAGCCTTAAAATGAAACTTCGGTTAAATACAAATCTTGGCCCTTAATATAAACATATGCAAGAGCGACAGGAAGATTTCAAGAACCACCCCCCCCATTAACTACTCTTTACATAGAAACTTTTTTGAACTGTTTAGTTTCTCAAAAATGACTCTAACGATGTTCATTAAAATACTTCGTACTTTACGCATTTTAATCACAAATAAAATGTGTATCTTGAATTTTCTGGGAATAGTCTCTGAAGACCTCTTCATTCTGGATGACTTTTGTATAACTGGCAAACCGTGGCATCTGAAGTACAGAACTTCCATATTTAGTTGTAGTTTGAGTGTCTGTCGCTCAGTCGTGAGTCTTGGGCAAAGCTAGGAGTTCCCTATCCAAGCAAAGGTCAGCGTAGAGTGCAACCCATTACTGCAAAATAGCTATCTCTGCATAACACAGTACCACGTCGGTAGAAGGAAGGCGTTCAAATAACATCTTGTTGTGAGCAAAATTAATTTGTTTTACAAGCGCAGTAAGTTTTCTAACAGTGTACTTATTTAGAAACGAATGACAGTTCTAGTAAACAAACTATCAAAAGTCTAGCAAGAGAACAGCTTCTCAGAATCATGTTATTGATTTAGAAAGTTAGCCACACTGTTACAGTCCAGAGCAGTGCGGCGGGTTCAACAACTTTCAAGAGCAAATAAAGATGAAAATGAAAAGAATGCAGAGTTCAGTGTGATGTACTGATCCAAACAAATGATATTTGCTTCACATCATGCGAAGTGGAACCAACTTTTTCGCATTACAACTGTTGCTTATCGGAACGAGGTTTTCATTTGAAAGGCTTCAGAAATACAGCTGCAGATGACCTTATAATGTTCTGAGGATATTTAAGTAATTAACTGTGTTATTTGGATAGTGTTTAACATTCGATCAGTAAATATTACGATCCGTGTTATAATGGCTTGTAAATAAGGAAATGAGTCTGTAACAATTTGAATGCTGTTAACAATAAGCTGTATTTACGAATGTCTCGCTAGTCATTTTTGTTCTCTGTTTACAGGTTTGTTTGTTTCTTATCAATGACGTGGCGAGGTGGTCCGTCGCAACCTGTGTATGGAACGGCGAACGATACGAACTTCCTAGCTCAAGTCATTAGGTAATTTGAGTTATAATACTTTTACAGCTACGTACATAACTTTCAAACTTTGTTTTTGTGGTGGGCGTTATTTATTTCCCAGCTATTCTTTGTCATTGTTTGAATTTTAAAATACCAATACATTTTTCAAGCGATAATTCAGTATTAGGCCATTCAAATAGCAGGGAATTATAAGCCCTTACACGTTTTTTTTAAAAATCTAACAACCACTTTAATCTGCTGTATGCTTCTTAATGTTAACTTTATCTGTTTTAACAAGAAGTAGAGAAAAGAACTTAAGTTTAGTAAAAGCATAGATAGATTGTAGCGGGAAGAGAGTCATATGAGTGTAACACATACATTAATGTCACATTGTGCAATATATTTGAAGAAACATTTACAAAGAAATGGAAACATCCAATTAATTTAAGGAAACGATGCTATTAAAGGAAATAAGTTGAAGATGACATTCTAACATGAATACCATCAAATGTTTACTAACAACAGATCGTGAAGGATCGCATGCTGGTGTTTTGAGAAACATAAAACATCGTCACGCTGTATTTAATTGAGCAAGGCAAGTGTACCAACCCAAGCAAAACTCTCATGTAGTTTCCTCAAAATGTGGTAGCGATCAAACTGTTTGGGATGATACACTCAACAGTGAAACGCAAGATGTTCACTGAGACAAGAGGTGAAACAGTATATCTATTCTAAATAAAACAATACAAGAGACAAATTTACAATATCTGTGTGGAAATGGAAGGTTTACGAAGTTACCATTGAAGTACAAAGTATTTTGGTGATGTTGAGCGTATCAGAAGATTATTTAAAATGCACCTGTGTGATGCAACTAAATTTGTTGATACTTTTGCTGACGATGCTGTTGATGACAGCAAGTTGTTGATGCAGCTGCTGTTCATGATGATTATGCTGATAATAGCAATGATGAAGTTGATGTTGCTGCTTCTGTTGATGATGATTATGCTGCATGTGTCAATCATACTGCTTCTGATGCCTACGACATGAGTGTGCATTGATGGTGAATTGTACCCAGAGGTCATGTGCTCCATCTTCATTACCAAAGTCATCGCCTGCGGTGCCACAGTACCAAAAGTGGGCGTTAAACACTATCAAAGTATTAAAAAACCTAAAAATGTTAACAATGTGTACAAATTTTCGTTACAGTGTCTCTAGAGATTTTTAACTTGTTGATTGTTAAATTGTTGATTTAAAAGGTAGACAAAAGATATTCCACACGGCGACTGTTGTCTCTAACAAGTATTTTAGAACACAGGACAAATGTTGATTTTTTTAATTATTTTAGTTTTAAAACAACATTTATAATAATTTTAATGTGTTATTTAAATACTATAATTAATATTTCTCTAGTAATAACCGATAAAGCAAAATCATTCCCAGCTTTTTAATACCAGTAGTGTTTCGTGCACCTCTGAACATTTTGAATTAAATTTCACAAACTTTTACAACAATTTGAAAGCGCAAAAATTAAAAAACAAACAACAAACAAAAAAACTAGAAAAACAGCTTTAAGGTTCTAAAAAGCCTGTAACTGACACCAAATACAGATTATTAAACTAGATAATTAATGCTTAATAAGAGACCATAAACAAAAAAAAGTTTCTGATTTCTTACATTCACATTACTTTCTCTAGCTACTCTACAAACTTCTTACAAAAGAGTATTCTTCTTTGTACACAATGCTAATCGAGATAAACATTAGCAGAATGTTCTTGTTACTTAGTTCCTTATAAGTAGAAGGGAATTGAAGGAATACGCTATGCTTAAGTGATAGTCAAATGTTTTAAAAACTGTCGTTATGCGATTGTCATTGTAAATGGCTTCTTTGCTTGGCCAAAAGTTGAAGAAAAGAAAAACGAACACGTCCTATCTAGAATAGTAACAAGTATTTTAAAATTTGAAACCAATTCCAAGGAATATCTTGGAAATGGTCAACTCTACAACAAAAAATGCATAACATGAATTATGTTTCTATATTCTTTGTGTGTTAGGTTTTTGTCTTTATCTCACGCTTTACTAGTTATGCAGAATTCCGAAAACAAAAATTAACCAAAACGACCAGTTTTCAAAAGCTATACCAAAAAAAAAAAAAAAAGTCAAGATGTACATATCTATAATATATGAGTGTTTTAATCAAAATCGTTAGAGGCATTTTTGAGAAAAACAACATTTTCAAACATTTTCCCATGGTAACGGTAGTTTGGGGTGCGGGGGTTTTCTTGAACATTTTCGTGTTGGAAGTTTGGTTTTAAACGGTCTTTTCATTTTTGAGCTATACTGTCCACGGACCTTTTTCTAAAATGCTTTTTTGGGACTCAGAGGACCGTAAAACGTATATTTGTGGTGAAATACAATACCTTCTGTGCGTACATTTGAGCCAAGCCTGGCGAATGTTTCCACAAGCAATACTACCGTCACTTTTATAAAGTGCACACCTCAGTCAGTTTTACCACAAAGTTCCCTGAATTCATAAAAGAGGCACGCGCTCGTGTAACTCAAAAGACCGTTAAACACTAAACATTTTCAAACTACCATTTACATGGAAATGTTGGAAAATTTTCATTTTCTCAAAAATGACTCACGATTTTGATTAAAATACCACATTAAAACGTATTTACTTGACAAATAAAATACACATCTTAAATTTCCTGGGAATGTGTTCACCAAGGCGACAATATATCGGATTTTTGGTGGACAAAGCGGCGCAGTACCATGTATGATCGCCTGCGCTGGTAGGAGATAGGCAACTGGGAGTCGGTACGGGAAAAGTAAGTTTGAAAGTTTGCTGGTACGACATTGGCGAAGCCGTGACGTCACGTTGTACCATATCATCTTAAAATTCTTCTTTTTACATATCTATGTGTGCTTGTATTCTGATAAACACGGTATTACCTGTTTTTGGTTTTAAACTAGCTACTTTTCTCAAACGAGAAGTCATCTTTCATTTTATTTCTATTTTGTTTTACTCCTCGTCATGGAAAAAGAAACACATTTCAATGCCATAGCAACCAGTTTTTAAAACATTTGACTATCACTTTATCCTAGTGTATTGCCTTCTACTCACAAGGACGCAAGTAATAAGACAGTTTCTGTTCATGTTTATCTTGAAGTAAACAGAAGAATACTCTGTTGTGAAAATATTGTTTCGTGAGCAGGTAGAGAAAGTGATATGAATGGAAAACATGAGCTGTTTTTTTAAAATGATTGTAATTGTTGTGATGACAATGAAAGTTGTTGAGTTTCACTTTGCAACATTCTCATCTTACATGTTGAGCTTCAAGTTACAGGAAACAGTTTCTCTCTGTTCCAGTCACAAGCCTTTCTGCAAATATCCCTCCTAGTTAAACATTTACACTAGCATAAATGTGGGTGCTATGGGAAACAATTGAAGTTCACTTATCCTTGGAATTAAAACTTCCCGCTTCAGAAAACTGAAATGAAATATATCGGAAAAGGTCAACTCTAGAAAACAATGTTTATGACATAAATTGTATTTTTAACAAGATGTCTATTTTCTCTGTAGTAAGTTTTCGTGTACCTCTTACGGTTTAGCATTTATCCAAAAGTTATTCAGAATGAAAAGTTTTTCAGGGGTTATCTGTACAAAATTAAATATATATTTCGTTTGTCATGAAAATATATTTAGCATGTGATATGAGGCAATATCCGAAACGGAAACCTTCATGTGTCGCATCTTTAAACATTATAAACAGAACTTAGTTTGCCGTCCACAGGCAAAGTCGCACATATGCACCTTTTAATAACTTTTTTTTATTATTCAGAGGTTCCCAAAACATATATATCTGGTCAAATCTCGGTGTCGAATTTTTGGGTAGAATACAATACCTTCTCTATCCACTATGTACAGTGTACTTACGTGCTAGAGAAAGTAAAATTTAGATCTGATCACAGTCTGTTTTCTGTACATGGTGTTGTCCTCTCAGCCTATTTCTTCTTTAGAGTGCAAATAGATTGTTCGTGAGGTGTCAAATCGTCCAGCTGCAACTTTTTATTTCATGTTGTGGAGGATGTGACTCCTACACAAGTTGAGTTGTGTGTAGTACCAGTGTTGCCAACTCTCCAGCAACTATGTCATATCTCCTTATTATGCTGCATGCAAGTGAGGCGGGAAGCAGAAGTCTGCTGCTTCAAGTCTATATTTACAAATCAGTTTGAGTCAACTTGGTTATTGTGATAACTACTTCATTGGGAGTAGAAACGAAAATCAAGTACTACTGTATGGGAAAATGCTTATTATCAATTGTTATAGCTTTGCTAAGTTTCTCGCGCAAGTTGGTAAGCCTACTTGTGGCAGTCTTTTCTCCCTCAAGCGGAACCATGGCAATGTGGCTTCTTGCCAACACTTCTCGTTCGCTTCACTTTTGTGAAGACCCACGCCAACGACTGTTCCTTAGCTTCTGGATCATACATTATGTTGTGTTCAACAGTTTCTCTAGCACGTATGTACATAGTAGCTAGAGAAGGTACCTATTGAATTCCGCCCAAAAATTCTATGTCGTGATTTCAGCAAAAATGTATGTTTTGGGATCCCCATGTAGAAATAGGTCCATGTGTGCGTACGTGTCTATCTGTCTGAGGACAGCATTGCTCAAAAACGTTAAATACCAAACTTGGTATTTAAGTTCGTGTCTTTCAGGGATGTGACAAGAACGTCTCCTACCTCCAATTACCCTTTACGTGAAACACTTTTCGAAACTTTTGATTTTTTCAAAAATGACCGATGATTTTGATTAAAATAGCATATACTTAAGGTGGGAACAGGCCTCTGAAAACTTGTTGATTCTGGTTATAGCAAACTAGAACAGTTTTGTTTATTTAACATTTTCCAATACTTGTACTTTTCTGTAATGGCAAGTCCGTACTCGCACATATGTACATAGTAGGTATATTCTACTGAAAGCATGCTCGCGCGCTAGTGTTGGGGGGGATCTGTTAGCACCACATTTCAAAGCTGTCACACAATAAACTTGGTTTTTAAGTTTAGTATCTTTCAACGAAGATGTTTCAGCAAAATGTTCCACCCCAAACTACCCTTTACAAGATACATTTTTCTAAATTTTCCATTTTCTAAAAATTGGCTCTTTTAATTTTCATTAAAATATTGTATATTAAAGAAATTTATTTACATTACAAAAAAATGTATATGTCGATTTTTGTTTTGTTTTGGGAATAGTCTCTGAAGACCTCTTCATTCTGGATGAATTTTGTATAACTGGTATGAGCTAACAACTTCCGAGATATTCACTATTATATATCTCTTTTGTTTTGCTGCTGACCATGGAAAGATAATTGAAAATCAATATCAATCACATAGCAACCACATTTTAAAACATTTGACTGTCACTTTATCCTAGTGTATTGCCTTCTACTTGGAAGGAAGCAAGTAATAAGACAATTGATAACATCAGGTTGCCACGAATAAGTTTCAATGTTTCTAGGGGTAGTTGGGGGGGGGGGTTATAATTAAAGGCACTGTCTGTTATAAAGAGGTTATTGATGAGGAGAGTACGTGAAGCAGTAATGTAATAACGTCTCTAATTGGTTTTCTGTAAATAGATCAGCGTTAGCGTCTTGTTGAGACGGGAACTCACAGAGAGCGCTTCAATAAGTACCTACGTGCTTCACAATAGACAGTGTTGGTGTTACCATCGTGTATTGTCATTTCTTACTCGTCGCAATTTGGTACTCATTCATGGATCGTTCAATATGTTTTCATTAAAATAGAAAGGTGTTGAGTGATTTGTTTTATGGGCCCTATGACGTGAGTTTGACAAAGAAGCGTTTTGTATGAGTCCCCAGGCAATTGGGAATCGTTGAAACAGTCTACGGAAGTTGGCAAGTGGGTGTGGGTCGAGCTGATGGCACCTGGACTCACGATTATACTCGAGCTTCCAGTAGGTCTGGTCGCATCGGCCGCAAAAGTGACTACTACTTGTTAAAAAACTACTGGACAGGGAGTTATTGGCCCGATTTAACGACCACTCACTCATCCGGAGTTTTCGCTGCTAAACTGCCATTATCTCATAACTTGGCTCCCTGTAATTTCTTGTTGTTTCCAAACATGAAGAAGATTTGGTTGAAATGAGGTCATCGTCGAAAGAGACGCACAACTTGGTAGCCAGGTATAAACAACTGCTGTTTTAAAACAATGGCGTGTCAGCTGTTGTTATACCGTCACAAACAGAGACACGCAGTAATAAACACCACTTCTAACAAGGCCTGAGCATTGCTTTCCTGGAAAACCTTTCTATGATTGCCAGTGAAAATTAAGCGTGTTTGCGCAATTAAATTAAGAAGAAAATAGTGTGGTTAATGGTTATAATGAAATGTGAACAACTTCTACTGTTGGAACCCTAATTGCACAATCCGATGTACCCGTGTTATTCAATGTAAGCATTCACAGAGACACAATGCAACGCGTTACGTACATAGAGAAAGAATTCTGCGTTGCTTCCTCTATGCATTGCCTGCTGATCGACAAAAGACGATCGGAATGTCACGTTTTACAACGCACACGGCACTTCTATTCGTGCTAATGGGTGCACCCAGACTCTCGCAAATTGTAAGGCGCAAAGATATCTTCACCTTACATTAGATGTGCAGCCGTTTTCAACAGTTTTGGTCAAGCGAGTATTGTGATCTCACTACCGCGAGCGTCAGTTGGTTGTATATACTTTTTATTTATAAAAGAAAGACTGAACTTTCTTATATTCTATTGTTGGTTAACTTGTTACATTACAATTGCAACTACAGTTTGATTGGTGTTCCCTCGCGCCTGCGCTTAGCTGTGTTACGTCTGAGCTTGTATCTATCTCATTGTGAATGTAGCTTTATAAAAATCTGATGTGACTTTCACTACATCTCTGTAACAAATTATTGCTTATTCTTCTATCTACTTCAAGATAAACATTAACAGATATTGTCTTATTACTTGCTTCCTTGTAACTAAAAGGGAATACAATAGAATAAAGTGATAGTCAGATGTTTTAAAATGTGGTTTCTATGCAGTTGAAATCCGTTTCTTTGTATGGCCAGTTCACGTATGAGAAAAGTCGTATATTTTAAAACTCAAACCATTAACAAGGAATATATTAAAAACGATCAACTCTAGGAAAAAAGTGCATATAATATACATTGTGTGTTTTAACGGGCTCTACATTTTTTGTGCAGTAAGTTTCTGTATATATCTTACGGTTTAACAGTTATGCAAAGTTCCGCAAAATTCATTCAGAATAAACATATCTTCACATTCTATTCCCAGAAAATTCAGATATACATTTTGTCATTTAATTAGATATTTTATAGCCATTTTTGAGAAAATTACAATTTTCGAAAAATTTTTCATGTAAAAGGTATTTTGTGGTGGGAGGATTTTCTTGAAAATCTTCATGTCGCATCCTTGGAAGAACTTAAATACCAGGTTTGATATTTAACGGACTTTTCATTTTTGAGCTATGCTGTCCACAGTCGCGCGCGCGCACACACATATGGACAAATGCTTTTTTTTTATTCAGGAGGTCTCAAAACATGTATTTCCGGTGAAATCTCAGTATTGAATTTTGAGAGCAATACAATAGCTTCTGTATACAGTATGTAGGTACATAGTACGTGTAGAGAAAGTAAAGCAATAGTTACTGAAAGGGACTTGATACGTAACGTTATTATATTCTATTGTTTGTTTCCAGCTTTTCGCCAACATTTAAGTATACAATATTGTAATACATGCATTGGTACAGAAAATGTTGCTTTCTACCCAAAACTTCACTTCTACAGAGGTTTCACTGCAAATACTCCATATAGGGTCCCCTGAAAAAGTCCGTGGTGCGCGCACGGATAAATTATAAACGAAAAGTGAAACTTGATTTTTAGGTTAAACATCTTGGAAGGATCCCACACAAAGATATTCAAGAAAAATGCCTACTACATGGAAGATTTTCCATTTACGCTAACGATTTTGATAAAAATACGATGTATTAAAGATATTTACAGACAAATAAAACGCATATCTTGAATTTTCTGGGAATATTCTCAGAAGACCTCTCTATGCTGGATGAATTTTGCTGAATTTTTCATAACTGCTAAATCGTAAGAGGTAGACAAAATATTACTACACAAAAATATGCAGATCTCGTTAAAACACACGAGTTATGTTTTTACATTTTTTTCTTAGAGTTGACCATTTTTGAGATATTCCTTGTTTCTGGTTCCTGCTTTAAAAAACTTATACTTTTCTCATACAGGAATTTGTCAACTCCTGTCCATACAAACAAAGGAACTTCAGTCACATAGCAACCAGCTTTTGACTATCACTTCAACCTATGCTACTCCCTTATTTCTCTTCTACTTACACGGAAGCATATAATAAAACTATTTCTACTAATTTTTCTCGATTACCATGAAGCAAATAGAACAATAAGGTTTTTAACAATAATTTGTTACAGAGGTGTTGAGAAAGTCATGTGAATGGAACACGTCAGATTTTTTTTTTTCAGAGTATTATATTATTAAACACATACCCGCACATTCAGACTGTGTGGGGGATAGGGAATTATTCTGGTTAAGGAAAAAGCTACTTGCCCCAGCAGGGACTCGAACCCGGGACCTCTGTGTGAGAACGCTGACAGCCATGTTTATATTATATGATGTTCTGAAACAGTAATGTTTTCTGCTGGTCTTGACAACAATGTGCTGCTAGATCGTCTTTTATTCTTGCCTTCCAGTATCACATTTTAGTCCCCTTCATTAACAAAATCCTCTTCTGTTTGGATAAAACAACATCTAATGTGTTACACTCACATGACTTTCTTCACCCATCCCTTCCTACATTTGAACGAGATAAACGTTTACAGAAATAGTTACGATGGTCAAATATTTTAAAAGCTGGTCGCCATGTAAAACAAATGAGGTTCGCTTTAGATGGTCCCGTTTGAGAAAAGTTCAGTATTTTAAAACTGAAACCGATAACAAGGAATATCTCGAAAACGGTCAATTCCACGAATATATATATATATATATTGCGTGTCTTAAGGAGCTCTATATTTTTTGTGTTGTAAGTCTTCATCTATCTCTTACAGTTTACCAGTTATACAAAATTAAAAAAAAAGTCATCCATAACAAAGTTGTATTTAGAGGCTACTCCCAGAAAATTCAAGACATACGGTTTATTTGTCATGCAAATATCTTTAATATATGATATTTTAACCGAAATCCTTAGAGTCATTTTTGAGAAAAACAATATTTTTAAAAATTGTTACATGTAAAGGGGAATTGTATTTTTTTTTGTTGTTGTTGTAATATTTGGGTCCTATTCTTGGAAGATACTTAACATGAATGCCAAGTTTAGTATTTAAAGGTCTTCTCGTTTTTGAGCATTCACCCGCGGACCTTTTTCTAAAATGTTTTACTCGAACTCCGGTGAAATCTCGACATCGATTTTTGGGTGGAATAAAATAGCTTCTCTATCCACTATGTACATGGTACACACAGGTTAGAGAAAGTAAAAGTGAAAAGTGAAGATGTATGTGAGCGATATATTGATATTTTC
Organism: Hymenopus coronatus; assembly: GCA_030762935.1. NCBI lineage: Eukaryota > Metazoa > Arthropoda > Insecta > Mantodea > Hymenopodidae > Hymenopus > Hymenopus coronatus. Next base: position 81,170,238 of record CM060899.1, read on the forward strand.
AGTCATAGATACAGGAGTTTCACTCAGAAACCTGCTTAGTTAACAATATTTGAGTTTGTCTTGAAAACAATAATGTAGGTTACTCGTGCCATTGAAAAATTACAAAAAATGCTCAGCATGGTTTGTTGATAAATCAGATTTTGTTTAGCATTAATTTAGCTGCTGGAATGCTTTTAAAAGCAACTTGTTGGCACTTCTGCCCTTATCTGCCTCGTAATTACGAAATACTTTCTCTAGAACTTTTGTCTCATGTACAAATAAAATCCGTGAAGAAAAGATGGTCTAAGTGACATGGACAGATGAATGCGTTTGTTAGAAAGAGAGGGCGCAGTGTCCTTGAGGTTTGCCAGAAACATTTGACTTCTTTTCCGGCACGCGTGTGTTTAATGTGCAACGCCTGACTCATCAGGTAATTAACATTTGTAGCAATTAGTTAACATAACAATATACCCAGTGAATGTGATGGCTGCGAATATGTGTTAAAATTAATGTAGGTAACTGGAGTTCAGAAGGCTTTGATAACCTTAACCTTGCTTCTTTATAAGGAACAAATGAAGGCAGTTGTTGACTTTATAACGCGTTCTTGTGTTTCTTTTCAGCTAATTGAATATTTATTATTTACGAAAGGATTGCGTTTGCGTAACAAAGATGTATACGGTTTAAAACAGGCATATGACTTGGTTATATACAGTAGCGGCTCGTGGATTAAAACTTTAGGTGTTCACAAAATCGGCAATTTATCACCGCCGCAGCCGCTCCCGCTACTGCTACCACCGCCACCGCAACATCAAATCTAGTAATATTAGAAACAATAATAGTGCCTAATAACAAGAATTATAAATTTGTTACACAAATCGTCACCCACCCAGTATTGTAAAGATGTTAAATTTCTTAGTCCCCGAGAGTTTAACAGCAATATGAGGTGATGAAGGGGTGAAGTCCTTTGATGCAGTTCATGTGAAGAATGGTATTTACAGTGAATAATATTTACATTGTTTGAATTACGCAATTAACATAGAATTTATTTGTACAGAAATTCCACGCGCCGGTTTTTCAAATGTGCAAACTTTTCTATCACTCGGTGACAAAAGCATTTTATGGTGTTGACCAGTTTCTTCTCAGTGCTGAAAGTCGGTCTTCACCCTCGTACTCCTAGTAAAGGTTTTATTGTGGAAAAGCATATTTCTGGTTCTGCAGTAGTCATGGCCGTACAGTAGCTCGGTTAGTTGCGGAAAAGTTCCTTCGTTGAGCTTGTTTTCTGCTTAACTCTCGCATAAAATGCAAATGACTAAGAAAAATAGCGCGTCTCACAAAGACTGCAGTTGCACTTCCGGATAGTTTCAAAGATAGCAGCACCTCCCGCTGAAACAGAACCCTGGAGGTGTTAATGTGCTCATTTCTGGCTGTAAAATTCCGAGCTGTTTTGTTGCCCGCGCAAGCGCAGAGCTGCTAAACGTTAGTAATACGCTAGCACACGAGGCCTGTGCTACAAGCGTTGTTGTCACATACTCGGATGTGGTCAATCTGAAGAGCAGAGCGCGGTATATTTAAACAAGTGGCACCGGATAGCGCATTTTATTAAATGTTTCCTGAAAGAGAAAAATAAATGTTGGAGGTTCACGTGCTCTCGTGTTCCTACACAGCAGCCGCCGCTGGTTATATAAATTGCACCACGTGTTCGAGTCTAGACTTGCTGCTGTTATTGTTCGTAAAACCGCACATCTGAACAGTTTTTCCCGTAACTTTAAGCAAAAAAGGCCGATGGTTAAATGGGACATGTTGTTGCCAATAGGATAAGGAATATGAGAATTGCAGTTGAATAGAGAACTATCTCTGGTTCTATTTGGAATATTCAGATTATCGGTATAGAATAAATACATTCCAAGATCTTGAAGAGTTGTTAAATGTATACTTTTCTGACTATATTGTCACCACAGGCGGTGACCATTACTCATGATGCATGATATTAAATTATATTGGAAACGTTATAACCTAAATTTTGGGAACCTACCGGACCTTAGACTTCTCACAATAGCCTCTAGCACACGGTGGCTTCTTAGAATGCACATTCCGCCGCTTGGATCGCCACTAGCCCTCATCATTCCAAACTACAAGTTTTTCGTTATTTTCTACGCTACTCTTTTTTACTTTCTCTACACGTACTATGTACATCGTGTATAGAGGAGGTCTTGTATTATACCCAAAACTACAATACCGAGATTTCACCGGAAATACATGCTTTGGGTCCCCCTGATTTTTCGAAAAAGGTCCGTGTGTGCGTGTGTGTGTGTGTGTGTGTCTGTGGACAGCATAGCTCAAGAACGAAAACACCGTTAAATACCAAACTTGGTATCTTCCAAGGATGCGATACGAAGATCCCCTCACCCCAAACTACCCTTTAGATGGAAAAAGTTTTTCTCAAAAATGGCTCTAACATTTTGGTTAAAAAAATCTGATGTGTTCCATTCAATGACTTTCTCCACATCTCTGTAACAAATTATTATTCTATTTACTTCATCTAATCGAGAAAAATTAGCAAAAATTGTCTTACTTGCTTCTTTGTATGTAGAAGCGAAATAAGGGAGCACCTTAGGTTAAAGTGATAGTCAAAAGCTGGTTGCTATGTGACTTAAGTTCCTTTGTTTATGTGCACAGGAGTTGACAAATTCCTTTATGAGAAAAGTATGTTTTTCAAAGCTGAAACTAAAAACAAGGAATATCTCAAAAACGACCAACTCCAAGAAAAAACTGTATATAACATGAATTGTGTGCTTTAACGTGCTCTACATTTTTTGTCTTTTGAGTTTTCGTCCATCTTTTACGGTTTAGCAGTTATACAAAATTCACCCAGAATAAATTAGTCTTCGGAAGCTATTCTCAGAAAATTCAAGATATACTTTTTGTCAGGTAAATATCTTCAATATACGATATTTTAATCAAAGTCGTTAGAGCCATTTTTGAGAAAATCAGAATTTTCGAAAAACGTTCCATGTAAAGTGGGTGGGGGACTTTTTGAAAATCTTCATGTCGCATCCTTGGACGATACCAAATTAAAATACCAATTTTGGTATTAAACGGTATTTTCGTTTTTGAGCTATGCTGCCCACACACACACACTCGGACATTCTTCTAAAAAAAATTTTTTTTGGATTCAGGGGGTCTCAAAACATATATTTCCGGTGAAATCTTGGTGTCGAATTTTTGGGTGCAATAGAATACCTTCTCTATTCACTATGTACATAGTACGTATGGAGAAAGTAAAAAGTATATTAAACATATTTATATGAAAAGTAAAATGTATACCTAGAATTTTCTGAGAATAGCTTCTGAAGACCTCTTTATTCTGGATGACTTTTAAACCATAAGAAATAGACAAAAACTGTAATATTTCAGGTAGGGTAACAGTCTAAATCGGGTCAACAGGTTAATCGGGTCAGTTTTAAAACTTTGCTGTTTACACCAAGGTCAAGTGACATATACAACATGCTACCATCTACCGAAGAAGACTGCAACTTCTTGCTCACAGTGAATGTTAAAGTTTATGGAAATTGTGTCTTTTGTAGCTGTGGTATAAAAAAGAAACAAGTCTTGTTATAGGTAAAGGCTGTTGTATTGTTTAGATATTTAAAATGAAACTTTGATTGTTTTCTTTATTTTGCAACATAAACAACAAGGAATTTTGCTCAGCTAAAGTTTATAATGCAGCATAGACCTTGTATTTGAGGTTAAGACACTCCAACGCTCATTAATCGCATTCAAGTACTACCAACTTATGATTATAAATGTTCCTACATTTTGGGTTAATCGGGTCAGTAAATTAAGGGTTATGCTATGAGTGATTTAAGTTTTTATCGTTATTGTTTTATTACAGTAGCCTAGTAATGCTTATAAAACTCTGTTGAGGGTCTTTCTCCTGCTCGTTGTGATGATCTCAACAGGAAGGATGTAGCTGACTACTTCAAACTCTTGGAGGAGACTTTACAGGCTTGTGCTTTACTTAATAAACCTCAACTGATATATAATGCCGACAAATCTGGATGAACAATAAACCTACAAGAAAACATTTTGCTCAGAAGGGTGCTAAGGCAGTGTACTCTCAAACTTGTGTTGAGAGAGGGGAGCTTGTCACGATATTAGCTTGCACAAATGCAACTAGGAACTTTATTCCACCATTGGCTATTTTTAAGGGAAAGAAATATCTTCACGTGACCATGTCAGATTCTGGATGGATCAATGAAGAAATTTGTTTGCAGTGGCTGCATCACTTCCAGGCCCATCGAGTGCCTGGAACATGTTTGCTGCTAATTGATGGTCATGGATCTCACTGCAGTTTTGTGAAGAACACGACACTCATATGGTATGTCTACACTACACATTGACTCCAACCATTAGATAAATCATTCTTCAAGCGCTCAAAGCATATTATGACAATGAATGCAATAAATTGATGCGTAACATACAAGGGGAGCGAAAGATTACAAAAATAACATTTGGAAGAATTTTCAAAGAGGCTTGGCGCCAATCTTCACCACCAGCGATTGCTGAGTCTGGATTTTTGTCAACAACCTGTTTCCCCTAAACGAAAAGGTGGTGTCTGATCATGAATATTTACCAGGAGAATGTTTGATCACACCAGAACATCATACTTCAGTACATGAGAGTACAAATTTACAGCTTGAGGATGCTATTCCTAATTTCAGTCCAGAACAGGCATTACCATCCATGATCTGCTACCGTCTCCAATAAAAAGACCGCAACGTAAAGAGTCAGCAAGGAAACAGAAATCGGTTCCTTTAACTTCTCCCCAGAATATAGAAGTAAGAAAAAGATTGGAACTCAAGACACAAGTATAGAAAGGAAACCATTGTCCTGCCTCAGTCAAACAAGCATGGAACAAAAGACGACTGTTGCCGCTATCTTCTGAAGATGACGATCTGTATCAAGAGCAAGAGCAAAATAACAGCGCATGGACATTCTGTTTTGTAAAATACTATTATCGTCACTCAGAAAAATTAGGGAACTGGATAAAGTGTCAGGGAAGTGGGAAATAATGGTACCATGAAGATTGTGTTGATTCCAAAGGAAAGAGGAATTTCATTTGTGGCAAATGCAGGTTATGTGACTAAATTTTTTCCATATTCAAGTGTGTATTTTTCAAGAAGTAAACTATTTTAGACTGACCCGATTTAGACCTAATCCTTAGGGTAAATCGGGTCGTGTACAGAATTGCTATTAACCCCAGTGTTTCGTGTAACTTTATTGTTAATAAAAATATGCCTATTGGGTTTTGTTGCTTAAGGACTTACGTAATCAAAAATATATTGTTATATTTATTTACATGAATGTTTTAAGCGCTATTATTATTTTTATAATTTTTGACCCGTTTTAGACTAAGTTACCCTAAATCTTCACTAGTAAAGGTATTTTTACTTTCTCTACACGTACTATGTACATAGCGTATAGAGAAGGCTGGTATTGCATTCCACCCAAAAATTCCACCTGCCCTTTACATGGAACTTTTTTCGAAAATTTTTATTTTCTCAAAAATGGCTCTAACGATTTTGATTAAAATTTCGTATATTAAACATATTTACCTGACAAATAAAATGTATATCTTGAATTTTCTAGGAATAGCCTCTGAAGAGTAGTTTATTCTGGATGAATTTTACGCAATTTTGAATAACTGCTAGACCGTAAGAGGTGGACAAAAACTTACTACACAAAAAATGTAGAGCACGTTAAAACACACAATTTATGTTATATACTTTTTTTCATGGAGTTCGTCGTTTTTGAGATATTCCTTATTTTTGGTTTCTGTTATGAAAAACTTACATTTTTCTCATACAGGAAATTTTCAACTCCGATCCATATAAACAAAGGATCGTCATTGACATAGCAACCAGCTTTTGACTATCACTTTAACCTATTGTAGTCCCTTATTTCGCTTCTACTTACAAGGAAGCAAGTAATAAGACTATTTCTGCTATTTTTTTCTGATTAGCATAAAGTAAATAGAAGTATAAGCTTTTTAAGAATAATTTGTTGCAGGGATATAGAGAAAGCCATGTGAATGGTACACATCAGATTTTTTTAGATATTCCTTGTTTTTTGTTTCAGCTTTATAAACTTATATTTTTTCATACAGGACTTTGTCAACTCGTGTCCATACAAACAAAGGAACTTCAGTCACATAGCAACCAACTTTTGACTGTCACTTTAACCTATGGTACTCCCTTATTTCCCTCCTACTTACAAGGAAGCAAGTAATAAGACTATTTCTGCTAATGTGTTCTCAATTAGCATGAACTAAATAGAAGAATAAGCTTATTGATAATAATTTGTTACAGAGATGTAGAGAAAAGCATGGGAATGAAAGATTTTTTGTTATTAGTCTTAATTTTAAACTACTTAAAACATTTGTGAAACGGAAAGTTATCTATCGTTTCATATCTCTTTTGTTTTACTCCTGGCGTTAAAAAGAGCCGAATTTCAAGATTGGACGCATAGAGACATTTTAAAACATTTGACTAACACTTTACCCTAGTGTATTCCCTTCTACTCACAAGGAAGTAAGTAATAAGACAGTTTCTGTTAATGTTTATCTTGATTAGCGTCAAGTAGAATGAAGAATACGCTTTTATAAGAGTAGGTAGAAAGTTATGTGAATGGAACACATATTGTAGATATGTGAGAATAAAGCGAGGTGAGATTAAGAAAGGAATGTTCCCCAGCATGGCCTCCCATGAACATGTACATATCTCGTTACCTACTCTATTTCTGTACAGTCAGATGTTTGACCTTTACTTGCATGTGGTTGGTTACGGTTTCACTTTCTCTCTAAATATAGAAGGTACTCAAAAATGGGATACCAAGATTTCATCGGAAATACACGTTTTAGACTCCCCTGCATCCAAAAAACACATTTTTAGAAAAAGGTCCTGGTGTGTTTGAACTCGATAACTCAAAAACGAAAAGTCAGTATAATACCAAACTTGGTATTTAAATTTACTATTCCAAGGATCTGACACAAAGATTTTCAGAAAAATCCCCCCACCTCAAACTCCTTTAACATGAAAAAAGTTTTGAATATTTTAACTTTCTGAAAAATGATTCTAACGGTTTTGATTAAAATACCGTATATTAAACATATTTACCTCACAAATAATATGCATATTTTCTGAGAATAGCTTCTGAAGATTACTTTATTCTGGATGAATTTTATGGAATTTTGCATAACTGGTAAACCGTAAGAGATGGACAAAAACTTACGCCACAAAAAATGTAGAGCACGTTAAAACATACAATTTATGTTATATACTTTTTTTTTTATTTTTGGTGTTGATCGTTGTTGAGATATTCCTTGTTATTGGTTTCAGCTTTAAAAAACTTTCAATTCTGGTTGTTTAAACTGCACCAAATAAATCAATAAAGGAATGAAAAATATTCTTGAACAAGTTTCAAAAAAGCTGTACTTAGTTTGAAACCTGAAGGACTTAACTGACCAGGAATTTTGATTGTTTAGCTGCCAAAGGAGCTAAAATAATTTATTTTGAAATAAAATAGGTACTTTATTTTACGATGAAATAAAGACACATTTTTGGTGTTTCCTAGGATACATGAAAGCTATAGGAAATGATAAAAACTATTTTTTCTACGACCGAGCGTAATTGAGTAGTTTACGAGCTCATTTCAAACTTGATTTTTACGGACTCCACGCGCAGCAAGCGTAAAGTAACTTTGTTACGATATTAGTGTGTGTATAGATCAAAGGACAAACACGATATAATGTTATGTTCAATAAGTGACAAATATTTTTACTTTCTCTACACGTACTATGTACATAGTGTATAGACAAGGTATTGCATTCTACCCAAAAATTCAATACCGGAAATATATGTTTTGGATCCCCCTGAATCCAAAAAAAGCATTTTTGGAAAAAGATCCGTGCGAATGTGTGTGTGTCTGTCTGTCTGTCTGTCTGTCTGTGTGTCTGTGGACAGCATGCCCCAAATAGGAAAAGACCGTTGAATACCAAACTTGGTATTTAAGTTTGGTATCTTCCTTATGCGACACGAAGATTTTCAAGAAAATCCCCCCAACCCCAACTACCCTTTACACGGAACTTTTTTCGAAAATTGTTATTTTCTCAAATATAGCTCTAACGATTTTGGTTAAAATATGGTATATTAAATACATGACAAATAAAATGTATACCTTGAATTTTCTGGGAATAGCCTCTGAAGACTACTTTATTCTGGGTGACTTTTACGGAATATTGCATAAATGCTAAACCGTAAGAGATGGACAAAGACTTACCACAAAAAAAATGTAGATCACGATAAAACACACAATTTATGTCATACACATTTTTTCTTGGAGTTGGTCGTTTTTAAGATATTCCTTGTTATAGGTTTCAGGTTTAAGAAAACTTATACATTTCACATACAGGAATTTCTCAACTGCTGTCCATCCAACCTAAGGAACTTCAGTCACATAGCAACCAGCATTTGACTATCACTTTAACTTATGGTATTCCCTTATTTCCCTTCTACTTACAAGGAAGTAAGTAATAAGACTATTTCTGCTAATTTTTTCTCAATTAGCAAGAATAGAAGCATAAGCTTTTTAACAATAATTTGTTGCAGAGATGTAAAGAAAGTCATGTGAATGGAACACATCAGATTTTTTCTCAAGACATCACCGAACAACAACAATATTGGTTTGTCATGGCCTGCTATATCGCGCCGAGCAATAACCAACTATAATTCTTGGTGAATGGCTCAAACTTAACCTCAAATTTATTTCATCTTTCGTTGCTTTTCTTTTAATATCAACAAATTTCGTAGAAAAACATTGTATGTTACGCGAGTAACGTTTCTTTTTGATTCACAATATTGCCATAACTTTACTTTTTCCACAATCCGCTCTCTGATAACTGTCTTTCGTGGCAATTGTACCGTCTAGTTTGTTTTCGACGTTCATTGCGACGACGATTAAAGGCTGCCAAGAATTTCGTATGGAAACTGAACACTGGCAGGGCTATGTGATTGGAAGCACTCACTCAGGTGTAACAATGCGAACTTGACGTCAAGACAGCAATGCACGCATAACATTTGTTGAAGCGGGTATAGCAAAGCTGTGCACAGGTACGATAAATGTCTCAATCTTTTGGGTGATTATGTTGAGAAGTAACCATAAGTGTACAAAACTTTTAGTAATAAAGTAATTGTTTTCTATCAACTCAGTTTTAAACACTTAAACTTTTCTCAAACCGGAAGTCATCTTTCGTTTCATAACTCTGATATTTTACTTGCGGGTATACAAAGAGAGCCGAATTTTAAGTGACCAACTTTTAACATATTTGATGTTGGTGTATTCTCTTCTACTTACAAGCTGCCGGTACTGTTTATCTCAATACTAATTTGAATGACGTAAGATATTGTTTTTCCTGGTGGTCAGAGAAAGAAGCACATAACCACCAAGACTGTAGTGTACGGCAGCGGTCGCGAAATATTAACACGCTTTCCTACATCTTCACTTTCTCTACCACCTACATCTTAGGTAGACATTTCTTGTTCTAGCTTAAGGCCGGTTGGTCACGGAACTCGACATTCGTCTTAACCTTATCCGGGTAACTCATCCAAAGCGAGATTCGAATCGAAGCGACCGAAAAAGTATTGTATTCTATTATCAAATATGTTGTGAGCACCCCTGTCTAACCACCTTCTGTATTTGTTCTGCAAGAAACCGTTCTTGCAAAAGCTTATTCTTCTATCTACTTCAAGATAAACATCAACAGAAATTGTCTTATTTCTTGTTTCCTTGCGAGTAGAAGGGAATACACTAGCATAAAGTGATAGTCAAATGTTTTAAACACTATTGAAATTTGGTTAGTTTTGCGTGGCTAGGAGTAAAACAAAAGAGTTATGAAACGAAAGATGATTATCCGGTTAACTCTACACACACACACACACACACACACACACACACAAAAAAAAAAAGGTACATGACATAATGCATGTTTTAACGAGATATATAGTTTTGAGTACTGACTTTTTGCCTCGTTTACAAGTTATACGAAATTCATCCAGAATAAACAGGTCTTCAAAGGCTATTCCCATATATATTTTATTTGTCATGTAAATATGTTAAACACGTGGTACTTTAATGAAATCGTTAGAGCCATTTTTGAGAAATATTCCCTGTTAAGGGTATTTAGGGGTGGGGAATCTTTCATCCTTAGGATAGTGAACTTTAATACCAAGTTTTGTATTTAAGCGACTTGTTATTAAAATAGACATAGACGATTTTCACGCTACCCAGCAGCACCTCTGAATTTGCACGCTGATAGCCTTTTGTTGTATAAAGCATTAGAAAGTTGGAGGTGTATGAACCCGACAGCGGCCTCTGTAACCAGAGGATACAACACAAGGCCGAGCCAGCTCACCTAAACACTTAGCGTAATGTAACGTAAAACATCTGCCATCAATCATAGCTTTCTTATAAAACCTATTATATTAGTATCTGTTGCGGATCTTTTTCTTCATGCCTGTAGCCCCCAATGATAGTTTGATCATATCAAGGGGTCTTAAGTAAAACATGTTTGAATTCTAGGTTAGGTTACTGTACGTTTTTCGCAGGCATATTGGTCCTGGTTTCGAACATGTGACGCACGGCATTTTCTTGAATTCTCTGGGAATATCTTCTAAAGACCTGTTTATTCTGGATGAAGTTTGCTTAATTTGGCATAACTAATAAACTGTTAGATAGACCAAAACTTACTATACAAAAAATGTAGATCTTGTTAAAACACAGGTTATGTCATATACATTTTCTTCTTGATGCTTACCGTTTTCGAGGTATTCCTTGTTATTAGTTTCAATTGTGAAGTACTTATATTTTTCTCAGACAGGAAGTGACCGTTTTTCTTTTGTTCTACTCCTGTCCAAGCAAAGAAGCGCTTTGCAATGACAATCGCATAACGAAAGCTTTTAAAACACTTGACTATCACTTTAGCCTAGTGCATTCCCTCGGTTCCATTCTACTTATAAGGAACTAAGTAATAAAATTCTGCTAATGTTTGTCCCGATTAGCATTGTGTTCAAAGAAAAATTATCTTTCGTAGGAAGTTTGTTTTTAGAGGAGCTAGAGAAAGTCATGTGAGTGTAACACATCATATTTTTTGGTTAAGTTAACCACTTTTTTTGTAGATATTCCTTGTTATTGGTTTCAGTGTTTAAATGTTTAAGCTTTTCACATTTTGTCAAGTCCTGGATTTCAATATTAGCGTACGATAGAGGGCGACAGAGACTCTTGGAATGTTGATGCAAACGCTCTAAGGATCGCCCATCAACCTCCGAGACCTAGGGGTAGCCTCTGGTTCCCAAGATCGCGAGTCCAAGCGGCATTTTCAGAATAAACACAATGTCTTGACAAAGTTGATGGAAGAAAGAATTATAATTGTAGAGGATGGGTTGGAAGGCAGAGATTCCACACAATATGGAGAATTATGTCACACAGAAACATTAAAATATTCTTTTATTCGGTGAGAAGAAACTGAAGTCGTTATTAGAACTGTTCATAGTCGGTTTACGCTTCCCGTATTTAGGACTGACACTCCCCTAGGTCTTACAAGCGGATGTCTAGGGATCAGAAGTCTGTCGGGGAGCCAACGGCACGAAACACCGAATGGAGAACCTGGTCCGTAGCCAGACATAAGTGTGAGGAAGTGGATCATATGTAGGACTGACACTCCGTTAGGACTTACAAGCGGATGTCTAGGAGTCAGAAGTCTGTCGGGGAGCCAACGGCACGAAACAACAGAATGGAGAACCTGGTCCGTAGCCAGACATAAGTGTGAGGAAGTGGATCATATGTAGGACTGACACTCCCCTAGGACTTACAAGCGGATGTCTAGGAGTCAGAAGTCTGTCGGGGAGCCAACGGCACGAAACACCGAATGGAGAACCTGGTCCGTAGCCAGACATAAGTGTGAGGAAGTGGATGATATGTAGGACTGACACTCCCCTAGGACTTACAAGCGGATGTCTAGGAGTCAGAAGTCTGTCGGGGAGCCAACGGCACGAAACACCGAATGGAGAACCTGGTGCATAGCCAGACATGAGTGTGAGGAAGTGGATCATATGTAGGACTGACACTCCGCTAGGACTTACAAGCGGATGTCTAGGAGTCAGAAGTCTGTCGGGGAGCCAACGGCACGAAACACCGAATGGAGAACCTGGTCCGTAGCCAGACATAAGTGTGAGGAAGTGGATCATATGTAGGACTGACACTCCCCTAGGACTTACAAGCGGATGTCTAGGAGTCAGAAGCCTGTCGGGGAGCCAACGGCACGAAACAACAGAATGGAGAACCTGGCCCGTAGCCAGGCATGAGTGTGAGGGAGTGGATCATATGTAGGACTGACACTCCGCTAGGACTTACAAGCGGATGTCTAGAAGTCAGAAGTCTGTCGGGGAGCCAACGGCACGAAACAACAGAATGGAGAACCTGGTCCGTAGCCAGGCATGAGTGTGAGGAAGTGGATCATATGTAGGACTGACACTCCTCTAGGACTTACAAGCGGATGTCTAGGAGTCAGAAGTCTGTCGGGGAGCCAACGGCACGAAACACAGAATGGAGAACCTGGCCCGTAGCCAGGCATGAGTGTGAGGAATGTGGTGATAGGAAAGGTGATGATGGAGGAATAGGTTGAATGAGTGGTGGGGGAAAGCAAAGGAGTCTAAGAAAAGCTGCCGAGACACCAGTTCGTGCACCACAATTCCCACATGCGGGTGGGAAGCGAGCGTGTAAAACACGAGGATGGCAGTGGCTGTAGGACTTTGCTGTAAACCTAAGCTTACATTTAAATGTTAGAGTGTTGCGCGAGGTTAGTACAGCAGACCTGCTGCATCGAGGAGACTTTGACCTTGGCGCGTTTCATTAACGGGAAATTCTTTAACTAGAGTGCAAACAAATTATTATCAAAAGGCTTATTCTACTTCAAAATAGACATTAACAGAAATTGTCTTATTACTTGCTTCCTTGTGAGTAGAAGACAATACACTAGGATAAAGTGATAGTCAAATGTTTTAAAAACTGTCGCTATGCAATTGTCAACGCAAATCGCTTCTTTTCTTGACCAGGAGTAGGACAAAAGAAAAGTGGACACTTCCTATCTGAGAAAACTTGAAGTACTTCACAATTGAAAACAATAACAAGAAATATCACGAAAACGGCAAACTCAACGAAAAAATGTATATGACATAAAATTGTGTATTTTAACAAGATCTACTGTTTTTGTGTAGTACATTTTTGTCTATCCCTAACGCTTTACTAATTACGCAAAATTCATCCAGAATAAACAGTTCTTCAGAGGCTATTCCCTGAAAATTCAAAATATATATTTTATTTGTGATGGAAATGGCTTTAATATGTGGTATTTTAACCAAAATCGTTACAGCCATTTTCAAGAAAAACAAAAATTTTGAAAATGTTTCCATGTAAAGGGTAGTTATGGGTGGGGATATTTTCTTGAAAATCTTCTTGTCGCATCCTTGGAAGATGTGGAAGTTTGGTATTTAACCGTCTTTATGTTTTTGAACTATGCTGTCAGACACACACAGACCATTTTCTGAAAATGCTTTTTTTTTTTTTTTTTTTTTTTTTTTTTTATTCAGGGGGTGCTAAAACATGTATTCTGGGCGAAATCTCGGTATCGAATTTTTGGTTGGAATTGATTACCTTCTGTAACCACTATGTACGTTGTACATACGGGCTAGAGAAAGAAAACATGTATATGATCCGCCTGGGTAGTGTGCTGGAAGCGTGTCTGCCCATATTTAAAAGGTCGTGAGTTGTAATCTCGCTTAGGGTGAGTTACCCCTCCGGTGTTTTCCTTATCCCGAGAAGTGGAATCTCGAGTAAGTTTATGCTTCATGGCCCCCAGATGATTTCAACAATTTCATTCATCTTCTGATATAACCAACGTGGTTAAAGGATGTTAAACTATATAAAAAGAGCATATAACATAGATTATGTGTATAAACGACATCTGGTGTGGTAAGCTTTTGTCTATTTGTTATCGTTTATCAGTTATTCAAAATTCGGTCTTCATTTCCCCGGAAAATTCAAGATATACATGTTATTTGTCAGGTAATTAGCTTTAATTTACGGCATTTTAATTTAAATATTTAGAACCATTGCTGTATATACTCTCTAGCCAGTTTTTGGAACTTTCTATAAGCAGGTTCTTATGCTAATTTCCACACATTTTTCGTTTGCTCTATCCGTTTTCAATTGTTTTTAGCGTTACTATAAGTAATCAAACTACTGATCCCCCCCCCCCCTCTATCCTCCATCTCTCTACTGGGCTCAGTTTATTCCCATTCTTATTTACTAGAACCCTGCATTACTACTTTGTTTAAACCTCTTCTTGATTGTCGATAGATAAAAGGAGATCCAATTCACGTTGCTGGTAAGCCTAATCTAACACTCTCGCTCTTAACTTGTACCAAAGTGCATCCTTTGATCTTGGTATTGAGTTTTTGGGTGGGATGCAATACCTTGCCCTATTGGAAGCCTGTCTAACAGCCTCGCTCTTGACTTGTACCACAGTGCATTCTTTGATCTTGGTATTGAGTTTTGGGTGGGATGGAATACCTTGTCATGTTGTAAGCCTGTTTAATAGTCTCGCTCTTGACTTGTACCAACGTGCATCCTTTGATCTTGGTATTGAGTTTTTTCAGTGGGATGCAATACCTTGTCCTATTGGAAGCCTGTGTAGTAGTCTCGCTTTTGACTTGTACCAAAGTGCATCCTTTGATCTTGCTATTGAGTTTTTTTTGGTGGGATGCAAAACCTTGTCCTGTTGTGAAATCGCTAACAGTCTTGCTCTTGATTTGTACCAAAGTGCATCCTTTGATCTGGGTACTGAGTTTGTGGGTGGGATTGAATACCTTGTCCTATTGGAAGCCTGTCTAACAGTCTCGCTCTTCACTTGTACCAAAGTGCATCCTTTGATCTTGGTATTGAGTTATTGAGTGGGATGCAATACCTTTTCCTATTGTAAGCCTCTCTAATGGTCTCCGTCTTGACTTGTACCAAAGTGCATCCTTTGATCTTGGTATTGAGTTATTGAGTGGGATGCAATACTTTGTCCTATTGTAAGCCTGTCGAACAGTCTCTCTCTTTACTTGTACCAAAGTATATCCTTTGATCTTGGTATTGAGTTTTTGGGTGGGATGCAATACCTTGTTCTATTGTAAGCCTCTCTAACACCATGGCCCTTCACTTATACCAAAGTACATTCTTTGATCTTGGTATTGAGTTTTTAGGGTGGGATGCAATACCTTTTCCTATTATAAGCCTCTCGAATAGTCTCGCTCTTAACTTGTACCAAAGTGCATCTTTTGATCTTGTATTGAGTTTTTTCAGTGGATTGCAATACCTTGTCCTATTATAAGCCTCTCTAATAATCGCGCTCTTGACTTGTACCAAAGAGCATCCTTTGATCTTGGTTCTGAGTTTTCGGGTGGAATGCAATACCTTATCCTATTGTAAGCCTGTCTAACAGCCTCGCTCTTGACTTGTACCAAAGTGTATCCGTTGATCTTGGTACTGAGTTTTTCAGTGGGATGCAATACCTTGTCCTATTGTAAGCCTGTCTAACAGCCTCGCTCTTGACTTGTACAAAGTGCATCCTTTGATCTTGGTTTTGAGTTTTTGGGTGGAATGCAATACCTTGTCCTATTGTAAGCCTGTCTGAAAGCCTCGTTCTTGACTTGTACCAAAGTATATCCTTTGTTCTTGGTATTGAATTTTTGGGTGGGATGCAATACTTTATCCTATTGAAAGCCCCGTCTAACAGCCTCGCTCCTGACTTGTTACAAAGTGGATCCTTTGTTCTTGGTATTGAGTTTTTGGGTGGGATGGAATGCCTTGTCCTATTGTAAGCCTGTTTAATAGTCTCGCTATTGACTTGTACCAAAGTGCATCCCTTGATCTTGGTATTGATTTTTTGGGTGGAATGCAGTACCTTATCCTATTGTAAGCCTGTCTAACTGCCTCGTTCTGGACTTGTACCAAAGTGCGTACTTTGATCTTGGTATTGAGTTTTTGGGTGGGATGCAATACCTTGTCCTATTGAAAGCAATCTAACAGCCTCGATTTTGACTTGTCCAAAGTGAATCCTTTGATTTTGGTTTTGAGTTTTGGGGTGGAATGCAATACCTTATCCTATTGGAAGCCTGTGTAACAGTCTCGCTCTTGGCTTGTACAAAGTGCATGCTTTGATCTTGGTTTTGAGTTTTTGCAGTGGGATGCAATAATTTGGGCTATTGGAAGCCTCTCTAATAATCTCGCTCTTGACTTGTACCAAAGTGCATTCTTTGATCTTGGTATTGAGTTTTTGCAGTGTGTTGCAATACATTGTGCTATTGTAAGCCTCTCTGATAGTCTCGCTCTTGACGTGTACCAAAGTGCATTCTTTGATCTTGGTATTGAGTTGTTTGGGTGGGATGCAATACCTTTTCCTATTGTAAGCCTCTCCAATAGTCTCGCTCTTGACTTGTACCAAAGTGCATCCGTTGATCTTGGTACTGAGTTTTTACAGTGGGATGCAATATCTTGTCCTATTGTAAGCCTGTCTAACAGCCTCACTCTTGGCTTGTACAAAGTGCATCTTTTGATCTTGGTATTGAGTTTTTGCAGTGTGTTGCAATACATTGTGCTATTGTAAGCCTCTCTGATAGTCTCGCTCTTGACGTGTACCAAAGTGCATTCTTTGATCTTGGTATTGAGTTTTTTGGGTGGGATGCAATACCTTGTCCTATTGGAAGCCTCTCTAATAGTCTCGCTCTTAACTTGTAACAAAGTGCATTCTTTGATCTTGGTATTGAGTTGTTTGGGTGGGATGCAATACCTTTTCCTATTGTAAGCCTCTCCAATAGTCTCGCTCTTGACTTGTACCAAAGTGCATCCGTTGATCTTGGTACTGAGTTTTTACAGTGGGATGCAATATCTTGTCCTATTGTAAGCCTGTCTAACAGCCTCACTCTTGGCTTGTACAAAGTGCATCTTTTGATCTTGGTATTGAGTTTTTTCAGTGGGGTGCATTACCTTGTCCTATTGGAAGCCCCGTTTAACAGCCTCCCTCCTGACTTGTACCAAAATGCATCCTTTGATCTTGGTATTGAGTTTTTGGGTGGGATGCAATACCTTGTCCTATTGTAAAACTTTCTTACAGCCTCGCTCTTTACTTGTACCAAAGTGCATCCGTTGATCTTGGTATTGAGTTTTTTTTAGTGGGATGCAATACCTTTTCCTATTGTTAGCCTCTCTAATAGTCTCGCTCTTGACTTGTACCAAAGCGCATCCTTTGATCTTGTATATAGATTTTTGGGGGGGATGCAATACCTTGTCCTATTGGAAGCCTGTCTAACAGTCTCGCTCTTCACTTGTACCAAAGTGCATCCTTTGATCTTGGTTTTGAGTTTTTTCAGTGGGATGCAATACATTGTGCTATTGGAAGCCTCTCTAATAGTCTCGCTCTTGACTTGTACCAAAGTGCATTCTTTGACCTTGGTATTGAGTTTTTCGGGTGGGATGCAATATCTTGTCCTATTGTAAGCCTGTCTAACAGCCTCACTCTTGGCTTGTACAAAGTGCATCCTTTGATCTTGGTATTGAGTTTTTGGGTGGGATGCAATATCTTGTCCTATTGGAAGCCTGTCTAACATTCTCGCTCTTCACTTGTACCAAAGTGCATGCTTTGATCTTGGTATTGAGTTTTTGGGTGCGATGAAATATCTTGTCCTATTGGAAGCCCGTCTAACAGCCTCGCTCCTCACTTGTACCAAAGTGCATCTTTTGATCTTGGTATTGAGTTTTTGGGTGGGATGGAATACCTTGCCCTATTGTAAGCCTGTTTAATAGTCTCGCTCTTGACTTGTACCAAAGTGCATCCTTTGATCTTGGTATTGAGTTTTTTCAGTGGGATCAATACCTTGTCCTGTGTGAAGTCTCTGTAACAGCCTCGCTCTTGACTTGTACCAAAGTGCATCCTTTGATTTTGGTATTGAGTTTTTGGGTGGGATGCAATACCTTGTCCTATTGGAAGTTTCTCTAATAGTCTCGCTCTTGACTTGTACCTAGTGCATCCTTTGATCTTGGTATTGAGTTTTTATGTGGGATGGAATACCTTGTCATATTGGAAGTTTCTCTAATAGTCTCGCTCTTGACTTGTACCTAGTGCATCCTTTGATCTTGGTATTGAGTTTTTATGTGGGATGGAATACCTTGTCATATTGGAAGGCGACAGATGTTTCTGCCCTTTGTGTCGCCTGCCTTGTGACGTCACTGCTGACTCACACACACTCTCCACCCTTATACAAGGGCGGCCGTATTCCAGTATGCTACCGCTTCTTTATCCCTTCGTCACACCATTAAAACATATTACATTACCTGTCAAGTAGAATGTACATCTAGAATTTTCTGCGAATAGCCTCTGAAGACATCTTCATTCTGGGGGAATTTTGTATAACTGGTAAACCGTAAAAGACAGACAGAAATATACTACACAAAAAATGTATGCATTAAAGCACACAAATTGTCATATACATTTTTTTTCCCTGTGTAGTTGACCGTTTTCGAGTAATTCCATGTTTATGATTTCACTTTTAAAATACATACTTTTCTCATACGGGAACGTGTAAACTCCTGACCGCGGAAAGAAATGGATTCCAATCCCATATCAACCAGTTTTTAAAACATTTGACTATCACTTTATCCTAGTGTATTCCCTTTTCTACTTACAAGGAAGCAAGTAATAACACAATTTCTGTTAATATCTATCTTGAAGCAGATAGAAGAATAAGGTTATTAACAATATTTTGTAACAGAGATGTGGAGAAAGTCATGTGAATGGAAAGCAACAGATTTTGTAACAGAATTTAACATTTTGCAATTTACCATTTACATTCGTTTTTTATTTAGAAATATTCCAAATAAATATTATTAGCGTCTGAGCTTCTCCTCCGCACGAGAATTTATCAGTAGGTCAGACATCTTATTTTACTTGTGATAATCCCCTTATATATAGAGAGAGGGAGAACGTCGAGGGAGATAAAGATGGTGGTGAAGGGGAGGGAGAGAGAGGAAGGGAGGAAAACGGAGGGAGAGGGAGAGCGAGGGCGACGAGGGAGAGAGAGAGAGAGAGAGGAGAAGGGAGGGAGAGGGAGGGCGAAGGAGGGAGAGAGAGTGAAAGAGAGAGGGATATTGAGAGAGGCAGAGAGAAAGGGTGAGGGTGGGAGAGAGAGTGAAAGGGAGGAGAAGGGTGGGAGAGGGAGGACGATGGAGGGAGGGAGAGGGTGAGGAGGGAGAGTGAGGGATATGGAGAGGGGCAGAGATAAAGGGTGAGGTTGGGAGAGAGAGTGAGAGGGAGGGAAAGAGGGGGAGAGAGAATAAAGAGAGTGACGGAAGGGAGAGTGTGTTTTCAGGTGGAGGGCAACATAAGGAAATACTTCCGGTTTGAGAGAACTAATATGGGAATGTTTGTATCGCTTTCCTGGAAATGTTGAGTAGGTTGCGCGCGAATGTTGTCAGTGAGGAGGCAATTTTATCGACTCGCTATTTGTGTATTCCGTCGCCTTGGTAACCAGACAAGAAAACATGGTCTGCTCCTCATTTAGACAATTGCGTTCCATTCACAAGTGAGATTAAAGCAGCACGTTCGCATCCTATAATACAAATCTCAAGTATTCCATTCACATGACTTTCTCTGCCTATTATATAACAAACTATTCTCACAAAAGCTTATTCTTCTATCTACTTCAAGAAAAATATTAAGAGAAATTGTCTTATTACTTGCTTCCTTGTTTGTAGAAGGGAATACACTAGGATAAAGTGACAGTTAAATATTTTAAAATGTGGTCCAGGGCCGGTAAGATAAACACCCGCAGTGTGAAATGCTCTAACCTTGCTTTTTCCTTCCACCAACAAGGTTACGTATGTTTCGTGAAGAACAACAAAATACTTGTTCCCCCAGTGCCGTTCACTATATTGCACATGCAAGCCACCACTGCACTGAATGAGCCGTTTTCTTTGGCTCTACGTGACTGTTGAAATAGACGGAGATTAAGTTGATACTTCTTGCGCTTTGCCCGCCAGACCTGAGCTGGTCCGCATGTCATGACCTTGATATTCCCTTCTATGAAGAAAAAGAAAAGAAAAACGTATGCTGACTTCTCATTTAATAAAGATCTGACGTGTTCTATTCACATGACTTTCTCTACATCTCTGCAACAAATGCTTGTTAAAAAGCTTATGCTTCTATTTACTTCATTATAATCGAGAAAAAAATAGCAGAAACAGTCTTATTACTTGCTTCCCTGCAAGTAGAAGGGAAATAAGGGAGTATCATAGGTTAAAGTGATAGTCAAAAGCTGGTTGCTATGTGACTGAAGTTGCCTTGTTTATAAGGACACGAGTTGACAAATTCCTGTGTGAAAAACGTATATTTTTTTTAAAGCTGAAACCCCAAAAAAGGAATATCTAAAAAACGATCAACTTCACGAAAAAATGTATATAACATAAATTGTGTGCTTTAACGTGCTCTACATTTTTTGTGCCGTAAGTTTTTATCTATTTTTTACGGTTTAGCAGTTATGTAAAAGTAAAGCTTCAGAAGATATTCCCGGAAAATTGAAGATATACATTTTATTTGTCAGGTAAATATCTTTAATATACGATATTTTAATCGAAATCGTTAGAGTCATTTTTGAGAAAATCAAAATTTTGAAAAAAAGTTACATGTAAAGGGTAGTTTGGGGTGGTGGGATTTTTGTCTTAAGTTTCGTGTCGCAGCTCAGGAAGATGCTTAACTTAAATACCAAGTTTGGTATTTTACCGACTTTTTCTTTAGGAGTTATCCTGTTCACAGACACACACGGACCTTTTTTTTGAAAATGCTTTTTTTGGATACAGGGACCCTAAAATATATATTTCTGGTGAAATCTAGGTATCGAATTTTTGGGTGCAATACAATACCTTCTCTGTACACTATGCACTAGTACGAATAGAGCAAGCAAAAAATATGCAAAAAATTGACATATGTTGTGTGTTTGGTATTTTACCGACTTTTCGTTTTTGAGTTATCGTGTTCACAGACACACGGACACACACGGACCTTTTTCTGAAAATACTTTTTTTTTTATAAAAGGGGCCCTAAAACGTATATTTCCGGTGATATCTCGGTATCGAATTTTTTGGTGGAGTGCAATACCTTCTCTATACACTATGTACATAGTTCGATAGAGAAAGTAAAAATGATCAACTCAACGAAAAAAATGTATATAACATAAATTGTGTGCTTTAACGAGTTCTGCGTTTTTTGTTTTGAATGTTCTTGTCTATCTGTTACAGCTTACCAGTTAGGCAAAATTCTGCAAAATTCAATCTGAAAAAAGAGGTTTTCAAAGGTTATTCCCAAAAAATTCAAGATATACATTTTATTTATCATGTAAATAATTTAATATGCAATGTTTTAATGAAAAGCATTAGACTCATTTTTTGAGGAAATCAAAATTTTCGAAACATTTTCCATGTAAAGGGTAGTTGGTGGTGGGGTGATTTTCTTGAAAATCTTCGTGTCGCATCGTATTTGACTGACTTTATGTTTTTGAGCTGTGCTGCCCACAGACACACAAGGACCTCTTTCTAGAAATGCTGTTTTTGGATTCAGGGGGACGCAAAACATATATTTGGGGTGAAATCTCGGTATTGCATTTTTGGATGCAATACAATACAGTATGTACATGGTAAGTGTAGAGAAAGTAAAAAATAGCGAGAAGTTGTGTGCACAGTGACCTTTAAAAATGTTACGTGACGTTCTCTGTGTTACTGAGCGATAATAAATACAGGATATGAAACTGGGAAATTATATGATAATTATAAGCACGAAATAAAAAAAAAAACTTTTTTAATGAATATTACTTAACTTTCAACAACGCAAAGTAAAGAATTTAGATATAGGAAGCGTTTGTAACAATAACTGCTAGAAAAGGTCACGACTGCATGACTCACGTGGTATTCCTTCCTCGTCATGACCCACTTTCACAAACAAGAATAATAACTACCTCTGCTTAACATAAATATTGTTGTAATAAATATCGTTTATCGTACAGACACTTGTAATATGCAGAACGACATAAGAAATCTTGGACTTCAAAACAAAGTAATAGTTATTAGTGCGATAAAGTGTTATTAGTGCGATAAAGTAAACAAACTTCACTTGGTAACGGGTGCGATAAAGTAAACAAACTTCACTTCGTAACGGGTGCGATAAAGTAAACAAACTTCACTCGGTAACGGGTGCGATAAAGTAAACAAACTTCACTCGCTAACGACTGTGATAAAGTAAACAAACTTCACTTGGTAACGACTGTAATAAAGTAACCAAACTTCACTTGGTAACGGGTGCGATAAAGTAAACAAACTTCACTCGCTAACGACCGTGATAAAGTAAACAAACTTCACTTGGTAACGGGTGTGATAAAGTAAACAAACTTCACTTGGTAACGGGTGCGATAAAATAAACAAACTTCACTTGGTAACGGGTGCGATAAAGTAAACAAACTTCACTCGGTAACGGGTGCGATAAAGTAAACAAACTTCACTCGGTAACGACTGTGATAAAGTAAACAAACTTCACTCGGTAACGGGTGCGATAAAGTAAACAAACTTCACTCGGTAACGACTGTGATAAAGTACACAAACTTCACTCGGTAACGGATGCGATAAAGTAAACAAACTTCACTTGGTAACGGGTGCGATAAGGTAAACAAACTTCACTTGGTAACGACTGTGATAAAGTAAACAAACTTCACTTGGTAATGACTGCGATAAAGTAAACAAACTTCACTCGGTAACGGGTGCGATAAAGTAAACAAACTTCACTCGGTAACGACCGTGATAAAGTAAACAAACTTCACTTGGTAACGGGTGTGATAAAGTAAACAAACTTCACTCGCTAACGACCGTGATAAAGTAAACAAATTTCACTTGGTAAGGGGTGCAATAAAGTAAACAAACTTCACTTGGTAACGGGTGCGATAAAGTAAACAAACTTCACTCGCTAACGACTGTAATAAAGTAAACAAACTTCACTCGGTAACGACTGTAATAAAGTAAACAAACTTCACTCGGTAACGACTGTAATAAAGTAAACAAACTTCACTCGGTAACGGGTGCGATAAAGTAAACAAACTTCACTTGCTAACGGGTGCGATAAAGTAAACAAACTTCACTTGGTAACGACTGTGATAAAGTAAACAAACTTCACTCGGTAACGGGTGCGATAAAGTAAACAAACTTCACTCGGTAACGGGTGTGATAAAGTAAACAAACTTCACTTGGTAACGGATGTGATAAAGTAAACAAACTCCACTCGGTAACGGGTGCGATAAAGTAAACAAACTTCACTCGGTAACGACTGTGATAAAGTAGACAAACTTCACTTGGTAACGGGTGTGATAAAGTAAACAAACTTCACTTGGTAACGGGTGCGATAAAGTAAACAAACTTCACTCGGTAACGGGTGCGATAAAGTAAACAAACTTCACTTGGTAACGGGTGTGATAAAGTAAACAAACTTCACTTGGTAACGGGTGCGATAAAGTAAACAAACTTCACTTGGTAACGGGTGCGATAAAATAAACAAACTTCACTTGGTAACGGGTGCGATAACGTAAACAAACTTCCCTCGGTAACGTCTGTGATAAAGTAAACAAACTTCACTCGGTAACGGGTGCGATAAAGTAAACAAACTTCACTTGCTAACGGGTGCGATAAAGTAAACAAACTTCACTCGGTAACGACTGTGATAAAGTAAACAAACTTCACTCGGTAACGGGTGCGATAAAGTAAACAAACTTCACTCGGTAACGACTGTGATAAAGTACACAAACTTCACTCGGTAACGGATGCGATAAAATAAACAAACTTCACTTGGTAACGGGTGCGATAAGGTAAACAAACTTCACTTGGTAACGACTGTGATAAAGTAAACAAACTTCACTTGGTAATGACTGCGATAAAGTAAACAAACTTCACTCGGTAACGGGTGCGATAAAGTAAACAAACTTCACTCGGTAACGACCGTGATAAAGTAAACAAACTTCACTTGGTAACGGGTGTGATAAAGTAAACAAACTTCACTCGCTAACGACCGTGATAAAGTAAACAAATTTCACTTGGTAACGGGTGCAATAAAGTAAACAAACTTCACTTGGTAACGGGTGCGATAAAGTAAACAAACTTCACTCGCTAACGACTGTAATAAAGTAAACAAACTTCACTCGGTAACGACTGTAATAAAGTAAACAAACTTCACTCGGTAACGACTGTAATAAAGTAAACAAACTTCACTCGGTAACGGGTGCGATAAAGTAAACAAACTTCACTTGCTAACGGGTGCGATAAAGTAAACAAACTTCACTTGGTAACGACTGTGATAAAGTAAACAAACTTCACTCGGTAACGGGTGCGATAAAGTAAACAAACTTCACTTGGTAACGACTGTGATAAAGTAAACAAATTTCACTCGGTAACGACTGTGATAAAGTAAACAAACTTCACTTGGTAACGACTGTGATAAAGTAAACAAACTTCACTCGGTAACGGGTGCGATAAAGTGAACAAACTTCATTCGCTAACGACTGTAATAAAGTAAACAAACTTCACTTGGTAACGGGTGTGATAAAGTAAACAAACTTCACTCGGCAACGACTGTGATAAAGTAAACAAACTTCACTTAGTAACGGGTGTGATAAAGT
Source organism: Hymenopus coronatus (assembly GCA_030762935.1). Classification (NCBI taxonomy): domain Eukaryota; kingdom Metazoa; phylum Arthropoda; class Insecta; order Mantodea; family Hymenopodidae; genus Hymenopus; species Hymenopus coronatus. Next base: position 81,195,068 of record CM060899.1, read on the forward strand.
AAACAAACTTCACTCGCTAACGACCGTGATAAAGTAAACAAACTTCACTTGGTAACGGGTGCGATAAAGTAAACAAACTTCACTTGCTAACGGGTGCGATAAAGTAAACAAACTTCACTTGGTAACGACTGTGATAAAGTAAACAAACTTCACTCGGTAACGGGTGCGATAAAGTAAACAAACTTCACTCGGTAACGGGTGTGATAAAGTAAACAAACTTCACTTGGTAACGGATGTGATAAAGTAAACAAACTCCACTCGGTAACGGGTGCGATAAAGTAAACAAACTTCACTCGGTAACGACTGTGATAAAGTAGACAAACTTCACTTGGTAACGGGTGTGATAAAGTAAACAAACTTCACTTGGTAACGGGTGCGATAAAGTAAACAAACTTCACTCGGTAACGGGTGCGATAAAGTAAACAAACTTCACTTGGTAACGGGTGTGATAAAGTAAACAAACTTCACTTGGTAACGGGTGCGATAAAGTAAACAAACTTCACTTGGTAACGGGTGCGATAAAATAAACAAACTTCACTTGGTAACGGGTGCGATAACGTAAACAAACTTCCCTCGGTAACGTCTGTGATAAAGTAAACAAACATCACTCGGTAACGGGTGCGATAAAGTAAACAAACTTCACTTGCTAACGGGTGCGATAAAGTAAACAAACTTCACTCGGTAACGACTGTGATAAAGTAAACAAACTTCACTCGGTAACGGGTGCGATAAAGTAAACAAACTTCACTCGGTAACGACTGTGATAAAGTACACAAACTTCACTCGGTAACGGATGCGATAAAATAAACAAACTTCACTTGGTAACGGGTGCGATAAGGTAAACAAACTTCACTTGGTAACGACTGTGATAAAGTAAACAAACATCACTTGGTAATGACTGCGATAAAGTAAACAAACTTCACTCGGTAACGGGTGCGATAAAGTAAACAAACTTCACTCGGTAACGACCGTGATAAAGTAAACAAACTTCACTTGGTAACGGGTGTGATAAAGTAAACAAACTTCACTCGCTAACGACCGTGATAAAGTAAACAAATTTCACTTGGCAACGGGTGCAATAAAGTAAACAAACTTCACTTGGTAACGGGTGCGATAAAGTAAACAAACTTCACTCGCTAACGACTGTAATAAAGTAAACAAACTTCACTCGGTAACGACTGTAATAAAGTAAACAAACTTCACTCGGTAACGACTGTAATAAAGTAAACAAACTTCACTCGGTAACGGGTGCGATAAAGTAAACAAACTTCACTTGCTAACGGGTGCGATAAAGTAAACAAACTTCACTTGGTAACGACTGTGATAAAGTAAACAAACTTCACTCGGTAACGGGTGCGATAAAGTAAACAAACTTCACTTGGTAACGACTGTGATAAAGTAAACAAATTTCACTCGGTAACGACTGTGATAAAGTAAACAAACTTCACTTGGTAACGACTGTGATAAAGTAAACAAACTTCACTCGGTAACGGGTGCGATAAAGTGAACAAACTTCATTCGCTAACGACTGTAATAAAGTAAACAAACTTCACTTGGTAACGGTTGTGATAAAGTAAACAAACTTCACTCGGCAACGACTGTGATAAAGTAAACAAACTTCACTTAGTAACGGGTGTGATAAAGTAAACAAACTTCACTCGCTAACGACCGTGATAAAGTAAACAAACTTCACTTGGTAACGGGTGCGATAAAGTAAACAAACTTCACTTGATAACGGGTGCGATAAAGTAAACAAACTTCACTTGGTAACGGGTGCGATAACGTAAACAAACTTCACTCGCTAACGACTGTAATAAAGTAAACAAACTTCACTCGGTAACGACTGTAATAAAGTAAACAAACTTCACTCGGTAACGACTGTAATAAAGTAAACAAACTTCACTCGGTAACGGGTGCGATAAAGTAAATAAACTTCACTCGGTAACGGGTGCGATAAAGTAAACAAACTTCACTTGGTAACGACTGTGATAAAGTAAACAAATTTCACTCGGTAACGACTGTGATAAAGTAAACAAACTTCACTTGGTAACGACTGTGATAAAGTAAACAAACTTCACTCGGTAACGGGTGCGATAAAGTGAACAAACTTCATTCGCTAACGACTGTAATAAAGTAAACAAACTTCACTTGGTAACGGGTGTGATAAAGTAAACAAACTTCACTCGGCAACGACTGTGATAAAGTAAACAAACTTCACTTAGTAACGGGTGTGATAAAGTAAACAAACTTCACTCGCTAACGACCGTGATAAAGTAAACAAACTTCACTTGGTAACGGGTGCGATAAAGTAAACAAACTTCACTCGGTAACGACTGTGATAAAGTAAACAAACTTCACTCGGTAACGGGTGCGATAAAGTAAACAAACTTCACTCGGTAACGACTGTGATAAAGTACACAAACTTCACTCGGTAACGGATGCGATAAAATAAACAAACTTCACTTGGTAACGGGTGCGATAAGGTAAACAAACTTCACTTGGTAACGACTGTGATAAAGTAAACAAACTTCACTTGGTAATGACTGCGATAAAGTAAACAAACTTCACTCGGTAACGGGTGCGATAAAGTAAACAAACTTCACTCGGTAACGACCGTGATAAAGTAAACAAACTTCAATTGGTAACGGGTGTGATAAAGTAAACAAACTTCACTCGCTAACGACCTTGATAAAGTAAACAAATTTCACTTGGTAACGGGTGCAATAAAGTAAACAAACTTCACTTGGTAACGGGTGCGATAAAGTAAACAAACTTCACTCGCTAACGACTGTAATAAAGTAAACAAACTTCACTCGGTAACGACTGTAATAAAGTAAACAAACTTCACTCGGTAACGACTGTAATAAAGTAAACAAACTTCACTCGGTAACGGGTGCGATAAAGTAAACAAACTTCACTTGCTAACGGGTGCGATAAAGTAAACAAACTTCACTTGGTAACGACTGTGATAAAGTAAACAAACTTCACTCGGTAACGGGTGCGATAAAGTAAACAAACTTCACTTGGTAACGACTGTGATAAAGTAAACAAATTTCACTCGGTAACGACTGTGATAAAGTAAACAAACTTCACTTGGTAACGACTGTGATAAAGTAAACAAACTTCACTCGGTAACGGGTGCGATAAAGTGAACAAACTTCATTCTCTAACGACTGTAATAAAGTAAACAAACTTCACTTGGTAACGGGTGTGATAAAGTAAACAAACTTCACTCGGCAACGACTGTGATAAAGTAAACAAACTTCACTTAGTAACGGGTGTGATAAAGTAAACAAACTTCACTCGCTAACGACCGTGATAAAGTAAACAAACTTCACTTGGTAACGGGTGCGATAAAGTAAACAAACTTCACTTGATAACGGGTGCGATAAAGTAAACAAACTTCACTTGGTAACGGGTGCGATAACGTAAACAAACTTCACTCGGTAACGTCTGTGATATGGTAAACAAACTTCACTCGGTAACGGGTGCGATAAAGTAAACAAACTTCACTCGGTAACGACTGTAATAAAGTAAACAAACTTCACTCGGTAACGGGTGCGATAAAGTAAACAAACTTCACTCGGTAACGGGTGCGATAAAGTAAACAAACTTCACTTGGTAACGACTGTGATAAAGTAAACAAATTTCACTCGGTAACGACTGTGATAAAGTAAACAAACTTCACTTGGTAACGACTGTGATAAAGTAAACAAACTTCACTCGGTAACGGGTGCGATAAAGTGAACAAACTTCATTCGCTAACGACTGTAATAAAGTAAACAAACTTCACTTGGTAACGGGTGTGATAAAGTAAACAAACTTCACTCGGCAACGACTGTGATAAAGTAAACAAACTTCACTTAGTAACGGGTGTGATAAAGTAAACAAACTTCACTCGCTAACGACCGTGATAAAGTAAACAAACTTCACTTGGTAACGGGTGCGATAAAGTAAACAAACTTCACTTGATAACGGGTGCGATAAAGTAAACAAACTTCACTCGCTAACGCCTGTAATAAAGTAAACAAACTTCACTCGGTAACGACTGTAATAAAGTAAACAAACTTCACTCGGTAACGACTGTAATAAAGTAAACAAACTTCACTCGGTAACGGGTGCGATAAAGTAAACAAACTTCACTTGGTAACGGGTGCGATAAAGTAAACAAACTTCACTTGGTAACGGGTGCGATAAAGTAAACAAACTTCACTCGGTAACGACTGTGATAAAGTAAACAAACTTCACTTGGTAACGGGTGTGATAAAGTAAACAAACTTCACTTGGTAACGAATGTGATAAAGTAAACAAACTTCACTCGCTAACGACTGTGATAAAGTAAACAAACTTCACTCGGTAACGCCTGTGATAAAGTAAACAAACTTCACTCGCTAACGACTGTAATAAAGTAAACAAACTTCACTCGGTAACGACTGTAATAAAGTAAACAAACTTCACTCGGTAACGGTTGTGATAAAGTAAACAAACTTCACTTGGTAACGGGTGCGATAAAGTAAACAAACTTCACTCGCTAACGACCGTGATAAAGTAAACAAACTTCACTTGGTTACGGGTGCGATAAAGTAAACAGACTTCACCTGGTAACGGGTGCGATAAACTAACAAACTTCACTTGGTAACGACTGTGATAAAGTAAACAAACTTCACTTGGTAACGGGTGCGATAAAGTAAACAAACTTCACTTGGTAACGGGTGCGATAAAGTAAACAAACTTCACTCGGTAGCGGGTGCGATAAAGTAAACAAACTTCACTTGGTAACGGGTGCGATAAAGTAAACAAACTTCACTTGGTAACGGGTGTAATAAAGTAAACAAACTTCACTTGGTAACGACTGTGATAAAGTAAACAAACTTCACTCGGTAACGGGTGCGATAAAGTAAACAAACTTCACTTGGTAACGGGTGCGATAAATTAAATAGACTTCACTTGGTAACGGGTGTGATAAAGTAAACAAACTTCACTTGGTAACGGGTGTGATAAAGTAAACAAACTTCACTTGGTAACGGGTGTGATAAAGTAAACAAACTTCACTTGGTACGACTGTGATAAAGTAAACAAACTTCACTCGGTAACGACTGTGATAAAGTAAACAAACTTCACTCGGTAACGGGTGCGATAAATTAAACAAACTTCACTTGGTAACGGGTGCGATAAATTAAACAAACGTCACTCTGTAGCGGGTGCGATAAAGTAAACAAACGTCACTCGGTAGCGGGTGCGATAAAGTAAACAACCTTCACTTGGTAACGGGTGCGATAAAGTAAACAAACTTCACTCGGTAACGACTGTGATAAAGTAAACAAACTTCACTTGGTAACGGGTGCGATAAAGTAAACAAACTTCACTCGGTAACGGGTGCGATAAAGTATACAAACTTCACTCGGTAACGGGTGTGATAAAGTAAACAAACTTCACTTGGTAACGGGTGTGATAAAGTAAACAAACTTCACTTGGTAACGGGTGCGATAAAGTAAACAAACTTCACTCGGTAACGGGTGCGATAAAGTAAACAAACTTCACTTGGTAATGGGTGTGATAAAGTAAACAAACTTCACTTGGTAACGGGTGCGATAAAGTAAACAAACTTCACTTGGTAACGGGTGCGATAAAGTAAACAAACTTCACTCGGTAACGGGTGCGATAACGTAAACAAACTTCACTCGGTAACGGCTGTGATAAAGTAAACAAACTTCACTCGGTAACGGGTGCGATAAAGTAAACAAACTTCACTCGGTAACGACTGTAATAAAGTAAACAAACTTCACTCGGTAACGGGTGCGATAAAGTAAACAAACTTCACTCGGTAACGGGTGCGATAAAGTAAACAAACTTCACTTGGTAACGACTGTGATAAAGTAAACAAACTTCACTCGGTAACGACTGTGATAAAGTAAACAAACTTCACTTGGTAACGACTGTGATAAAGTAAACAAACTTCACTCGGTAACGGGTGCGATAAAGTAAACAAACTTCATTCGCTAACGACTGTAATAAAGTAAACAAACTTCACTTGGTAACGGGTGTGATAAAGTAAACAAAATTCACTCGGCAACGACTGTGATAAAGTAAACAAACTTCACTTGGTAACGGGTGTGATAAAGTAAACAAACTTCACTCGTTAACGACCGTGATAAAGTAAACAAACTTCACTCGCTAACGACTGTAATAAAGTAAACAAACTTCACTCGGTAACGACTGTAATAAAGTAAACAAACTTCACTCGGTAACGACTGTAATAAAGTAAACAAACTTCACTCGGTAACGGGTGCGATAAAGTAAACAAACTTCACTTGGTAACGGGTGCAATAAAGTAAACAAACTTCACTTGGTAACGGGTGCGATAAAGTAAACAAACTTCACTCGCTAACGACTGTAATAAAGTAAACAAACTTCACTCGGTAACGACTGTAATAAAGTAAACAAACTTCACTCGGTAACGACTGTAATAAAGTAAACAAACTTCACTCGGTAACGGGTGCGATAAAGTAAACAAACTTCACTTGCTAACGGGTGCGATAAAGTAAACAAACTTCACTTGGTAACGACTGTGATAAAGTAAACAAACTTCACTCGGTAACGGGTGCGATAAAGTAAACAAACTTCACTCGGTAACGGGTGTGATAAAGTAAACAAACTTCACTTGGTAACGGATGTGATAAAGTAAACAAACTCCACTCGGTAACGGGTGCGATAAAGTAAACAAACTTCACTCGGTAACGACTGTGATAAAGTAGACAAACTTCACTTGGTAACGGGTGTGATAAAGTAAACAAACTTCACTTGGTAACGGGTGCGATAAAGTAAACAAACTTCACTCGGTAACGGGTGCGATAAAGTAAACAAACTTCACTTGGTAACGGGTGTGATAAAGTAAACAAACTTCACTTGGTAACGGGTGCGATAAAGTAAACAAACTTCACTTGGTAACGGGTGCGATAACGTAAACAAACTTCCCTCGGTAACGTCTGTGATAAAGTAAACAAACTTCACTCGGTAACGGGTGCGATAAAGTAAACAAACTTCACTTGCTAACGGGTGCGATAAAGTAAACAAACTTCACTTGGTAACGGGTGCGATAACGTAAACAAACTTCACTCGGTAACGTCTGTGATAAAGTAAACAAACTTCACTCGGTAACGGGTGCGATAAAGTAAACAAACTTCACTCGGTAACGACTGTAATAAAGTAAACAAACTTCACTCGGTAACGGGTGCGATAAAGTAAACAAACTTCACTCGGTAACGGGTGCGATAAAGTAAACAAACTTCACTTGGTAACGACTGTGATAAAGTAAACAAATTTCACTCGGTAACGACTGTGATAAAGTAAACAAACTTCACTTGGTAACGACTGTGATAAAGTAAACAAACTTCACTCGGTAACGGGTGCGATAAAGTGAACAAACTTCATTCGCTAACGACTGTAATAAAGTAAACAAACTTCACTTGGTAACGGGTGTGATAAAGTAAACAAACTTCACTCGGCAACGACTGTGATAAAGTAAACAAACTTCACTTAGTAACGGGTGTGATAAAGTAAACAAACTTCACTCGCTAACGACCGTGATAAAGTAAACAAACTTCACTTGGTAACGGGTGCGATAAAGTAAACAAACTTCACTTGATAACGGGTGCGATAAAGTAAACAAACTTCACTCGCTAACGCCTGTAATAAAGTAAACAAACTTCACTCGGTAACGACTGTAATAAAGTAAACAAACTTCACTCGGTAACGACTGTAATAAAGTAAACAAACTTCACTCGGTAACGGGTGCGATAAAGTAAACAAACTTCACTTGGTAACGGGTGCGATAAAGTAAACAAACTTCACTTGGTAACGGGTGCGATAAAGTAAACAAACTTCACTCGGTAACGACTGTGATAAAGTAAACAAACTTCACTTGGTAACGGGTGTGATAAAGTAAACAAACTTCACTTGGTAACGAATGTGATAAAGTAAACAAACTTCACTCGCTAACGACTGTGATAAAGTAAACAAACTTCACTCGGTAACGCCTGTGATAAAGTAAACAAACTTCACTCGATAACGACTGTAATAAAGTAAACAAACTTCACTCGGTAACGACTGTAATAAAGTAAACAAACTTCACTCGGTAACGGTTGTGATAAAGTAAACAAACTTCACTTGGTAACGGGTGCGATAAAGTAAACAAACTTCACTCGCTAACGACCGTGATAAAGTAAACAAACTTCACTTGGTTACGGGTGCGATAAAGTAAACAGACTTCACCTGGTAACGGGTGCGATAAACTAACAAACTTCACTTGGTAACGACTGTGATAAAGTAAACAAACTTCACTTGGTAACGGGTGCGATAAAGTAAACAAACTTCACTTGGTAACGGGTGCGATAAAGTAAACAAACTTCACTCGGTAGCGGGTGCGATAAAGTAAACAAACTTCACTTGGTAACGGGTGCGATAAAGTAAACAAACTTCACTTGGTAACGGGTGTAATAAAGTAAACAAACTTCACTTGGTAACGACTGTGATAAAGTAAACAAACTTCACTTGGTAACGGGTGCGATAAAGTAAACAAACTTCACTTGGTAACGGGTGCGATAAATTAAATAGACTTCACTTGGTAACGGGTGTGATAAAGTAAACAAACTTCACTTGGTAACGGGTGTGATAAAGTAAACAAACTTCACTTGGTAACGGGTGTGATAAAGTAAACAAACTTCACTTGGTACGACTGTGATAAAGTAAACAAACTGCACTTGGTAACGACTGTGATAAAGTAAACAAACTTCACTCGGTAACGGGTGCGATAAATTAAACAAACTTCACTTGGTAACGGGTGCGATAAATTAAACAAACTTCACTCGGTAGCGGGTGCGATAAAGTAAACAAACGTCACTCGGTAGCGGGTGCGATAAAGTAAACAACCTTCACTTGGTAACGGGTGCGATAAAGTAAACAAACTTCACTCGGTAACGACTGTGATAAAGTAAACAAACTTCACTTGGTAACGGGTGCGATAAAGTAAACAAACTTCACTCGGTAACGGGTGCGATAAAGTATACAAACTTCACTCGGTAACGGGTGTGATAAAGTAAACAAACTTCACTTGGTAACGGGTGTGATAAAGTAAACAAACTTCTCTTGGTAACGGGTGCGATAAAGTAAACAAACTTCACTCGGTAACGGGTGCGATAAAGTAAACAAACTTCACTTGGTAACGGGTGTGATAAAGTAAACAAACTTCACTTGGTAACGGGTGCGATAAAGTAAACAAACTTCACTTGGTAACGGGTGCGATAAAGTAAACAAACTTCACTCGGTAACGGGTGCGATAACGTAAACAAACTTCACTCGGTAACGGCTGTGATAAAGTAAACAAACTTCACTCGGTAACGGGTGCGATAAAGTAAACAAACTTCACTCGGTAACGACTGTAATAAAGTAAACAAACTTCACTCGGTAACGGGTGCGATAAAGTAAACAAACTTCACTCGGTAACGGGTGCGATAAAGTAAACAAACTTCACTTGGTAACGACTGTGATAAAGTAAACAAACTTCACTCGGTAACGGGTGCGATAAAGTAAACAAACTTCACTCGGTAACGGGTGTGATAAAGTAAACAAACTTCACTTGGTAACGGATGTGATAAAGTAAACAAACTCCACTCGGTAACGGGTGCGATAAAGTAAACAAACTTCACTCGGTAACGACTGTGATAAAGTAGACAAACTTCACTTGGTAACGGGTGTGATAAAGTAAACAAACTTCACTTGGTAACGGGTGCGATAAAGTAAACAAACTTCACTCGGTAACGGGTGCGATAAAGTAAACAAACTTCACTTGGTAACGGGTGTGATAAAGTAAACAAACTTCACTTGGTAACGGGTGCGATAAAGTAAACAAACTTCACTTGGTAACGGGTGCGATAAAATAAACAAACTTCACTTGGTAACGGGTGCGATAACGTAAACAAACTTCCCTCGGTAACGTCTGTGATAAAGTAAACAAACTTCACTCGGTAACGGGTGCGATAAAGTAAACAAACTTCACTTGCTAACGGGTGCGATAAAGTAAACAAACTTCACTCGGTAACGACTGTGATAAAGTAAACAAACTTCACTCGGTAACGGGTGCGATAAAGTAAACAAACTTCACTCGGTAACGACTGTGATAAAGTACACAAACTTCACTCGGTAACGGATGCGATAAAATAAACAAACTTCACTTGGTAACGGGTGCGATAAGGTAAACAAACTTCACTTGGTAACGACTGTGATAAAGTAAACAAACTTCACTTGGTAATGACTGCGATAAAGTAAACAAACTTCACTCGGTAACGGGTGCGATAAAGTAAACAAACTTCACTCGGTAACGACCGTGATAAAGTAAACAAACTTCACTTGGTAACGGGTGTGATAAAGTAAACAAACTTCACTCGCTAACGACCGTGATAAAGTAAACAAATTTCACTTGGTAACGGGTGCAATAAAGTAAACAAACTTCACTTGGTAACGGGTGCGATAAAGTAAACAAACTTCACTCGCTAACGACTGTAATAAAGTAAACGAACTTCACTCGGTAACGACTGTAATAAAGTAAACAAACTTCACTCGGTAACGACTGTAATAAAGTAAACAAACTTCACTCGGTAACGGGTGCGATAAAGTAAACAAACTTCACTTGCTAACGGGTGCGATAAAGTAAACAAACTTCACTTGGTAACGACTGTGATAAAGTAAACAAACTTCACTCGGTAACGGGTGCGATAAAGTAAACAAACTTCACTTGGTAACGACTGTGATAAAGTAAACAAATTTCACTCGGTAACGACTGTGATAAAGTAAACAAACTTCACTTGGTAACGACTGTGATAAAGTAAACAAACTTCACTCGGTAACGGGTGCGATAAAGTGAACAAACTTCATTCGCTAACGACTGTAATAAAGTAAACAAACTTCACTTGGTAACGGGTGTGATAAAGTAAACAAACTTCACTCGGCAACGACTGTGATAAAGTAAACAAACTTCACTTAGTAACGGGTGTGATAAAGTAAACAAACTTCACTCGCTAACGACCGTGATAAAGTAAACAAACTTCACTTGGTAACGGGTGCGATAAAGTAAACAAACTTCACTTGCTAACGGGTGCGATAAAGTAAACAAACTTCACTTGGTAACGACTGTGATAAAGTAAACAAACTTCACTCGGTAACGGGTGCGATAAAGTAAACAAACTTCACTCGGTAACGGGTGTGATAAAGTAAACAAACTTCACTTGGTAACGGATGTGATAAAGTAAACAAACTCCACTCGGTAACGGGTGCGATAAAGTAAACAAACTTCACTCGGTAACGACTGTGATAAAGTAGACAAACTTCACTTGGTAACGGGTGTGATAAAGTAAACAAACTTCACTTGGTAACGGGTGCGATAAAGTAAACAAACTTCACTCGGTAACGGGTGCGATAAAGTAAACAAACTTCACTTGGTAACGGGTGTGATAAAGTAAACAAACTTCACTTGGTAACGGGTGCGATAAAGTAAACAAACTTCACTTGGTAACGGGTGCGATAAAATAAACAAACTTCACTTGGTAACGGGTGCGATAACGTAAACAAACTTCCCTCGGTAACGTCTGTGATAAAGTAAACAAACATCACTCGGTAACGGGTGCGATAAAGTAAACAAACTTCACTTGCTAACGGGTGCGATAAAGTAAACAAACTTCACTCGGTAACGACTGTGATAAAGTAAACAAACTTCACTCGGTAACGGGTGCGATAAAGTAAACAAACTTCACTCGGTAACGACTGTGATAAAGTACACAAACTTCACTCGGTAACGGATGCGATAAAATAAACAAACTTCACTTGGTAACGGGTGCGATAAGGTAAACAAACTTCACTTGGTAACGACTGTGATAAAGTAAACAAACATCACTTGGTAATGACTGCGATAAAGTAAACAAACTTCACTCGGTAACGGGTGCGATAAAGTAAACAAACTTCACTCGGTAACGACCGTGATAAAGTAAACAAACTTCACTTGGTAACGGGTGTGATAAAGTAAACAAACTTCACTCGCTAACGACCGTGATAAAGTAAACAAATTTCACTTGGCAACGGGTGCAATAAAGTAAACAAACTTCACTTGGTAACGGGTGCGATAAAGTAAACAAACTTCACTCGCTAACGACTGTAATAAAGTAAACAAACTTCACTCGGTAACGACTGTAATAAAGTAAACAAACTTCACTCGGTAACGACTGTAATAAAGTAAACAAACTTCACTCGGTAACGGGTGCGATAAAGTAAACAAACTTCACTTGCTAACGGGTGCGATAAAGTAAACAAACTTCACTTGGTAACGACTGTGATAAAGTAAACAAACTTCACTCGGTAACGGGTGCGATAAAGTAAACAAACTTCACTTGGTAACGACTGTGATAAAGTAAACAAATTTCACTCGGTAACGACTGTGATAAAGTAAACAAACTTCACTTGGTAACGACTGTGATAAAGTAAACAAACTTCACTCGGTAACGGGTGCGATAAAGTGAACAAACTTCATTCGCTAACGACTGTAATAAAGTAAACAAACTTCACTTGGTAACGGGTGTGATAAAGTAAACAAACTTCACTCAGCAACGACTGTGATAAAGTAAACAAACTTCACTTAGTAACGGGTGTGATAAAGTAAACAAACTTCACTCGCTAACGACCGTGATAAAGTAAACAAACTTCACTTGGTAACGGGTGCGATAAAGTAAACAAACTTCACTTGATAACGGGTGCGATAAAGTAAACAAACTTCACTTGGTAACGGGTGCGATAACGTAAACAAACTTCACTCGCTAACGACTGTAATAAAGTAAACAAACTTCACTCGGTAACGACTGTAATAAAGTAAACAAACTTCACTCGGTAACGACTGTAATAAAGTAAACAAACTTCACTCGGTAACGGGTGCGATAAAGTAAATAAACTTCACTCGGTAACGGGTGCGATAAAGTAAACAAACTTCACTTGGTAACGACTGTGATAAAGTAAACAAATTTCACTCGGTAACGACTGTGATAAAGTAAACAAACTTCACTTGGTAACGACTGTGATAAAGTAAACAAACTTCACTCGGTAACGGGTGCGATAAAGTGAACAAACTTCATTCGCTAACGACTGTAATAAAGTAAACAAACTTCACTTGGTAACGGGTGTGATAAAGTAAACAAACTTCACTCGGCAACGACTGTGATAAAGTAAACAAACTTCACTTAGTAACGGGTGTGATAAAGTAAACAAACTTCACTCGCTAACGACCGTGATAAAGTAAATAAACTTCACTTGGTAACGGGTGCGATAAAGTAAACAAACTTCACTCGGTAACGACTGTGATAAAGTAAACAAACTTCACTCGGTAACGGGTGCGATAAAGTAAACAAACTTCACTCGGTAACGACTGTGATAAAGTACACAAACTTCACTCGGTAACGGATGCGATAAAATAAACAAACTTCACTTGGTAACGGGTGCGATAAGGTAAACAAACTTCACTTGGTAACGACTGTGATAAAGTAAACAAACTTCACTTGGTAATGACTGCGATAAAGTAAACAAACTTCACTCGGTAACGGGTGCGATAAAGTAAACAAACTTCACTCGGTAACGACCGTGATAAAGTAAACAAACTTCAATTGGTAACGGGTGTGATAAAGTAAACAAACTTCACTCGCTAACGACCTTGATAAAGTAAACAAATTTCACTTGGTAACGGGTGCAATAAAGTAAACAAACTTCACTTGGTAACGGGTGCGATAAAGTAAACAAACTTCACTCGCTAACGACTGTAATAAAGTAAACAAACTTCACTCGGTAACGACTGTAATAAAGTAAACAAACTTCACTCGGTAACGACTGTAATAAAGTAAACAAACTTCACTCGGTAACGGGTGCGATAAAGTAAACAAACTTCACTTGCTAACGGGTGCGATAAAGTAAACAAACTTCACTTGGTAACGACTGTGATAAAGTAAACAAACTTCACTCGGTAACGGGTGCGATAAAGTAAACAAACTTCACTTGGTAACGACTGTGATAAAGTAAACAAATTTCACTCGGTAACGACTGTGATAAAGTAAACAAACTTCACTTGGTAACGACTGTGATAAAGTAAACAAACTTCACTCGGTAACGGGTGCGATAAAGTGAACAAACTTCATTCTCTAACGACTGTAATAAAGTAAACAAACTTCACTTGGTAACGGGTGTGATAAAGTAAACAAACTTCACTCGGCAACGACTGTGATAAAGTAAACAAACTTCACTTAGTAACGGGTGTGATAAAGTAAACAAACTTCACTCGCTAACGACCGTGATAAAGTAAACAAACTTCACTTGGTAACGGGTGCGATAAAGTAAACAAACTTCACTTGATAACGGGTGCGATAAAGTAAACAAACTTCACTTGGTAACGGGTGCGATAACGTAAACAAACTTCACTCGGTAACGTCTGTGATATGGTAAACAAACTTCACTCGGTAACGGGTGCGATAAAGTAAACAAACTTCACTCGGTAACGACTGTAATAAAGTAAACAAACTTCACTCGGTAACGGGTGCGATAAAGTAAACAAACTTCACTCGGTAACGGGTGCGATAAAGTAAACAAACTTCACTTGGTAACGACTGTGATAAAGTAAACAAATTTCACTCGGTAACGACTGTGATAAAGTAAACAAACTTCACTTGGTAACGACTGTGATAAAGTAAACAAACTTCACTCGGTAACGGGTGCGATAAAGTGAACAAACTTCATTCGCTAACGACTGTAATAAAGTAAACAAACTTCACTTGGTAACGGGTGTGATAAAGTAAACAAACTTCACTCGGCAACGACTGTGATAAAGTAAACAAACTTCACTTAGTAACGGGTGTGATAAAGTAAACAAACTTCACTCGCTAACGACCGTGATAAAGTAAACAAACTTCACTTGGTAACGGGTGCGATAAAGTAAACAAACTTCACTTGATAACGGGTGCGATAAAGTAAACAAACTTCACTCGCTAACGCCTGTAATAAAGTAAACAAACTTCACTCGGTAACGACTGTAATAAAGTAAACAAACTTCACTCGGTAACGACTGTAATAAAGTAAACAAACTTCACTCGGTAACGGGTGCGATAAAGTAAACAAACTTCACTTGGTAACGGGTGCGATAAAGTAAACAAACTTCACTTGGTAACGGGTGCGATAAAGTAAACAAACTTCACTCGGTAACGACTGTGATAAAGTAAACAAACTTCACTTGGTAACGGGTGTGATAAAGTAAACAAACTTCACTTGGTAACGAATGTGATAAAGTAAACAAACTTCACTCGCTAACGACTGTGATAAAGTAAACAAACTTCACTCGGTAACGCCTGTGATAAAGTAAACAAACTTCACTCGCTAACGACTGTAATAAAGTAAACAAACTTCACTCGGTAACGACTGTAATAAAGTAAACAAACTTCACTCGGTAACGGTTGTGATAAAGTAAACAAACTTCACTTGGTAACGGGTGCGATAAAGTAAACAAACTTCACTCGCTAACGACCGTGATAAAGTAAACAAACTTCACTTGGTTACGGGTGCGATAAAGTAAACAGACTTCACCTGGTAACGGGTGCGATAAACTAACAAACTTCACTTGGTAACGACTGTGATAAAGTAAACAAACTTCACTTGGTAACGGGTGCGATAAAGTAAACAAACTTCACTTGGTAACGGGTGCGATAAAGTAAACAAACTTCACTCGGTAGCGGGTGCGATAAAGTAAACAAACTTCACTTGGTAACGGGTGCGATAAAGTAAACAAACTTCACTTGGTAACGGGTGTAATAAAGTAAACAAACTTCACTTGGTAACGACTGTGATAAAGTAAACAAACTTCACTCGGTAACGGGTGCGATAAAGTAAACAAACTTCACTTGGTAACGGGTGCGATAAATTAAATAGACTTCACTTGGTAACGGGTGTGATAAAGTAAACAAACTTCACTTGGTAACGGGTGTGATAAAGTAAACAAACTTCACTTGGTAACGGGTGTGATAAAGTAAACAAACTTCACTTGGTACGACTGTGATAAAGTAAACAAACTTCACTCGGTAACGACTGTGATAAAGTAAACAAACTTCACTCGGTAACGGGTGCGATAAATTAAACAAACTTCACTTGGTAACGGGTGCGATAAATTAAACAAACGTCACTCTGTAGCGGGTGCGATAAAGTAAACAAACGTCACTCGGTAGCGGGTGCGATAAAGTAAACAACCTTCACTTGGTAACGGGTGCGATAAAGTAAACAAACTTCACTCGGTAACGACTGTGATAAAGTAAACAAACTTCACTTGGTAACGGGTGCGATAAAGTAAACAAACTTCACTCGGTAACGGGTGCGATAAAGTATACAAACTTCACTCGGTAACGGGTGTGATAAAGTAAACAAACTTCACTTGGTAACGACTGTGATAAAGTAAACAAACTTCACTCGGTAACGGGTGCGATAAAGTAAACAAACTTCACTTGGTAACGACTGTGATAAAGTAAACAAATTTCACTCGGTAACGACTGTGATAAAGTAAACAAACTTCACTTGGTAACGACTGTGATAAAGTAAACAAACTTCACTCGGTAACGGGTGCGATAAAGTGAACAAACTTCATTCGCTAACGACTGTAATAAAGTAAACAAACTTCACTTGGTAACGGGTGTGATAAAGTAAACAAACTTCACTCGGCAACGACTGTGATAAAGTAAACAAACTTCACTTAGTAACGGGTGTGATAAAGTAAACAAACTTCACTCGCTAACGACCGTGATAAAGTAAACAAACTTCACTTGGTAACGGGTGCGATAAAGTAAACAAACTTCACTTGATAACGGGTGCGATAAAGTAAACAAACTTCACTTGGTAACGGGTGCGATAACGTAAACAAACTTCACTCGCTAACGACTGTAATAAAGTAAACAAACTTCACTCGGTAACGACTGTAATAAAGTAAACAAACTTCACTCGGTAACGACTGTAATAAAGTAAACAAACTTCACTCGGTAACGGGTGCGATAAAGTAAATAAACTTCACTCGGTAACGGGTGCGATAAAGTAAACAAACTTCACTTGGTAACGACTGTGATAAAGTAAACAAATTTCACTCGGTAACGACTGTGATAAAGTAAACAAACTTCACTTGGTAACGACTGTGATAAAGTAAACAAACTTCACTCGGTAACGGGTGCGATAAAGTGAACAAACTTCATTCGCTAACGACTGTAATAAAGTAAACAAACTTCACTTGGTAACGGGTGTGATAAAGTAAACAAACTTCACTCGGCAACGACTGTGATAAAGTAAACAAACTTCACTTAGTAACGGGTGTGATAAAGTAAACAAACTTCACTCGCTAACGACCGTGATAAAGTAAACAAACTTCACTTGGTAACGGGTGCGATAAAGTAAACAAACTTCACTCGGTAACGACTGTGATAAAGTAAACAAACTTCACTCGGTAACGGGTGCGATAAAGTAAACAAACTTCACTCGGTAACGACTGTGATAAAGTACACAAACTTCACTCGGTAACGGATGCGATAAAATAAACAAACTTCACTTGGTAACGGGTGCGATAAGGTAAACAAACTTCACTTGGTAACGACTGTGATAAAGTAAACAAACTTCACTTGGTAATGACTGCGATAAAGTAAACAAACTTCACTCGGTAACGGGTGCGATAAAGTAAACAAACTTCACTCGGTAACGACCGTGATAAAGTAAACAAACTTCAATTGGTAACGGGTGTGATAAAGTAAACAAACTTCACTCGCTAACGACCTTGATAAAGTAAACAAATTTCACTTGGTAACGGGTGCAATAAAGTAAACAAACTTCACTTGGTAACGGGTGCGATAAAGTAAACAAACTTCACTCGCTAACGACTGTAATAAAGTAAACAAACTTCACTCGGTAACGACTGTAATAAAGTAAACAAACTTCACTCGGTAACGACTGTAATAAAGTAAACAAACTTCACTCGGTAACGGGTGCGATAAAGTAAACAAACTTCACTTGCTAACGGGTGCGATAAAGTAAACAAACTTCACTTGGTAACGACTGTGATAAAGTAAACAAACTTCACTCGGTAACGGGTGCGATAAAGTAAACAAACTTCACTTGGTAACTACTGTGATAAAGTAAACAAATTTCACTCGGTAACGACTGTGATAAAGTAAACAAACTTCACTTGGTAACGACTGTGATAAAGTAAACAAACTTCACTCGGTAACGGGTGCGATAAAGTGAACAAACTTCATTCTCTAACGACTGTAATAAAGTAAACAAACTTCACTTGGTAACGGGTGTGATAAAGTAAACAAACTTCACTCGGCAACGACTGTGATAAAGTAAACAAACTTCACTTAGTAACGGGTGTGATAAAGTAAACAAACTTCACTCGCTAACGACCGTGATAAAGTAAACAAACTTCACTTGGTAACGGGTGCGATAAAGTAAACAAACTTCACTTGATAACGGGTGCGATAAAGTAAACAAACTTCACTTGGTAACGGGTGCGATAACGTAAACAAACTTCACTCGGTAACGTCTGTGATATGGTAAACAAACTTCACTCGGTAACGGGTGCGATAAAGTAAACAAACTTCACTCGGTAACGACTGTAATAAAGTAAACAAACTTCACTCGGTAACGGGTGCGATAAAGTAAACAAACTTCACTCGGTAACGGGTGCGATAAAGTAAACAAACTTCACTTGGTAACGACTGTGATAAAGTAAACAAATTTCACTCGGTAACGACTGTGATAAAGTAAACAAACTTCACTTGGTAACGACTGTGATAAAGTAAACAAACTTCACTCGGTAACGGGTGCGATAAAGTGAACAAACTTCATTCGCTAACGACTGTAATAAAGTAAACAAACTTCACTTGGTAACGGGTGTGATAAAGTAAACAAACTTCACTCGGCAACGACTGTGATAAAGTAAACAAACTTCACTTAGTAACGGGTGTGATAAAGTAAACAAACTTCACTCGCTAACGACCGTGATAAAGTAAACAAACTTCACTTGGTAACGGGTGCGATAAAGTAAACAAACTTCACTTGATAACGGGTGCGATAAAGTAAACAAACTTCACTCGCTAACGCCTGTAATAAAGTAAACAAACTTCACTCGGTAACGACTGTAATAAAGTAAACAAACTTCACTCGGTAACGACTGTAATAAAGTAAACAAACTTCACTCGGTAACGGGTGCGATAAAGTAAACAAACTTCACTTGGTAACGGGTGCGATAAAGTAAACAAACTTCACTTGGTAACGGGTGCGATAAAGTAAACAAACTTCACTCGGTAACGACTGTGATAAAGTAAACAAACTTCACTTGGTAACGGGTGTGATAAAGTAAACAAACTTCACTTGGTAACGAATGTGATAAAGTAAACAAACTTCACTCGCTAACGACTGTGATAAAGTAAACAAACTTCACTCGGTAACGCCTGTGATAAAGTAAACAAACTTCACTCGCTAACGACTGTAATAAAGTAAACAAACTTCACTCGGTAACGACTGTAATAAAGTAAACAAACTTCACTCGGTAACGGTTGTGATAAAGTAAACAAACTTCACTTGGTAACGGGTGCGATAAAGTAAACAAACTTCACTCGCTAACGACCGTGATAAAGTAAACAAACTTCACTTGGTTACGGGTGCGATAAAGTAAACAGACTTCACCTGGTAACGGGTGCGATAAACTAACAAACTTCACTTGGTAACGACTGTGATAAAGTAAACAAACTTCACTTGGTAACGGGTGCGATAAAGTAAACAAACTTCACTTGGTAACGGGTGCGATAAAGTAAACAAACTTCACTCGGTAGCGGGTGCGATAAAGTAAACAAACTTCACTTGGTAACGGGTGCGATAAAGTAAACAAACTTCACTTGGTAACGGGTGTAATAAAGTAAACAAACTTCACTTGGTAACGACTGTGATAAAGTAAACAAACTTCACTCGGTAACGGGTGCGATAAAGTAAACAAACTTCACTTGGTAACGGGTGCGATAAATTAAATAGACTTCACTTGGTAACGGGTGTGATAAAGTAAACAAACTTCACTTGGTAACGGGTGTGATAAAGTAAACAAACTTCACTTGGTAACGGGTGTGATAAAGTAAACAAACTTCACTTGGTACGACTGTGATAAAGTAAACAAACTTCACTCGGTAACGACTGTGATAAAGTAAACAAACTTCACTCGGTAACGGGTGCGATAAATTAAACAAACTTCACTTGGTAACGGGTGCGATAAATTAAACAAACGTCACTCTGTAGCGGGTGCGATAAAGTAAACAAACGTCACTCGGTAGCGGGTGCGATAAAGTAAACAACCTTCACTTGGTAACGGGTGCGATAAAGTAAACAAACTTCACTCGGTAACGACTGTGATAAAGTAAACAAACTTCACTTGGTAACGGGTGCGATAAAGTAAACAAACTTCACTCGGTAACGGGTGCGATAAAGTATACAAACTTCACTCGGTAACGGGTGTGATAAAGTAAACAAACTTCACTTGGTAACGGGTGTGATAAAGTAAACAAACTTCACTTGGTAACGGGTGCGATAAAGTAAACAAACTTCACTCGGTAACGGGTGCGATAAAGTAAACAAACTTCACTTGGTAATGGGTGTGATAAAGTAAACAAACTTCACTTGGTAACGGGTGCGATAAAGTAAACAAACTTCACTTGGTAACGGGTGCGATAAAGTAAACAAACTTCACTCGGTAACGGGTGCGATAACGTAAACAAACTTCACTCGGTAACGGCTGTGATAAAGTAAACAAACTTCACTCGGTAACGGGTGCGATAAAGTAAACAAACTTCACTCGGTAACGACTGTAATAAAGTAAACAAACTTCACTCGGTAACGGGTGCGATAAAGTAAACAAACTTCACTCGGTAACGGGTGCGATAAAGTAAACAAACTTCACTTGGTAACGACTGTGATAAAGTAAACAAACTTCACTCGGTAACGACTGTGATAAAGTAAACAAACTTCACTTGGTAACGACTGTGATAAAGTAAACAAACTTCACTCGGTAACGGGTGCGATAAAGTAAACAAACTTCATTCGCTAACGACTGTAATAAAGTAAACAAACTTCACTTGGTAACGGGTGTGATAAAGTAAACAAAATTCACTCGGCAACGACTGTGATAAAGTAAACAAACTTCACTTGGTAACGGGTGTGATAAAGTAAACAAACTTCACTCGTTAACGACCGTGATAAAGTAAACAAACTTCACTCGCTAACGACTGTAATAAAGTAAACAAACTTCACTCGGTAACGACTGTAATAAAGTAAACAAACTTCACTCGGTAACGACTGTAATAAAGTAAACAAACTTCACTCGGTAACGGGTGCGATAAAGTAAACAAACTTCACTTGGTAACGGGTGCAATAAAGTAAACAAACTTCACTTGGTAACGGGTGCGATAAAGTAAACAAACTTCACTCGCTAACGACTGTAATAAAGTAAACAAACTTCACTCGGTAACGACTGTAATAAAGTAAACAAACTTCACTCGGTAACGACTGTAATAAAGTAAACAAACTTCACTCGGTAACGGGTGCGATAAAGTAAACAAACTTCACTTGCTAACGGGTGCGATAAAGTAAACAAACTTCACTTGGTAACGACTGTGATAAAGTAAACAAACTTCACTCGGTAACGGGTGCGATAAAGTAAACAAACTTCACTCGGTAACGGGTGTGATAAAGTAAACAAACTTCACTTGGTAACGGATGTGATAAAGTAAACAAACTCCACTCGGTAACGGGTGCGATAAAGTAAACAAACTTCACTCGGTAACGACTGTGATAAAGTAGACAAACTTCACTTGGTAACGGGTGTGATAAAGTAAACAAACTTCACTTGGTAACGGGTGCGATAAAGTAAACAAACTTCACTCGGTAACGGGTGCGATAAAGTAAACAAACTTCACTTGGTAACGGGTGTGATAAAGTAAACAAACTTCACTTGGTAACGGGTGCGATAAAGTAAACAAACTTCACTTGGTAACGGGTGCGATAAAATAAACAAACTTCACTTGGTAACGGGTGCGATAACGTAAACAAACTTCCCTCGGTAACGTCTGTGATAAAGTAAACAAACTTCACTCGGTAACGGGTGCGATAAAGTAAACAAACTTCACTTGCTAACGGGTGCGATAAAGTAAACAAACTTCACTTGGTAACGGGTGCGATAACGTAAACAAACTTCACTCGGTAACGTCTGTGATAAAGTAAACAAACTTCACTCGGTAACGGGTGCGATAAAGTAAACAAACTTCACTCGGTAACGACTGTAATAAAGTAAACAAACTTCACTCGGTAACGGGTGCGATAAAGTAAACAAACTTCACTCGGTAACGGGTGCGATAAAGTAAACAAACTTCACTTGGTAACGACTGTGATAAAGTAAACAAATTTCACTCGGTAACGACTGTGATAAAGTAAACAAACTTCACTTGGTAACGACTGTGATAAAGTAAACAAACTTCACTCGGTAACGGGTGCGATAAAGTGAACAAACTTCATTCGCTAACGACTGTAATAAAGTAAACAAACTTCACTTGGTAACGGGTGTGATAAAGTAAACAAACTTCACTCGGCAACGACTGTGATAAAGTAAACAAACTTCACTTAGTAACGGGTGTGATAAAGTAAACAAACTTCACTCGCTAACGACCGTGATAAAGTAAACAAACTTCACTTGGTAACGGGTGCGATAAAGTAAACAAACTTCACTTGATAACGGGTGCGATAAAGTAAACAAACTTCACTCGCTAACGCCTGTAATAAAGTAAACAAACTTCACTCGGTAACGACTGTAATAATGTAAACAAACTTCACTCGGTAACGACTGTAATAAAGTAAACAAACTTCACTCGGTAACGGGTGCGATAAAGTAAACAAACTTCACTTGGTAACGGGTGCGATAAAGTAAACAAACTTCACTTGGTAACGGGTGCGATAAAGTAAACAAACTTCACTCGGTAACGACTGTGATAAAGTAAACAAACTTCACTTGGTAACGGGTGTGATAAAGTAAACAAACTTCACTTGGTAACGAATGTGATAAAGTAAACAAACTTCACTCGCTAACGACTGTGATAAAGTAAACAAACTTCACTCGGTAACGCCTGTGATAAAGTAAACAAACTTCACTCGATAACGACTGTAATAAAGTAAACAAACTTCACTCGGTAACGACTGTAATAAAGTAAACAAACTTCACTCGGTAACGGTTGTGATAAAGTAAACAAACTTCACTTGGTAACGGGTGCGATAAAGTAAACAAACTTCACTCGCTAACGACCGTGATAAAGTAAACAAACTTCACTTGGTTACGGGTGCGATAAAGTAAACAGACTTCACCTGGTAACGGGTGCGATAAACTAACAAACTTCACTTGGTAACGACTGTGATAAAGTAAACAAACTTCACTTGGTAACGGGTGCGATAAAGTAAACAAACTTCACTTGGTAACGGGTGCGATAAAGTAAACAAACTTCACTCGGTAGCGGGTGCGATAAAGTAAACAAACTTCACTTGGTAACGGGTGCGATAAAGTAAACAAACTTCACTTGGTAACGGGTGTAATAAAGTAAACAAACTTCACTTGGTAACGACTGTGATAAAGTAAACAAACTTCACTTGGTAACGGGTGCGATAAAGTAAACAAACTTCACTTGGTAACGGGTGCGATAAATTAAATAGACTTCACTTGGTAACGGGTGTGATAAAGTAAACAAACTTCACTTGGTAACGGGTGTGATAAAGTAAACAAACTTCACTTGGTAACGGGTGTGATAAAGTAAACAAACTTCACTTGGTACGACTGTGATAAAGTAAACAAACTGCACTTGGTAACGACTGTGATAAAGTAAACAAACTTCACTCGGTAACGGGTGCGATAAATTAAACAAACTTCACTTGGTAACGGGTGCGATAAATTAAACAAACTTCACTCGGTAGCGGGTGCGATAAAGTAAACAAAGGTCACTCGGTAGCGGGTGCGATAAAGTAAACAACCTTCACTTGGTAACGGGTGCGATAAAGTAAACAAACTTCACTCGGTAACGACTGTGATAAAGTAAACAAACTTCACTTGGTAACGGGTGCGATAAAGTAAACAAACTTCACTCGGTAACGGGTGCGATAAAGTATACAAACTTCACTCGGTAACGGGTGTGATAAAGTAAACAAACTTCACTTGGTAACGGGTGTGATAAAGTAAACAAACTTCTCTTGGTAACGGGTGCGATAAAGTAAACAAACTTCACTCGGTAACGGGTGCGATAAAGTAAACAAACTTCACTTGGTAACGGGTGTGATAAAGTAAACAAACTTCACTTGGTAACGGGTGCGATAAAGTAAACAAACTTCACTTGGTAACGGGTGCGATAAAGTAAACAAACTTCACTCGGTAACGGGTGCGATAACGTAAACAAACTTCACTCGGTAACGGCTGTGATAAAGTAAACAAACTTCACTCGGTAACGGGTGCGATAAAGTAAACAAACTTCACTCGGTAACGACTGTAATAAAGTAAACAAACTTCACTCGGTAACGGGTGCGATAAAGTAAACAAACTTCACTCGGTAACGGGTGCGATAAAGTAAACAAACTTCACTTGGTAACGACTGTGATAAAGTAAACAAACTTCACTCGGTAACGACTGTGATAAAGTAAACAAACTTCACTTGGTAACGACTGTGATAAAGTAAACAAACTTCACTCGGTAACGGGTGCGATAAAGTAAACAAACTTCATTCGCTAACGACTGTAATAAAGTAAACAAACTTCACTTGGTAACGGGTGTGATAAAGTAAACAAACTTCACTC
The DNA here is from genome assembly GCA_030762935.1 of Hymenopus coronatus. NCBI lineage: Eukaryota > Metazoa > Arthropoda > Insecta > Mantodea > Hymenopodidae > Hymenopus > Hymenopus coronatus. The sequence goes on from CM060899.1 coordinate 81,220,028, forward strand.
GGCAACGACTGTGATAAAGTAAACAAACTTCACTTGGTAACGGGTGTGATAAAGTAAACAAACTTCACTCGTTAACGACCATGATAAAGTAAACAAACTTCACTCGCTAACGACTGTAATAAAGTAAACAAACTTCACTCGGTAACGACTGTAATAAAGTAAACAAACTTCACTCGGTAACGACTGTAATAAAGTAAACAAACTTCACTCGGTAACGGGTGCGATAAAGTAAACAAACTTCACTTGGTAACGGGTGCGATAAAGTAAACAAACTTCACTTGGTAACGGGTGCGATAAAGTAAACAAACTTCACTCGGTAACGACTGTGATAAAGTAAACAAACTTCACTTGGTAACGGGTGTGATAAAGTAAACAAACTTCACTTGGTAACGAATGTGATAAAGTAAACAAACTTCACTCGCTAACGACTGTGATAAAGTTAACAAACTTCACTCGGTAACGCCTGTGATAAAGTAAACAAACTTCACTTGGTAACGACTGTGATAAAGTAAACAAACTTCACTCGGTAACGGGTGCGATAAAGTAAACAAACTTCATTCGCTAACGACTGTAATAAAGTAAACAAACTTCACTTGGTAACGGGTGTGATAAAGTAAACAAACTTCACTCGGCAACGACTGTGATAAAGTAAACAAACTTCACTTGGTAACGGGTGTGATAAAGTAAACAAACTTCACTCGCTAACGACCGTGATAAAGTAAACAAACTTCACTTGGTAACGGGTGCGATAAAGTAAACAAACTTCACTTGGTAACGGGTGCGATAAAGTAAACAAACTTCACTCGCTAACGACCGTAATAAAGTAAACAAACTTCACTCGGTAACGACTGTAATAAAGTAAACAAACTTCACTCGGTAACGACTGTAATAAAGTAAGCAAACTTCACTCGGTAACGGGTGCGATAAAGTAAACAAACTTCACTTGGTAACGGGTGCGATAAAGTAAACAAACTTCACTTGGTAACGGGTGCGATAAAGTAAACAAACTTCACTCGGTAACGACTGTGATAAAGTAAACAAACTTCACTTGGTAACGGGTGTGATAAAGTAAACAAACTTCACTTGGTAACGAATGTGATAAAGTAAACAAACTTCACTCGCTAACGACTGTGATAAAGTTAACAAACTTCACTCGGTAACGCCTGTGATAAAGTAAACAAACTTCACTCGCTAACGACTGTAATAAAGTAAACAAACTTCACTCGGTAACGACTTTAATAAAGTAAACAAACTTCACTCGCTAACGACCGTGATAAAGTAAACAAACTTCACTTGGTAACGGGTGCGATAAAGTAAACAAACTTCACCTGGTAACGGGTGCGATAAACTAACAAACTTCACTTGGTAACGACTGTGATAAAGTAAACAAACTTCACTTGGTAACGGGTGCGATAAAGTTAACAAACTTCACTTGGTAACGGGTGCGATAAAGTAAACAAACTTCACTCGGTAGCGGGTGCGATAAAGTAAACAAACTTCACTTGGTAACGGGTGCGATAAAGTAAACAAACTTCACTTGGTAACGGGTGTAATAAAGTAAACAAACTTCACTTGGTAACGACTGTGATAAAGTAAACAAACTTCACTTGGTAACGGGTGCGATAAAGTAAACAAACTTCACTTGGTAACGGGTGCGATAAATTAAATAGACTTCACTTGGTAACAGGTGTGATAAAGTAAACAAACTTCACTTGGTAACGGGTGTGATAAAGTAAACAAACTTCACTTGGTAACGGGTGTGATAAAGTAAACAAACTTCACTTGGTAACGACTGTGATAAAGTAAACAAACTTCACTTGGTAACGACTGTGATAAAGTAAACAAACTTCACTCGGTAACGGGTGCGATAAATTAAACAAACTTCACTTGGTAACGGGTGCGATAAATTAAACAAACGTCACTCGGTAGCGGGTGCGATAAAGTAAACAAACGTCACTCGGTAGCGGGTGCGATAAAGTAAACAACCTTCATTTGGTAAGGGGTGCGATAAAGTAAACAAACTTCACTCGGTAACGACTGTGATAAAGTAAACAAACTTCACTTGGTAACGGGTGCGATAAAGTAAACAAACTTCACTCGGTAACGACTGTGATAAAGTAAACAAACTTCACTTGGTAACGGGTGCGATAAATTAAACAAACGTCACTCGGTAGCGGGTATGATAAAGTAAACAAACGTCACTCGGTAACGGGTGCGATAAAGTAAACAAACTTCACTTGGTAACGACTGTGATAAAGTAAACAAACTTCACTTGGTAACGGGTGCGATAAATTAAACAAACTTCACTTGGTAACGGGTGCGAAAAATTAAACAAACTTCACTTGGTAACGGGTGTGATAAAGTAAACAAACATCACTTGGTAACGACGGTGATAAAGTAAACAAACTTCACTTGGTAACGGGTGTGATAAAGTAAACAAACTTCACTTGGTAACGGGTGCGATAAATTAAACAAACTTCACTTGGTAACGGGTGTGATAAAGTAAACAAACTTCACTTGGTAACGGGTGTGATAAAGTAAACAAACTTCACTCGGTAACGACTGTGATAAAGTAAACAAACTTCACTTGGTAACGGGTGTGATAAAGTAAACAAACTTCACTTGGTAACGACTGTGATAAAGTAAACAAACTTCACTTGGTAACGACCGTGATAAAGTAAACAAACTTCACTCGGTAACGACTGTGATAAAGTAAACAAACTTCACTTGGTAACGGGTGCGATAAAGTAAACAAACTTCACTCGGTAACGACTGTGATACAGTAAACAAACTTCACTTGGTAACGACTGTAATAAAGTAAACAAACTTCACTTGGTAACGGGTGTGATAAATTAAACAAACTTCACTTGGTAACGGGTGTGATAAAGTAAACAAACTTCACTCGGTAACGGGTGTGATAAAGTAAACAAACTTCACTCGGTAACGGGTGCGATAAATTAAACAAGCTTCACTTGGTAACGACTGTGATAAAGTAAACAAACTTCACTTGGTAACGACTGTGATAATGTAAACAAACTTCACTCGGTAACGGGTGCGATAAATTAAACAAGCTTCACTTGGTAACGGGTGCGATAAATTAAACAAACGTCACTCGGTAGCGGGTATGATAAAGTAAACAAATAAATGGTTGATAACTACACATTTTCTATAACCTTTTAACTGTTTTTTGTATAATGTCGGACGGTAATAAAGCCTCAACTGGAACTGTAAAGTTAATCAATTTGAAACTAGCAGCAATAAAAACTCATGCATGACCTACCATATTCTATACTAACTATAACAACGCCTTATTACGATCTGTTGTAAAATCCTTAATGTCGTATCTGTGGGATAAAATAATGTACTCGTTTTAAACTGTTCTACTCAACTCTCTGTTTATCCGCTTGTATAATAAATAACTATTGTGTATATATGAGAGCCATCCAGAAAGTGACGTAACTAAACAATAACGAAACTTACACTACCTTACTCTATTTCTGAACGCCATTGCTATCAAGACATTTATTGTCACGTGGCATCATTTGTTAATGCCGATGTTATACTTTTCTACCGCCATAGAACTAATTCGTTTTTTTGAATGCACAAAATGTTTGGCTAATCGAATGTTATAGACAAATAACACAAGTATATAGTGATAATGCAATGAACGAGTCTTCAGTGAGGAAATGTCACATAATTTACGAGTAATCAAGGAAGAACATAACAGTGTGTACGATAAAGACCGTTCATCAATCGTTATGGAGCAGTTGAAAGCAAATGTTGATAAAAGAATTCAGAAAAACCGGTGTTTCACTTTGGACACCGTACATGACTTTTTGGATGGAAAAGATGAAGAGCTCCTCAACATAGCGGAGGAAGAGACGTGACCTTGATAGCAATGACATTGAGAAATAGAGTAAGTTTCGTTATGACAAATGGTGTGGATATCACACTGTCCAGCCTAAATGTTCACTTGTACGTTTTTATACACTTCCAAACGATATTCTTGAAAATGTACGTATTATACACATTAACAAAAATAGCTTTATTAGGATATTATTTGTTTGTAGAAGGAAATACGACGCGATAGTCAACTGTGGTCCTACCGTTTTCTTTGGTTCAGCAAGAGGAATAACGAGGAAAGTGAGAATATTGTAAAGCAATAAGAAGGGACATGTGTTAGCTGCATTACAAAAGTCATCCACAAAGTACAACATTTCGTCTACGATAATCTTAATGAAACACGGACCCTTTCCACTTTCTCTACACCAACACCGAGATGTCACACTTCCAGGCATTCGACACCAACATTTTCAGGAAAATCCCCCCAACCCCAAACGAAAAAGTGGCTCTAACGAATTTCATTAAAATACTCTATATTAAAAGTATTTACATGGCAAATAAAATATATGTATATCTTGAATTTTCTGAGAATAGCCTTTATAGACTATTTAAGAGATAGACAAAAACTTACTACACAACAAAGCTAGATCACGTTAAAACACACAGTTTATTTCTGAGATATTCCTTGTTATTTGTTCAGATTTAAAATACTTAAACTTTTCTCACACGGAAAGTTATAAACTCGTGGCTCTGCATAGAAACGGATTTCATCCATATGGCAACCTGATTTTAAAAGATTTCATATTTGTTTTAGTCTAAGGTATTCCTTTATTTCACTTCTACTTATAAGGAAACAAATAATTAAGAAAATATCTGCCAATGTTTATCTCGATTATCATAAAACACATAGAAGAATAAGCTTTTTATTAACAATAATTTCTTCCAGCGATGTAGAGAAAGTCATGTGAATAGAACACATCAGATTAAAATAATATTTTACTTTCTCTAAACGTACTATGTACATAGTTATAGAGAAGGTATTGCATTGTACCAAAAAATCCAATAATAAGATTTCACCGGAAATATATGTTTTGAGACCCCCGAATCCAAAAAAAAATTAGAAAAATGTATGGGGTGTATGTGTGTGTGTCTGTCTGTCTGTGGGCACCATAGCTCATAAACGAAAAGACCGTTGAATACCAAGATTTTTCAAAAAAAAAAAAAAACCTCCACCCCAAACTACCCTTTACATGGAAAATAATCGAAATTGTTGGATTTCTTAAAAATGGCTCTAACGATTTTGATTAAAATATCGTATATTAAAGATATTTACCTGAAAAATAAAATACATATTTTTGAATTTTTTTGAAATAGCCCTGAAGACTTCTTTATTCTGAATGAATTTTACGGAGTTTTGTATAACTGCTAAATCGTAAGAGATGCACAAAAACTTAAAACACAGAAAATTAGAGCACGTTAAATCACACAGTTTATGTAATACACATTTTTTCTTGGAGTTGATCGTTTTTGAGATATTCCTTGTTTTTGGTTTCAGCTTTGAAAAACTTACTTCTCTCATACAGGAATTTGTTGACTCCTGTCCATACAAACAAAGGAACTTCAGTCACATAACAACCAGCTTTTGACTATCACTTTAACCTATGGTACGCCTTTTCCCCTTCTATTAAAGGAAGCAAGTAATAAAACTATTACTGCTAATTTTTTCTCAATTAGATGAAGTAAATATAATAATTTGTTGCAGAGCTGTAGAGAAAGTCATGTGAATGGAACACATCAGATTTTTTTTAGTGAAATTTCGATATGACAATTTTGGATGCAGTACAATAGTTTCTCTACCTTTTATGCGTATAGTAAATGGTAGAGAAAGTAATATATATTTCCCATTTGAAAACAATATTTTAAAATTGAATCATTAACATGGAATATTTGGGAAACGATTAGATTACAAAAATACATAAGTTGTGTGTTTTTTACGAGATCTACATTTTTTGTGGAGTAAGCTTTTGTCTATGTCTTCCGGTTTACAAAAGTTAAACAGAATAAAGAGGTATTTAGAGTTTATTGTCCGTAAATTCACCATATACTTCCTATTTGGCGTGTAAATATCTTTAGTATATGGATTTTAATGAACTTCGTAGAAAAAATTTAAAAATGGCCAATGTAAAGGGTAGTTGGGTTGAGGGATTTTCTTGACAATCTTGGAACATACTGAACTTAAATACCAAGTTTGGAGGCAATCGGAAATTTTCCAGTACAGTGAGAATTGAACGAGATGACATTCTGGGAAAACAGTAACTCACAGAATACATTAAAACCTCTCCGATATGCTTTTAAAACAATGTATTTTATCTGAGAGAGACAGAGATGCAATACAAGCTTTCTTTGTTCGTACCTCAAGTTAATGTTTATACATTACACTGTTGGCGTCTTCTTTTATTTTCTCTACACGTAGTCTACCTTTATCGCCAGCCGAATGCTGAGGTGGCTCTTACGAATCTTTTTCTGTTTCACGGTTCGCCGCTTCTTTGGTGGTGTGTATTTACTTCTGGCAGGGAACCATAGGAGCGCTGGGGGGTGCCTGCAGCAGTGTCTCCATCTGTGAACTTTAGGAGCCCCGGAATATCCGTACCGGCCGCTACTTCATCTCGTCCATTCCTCCCGCAATTTCCTCCTCTGTCATTGTGAGAAAATTATCTGATGTGTTCCATTCATATCAGCTTTTCTACCTGTTCTATAAAGTTCTTACAAAACCTTATCCTTCTATCTGCTTGATGCTAATCAAGATAAACACCAACAGAAATTGTCTTATTACTTGCTTCCTTGTAAGTAGAAGGGAATACACTAGCATAAAGTGATAGTCAAATGTTTTAAAAACTGGTTGATATGCCCCTTAAATTCGTTTCTTTGCACGGCTAGGAGTAAAACAAAAATTCCCATTTGAAAAAAGTGTTAAGCATTTTAAAATCGAAACTATAAACAAGGAATACCTCAGAATTGCTTAACCGCGAAAAAATCATATGATAAATTTTGTTTTTAACAAGATCTATATTTTTACTTTCTCAACACGTACTATGTATAGACAAGATATTTATTGTATTGCACCCAAAAGTTCGACACCGAGACTTCACCGGAAATACATGCTTTAGAACCCCCTGAATACAAAAAAGCATGTTTAGAAAAATGTTCGTGTGCGTCTGTGGGCAGCATAGCTCAAAAACGAAAAGTCCGTTAAACACCAAACTTGATAACACAAAGATTTTCAAGAACATCCCCCCACTTCAAACTGCCCTTTACATTAAAAACATTTAGAAAATTTTGATTTTTTCAAAAATAGCTATCAATTTTCATTAAAATATCCTATATTTGTATAATATCTTGAATTTTCTGGGAATAGACTCTAAGGACTACTTTATTCTGCATGGGTTTTATTGAATTTTGTATAACTTGAGACAAACAAATCAACAAATGTAAATGCCGATGAAACACACATTTTCTTTAACGGAGTTTTCGATAAATTCCTTGTTATTGATTTCGGTTTTAAAGTAGTTAAACTTTTCTGTTGTCAACGCGCAAAGAAACTCAGTAACAGGACCTTTCTGCCTTAGCATTAAATAGAGGAATAATTTGTTACACATATGTAGAGAAAGTCATATAAATGGAACACATCAGATTTTTGTTTAACATTTATACAAAATTAATGGAGAACAAAGAGCGGTTCAGAGGACATTGCAACACATTTTGTTTCTGCTACAACTGTACGAGGTTTTGCTCCAAGACTAGCAATACAGTGATTTTAAACGCCAAAACTCGGTAATGAGGAGATAGTTGACTCAATATCTCAGGTTTTCCATGAAACTTGTGAGATTTTGTTCTTGATACTAAACAAATGTTTGTTCCACACAAGCTGTTGGAATGACACTGAAAAGTCAATAAAATAACCACGGATCTCCTGCTTTCCAATTAGTTGCTCTAACCACTCAGCTGCTATGGTCACAGGACCCTAAATTCCTACACTACCTGAGACTTTCGCGGTAGAGCACAAGGGGGGTCTTAAATTTGATTAACCTAAGAACCTGGGGTCTTAATTTAATGGAGAGACCGCTACAGTGACAAATATTGTTGAAAACGGTGGCCATCTGCATACAGACATCATCACATTAAATAAACATTCACACCCAAAAGTAATTCTTGCGCAATGTCTACCACTTCTGTACTGCAGTGACAAGGTTTAGTAGCTGTATGAACAGTAACACTCACCTGCTATACAACACGACTGAGAGACTTGTTAGGGAGTGTTCAAATGTTTATAAACGCTGTACTACAGTGACAGAGTTTAGTAGCTGTATGAACAGTAACACTGACCTGCTATACAACACGACTGAGAGACTTGTTAGGGGAGTGTTCAAATATTTATAATTGCTGTACTACAGTGACACAGTTTAGTAGCTGTATGAACAGTAACACTGACCTGCTATACAACACGACTGAGAGACTTGTTAGGGAGTGTTCAAATGTTTATAATTGCTGTACTACAGTGACACAGTTTAGTAGCTGTATGAACAGTAACACTCACCTGCTATACAACACGACTGAGAGAATTCATAGGGGAGTGTTCAAATGTTTATAAACGCTGTACTACAGTGACACAGTTTAGTAGCTGTATGAACAGTAACACTGACCTGCTATACAGCACGACTGAGAGACTTGATAGGGGAGTGTTCAAATGTTTATAATCGCTCTACTACAGTGACACAGTTTAGTAGCTGTATGAACAGTAACACTGACCTGCTATACAGCACGACTGAGAGACTTGATAGGGGAGTGTTCAAATGTTTATAATTGCTGTACTATACTGAAGTTTAGTAGCTGTATGAACAGTAACACTGACCTGCTATACAACACGACTGAGAGACTTGTTAGGGAGTGTTCAAATGTTTATAATTGCTGTACTATACTGAAGTTTAGTAGCTGTATGAACAGTAACACTGACCTGCTATACAGCACGACTGAGAGACTTGATAGGGGAGTGTTCAAATGTTTATATTTGCTGTACTATACTGACAGTTTTGTAGCTGTATGAACAGTAACACTGACCTGCTATACAACACGACTGAGAGTCTTGTTAGGGGAGTGTTCAAGTGTTTATAATTGCTGTGCTATACTGACACAGTTTTGTAGCTGTATGAACAGAAACACTGACCTGCTATACAACACGACTGAGAGTCTTGTTAGGGTAGTGTTCAAATGTTTATAATTGCTGTACTACAGTGACATAGTTTAGTAGCTGTATGAACAGTAACACTGACCTGCTATACAACACGACTGAGAGACTTGTTAGGGTAGTGTTCAAATGTTTATAATTTCTGTACTACAGTGACACAGTTTAGTAGCTGTATGAACAGTAACGCTGACCTGCTATACAGCACGACTGAGAGTCTTGTTAGGGTAGTGTTCAAATGTTTATAATTGCTGTACTATAGTGACACAGTTTAGTAGCTGTGTGAACAGTAACACTGACCTGCTATACAGCACGACTGAGAGTCTTGTTAGGGTAGTGTTCAAATGTTTATAATTGCTCTACTACAGTGACACAGTTTAGTAGCTGTATGAACAGTAACACTGACCTGCTATACAGCACGACTGAGAGTCTTGTTAGGGTAGTGTTCAAATGTTTATAATTGCTGTACTACAGTGGCACAGTTTAGTAGCTGTATGAACTGTAACGCTGACCTGCTATACAACACGACTGAGAGACTTGATAGGGGAGTGTTCAAATGTTTATAATTGCTGTACTACAGTGACAAGGTTTAGTAGCTGTATGAACAGTAACACTCACCTGCTATACAACACGACTGAGAGACTTGTTAGGGAGTGTTCAAGTGTTTATAATTGCTGTACTACAGTGACACAGTTTAGTAGCTGTAAGAACAGTAACACTGACCTGCTATACAACACGACTGAGAGACTTGTTAGGGGAGTGTTCAAATATTTATAATTGCTGTACTACAGTGACACAGTTTAGTAGCTGTATGAACAGTAACACTGACCTGCTATACAACACGACTGAGAGACTTGATAGGGGAGTGTTCAAATGTTTATAATTGCTGTACTACAGTGACACTGTTTAGTAGCTGTATGAACAGTAACACTGACCTGCTATACAACACGACTGAGAGACTTGTTAGGGGAGTGTTCAAATATTTATAATTGCTGTACTACAGTGACACAGTTTAGTAGCTGTATGAACAGTAACACTGACCTGCTATACAACACGACTGAGAGACTTGATAGGGGAGTGTTCAAATGTTTATATTTGTTGTACTACAGTGACACAGTTTAGTAGCTGTATGAACAGTAATACTGACTTGCTGTACAACACGACTGAGAGACTTGATAGGGGAGTGTTCAAGTGTTTATAATTGCTGTACTATACTGACACAGTTTAGTAGCTGTATGAACAGTAACACTGACCTGCTATACAACACGACTGAGAGACTTGATAGGGGAGAGTTCGAATGTTTATAATTGCTGTACCTTAGTGACAGAGTTTAGTAGCTGTATGAACAGTAATACTGACCTGCTATACAACACGACTGAGAGACTTGATAGGGGAGTGTTCAAGTGTTTATAATTGCTGTACTATACTGACACAGTTTAGTAGCTGTATGAACAGTAACACTGACCTGCTATACAACACGACTGAGAGACTTGATAGGGGAGAGTTCGAATGTTTATAATTGCTGTACCTTAGTGACAGAGTTTAGTAGCTGTATGAACAGTAATACTGACTTGCTGTACAACACGACTGAGAGACTTATTAAGGGAGTGATGAAATGCCAATGCACCAATTTCGTGTAGCTATTCCTCCGTTCGAGCATAGCTTTTCGCTTCTGTTTATTTGGCGTTTAGCGATGCGACTGTTCTAAATTTATTGACCAAACATTTCTCAGTGTCTGTACTCGGAGCTTGATAATCAGGAAGTTGTCCACATAATTCGGTTTTTACGTAGTTATTGTACAGTAAAATGCGGTTTTCAAACGAGTATTTGTTGCCAGGAATTTGCTTGAACTAATAAGAGAATAGGTTTCTAGCGAAATCATAAGTATTGTCAAGACATAAAGATAAAGCAAAGACTGATTCATCTCATGGAAATAGACGTACCTTTGACTCGTCCTGCATCGCTTCTGCGCAGTAGCACAATACCGAGACCACTGACGTTTGGGCTGATATGGATATCCTCGTGATCGGCGGCCTTGGCATAGGACGAAGACACTGTATAAACAAGACAAACAAATATACAATGTGTGAAAGCCAACCTCTTTACCGACATGTTTAATTATACTGTGCACACTCACGTACGTAATATGACAATACATTAAACAATATTAAATGTATTTAATTGGTTCTTTCGAATGTTATCATGTTTTAAGTAATGTTTACTTTCTCTAGCACGTATATACAATGTAGATAGGGGATAGAGAAGGTATTATAATCCACCCAAAAAGTCGAGGTCGAGATTTGACCGAAAATATATGATTTGGGGTCTCCTGGGTGCAAAAAAAAAAAAAGCATTTTTAGAAAAATGTCCGCGCGTGTGTGTATCTGATGGCAGAGCTCAAAAACGTAAACAGTGTTAAATACCAAATAGGTTTAGTATCTTTCAAGGTTGTGACACAAAGATTTTCAAGAAAATTCCGCACTACGAACTACCCTTCACATGGAAAAAATTTCGAAAATGTTGATGATATAAAAAATGGCTCCGATAATTTTGAATAAAATGCCACATGCTGAAGATTTTTTTATATCAAATAAAATGTATATCTTGAATTTTCTGGGAATAGCTCTTTATTCAGTGAACCATAAGAGACTAAAGTAAAAATGTAGATGTCGTTAAAATACACAATTTGTGTCATATGTCGAGATATTTGAGTTTTAAAATAAACTCTTCTGATACGGGGACCTGTTCACGCAAAGAAACGTGACTATCACTTTATCCTAGTGTATCGCCTTGCACTTACAAGGAAGCAAGTAACAAGACAATTTCTGTTAAGCAGATAGGAGAAGAAGCTTTTTACAGAGATGTGGAGAAAGTCATGTGAATGTATGTTTTAAAGACGTAAAGCTTAAGGTGGCAAGAAGAAGTGACCGGCAGTCACTTTGCAACGTCATGAATATAAATTGTATTTTGGCGACAGGAGAACTCATAAATACAAATTGATTCTGTGAGTAGAGCTTCTTTCCTTATCATATTTGTGTCCTCCTCCCGTTCAACTTTATCTTACCTCACTTTCCCCTCTTCTCTTCGTACGTATTGCATTCCACCCAAAATTTCACTGCTATTATACTCTCTGTATAAAAACAATCTGACGTGTTCCATTCACATGACTTTCTCTACATCTCTGTAACAAGGTATTGTTAAAAAGCTTATGCTTCTGTTTGCTTCATGCTAATCGACAAAAAGATGACAGATTACTTGCTTCCTTGTATGTAAAATGAAATAAGGGAGTAGCATAGGTTAAAGTGATAGTCAAAAGCTGGTTGCTATGTGACTGAAGTTCCTTTGTTTGTATGGACAGGAGTTGACAAATTCCTGTATGAGAAAAGTATAAGTTTTTTAAAGCCGAAACCAATAACAAGGAATATCTCAAAAACGATAACTCCACGAAAAAAATATAACATAAAGCTTTCTCTTTTCACAAGTTCTACATTTTCTGTTAAGCTAGATTTGCGTATCTCTTACTGTTTACGAGTTATGTAAAATTCCCTAAAATTTATCCAGAATAAAATAGTCTTCAGAGGATATTTCCAGAAAATTCAATATATACATTTTATTTCTTAGGTAACTATGTTTAACATACAATATTTTAATCAAAATCGTTAGAGCCATTTTTGAGAAAATCAAAATTTTCGAAAAAAGTTCCGTGTAGGGGGATTTTCTTGAAAATCTTCGTGTCGCATCCTTGGAAGATACCAGACTTAAATACCAAGTTTGTTGTTTAATGGTATTTTTGTTTTTGAGCTATGACGTCCACAGACACATGTACGGACCGATTTCTGAAAATACCTTTTTTGATTCAGGGGATGTCAAAACATGTATTTCCGGTGAAATCTCGGTATTGAATTTTGGGTGCAATACAATACCTTCTCTATACACTATGTACATAGTACGTGTAGAGAAAGTAAAAACTAATTTTTTAGAAACATGTGTGACCGTCTGATGAAAATGGCTGTAACGATTTTGGTTAAAATGTTGTAGTTACATGTATATCCTGGGAATAGAACCTCTTTATTCTGAATGACTTTTGTATAACTAGTTAACCGTAAGAGATGCACAAAAAATGTAGATCTCGTTGAAACACGCAGTTTATGTCACATACACTTTTGGTGAATTAAATCATTTTCGAGGTTTTGCATTTAAATTATCAAGACTTTACATTTTCTCAAACGGGAATTTGTTATTCTTTTGTTCATATAGTGGGAAACGAATTTCAATGACATAGCTATTGATGATAAATTATCGTTACTGTTTTGTCATAAAGTTACGTAAGGCTATTTGTTTCTCTACGACGTGTATAGTAAATTGCTACAAAAACGTTGATCTTCTATAATACAATTTTTTTGTGACGTAGTTGACCATTTTGGAGATAATCCTTGTTTGTGCTTTAAATTCTCCAATACTTAACTTTTTTTCAAATAAGAAGTTGGCGCTCAACTATTGTCATAGAAATACAACTGACGTCACCAGCTTTTAAAATATTTTTTGTTATTTTAGCCTGTTGTGCAGTTCTTTTCCCTTGAACCTATAAGAAAATATGTATTAAAATACATTTGCTAATGTTTATGAGAAAGTCATATGAATGGAATACATTATAATTTTATTTACTTCTGGCGAAACAGAGAAAACTGAATTTTCCCGTCATTATATAGCGACCGGCTCTTAAAAGACTATTTATCGCCTTCTCATAGAGCATGAGCTTATTCCGGTTTATCTTACAAGGAAGAAAGTAATAATACAATTTCTGTTAATATTTACCTTGATTAGCATCAAGTAGATAAAAGAATTTTGTTTTGTACCGAATAAATAGAGAAACTCAATTTAACATAACGCAGCATATTTTTTGTTTTCTGTTCGCCAAAGAGAAAAACCGGAATTTTGAAACATCTTTTAAAACATTTGACTGTCATTAATCATTGTAACATTTGTGCAGTTTCTTTTTGATCCTGTTATGGTTACCGCTACTAGGTGGTGGGATCAAAACAAATTTGGCGAAAGAACCAGCTGCTGGCATATCATGACTTTTCATCTTCTCCCAAACCATTAAATCTGTGGGTCCATTTACATTTCTTAACATGTAGACTTATTTCATGATTAGAGTGCTCTGCCACAACTGATTTGTAATATTCCTAAAGTGTTCTTTTACTCTGGTTTCTAAACGATGTTTAGTCTTACCAATATAAACAAGGTCACAATTTAATTGATAAGTGCCTGAAATTTCATCTTTTTTAGAAAAGCCTAACAAATTTTATATTGCGAAACTGGTCCTTGGATTTCAAAAAGATAAGCGGACAGTTGGTACACTTGTTATATTAATATTTGTGTTGTTTCATTGTTACCAGTTTCTTTTAAAACATTTCACTATCACTTTATCCTAGTGTATTGCCTTCTACTTACAAGGAAGCAAGTAATAAGACAATTTCTGTTCATGTTTATCTTGATTAGCATCAAGTGGACAGAATACTTTTAACATGATCTGTTACAGAGATGTAAAGAAAGTCATATGAATGGAACATCATAATTTTTTATTACACGGACTATATTAGATGTTTTCTGAGGACGGAACTTGAGAGAAAATGTGTTTTATCAAAGTGTTGTTTTATTTTTGGATTTTCTGATCTTGAAGAGCGGCTTGGCACAAAACATCTGTTGTTTCAAGTGTTTCTGATAAATACTTGAGAAAACTGAACCATGCTACAGCTTACACTTGAAATATTAACAAGTTAGACGTCCACTTTCCAAACTCCGCTACCTATGTTTTATGTAAAACTGAAAATGATACTACTTTGAGATTAGACAGCGCAGGAAACACTAGTGTCAGTGTTCTTGGCAAGCTCGGTATGTCCTTTAGTTTGAGGTTTATTTGCTAGAAAAGTACTTCTGAAACAATAAAAAGGATTATACCGAGACTTGTTTTGATTTTTTGTACATCGTGACGTTTATATTTTAATTGTGCCAGGTTATCAGGTGAAGCGACTTGATGATATTAGCACACGACAGTGGTCTCACCGCAGCATGATTTATGTTACTAGACCCTATGTAATATTACAAGCCATTCCACTGCTTTGAAAATGGACAAATTCTAGTATCGTGCTGTCGTAATAAAATTCTTCCTAACACCTACACAAATTCATTTGCGGATTGTGTGTATGGTGACTCTTCGCCTTCAGTTTCCACTGTGAAGAAAGGGCGGCCGATTTTAAACGAGGCCGTGAAATTGTCCAAGACGATCCACGCAAAGGAGTTCAAAAACTGTAACCACACTAGAAATCATTGAAAAAGTGCATGACATGATTTTGGAAGATGGGCGTACAAAGGTACGTGAAATTGCTAGTCTCTTGGAATTTCAAAGGAACGTATTGGTCACATCAGGAATCAATAAGCTTTGCGTGTCCTCACTATGGATAACAAACAAAAGTGCGTGGCGCATTTTCAGAAGAACAGAAGTGACTTTTTGCGCCGATACGTCACAAGCTGGTTCTTCAGCTCCATCGGTGGGAAACATCATGGCCTCAGTGTTTTGTTGATTGACCATCTCGAAACCATCACTCTCAACTTCTAACCAAACTGAATGCAAGCATTCCTGAAAACACATCCGGGGGAAAAAAGAAACAAAAATGTTTTCCATCACGACAATGCAGCTGCCCACAAAAGTGTTTTGGCAATGGGGAAATTGAGAGATCTGCTGGAACATCCACCATATTCTGCAGATTTGGTTCCCTCGGACTTCCATCTGTTTCCAAAACTGAACAAATTCCTCGCTTTTCGTCCAATGAAGAAGCAATTTCGGCTGTAAATGGGTACTTTGCAGCATTTCCAGAGAAACACTACAGAGAGGGGATAATGCAATTGATATTAGAGGAGATTATGTTGAAAAATAAATTTTCTTTGAAAGCATGAGACCGAGAAGTTTTCAGACCATCCTCGCTAACATAGGTATTTTACAGTAACTACGAGTATTATTATCAACAACTTGCTGTTAAATATCTTAAAGACTTCTGCTTTCACTGCAAAACGGATTTATTACTTTCTATACCGAGAAGCTATTGTATTCCACTAAACATTATATATGCCGAGGTTTTCAGGAAGGACAACCTGAATCCAAAAAAATTAACATTTTAGGAAGAATATCCGCGCATGCGTGTGTGCAACATTCCTCATAAACGGAAATTAAACTTGGCATTTAACTTCAATATCTTCCAAAGATCTGACACAAGATTTTCAACAAAATATCCCCACCCAAAACTACCCTTTATATGTTAACTTTTTCGAAAATGTTGTTTTTGTCAAAAATGGCTCTGAGGATATTCATTAAAATATGTCACACTTACATTACAAATGAGAAGTCGTCTACATTCTGGAGACTTTTGTATAACTGGTAAAGTGTCGAGAGATATACAATTTATGTGTTTTTGTTGTGCAAGATATTCCTTTCAACTTTTCTCCCTAAATGAAGTCGTACATGTTTATGTTGCAGTCCTGGCTATACAAAAACATGAATTTCAATGACAATCGCATAACGACAGCTTTTAAAACATTTGACTATCACTCTAGCATAGCACATTCCCTTCTACTTATAAGGAACTAAGTAATAACAACATTTTGCTAATGTTTATCTCGATTAGCATTGTGTACAGCTTTATTAAAAAGTTTTTTGTTTGTTTTGGTCCTTCAACCTGGTTGGTCATATCGAAGTTTGAATGGAATTGGTGAAATGATCTCGGGGTCCTGTCTTCTCAGGGTACAGGAACACTCACTCTAAGGAAGATTCGAACTCTTGACCTGTTGATGTGAGGCAGACACGCTACCCAGGCGGGCGAAGTTTGTCTGTAGAAAGTGATTTAAATGGAAAGACATCAACATTTGGGGTGGAATGTAAGTGTATATATGTAGAGGCGACGCTAGTGTTGTGTGGATAAGGTCTTGTATTACGTCACCTCTGTGTTGCATGCAGCAGGCAGATGTACGCTTGTTGCACAGATGACAAGGCCCCCTGCTAATCCATTATTATCCCCCCCCCCTTCTGCTGCTATACTTTGATTACCTCCCCCCATTGTTAAGTGCTGGTCGTCCCATGCTAACTAATCCTCTGCTAGGTTTTTTAATTGTCCCGCATCTGCCACCAATATTGTCATGATAATAAAAATGTTGCATACAATCCCTTTACTTGCTTCCATTCAATAACAAAACTATTCTTCAAAAGCTTATTCTTTTATCTGCTTCAAGATAAACATGAACAGGAATTGTCTTGTTACTTGCTTCCTTGTAAGTAGAAGGGAATACACTAGGATAAAGTGATAGTCACATGTTTTAAAATCTGGTTGCTATGTGAAACATTTGAAATTTGGTTCTGTTTGCATGCCAGGAGTAAAACAAAACATATATGAAGAATAGCAAGGAATATCTCGGAAACTGTCACATGACGTACATTATATGTTTTAACGAGAAAAGCAGTTTTTATGTGTCTCTTACAGTTTAACAAAAGTCATTCAGAATAAAGAGGTCTTCAGAGGCTGTTCCCAGAAAATTCAGAATATACATTTCGTTTAACACCAAAACATATGGTAATTTAATTAAAATCGTTATAGCCATTTTTGAGAAAATCAAAATTTTGCAAAAATGTTGAACGTAAAGGGAGTGAGGAGATTTTCCTTAAGATGTTTGTGTCGCGTCCCTGGAATATACCGAACAGCACATACACATGGACCTTTTTCTAAAAAATGATTTTTTCTTTTTTTGGATTCAGAGAACCTTAAAACATGTATTTTTGGTGAAATCTAAGTATCAAATTTTGGGTGGAATACAAATCCTTCTGTACATACTATGTAGTTTTTACATACGTGCTATAGAAAATAAAGTGTTAAAAATATCATTAAAAGCGTTAAACGTTTACAAAAAATCATAATTTCTGTGCAATCAATATTTTAATATGAGAACGAATTGGTGAATTGAGAAGGAAAGAATAAACAGAATGTGAAAATAAGTTATTTCTGTGCCATGTGGGTAGGTAGCAGCAGCAAGTTTTAATCTGAGTTGTTTTTTCACAAAAGACAGGAGTTGGACTGAGAAATTCAATGTCATAGCCGGGATTTGAACCACGTGATTCTCCAATTGGTATGAAAGAAACAATTGGTTAAATATAAAGCCCGGGCATTGGTTAGCGCCGACATGTGTCCGGTGTATAGCTGCCCGGAAGTTGCAGCTGCGAGGACCTCCAGGCAGGCTTCTGCAGAAGGGGGGACTTGCACAGAGTGAATGAAGCCTCGCACACGCATGACTCACGCACGCACGTTCCCCCTCAGCTGTTCCAACACAGCTGCCTAGTTGCACTTTATACATACACAGGCTATTGTGTTGCACCCAAAAATTCACCGCAAATATGTGAATCCAAAAACTATAATGCCGTTAAATAATAAACTTGACGTCACATGAACATTTTCAACAAAATCCCCAACTACCCTTTATATGGAAAGAAGTTGGAAAATGTGACTGACCTTCTCAAAAGTGCAGACTTTTGACTAAAATGTAATATGGAAACATCCTTTAAAGACGTGTTTACTCTCAGCGACTGTTGTACAAGCTCATTAAAACACACAATCAGTGTTATATACATTTGTTTTTGTTTTCGAGATATTCCGGATTGTTCGTGTCAACTTTAAGACACGAACGGCAAAACTCTTTCCAAGAAAACAGAGTTGTTTCCCATAGCAACCAGTGTTTAAAGCATTTGACTATCACTTTATCAAGGAAGCAAATAATAAGACACTTTCTGTTACTGTTTATCTTGATTAGCATGGATTGGAATAAGGTTTTGCAAGAATATGTGTTAATTATTTTTTTCCACACTAGGATAGCGGTTAGAGGTAGTATATAGTCGACATTGAAATTCGGTTCTATTTGCATGGCCAGAAGTAAAACAAAATAAAAACGCATGACGAGTTCCTGACTGAGAAAGGCATATAACAAAGAATATTTCGGAACAAACATGTATGTTTGCCAGTTTCACACAACTCATTCAGAATAAAGAGGTCTTCAGAATGTACATTTAACCTGTCTTTAATATACGGTATTTTAATCAAAATCCTTAGATGCGTATTTAAAAACACCAAAATTGTTTGAAAAATGTTGCATGTAAAGGATGTTGTTGTAAACCTCGAGTCGGATCCTTGGATGATGCTGAAGTTAAAAACGAAAAGTGGACACATTTTTTATTAATTGGACCTCAAAACGTGTATTTGAAGTGAGTGGAAAGCAATACCTCTGTCCCGTGCACTTTATTTTGCTTTAAGCGACCTCAGTAGCGAGTTGCTAAACCTAATTTTCTGGTCTTATGAGGCGACGAATAAAACTGACATTCGTCTTCTCAGGAAAACGTTATCTGGACGGGCTAACATTTACATGCACAGTGTTTAATGAACCTTATTATTGCGGAAGTGAAACATTAATGTGGGCTTTAGGAAAAAACAATCTCATGTGTTCACATCACTTTCTCTACATCTCTGCAACAAATTATTGTTAAAAGGATTATGCTTCTATTTACTTCATGCTAATTAGCAGAAATAGTCTTATTACTTGCTTCCTTGTAAGTAGAAGAGAAATAAGAGAGTAGCATAGATTAAAGTGATAGTCAAAAGCTGGTTGCTATGTGACTGTCCTTTGTTTGTATGGATAGGAATTGTTAAATTCCTGTCTATAAAATTTTAAAGCTGAAACCAAAAACAAGGAGTATCTCAAAAACGATCAACTCCGCGAAAAAAATGTATGAGATAAATTGTGTGTTTTAAGATGCTCTACATTTTTTGTGTTGTACGTTTCTGTCCATCCCTTACGGTTTAGCAGTTATGCTAAATTGCGTAAAATTCATCCAGAATAAAGTAGTCTTCAGAGGCTATTCCCAGAAAATTCAAGATATACATTTTATTTGCGAAGTAAACATACTTAATATAAGAAATTGTAATCAAAATCGTTAGAGCCATTTTTGAGAAAATCAAAATTTTCGAAAAAAGTCCCATGTAAAGGGTAGTTTGGAGTGGGGGGATTTTTCTCAAAATCTTCGTGTCGCATCCCTGGAAGATACTAAACTTAAATACCAACTTTGGTGTTTTACCGACTTTTCATTTTTGAACTATCGTGTTCACAGACACACGGACCTTTTTCTGAAAATGCTTTTTTTGGTTACAGGAGGCCCTAAAACATATTTCCGGTGAAATCTCGGTATTGAATTTTTGGGTGCAATCAAAACTTTCTCTATACAGTATGTACATAATACGTGTAGAGAGAGTAAAAATGAGCGAAGAGGGTGATATATACGGATCACGAGTAAACATTTTAAAACCAGTCCAAGATGCAACTATTGATATATTTGCAGAAAGAAAGGCAAGTTTATTGAAGGAGATGAGAAGAGCTAGTAAGTTATGTTTCTACTGAGAGTAGTTTACGAGCTCATTTCAAACCATAAAGTGTCCTTGTTACGATATTACAGCAGGCCATCACAATAATATGGTACTGTTCTTATGATATTGTCAGAGTTGCGAAACAAGCACAATCAAATTTACTATCTGCGAAATAAATAGCCCTTGGTAAATGTCTCAAACCTATTTCATCTTTCGTTGCTAATATCAGAAAATTCTGGTAGAAAAAACATTGTATGATAAGCGAGCGCAAAGTTTCCTTTTGATTCGCTCTCGAATCAAAAATCATAACTTTACGCTCTTACATCAGAAATAACTATTACAATCTTATATTTTTTGTTAGAATATAAAGTACCTATAGGTTTTGTTTACGAGCTAAAGCATTACTATAACAGTTGATACAGAAACGTTTTGGAAGGCCTCACCAGAACCCTTGTGCACAACCACAACAAGAAGAAAGCGTGAAGTACCGCCAGGTGAGGTGTGACATCACCCGTCAGCAGCTGCTGATGAGGCAGATGCTCAGTGACGACACAAAGCGGCCTTGAGACGCGCAAATCGCCAGACAAAATAATGAATGGCAAACGTTATGTAACCCAAACAGCAGAGGTCAAGGACTTCCTTATGTTGATCAACAACCAGTTTTCTGCGGACTTCCAGTACTAAACGATGATCTCTGGAGTTGTCACTTCTACAGGGCGTCCAGAGCGAGGCTCATCACTAGTGCTCGTACGTCCCATTTTAAACTGAGCAACCCACCTTTTAATCATTGAATATGAAGGGGCAGTCTTTCAATGTACTGTCCATTTCCTCCTTGATTTCTTTAGGCGTTAAACCTTTCAAATGGAAGTATTTAATCACTGCTCGTTTTTCCAAATGCTCCATTTTCGTGAAAACTGTAAAGTTGTCTTGTTTAAAAAGCTGTCATTGGAAAATTAAACAAGCTATTGAACTGTAACTAGGGATACAAGCTAGTAAAACTAATTGCACGATGCTAGTGTCTAACTGGCGGCATATCTGTGTGAGACCCGGGACTTATCAGCCGATCCTAGTAAACGTTGTCGCTATTTTCTTGTTTCTCGGGATATCATCGAAAGAGAAAGGCCACTTTTATACGTTGAACGTAAGGAAAAACGTTGTTAAATGGTGAGAAGAGCAGCTACACTACCAGCCTCATGTTTTACTCCTTTGTTGCTATGAGAGAGGTCATAACTGGAGGCTTCCTCCAACAAAATGATAAAACTGCAACTCTGCTGATGATCAAAATAGCTTCTAGCAGGGAGAGATTCCTGCGTGCATTTCATTCACTGCAAGTCCACACGTACACGAAAATTCAATACCGAGATTTCACCGCAAAAATGTTTTCAGAACCCTTCAATACAAATAAAATTGCGTGTCTGTGGACAGCATAGCTCAAAAATGAAAAGACCGTTAAATACCAAACTTGGTATTTAAGTATAGTATCTTCCAAAAATTCGACACGAAGATTTTCAAGACAATACCCCAACCCCAACTACCATTTACATGGAAAAAAAATTCGAAGATTTTGATTTTCTCAAAAATGGTCTCAGGCTTTTGGTTAAAATATCGTATAGTGAAGATATCTACATGATAAATAATTGGGAATAGGCTCTGAAGACATCTTTATTCTGGATGAATTTTGTATAACTAGTAAACCGTAATAGGTAAACAAAAGTTTAGCACACAAAAAATGTAGAGCTCGTTAAAACACACAATTTATGTTATATACATTTTTTGGTGCAGTTTACCGTTGATTTGAGATTTAAAATACTTTTCTCATACAGGAAGTTCTCAAAGAAACGGATTCCAATGACATGTGACTTGTACTCACCAGGAAGCAAGTTTCTCATCTTGAAGAATAAACTTTTACAGAGATGTATAATTCAGTACTTTCCAAAGAAGTCACATGTATATGCTCAATTTCCTTACAACACACTTTCTGCAAGACATAAAATCTGATGTGTTCCATTCACATCAATTTCTCTACCTATTCCAAAACTATTCTTAGAAAGCTTATTCTTCTATCTGCTTCAAGAAAAACATTAACATAAATTGTGTTATCACTCGCTTCCTTGTAAGTACAAGACAATACACTAGGATAGTCAAATGTTTTAAAAACTATTACCATATGAAACAATTGTAGCTCGGTTCTCTTCGCTTATCAGGAGTAAAACACATGAAAGGTAAGAAACATTTACTTAGCTGTTACCTCCGCTAGTTATGAAATAGTCACCCACAAATATCTGAAACTGTTGTATGTAAAGAGTTGTTTGCATTTCTTGGTGTCCTATCTTCGTAAGATACTGGGCCTAAACAGCAAGTTCGGTATTTAACCGACTTTTCGTTTTGGAGTTATCGTATTCACAGAAACACACACGCAAGAGTACAGACAGACTCACAGTCGCACTTTTTTCTAAAAATGTTTCTTTATTGAGGGTTCTCAAAATATGTATTTGTAATGAAATCTCGGTATCGAAATTTTGGGTGGAATGCAATACAACTTCTGGCTAGTACATACGCGTGACTATGTAGATATAAGACTAAGGTTTTTAAAGAGGACTGGGTAGAGAAAGTGATGTGAAGCTGGGCAGATTATAGTTCCCCTTCAAATCTCGCGGGTCGTCAACGTAAATACTGGTTACAATATTTAACGTTGTCGGTTACTCCAATAGTGTTAGGACATTGTAAAAAGCCACTTGACAAGTAAAAAACGAAGAATCGGTAAAGTATCAAAATGGATACTTATCTTCCAAGAATACGACAAAAGATTTTTTAGAAAAATCCCCTCATTCCAAACTAACATTTATTTGGAATATTTTCCCAAATGTTTGATTTTCTCAAAAATGGTTCTAACGATTTCGGTTAAAATATTCAATATCAAAGTGACTATCTTCAATTGCTCTGCCAAACCGTAACAGGCAATGCAGCTCACGAAAACAAATGTGCTATACATTATTGTTGTGCAGTTGTTTCAATTTTAAAATACTTATACTTTTCTCATACAGAAGTAATAACTGTTTCTTTTCTTTTTTATTCCTGGAAATCAAAGAAAAGTCAATTTCAATGACAACCATATAGTGACAGATTTTAAAACATTTGACTATCACTTTATTCTAGTGTATTCCCTTCTGCTCACATGGACAATTTCTGTTAATGTTTATCTTGAAGCGGACCGAAGCAATAACTTGTTGGAGAGATGTAGAGAAAGTCATATGAATGGAAAGTGGGTGAAGCACAGTATTCCCTGCAGAGAATAAAATGTCTGATGCAGCAATTAATCGTCGTAGGATTGTCCGCATTTAATTTTGTAAAAGCCCTTCTAGTTCACCCCTTTGGTGTGACGTCAGCGATCACGTGGCAGAGCAACAAAGAAACTGGTAGCACACGCGCTAATCTTTAATGAACGCGTGTCGGTAACCCTTGGTTCGATGCCAGATGTCCCCCTCATTGTTTAAATCTCGTTTGGCTCAGAGATTTTAAATCCGTGCTGGGGAGATGAATTTACTCTTCCCCTTGTAAATCCCCCTTCTTTTGTTCTGCACCTGGCGGCCATGTCCTTGTGTGACAACATTGCCACTAGAGAAGGAATTGAGTTTCATCCAAATATGCGAGTGCTTTGATAAATCTCCTAAAATGTTTGTTTCACCTTACTTCTGAACCAAGTCTCCTTTCAGCAATATATGTTTGGTACAGAAACACTCTAGCTTTTTCATCCCGTCGTCAAAATCTTTGCTGAATGTGAGTAACACTTCCTCATTTGATGAGCATTTCTTCCCATCAAGAGAAAGTTTCAAATTAGGGGACAGGAAGAAGTCACTTGGTGTGGATGATGAACCAATTGTTGCACTTTCGTTTTTGTTATCGGAAACAATTGGTCCTGGATAGATCAAGATTTCATCATTACCATTACCGTAGCATGGTTTCTAGAGTGGTGATCGGCCGCATCTTCATTGCAAACACGTTTAAATTCATGATGGCGCAGAGTCCGCGTGAACTTCAGCCGATTCTGTGGCAGTTCAACCTTCAAATGAAAATGTTTAATAACAGCACGAAACTCGAATTTCTCCATTTTTAATCAGACAGTTGGTCACAATGAACCGGACATTGTTGAAATGTTTACCAGCCATGAAGCCGCAACAACAATGTTGCATTCTTTCTGGAAATTAACCACCCTTGTACATGACGTCCTTTAGCCTGTTTGGCCATATCGGACGAGATGAACGGGGTCCATACAGCTTTAATCTTATCAGAATAAGGGAAAACCCTCTCCATGTAACTCACCCTAACTCGCGACCTATTGAATGTAAGGCTGACACGCCACCCGCACTACCTAGGCGGGATAATACATGTTTTGAGGACCCTTGAATCCAAAATAGTATTTTAAAAAAGTCCTTCTGTATTTCTCTGTCTTTGACTCGGTACACATTAACTAAAACAAAAAGTCGATCAAAGAAGCAAACTTGAAATTTAAGGTCAACATCTTCCAAGGATGGAATACGAAGATTTTTCAAGGAAATCCAGCATCTCA
The DNA here is from genome assembly GCA_030762935.1 of Hymenopus coronatus. Classification (NCBI taxonomy): domain Eukaryota; kingdom Metazoa; phylum Arthropoda; class Insecta; order Mantodea; family Hymenopodidae; genus Hymenopus; species Hymenopus coronatus. The sequence goes on from CM060899.1 coordinate 81,245,127, forward strand.
AAATACTCTTTATATGCAGCATTTTTCGAAATATACTATTTTCTCAAAATGCATGTAACGTTTTTGAATAAAATTGCGAATATTAAAGATATTTACATCTCAAACAAAATGTATATGTTGCATTTTCTGGTAATAGTCTCTGAGGACCTCTTTAGTCTGGATGACTTTTGTATAACTGGTAAACTATAAGAGATACACAAAAACTTACTGCACAAAAAATGTAGAGCTCATTGAAACACACAATTTATGTTATGTGCAAATATTTTGTGGAATTAATCATCTATGAGATATTGCTTGTTATGCTTTTTAATTTTGAACTTGTTAAACTGAGCGCCTGGTGACAGATGTCTGTTGAGAATCAGAGATAGTAGTGAGGTGGGTGATCAGACTGATGTCTGCTGTGAGAGTAAGGAAGAGATAATATGAAATGACGGTCAATTTAATGAAATGAAAGATGCTTATGGAACAAGTGATGGAACCCGAAAAACTTCTTGCAGACAATGCTCTGTTCTCCACCAATCCCAGGCCACAAAACATACTATTGAAATTCAAAATATCATCAAAAAATATTTTTCAAATGTTATATATTGCCATCAAAGTGGCTTCAAGAGACTTTTCAAAGCTTTTTGTGAAATAAAGACGCTGTAAGTTGGAGAACAGCTCGCGTTGTGATGCGCTATTGTCAACAGCATCAGAATTTTAGAAAGCAATCACCAGTAGGTATATGAATTTACAAGGATACTTGAGCTACGCATATTAAAATCACTTCTTGAAGAATATTTAAAGAAAACGCAACATTTCCTTATTTTAGCATAATTATGTATGTACATAAAGTCCACAACATTAAAATGAAGTCTCTAGTTGCTCTTCTGAAACTTTAAAAATTTCCAAAAACTGAGTCTCATTACAATATTATCAGTTCATGATTTTCTATCAGTTCAACTTGGTGTTGCTTGAGTCTATCAAAGATAACTCTTACGTGTTATACTCACATGATTTTCTCTCTCAGTTCACCTTGGTGTTATACTCACATGAGTTTCTCTCTCAGTTCAACTTGGTGTTATACTCACATGATTTTCTCTCTCAGTTCAACTTGGTGTTATACTCACATGAGTTTCTCTCTCAGTTCAACTTGGTGTTATACTCACATGATTCTCTCTCTCAGTTCACCTTGGTGTTATACTCACATGATTCTCTCTCTCAGTTCATCTTGGTGTTATACTCACATGAGTTTCTCTCTCAGTTCACCTTGGTGTTATACTCACATGATTCTCTCTCTCAGTTCAACTTGGTGTTATACTCACATGATTCTCTCTCTCAGTTCAACTTGGTGTTATACTCACATGAGTTTCTCTCTCAGTTCAACTTGGTGTTATACTCACATGATTTTCTCTCCCAGTTCATCTAGGTGTTGCTTGAGTCTATCAAAGAAAACTCTTACGTGTTATACTCACATGAGTTTCTCTCTCAGTTCAACTAGGTGTTATACTCACATGAGTTTCTCTCTCAGTTCAACTTGGTGTTATACTCACATGATTCTCTCTCTCAGTTCATCTTGGTGTTATACTCACATGATTTTCTCTCTCAGTTCAACTTGGTGTTATACTCACATGAGTTTCTCTCTCAGTTCACCTTGGTGTTATACTCACATGATTCTCTCTCTCAGTTCATCTTGGTGTTATACTCACATGATTTTCTCTCTCAGTTCAACTTGGTGTTATACTCACATGAGTTTCTCTCTCAGTTCACCTTGGTGTTATACTCACATGATTCTCTCTCTCAGTTCATCTTGGTGTTATACTCACATGATTTTCTCTCTCAGTTCATCTTGGTGTTATACTCACATGATTCTCTCTCTCAGTTCACCTTGGTGTTATACTCACATGATTCTCTCTCTCAGTTCATCTTGGTGTTATACTCACATGAGTTTCTCTCTCAGTTCACCTTGGTGTTATACTCACATGATTCTCTCTCTCAGTTCATCTTGGTGTTATACTCACATGATTTTCTCTCTCAGTTCATCTTGGTGTTATACTCACATGATTTTCTCTCTCAGTTCAACTTGGTGTTATACTCACATGATTTTCTCTCTCAGTTCATCTAGGTGTTGCTTGAGTCTATCAAAGAAAACTCTTACGTGTTATACTCACATGATTTTCTCTCTCAGTTCGACTAGGTGTTATACTCACATGCTTTTCTCTCTCAGTTCAACTTGGTGTTTCTTGAGTCTGTCAAACAAAACTCTTACGTGTTATACTCACATGAGTTTCTCTACCTATTCTTGACGCTAATTAGGATAGTCATATTCACAAATGGTGTTCGTATTTGTTGTCTGCTTGTAGCTAGAAAGGCAATACACTATGCTAAGGCAACAGTCAAACATATTCGGATCTGCTCGCTATATGATGACAAGGAAGTTCAGATTTTTAAAACTGTGTTTCATTTTACGTCGCTTTAGCAACTTTGTCAAATCGCGACGTAAGACACCCTGTTGACAGTTTTCACTTTTTCTAGCTGCGTAGTACAATGTAAATAGGGATAAAGAAGTATTGTATTCCACCCAAAAATTCGATGTCGAGATTTCACCGGAAATACATTTTTAGGACCCTCTGAATCCAAAAAAAAAGTATTTTCAGAAAGAGGTTCGTGTGTGGACAGCATAGCTCAAAAACGAAAAGGCCGTCAAATACAAAACTTGGTATTTCAGTTTTGTATCTTCCAAGGATGCGACACGAAGATTTTTCAAGAAAATCCCTACACCCCTAACTACCCCTTACATGGAAAAATTGTCGAAAATTTTGTTTTTCTTAAAAATGGCTCTAACGATTTTGATTAAAATACCACACATTAAAGCCATTTCTATCACAAATAAAATGCATATCTTGCATTTTCTGGGAACAGCTTCTGAAGAAAGACGTCTGAGGTTGGCGCAAGACACAGACATAAGCTAACTATACAAAAATGTAGATGTTGCTAAAATACACAGGTTCGTAAGAGAGCTAGAGAAAGTCATGTGAGTGTAACACATCAGAAAGACGTCTGAGGTTGGCGCAAGACACAGACATAAGCTAACTATACAAAAATGTACATCTTGCTAAAACACACAGGTTCGTAAGAGAGCTAGAGAAAGTCATGTGAGTGTAACACATCAGAAAGACGTCTGAGGTTGGCGCAAGACACAGACATAAGCTAACTATACAAAAATGTAGATCTTGCTAAAACACACAGGTTCGTAAGAGAGCTAGAGAAAGTCATGTGAGTGTAACACATCAGATTTTTATGTTTAGTTTTACTTTAAATATATTATTTTAGCACTGTAATGTGAAATGTATAGGTATGTAGTTTTGAGAGCAAATTTAGTGAGAAATGCTTATCTAGATATTTGATGTTTTGTTAACATTAAATTTGTGTTTAAGGTCACAGGCTGTAAAAGCCAAGAGCAGTTGAGAAGTTTAAATGTTGCTCTCTGTCCAAGGCCTCTCATATCGTCACACCATACTTACTGGTTAGTGGATAGATGGTAGCACAGTCGCTATTACCATCTATTTTGGACCGAGTGTGCACCACTGGGTATTCAATATTCGTCCAGACTTACTTTGCGACTGAGGAAAACCACGAAATAAAAGTGAGATTGATCGGCGGGTGGTATTTGAACTCAGGACCAACTGAATGCACCCGCTTATTGTTTTAAACTTCCCACTCGGTAATTCTTATTTGATAAACGACCAAGTGTTGCAAAATTTAAATCTCGTAACAAATAACTAACCTAACAAAAACTGTGTGCTTTAGCAAAATGTAAATGTTTTTATGTAGTAAGGTTACTAGTTATTCAGAGAGCTTGAGAATTTATTTCCAGAAAATTCAACATATGCCGCTTTGTTCAAGAAATATACTTAACAGTTGAGCAAACAGAAGGCGATCGTTTTAAAATAAACGATCAGAATAATAAGTAGAACATACTAGTCTTAAATAGGCCCGTGGTATTTGAACCCACGATCTCCTGAAGAGTTACCGCCTCGGAAATTCGGTTCTGTTTGCATAGCCAGCAGTATGTGTCATAACTCCATTTGATACACAATAAATATTGTAAAATTTAAAATAATATGAAGGAATATTCCAGGTTAACTGACATAAAGTATATGTTTTAGCAAGAGTTACATTTTTATGAGGTACACAAGTCTCCAGGGACTGTTACTCCAACTTACTTATTTCTGTAATACAATCATAACCATTCTTGACAAAAACTAAACGTTGCATCTAGACGGTGGATTTTTATGAAAACCTTCGTCAAAGATGCTGACTGAAATACCAACAATCATAACCATTCTTGACAAAAACTAAACGTTGCATCTAGACGGTGGATTTTTATGAAAACCTTCGTGAAAGATGCTGACTGAAATACCAACAATCATAACCATTCTTGACAAAAACTAAACGTTGCATCTAGACGGTGGATTTTTATGAAAACCTTCGTCAAAGATGCTGACTGAAATACCAACAATCATAACCATTCTTGACAAAAACTAAACGTTGCATCTAGACGGTGGATTTTTATGAAAACCTTCGTGAAAGATGCTGACTGAAATACCAACAATCATAACCATTCTTGACAAAAACTAAACGTTGCATCTAGACGGTGGATTTTTATGAAAACCTTCGTGAAAGATGCTGACTGAAATACCAACAATCATAACCATTCTTGACAAAAACTAAACGTTGCATCTAGACGGTGGATTTTTATGAAAACCTTCGTCAAAGATGCTGACTGAAATACCAACAATTATAACCATTCTTGACAAAAACTAAACGTTACATCTAGACGGTGGATTTTTATGAAAACCTTCGTCAAAGATGCTGACTGAAATACCAACAATCATAACCATTCTTGACAAAAACTAAACGTTGCATCTAGACGGTGGATTTTTATGAAAACCTTCGTCAAAGATGCTGACTGAAATACCAACAATCATAACCATTCTTGACAAAAACTAAACGTTACATCTAGACGGTGGATTTTTATGAAAACCTTCGTCAAAGATGCTGACTGAAATACCAACAATCATAACCATTCTTGACAAAAACTAAACGTTACATCTAGACGGTGGATTTTTATGAAAACCTTCGTGAAAGATGCTGACTGAAATACCAACAATCATAACCATTCTTGACAAAAACTAAACGTTACATCTAGACGGTGGATTTTTATGAAAACCTTCGTGAAAGATGCTGACTGAAATACCAACAATCATAACCATTCTTGACAAAAACTAAACGTTGCATCTAGACGGTGGATTTTTATGAAAACCTTCGTGAAAGATGCTGACTGAAATACCAACAATCATAACCATTCTTGACAAAAACTAAACGTTACATCTAGACGGTGGATTTTTATGAAAACCTTCGTGAAAGATGCTGACTGAAATACCAACAATCATAACCATTCTTGACAAAAACTAAACGTTGCATCTAGACGGTGGATTTTTATGAAAACCTTCGTGAAAGATGCTGACTGAAATACCAACAATCATAACCATTCTTGACAAAAACTAAACGTTGCATCTAGACGGTGGATTTTTATGAAAACCTTCGTGAAAGATGCTGACTGAAATACCAACAATCATAACCATTCTTGACAAAAACTAAACGTTGCATCTAGACGGTGGATTTTTATGAAAACCTTCGTGAAAGATGCTGACTGAAATACCAACAATCATAACCATTCTTGACAAAAACTAAACGTTACATCTAGACGGTGGATTTTTATGAAAACCTTCGTGAAAGATGCTGACTGAAATACCAACAATCATAACCATTCTTGACAAAAACTAAACGTTGCATCTAGACGGTGGATTTTTATGAAAACCTTCGTGAAAGATGCTGACTGAAATACCAACAATTATAACCATTCTTGAAGAAATGACTAAAACTAAATGTTGCATCTAGACGGTGGATTTTTATGAAAACCTTCGTCAAAGATGCTGACTGAAATACCAACAATTATAACCATTCTTGAAGAAATGACTAAAACTAAATGTTGCATCTAGACGGTGGATTTTTATGAAAACCTTCGTGAAAGATGCTGACTGAAATACCAACAATTATAACCATTCTTGAAGAAATGACTAAAACTAAATGTTGCATCTAGACGGTGGATTTTTATGAAAACCTTCGTCAAAGATGCTGACTGAAATACCAACAATCATAACCATTCTTGACAAAAACTAAACGTTGCATCTAGACGGTGGATTTTTATGAAAACCTTCGTGAAAGATGCTGACTGAAATACCAACAATTATAACCATTCTTGAAGAAATGACTAAAACTAAATGTTGCATCTAGACGGTGGATTTTTATGAAAACCTTCGTCAAAGATGCTGACTGAAATACCAACAATTATAACCATTCTTGACAAAAACTAAACGTTGCATCTAGACGGTGGATTTTTATGAAAACCTTCGTGAAAGATGCTGACTGAAATACCAACAATTATAACCATTCTTGAAGAAATGACTAAAACTAAATGTTGCATCTAGACGGTGGATTTTTATGAAAACCTTCGTCAAAGATGCTGACTGAAATACCAACAATCATAACCATTCTTGACAAAAACTAAACGTTGCATCTAGACGGTGGATTTTTATGAAAACCTTCGTCAAAGATGCTGACTGAAATACCAACAATCATAACCATTCTTGACAAAAACTAAACGTTACATCTAGACGGTGGATTTTTATGAAAACCTTCGTCAAAGATGCTGACTGAAATACCAACAATCATAACCATTCTTGACAAAAACTAAACGTTACATCTAGACGGTGGATTTTTATGAAAACCTTCGTGAAAGATGCTGACTGAAATACCAACAATCATAACCATTCTTGACAAAAACTAAACGTTACATCTAGACGGTGGATTTTTATGAAAACCTTCGTCAAAGATGCTGACTGAAATACCAACAATCATAACCATTCTTGACAAAAACTAAACGTTGCATCTAGACGGTGGATTTTTATGAAAACCTTCGTGAAAGATGCTGACTGAAATACCAACAATCATAACCATTCTTGACAAAAACTAAACGTTACATCTAGACGGTGGATTTTTATGAAAACCTTCGTCAAAGATGCTGACTGAAATACCAACAATCATAACCATTCTTGACAAAAACTAAACGTTGCATCTAGACGGTGGATTTTTATGAAAACCTTCGTCAAAGATGCTGACTGAAATACCAACAATCATAACCATTCTTGACAAAAACTAAACGTTGCATCTAGACGGTGGATTTTTATGAAAACCTTCGTGAAAGATGCTGACTGAAATACCAACAATCATAACCATTCTTGACAAAAACAAAACGTTGCATCTAGACGGTGGATTTTTATGAAAACCTTCGTCAAAGATGCTGACTGAAATACCAACAATCATAACCATTCTTGACAAAAACTAAACGTTGCATCTAGACGGTGGATTTTTATGAAAACCTTCGTGAAAGATGCTGACTGAAATACCAACAATCATAACCATTCTTGACAAAAACTAAACGTTGCATCTAGACGGTGGATTTTTATGAAAACCTTCGTGAAAGATGCTGACTCAAATACCAACAATCATAACCATTCTTGACAAAAACTAAACGTTGCATCTAGACGGTGGATTTTTATGAAAACCTTCGTCAAAGATGCTGACTGAAATACCAACAATTATAACCATTCTTGACAAAAACTAAACGTTACATCTAGACGGTGGATTTTTATGAAAACCTTCGTCAAAGATGCTGACTGAAATACCAACAATCATAACCATTCTTGACAAAAACTAAACGTTGCATCTAGACGGTGGATTTTTATGAAAACCTTCGTCAAAGATGCTGACTGAAATACCAACAATCATAACCATTCTTGACAAAAACTAAACGTTACATCTAGACGGTGGATTTTTATGAAAACCTTCGTCAAAGATGCTGACTGAAATACCAACAATCATAACCATTCTTGACAAAAACTAAACGTTACATCTAGACGGTGGATTTTTATGAAAACCTTCGTGAAAGATGCTGACTGAAATACCAACAATCATAACCATTCTTGACAAAAACTAAACGTTACATCTAGACGGTGGATTTTTATGAAAACCTTCGTGAAAGATGCTGACTGAAATACCAACAATCATAACCATTCTTGACAAAAACTAAACGTTGCATCTAGACGGTGGATTTTTATGAAAACCTTCGTGAAAGATGCTGACTGAAATACCAACAATCATAACCATTCTTGACAAAAACTAAACGTTACATCTAGACGGTGGATTTTTATGAAAACCTTCGTGAAAGATGCTGACTGAAATACCAACAATCATAACCATTCTTGACAAAAACTAAACGTTGCATCTAGACGGTGGATTTTTATGAAAACCTTCGTGAAAGATGCTGACTGAAATACCAACAATCATAACCATTCTTGACAAAAACTAAACGTTGCATCTAGACGGTGGATTTTTATGAAAACCTTCGTGAAAGATGCTGACTGAAATACCAACAATCATAACCATTCTTGACAAAAACTAAACGTTGCATCTAGACGGTGGATTTTTATGAAAACCTTCGTGAAAGATGCTGACTGAAATACCAACAATCATAACCATTCTTGACAAAAACTAAACGTTGCATCTAGACGGTGGATTTTTATGAAAACCTTCGTCAAAGATGCTGACTGAAATACCAACAATCATAACCATTCTTGACAAAAACTAAACGTTGCATCTAGACGGTGGATTTTTATGAAAACCTTCGTGAAAGATGCTGACTGAAATACCAACAATCATAACCATTCTTGACAAAAACAAAACGTTGCATCTAGACGGTGGATTTTTATGAAAACCTTCGTCAAAGATGCTGACTGAAATACCAACAATCATAACCATTCTTGACAAAAACTAAACGTTGCATCTAGACGGTGGATTTTTATGAAAACCTTCGTGAAAGATGCTGACTGAAATACCAACAATCATAACCATTCTTGACAAAAACTAAACGTTGCATCTAGACGGTGGATTTTTATGAAAACCTTCGTGAAAGATGCTGACTCAAATACCAACAATCATAACCATTCTTGACAAAAACTAAACGTTGCATCTAGACGGTGGATTTTTATGAAAACCTTCGTCAAAGATGCTGACTGAAATACCAACAATTATAACCATTCTTGACAAAAACTAAACGTTACATCTAGACGGTGGATTTTTATGAAAACCTTCGTCAAAGATGCTGACTGAAATACCAACAATCATAACCATTCTTGACAAAAACTAAACGTTGCATCTAGACGGTGGATTTTTATGAAAACCTTCGTGAAAGATGCTGACTGAAATACCAACAATCATAACCATTCTTGACAAAAACTAAACGTTACATCTAGACGGTGGATTTTTATGAAAACCTTCGTCAAAGATGCTGACTGAAATACCAACAATCATAACCATTCTTGACAAAAACTAAACGTTACATCTAGACGGTGGATTTTTATGAAAACCTTCGTGAAAGATGCTGACTGAAATACCAACAATCATAACCATTCTTGACAAAAACTAAACGTTACATCTAGACGGTGGATTTTTATGAAAACCTTCGTGAAAGATGCTGACTGAAATACCAACAATCATAACCATTCTTGACAAAAACTAAACGTTGCATCTAGACGGTGGATTTTTATGAAAACCTTCGTGAAAGATGCTGACTGAAATACCAACAATCATAACCATTCTTGACAAAAACTAAACGTTACATCTAGACGGTGGATTTTTATGAAAACCTTCGTGAAAGATGCTGACTGAAATACCAACAATCATAACCATTCTTGACAAAAACTAAACGTTGCATCTAGACGGTGGATTTTTATGAAAACCTTCGTGAAAGATGCTGACTGAAATACCAACAATCATAACCATTCTTGACAAAAACTAAACGTTGCATCTAGACGGTGGATTTTTATGAAAACCTTCGTGAAAGATGCTGACTGAAATACCAACAATCATAACCATTCTTGACAAAAACTAAACGTTGCATCTAGACGGTGGATTTTTATGAAAACCTTCGTGAAAGATGCTGACTGAAATACCAACAATCATAACCATTCTTGACAAAAACTAAACGTTACATCTAGACGGTGGATTTTTATGAAAACCTTCGTGAAAGATGCTGACTGAAATACCAACAATCATAACCATTCTTGACAAAAACTAAACGTTGCATCTAGACGGTGGATTTTTATGAAAACCTTCGTGAAAGATGCTGACTGAAATACCAACAATTATAACCATTCTTGAAGAAATGACTAAAACTAAATGTTGCATCTAGACGGTGGATTTTTATGAAAACCTTCGTCAAAGATGCTGACTGAAATACCAACAATTATAACCATTCTTGAAGAAATGACTAAAACTAAATGTTGCATCTAGACGGTGGATTTTTATGAAAACCTTCGTGAAAGATGCTGACTGAAATACCAACAATTATAACCATTCTTGAAGAAATGACTAAAACTAAATGTTGCATCTAGACGGTGGATTTTTATGAAAACCTTCGTCAAAGATGCTGACTGAAATACCAACAATCATAACCATTCTTGACAAAAACTAAACGTTGCATCTAGACGGTGGATTTTTATGAAAACCTTCGTGAAAGATGCTGACTGAAATACCAACAATTATAACCATTCTTGAAGAAATGACTAAAACTAAATGTTGCATCTAGACGGTGGATTTTTATGAAAACCTTCGTCAAAGATGCTGACTGAAATACCAACAATTATAACCATTCTTGACAAAAACTAAACGTTGCATCTAGACGGTGGATTTTTATGAAAACATTCGTGAAAGATGCTGACTGAAATACCAACAATTATAACCATTCTTGAAGAAATGACTAAAACTAAATGTTGCATCTAGACGGTGGATTTTTATGAAAACCTTCGTCAAAGATGCTGACTGAAATACCAACAATCATAACCATTCTTGACAAAAACTAAACGTTGCATCTAGACGGTGGATTTTTATGAAAACCTTCGTCAAAGATGCTGACTGAAATACCAACAATCATAACCATTCTTGACAAAAACTAAACGTTACATCTAGACGGTGGATTTTTATGAAAACCTTCGTCAAAGATGCTGACTGAAATACCAACAATCATAACCATTCTTGACAAAAACTAAACGTTACATCTAGACGGTGGATTTTTATGAAAACCTTCGTGAAAGATGCTGACTGAAATACCAACAATCATAACCATTCTTGACAAAAACTAAACGTTACATCTAGACGGTGGATTTTTATGAAAACCTTCGTGAAAGATGCTGACTGAAATACCAACAATCATAACCATTCTTGACAAAAACTAAACGTTGCATCTAGACGGTGGATTTTTATGAAAACCTTCGTGAAAGATGCTGACTGAAATACCAACAATCATAACCATTCTTGACAAAAACTAAACGTTACATCTAGACGGTGGATTTTTATGAAAACCTTCGTGAAAGATGCTGACTGAAATACCAACAATCATAACCATTCTTGACAAAAACTAAACGTTGCATCTAGACGGTGGATTTTTATGAAAACCTTCGTGAAAGATGCTGACTGAAATACCAACAATCATAACCATTCTTGACAAAAACTAAACGTTGCATCTAGACGGTGGATTTTTATGAAAACCTTCGTGAAAGATGCTGACTGAAATACCAACAATCATAACCATTCTTGACAAAAACTAAACGTTGCATCTAGACGGTGGATTTTTATGAAAACCTTCGTGAAAGATGCTGACTGAAATACCAACAATCATAACCATTCTTGACAAAAACTAAACGTTACATCTAGACGGTGAATTTTTATGAAAACCTTCGTGAAAGATGCTGACTGAAATACCAACAATCATAACCATTCTTGACAAAAACTAAACGTTGCATCTAGACGGTGGATTTTTATGAAAACCTTCGTGAAAGATGCTGACTGAAATACCAACAATTATAACCATTCTTGAAGAAATGACTAAAACTAAATGTTGCATCTAGACGGTGGATTTTTATGAAAACCTTCGTCAAAGATGCTGACTGAAATACCAACAATTATAACCATTCTTGAAGAAATGACTAAAACTAAATGTTGCATCTAGACGGTGGATTTTTATGAAAACCTTCGTGAAAGATGCTGACTGAAATACCAACAATTATAACCATTCTTGAAGAAATGACTAAAACTAAATGTTGCATCTAGACGGTGGATTTTTATGAAAACCTTCGTCAAAGATGCTGACTGAAATACCAACAATCATAACCATTCTTGACAAAAACTAAACGTTGCATCTAGACGGTGGATTTTTATGAAAACCTTCGTGAAAGATGCTGACTGAAATACCAACAATTATAACCATTCTTGAAGAAATGACTAAAACTAAATGTTGCATCTAGACGGTGGATTTTTATGAAAACCTTCGTCAAAGATGCTGACTGAAATACCAACAATTATAACCATTCTTGACAAAAACTAAACGTTGCATCTAGACGGTGGATTTTTATGAAAACCTTCGTGAAAGATGCTGACTGAAATACCAACAATTATAACCATTCTTGAAGAAATGACTAAAACTAAATGTTGCATCTAGACGGTGGATTTTTATGAAAACCTTCGTCAAAGATGCTGACTGAAATACCAACAATCATAACCATTCTTGACAAAAACTAAACGTTGCATCTAGACGGTGGATTTTTATGAAAACCTTCGTGAAAGATGCTGACTGAAATACCAACAATCATAACCATTCTTGACAAAAACTAAACGTTGCATCTAGACGGTGGATTTTTATGAAAACCTTCGTCAAAGATGCTGACTGAAATACCAACAATCATAACCATTCTTGACAAAAACTAAACGTTGCATCTAGACGGTGGATTTTTATGAAAACCTTCGTCAAAGATGCTGACTGAAATACCAACAATCATAACCATTCTTGACAAAAACTAAACGTTGCATCTAGACGGTGGATTTTTATGAAAACCTTCGTGAAAGATGCTGACTGAAATACCAACAATCATAACCATTCTTGACAAAAACTAAACGTTGCATCTAGACGGTGGATTTTTATGAAAACCTTCGTCAAAGATGCTGACTGAAATACCAACAATCATAACCATTCTTGACAAAAACTAAACGTTGCATCTAGACGGTGGATTTTTATGAAAACCTTCGTGAAAGATGCTGACTGAAATACCAACAATCATAACCATTCTTGACAAAAACTAAACGTTGCATCTAGACGGTGGATTTTTATGAAAACCTTCGTGAAAGATGCTGACTGAAATACCAACAATCATAACCATTCTTGACAAAAACTAAACGTTGCATCTAGACGGTGGATTTTTATGAAAACCTTCGTGAAAGATGCTGACTGAAATACCAACAATCATAACCATTCTTGACAAAAACTAAACGTTGCATCTAGACGGTGGATTTTTATGAAAACCTTCGTGAAAGATGCTGACTGAAATACCAACAATCATAACCATTCTTGACAAAAACTAAACGTTGCATCTAGACGGTGGATTTTTATGAAAACCTTCGTGAAAGATGCTGACTGAAATACCAACAATCATAACCATTCTTGACAAAAACTAAACGTTACATCTAGACGGTGGATTTTTATGAAAACCTTCGTGAAAGATGCTGACTGAAATACCAACAATCATAACCATTCTTGACAAAAACTAAACGTTGCATCTAGACGGTGGATTTTTATGAAAACCTTCGTGAAAGATGCTGACTGAAATACCAACAATCATAACCATTCTTGACAAAAACTAAACGTTGCATCTAGACGGTGGATTTTTATGAAAACCTTCGTGAAAGATGCTGACTGAAATACCAACAATCATAACCATTCTTGACAAAAACTAAACGTTGCATCTAGACGGTGGATTTTTATGAAAACCTTCGTGAAAGATGCTGACTGAAATACCAACAATCATAACCATTCTTGACAAAAACTAAACGTTGCATCTAGACGGTGGATTTTTATGAAAACCTTCGTGAAAGATGCTGACTGAAATACCAACAATCATAACCATTCTTGACAAAAACTAAACGTTGCATCTAGACGGTGGATTTTTATGAAAACCTTCGTGAAAGATGCTGACTGAAATACCAACAATCATAACCATTCTTGACAAAAACTAAACGTTGCATCTAGACGGTGGATTTTTATGAAAACCTTCGTGAAAGATGCTGACTGAAATACCAACAATCATAACCATTCTTGACAAAAACTAAACGTTGCATCTAGACGGTGGATTTTTATGAAAACCTTCGTGAAAGATGCTGACTGAAATACCAACAATCATAACCATTCTTGACAAAAACTAAACGTTGCATCTAGACGGTGGATTTTTATGAAAACCTTCGTGAAAGATGCTGACTGAAATACCAACAATCATAACCATTCTTGACAAAAACTAAACGTTGCATCTAGACGGTGGATTTTTATGAAAACCTTCGTGAAAGATGCTGACTCAAATACCAACAATCATAACCATTCTTGACAAAAACTAAACGTTGCATCTAGACGGTGGATTTTTATGAAAACCTTCGTCAAAGATGCTGACTGAAATACCAACAATTATAACCATTCTTGACAAAAACTAAACGTTACATCTAGACGGTGGATTTTTATGAAAACCTTCGTCAAAGATGCTGACTGAAATACCAACAATCATAACCATTCTTGACAAAAACTAAACGTTGCATCTAGACGGTGGATTTTTATGAAAACCTTCGTCAAAGATGCTGACTGAAATACCAACAATCATAACCATTCTTGACAAAAACTAAACGTTACATCTAGACGGTGGATTTTTATGAAAACCTTCGTCAAAGATGCTGACTGAAATACCAACAATCATAACCATTCTTGACAAAAACTAAACGTTACATCTAGACGGTGGATTTTTATGAAAACCTTCGTGAAAGATGCTGACTGAAATACCAACAATCATAACCATTCTTGACAAAAACTAAACGTTACATCTAGACGTTGGATTTTTATGAAAACCTTCGTGAAAGATGCTGACTGAAATACCAACAATCATAACCATTCTTGACAAAAACTAAACGTTGCATCTAGACGGTGGATTTTTATGAAAACCTTCGTGAAAGATGCTGACTGAAATACCAACAATCATAACCATTCTTGACAAAAACTAAACGTTACATCTAGACGGTGGATTTTTATGAAAACCTTCGTGAAAGATGCTGACTGAAATACCAACAATCATAACCATTCTTGACAAAAACTAAACGTTGCATCTAGACGGTGGATTTTTATGAAAACCTTCGTGAAAGATGCTGACTGAAATACCAACAATCATAACCATTCTTGACAAAAACTAAACGTTGCATCTAGACGGTGGATTTTTATGAAAACCTTCGTGAAAGATGCTGACTGAAATACCAACAATCATAACCATTCTTGACAAAAACTAAACGTTGCATCTAGACGGTGGATTTTTATGAAAACCTTCGTGAAAGATGCTGACTGAAATACCAACAATCATAACCATTCTTGACAAAAACTAAACGTTACATCTAGACGGTGGATTTTTATGAAAACCTTCGTGAAAGATGCTGACTGAAATACCAACAATCATAACCATTCTTGACAAAAACTAAACGTTGCATCTAGACGGTGGATTTTTATGAAAACCTTCGTGAAAGATGCTGACTGAAATACCAACAATTATAACCATTCTTGAAGAAATGACTAAAACTAAATGTTGCATCTAGACGGTGGATTTTTATGAAAACCTTCGTCAAAGATGCTGACTGAAATACCAACAATTATAACCATTCTTGAAGAAATGACTAAAACTAAATGTTGCATCTAGACGGTGGATTTTTATGAAAACCTTCGTGAAAGATGCTGACTGAAATACCAACAATTATAACCATTCTTGAAGAAATGACTAAAACTAAATGTTGCATCTAGACGGTGGATTTTTATGAAAACCTTCGTCAAAGATGCTGACTGAAATACCAACAATCATAACCATTCTTGACAAAAACTAAACGTTGCATCTAGACGGTGGATTTTTATGAAAACCTTCGTGAAAGATGCTGACTGAAATACCAACAATTATAACCATTCTTGAAAGAAATGACTAAAACTAAATGTTGCATCTAGACGGTGGATTTTTATGAAAACCTTCGTCAAAGATGCTGACTGAAATACCAACAATTATAACCATTCTTGACAAAAACTAAACGTTGCATCTAGACGGTGGATTTTTATGAAAACATTCGTGAAAGATGCTGACTGAAATACCAACAATTATAACCATTCTTGAAGAAATGACTAAAACTAAATGTTGCATCTAGACGGTGGATTTTTATGAAAACCTTCGTCAAAGATGCTGACTGAAATACCAACAATCATAACCATTCTTGACAAAAACTAAACGTTGCATCTAGACGGTGGATTTTTATGAAAACCTTCGTCAAAGATGCTGACTGAAATACCAACAATCATAACCATTCTTGACAAAAACTAAACGTTACATCTAGACGGTGGATTTTTATGAAAACCTTCGTCAAAGATGCTGACTGAAATACCAACAATCATAACCATTCTTGACAAAAACTAAACGTTACATCTAGACGGTGGATTTTTATGAAAACCTTCGTGAAAGATGCTGACTGAAATACCAACAATCATAACCATTCTTGACAAAAACTAAACGTTACATCTAGACGGTGGATTTTTATGAAAACCTTCGTGAAAGATGCTGACTGAAATACCAACAATCATAACCATTCTTGACAAAAACTAAACGTTGCATCTAGACGGTGGATTTTTATGAAAACCTTCGTGAAAGATGCTGACTGAAATACCAACAATCATAACCATTCTTGACAAAAACTAAACGTTACATCTAGACGGTGGATTTTTATGAAAACCTTCGTGAAAGATGCTGACTGAAATACCAACAATCATAACCATTCTTGACAAAAACTAAACGTTGCATCTAGACGGTGGATTTTTATGAAAACCTTCGTGAAAGATGCTGACTGAAATACCAACAATCATAACCATTCTTGACAAAAACTAAACGTTGCATCTAGACGGTGGATTTTTATGAAAACCTTCGTGAAAGATGCTGACTGAAATACCAACAATCATAACCATTCTTGACAAAAACTAAACGTTGCATCTAGACGGTGGATTTTTATGAAAACCTTCGTGAAAGATGCTGACTGAAATACCAACAATCATAACCATTCTTGACAAAAACTAAACGTTACATCTAGACGGTGGATTTTTATGAAAACCTTCGTGAAAGATGCTGACTGAAATACCAACAATCATAACCATTCTTGACAAAAACTAAACGTTGCATCTAGACGGTGGATTTTTATGAAAACCTTCGTGAAAGATGCTGACTGAAATACCAACAATTATAACCATTCTTGAAGAAATGACTAAAACTAAATGTTGCATCTAGACGGTGGATTTTTATGAAAACCTTCGTCAAAGATGCTGACTGAAATACCAACAATTATAACCATTCTTGAAGAAATGACTAAAACTAAATGTTGCATCTAGACGGTGGATTTTTATGAAAACCTTCGTGAAAGATGCTGACTGAAATACCAACAATTATAACCATTCTTGAAGAAATGACTAAAACTAAATGTTGCATCTAGACGGTGGATTTTTATGAAAACCTTCGTCAAAGATGCTGACTGAAATACCAACAATCATAACCATTCTTGACAAAAACTAAACGTTGCATCTAGACGGTGGATTTTTATGAAAACCTTCGTGAAAGATGCTGACTGAAATACCAACAATTATAACCATTCTTGAAGAAATGACTAAAACTAAATGTTGCATCTAGACGGTGGATTTTTATGAAAACCTTCGTCAAAGATGCTGACTGAAATACCAACAATTATAACCATTCTTGACAAAAACTAAACGTTGCATCTAGACGGTGGATTTTTATGAAAACCTTCGTGAAAGATGCTGACTGAAATACCAACAATTATAACCATTCTTGAAGAAATGACTAAAACTAAATGTTGCATCTAGACGGTGGATTTTTATGAAAACCTTCGTCAAAGATGCTGACTGAAATACCAACAATCATAACCATTCTTGACAAAAACTAAACGTTGCATCTAGACGGTGGATTTTTATGAAAACCTTCGTGAAAGATGCTGACTGAAATACCAACAATCATAACCATTCTTGACAAAAACTAAACGTTGCATCTAGACGGTGGATTTTTATGAAAACCTTCGTCAAAGATGCTGACTGAAATACCAACAATCATAACCATTCTTGACAAAAACTAAACGTTGCATCTAGACGGTGGATTTTTATGAAAACCTTCGTCAAAGATGCTGACTGAAATACCAACAATCATAACCATTCTTGACAAAAACTAAACGTTGCATCTAGACGGTGGATTTTTATGAAAACCTTCGTGAAAGATGCTGACTGAAATACCAACAATCATAACCATTCTTGACAAAAACTAAACGTTGCATCTAGACGGTGGATTTTTATGAAAACCTTCGTCAAAGATGCTGACTGAAATACCAACAATCATAACCATTCTTGACAAAAACTAAACGTTGCATCTAGACGGTGGATTTTTATGAAAACCTTCGTGAAAGATGCTGACTGAAATACCAACAATCATAACCATTCTTGACAAAAACTAAACGTTGCATCTAGACGGTGGATTTTTATGAAAACCTTCGTGAAAGATGCTGACTGAAATACCAACAATCATAACCATTCTTGACAAAAACTAAACGTTGCATCTAGACGGTGGATTTTTATGAAAACCTTCGTGAAAGATGCTGACTGAAATACCAACAATCATAACCATTCTTGACAAAAACTAAACGTTGCATCTAGACGGTGGATTTTTATGAAAACCTTCGTGAAAGATGCTGACTGAAATACCAACAATCATAACCATTCTTGACAAAAACTAAACGTTGCATCTAGACGGTGGATTTTTATGAAAACCTTCGTGAAAGATGCTGACTGAAATACCAACAATCATAACCATTCTTGACAAAAACTAAACGTTACATCTAGACGGTGGATTTTTATGAAAACCTTCGTGAAAGATGCTGACTGAAATACCAACAATCATAACCATTCTTGACAAAAACTAAACGTTGCATCTAGACGGTGGATTTTTATGAAAACCTTCGTGAAAGATGCTGACTGAAATACCAACAATCATAACCATTCTTGACAAAAACTAAACGTTGCATCTAGACGGTGGATTTTTATGAAAACCTTCGTGAAAGATGCTGACTGAAATACCAACAATCATAACCATTCTTGACAAAAACTAAACGTTGCATCTAGACGGTGGATTTTTATGAAAACCTTCGTGAAAGATGCTGACTGAAATACCAACAATCATAACCATTCTTGACAAAAACTAAACGTTGCATCTAGACGGTGGATTTTTATGAAAACCTTCGTGAAAGATGCTGACTGAAATACCAACAATCATAACCATTCTTGACAAAAACTAAACGTTGCATCTAGACGGTGGATTTTTATGAAAACCTTCGTGAAAGATGCTGACTGAAATACCAACAATCATAACCATTCTTGACAAAAACTAAACGTTGCATCTAGACGGTGGATTTTTATGAAAACCTTCGTGAAAGATGCTGACTGAAATACCAACAATCATAACCATTCTTGACAAAAACTAAACGTTGCATCTAGACGGTGGATTTTTATGAAAACCTTCGTGAAAGATGCTGACTGAAATACCAACAATCATAACCATTCTTGACAAAAACTAAACGTTGCATCTAGACGGTGGATTTTTATGAAAACCTTCGTGAAAGATGCTGACTGAAATACCAACAATTATAACCATTCTTGACAAAAACTAAACGTTACATCTAGACGGTGGATTTTTATGAAAACCTTCGTGAAAGATGCTGACTGAAATACCAACAATTATAACCATTCTTGAAGAAATGACTAAAACTAAATGTTGCATCTAGACGGTGGATTTTTATGAAAACCTTCGTGAAAGATGCTGACTGAAATACCAACAATCATAACCATTCTTGACAAAAACTAAACGTTGCATCTAGACGGTGGATTTTTATGAAAACCTTCGTGAAAGATGCTGACTGAAATACCAACAATTATAACCATTCTTGACAAAAACTAAACGTTACATCTAGACGGTGGATTTTTATGAAAACCTTCGTGAAAGATGCTGACTGAAATACCAACAATTATAACCATTCTTGAAGAAATGACTAAAACTAAATGTTGCATCTAGACGGTGGATTTTTATGAAAACCTTCGTGAAAGATGCTGACTGAAATACCAACAATCATAACCATTCTTGACAAAAACTAAACGTTGCATCTAGACGGTGGATTTTTATGAAAACCTTCGTGAAAGATGCTGACTGAAATACCAACAATTATAACCATTCTTGACAAAAACTAAACGTTGCATCTAGACGGTGGATTTTTATGAAAACCTTCGTGAAAGTTGCTGACTGAAATACCAACAATCATAACCATTCTTGACAAAAACTAAACGTTACATCTAGACGGTGGATTTTTATGAAAACCTTCGTGAAAGATGCTGACTGAAATACCAACAATCATAACCATTCTTGACAAAAACTAAACGTTGCATCTAGACGGTGGATTTTTATGAAAACCTTCGTGAAAGATGCTGACTGAAATACCAACAATTATAACCATTCTTGAAGAAATGACAAAAACTAAACGTTGCATCTAGACGGTGGATTTTTATGAAAACCTTCGTGAAAGATGCTGACTGAAATACCAACAATTATAACCATTCTTGAAGAAATGACAAAAACTAAACGTTGCATCTAGACGGTGGATTTTTATGAAAACCTTCGTGAAAGATGCTGACTGAAATACCAACAATTATAACCATTCTTGAAGAAATGACAAAAACTAAATGTTGCATCTAGACGGTGGATTTTTATGAAAACCTTCATGAAAGATGCTGACTGAAATACCAACAATTATATTTCTACTGAAATGTTTTTGTGTGAAATACAATACTACCTGTATACACTAAGTAAACAGAAGACAAAACTTTTAAAAGGAACATTTAAGATAAGAAGTACAAGATACTAGTGGTTGGAATTGCTGAGACATCGTTTTACCTGAAAGGACTGATGGGGAAAGCCGTTGTTTCACGACACTTGCTCGCCAACTAGGTATATTAGTGCGGTGCCTAATCTCTCAATGAAAACATCAAGTTGTTGTTGTTGTTGTTTTCAAACAACCTGGCCCCTACGATGCCAAACACTTCTCACATTGTTAGTATACATGCGCTAGTAAACAAACAACTGAAGGTACTTGAGACTGTTTCTCATCTATAACGTGGCAAAATGTTACTCTCTCTAGTACGTATGTACCGTGTGTATAGCAGATAGAGAAAGGATTGTATTCTATCCAAACATTTAATACCGAGACTTCACTACAAATACATGTTTTAAAACCCTCTGAGTCTACAAAAAGAACATTTTAGAAAAGTGTTTTGTAGTATGTGTCTATGAACACTATAGCTCAAAAACGAAAAGTACTCATCAATTGCTAAGAATTACCAAGTGTATAATTAAGAGCTTCTGCGGTAGTTCTAGATACAGCACAAGCTTTTGATAGTGTATGGCATGCTTGTGAAATTATATAGAACAGGACTTGCAGATTATCTCATTGAAGTGTCAGTTCTGTTTGTACACGTCAACGTGTTGCGGGAGTACCACGTTCTCGCTCCCTTACTCTTCAACATCTGCTGCATCTTCCAGAGATGAAGTCCATCTTGTCTCGCTACACAACTTGGCGTGTATCAGTAAACACGAGCCAAAATCTTCTCAGTAAAATGGTCCCACCAGTAGAGTCATGAATACAGTTGCTTCTTCAACAGTCGTTCCAAACTTGGCCTGCAATGGTATATAAATGACTGATGTGTGGTGTGCAGCCAGCAAAACATCGACTACAAAATAAATTCAATGGAATTGGGACATAAGAAACAATGAACTGCATCAAGAACTAGGAATTCTTCTGTTACAACAATACATGAGGGAACTATCAAAGTGTTTGTGCCTCAAGTCTCAGACATAGGAACAAAGACCCGAAAGAGAACAAGGTTGTCACCCCAGGACGGTCTACTCAGCCATTCCGACTTTTCTCACCTTCAATAAATGATAGTGCAGCAAATGTTTTATTTTCATTACTTCATTTCTTAGCACACATTGTATTTCATTCGTTAGCTAATGTCCACTATTGGATATTACTTAATCAGTGAATATGTACAATACACATTTTGTTTTGTTACGACAGAGCAGCCGTCTAGGTCAACCTCAACATGTCATATTGCTAATGGCCTGTAAAGCAACACTGCTGATCGCTCAAACATATACTATTAAAAAGAGAAAACAAAAGGAAAAGTTTGTTAAATATAAAACTTGGTACTTAAGTTTAGTTATAGGAAGATTTTGAAGAAAACTCCTCCACCACAACTACGCTTTACTTGGAGCATTTTAGGTACATGTTGTTTATTACTGCCGAGATGTAGTATATTGTGGGAAGACCTCGCCATTCTCAACCGTAACACATAGAGAAAAGTGCACTACACACATTTTTGTTGTGGAACTAACCATTTCAGAGATATTCCCTGTTATTGCTATCAGTTTTAAAACACAAAACTTTTCCAAAACGGAAACACCTTGTCACTTTCATCTATATTTTGTTTTACTCCTGGTCATGAAAAGAAAACCAGATTTCAGTGGTAATCGCTTACGGAGAAATTTGACTATCACTTTATCCTGGTGTATTGCCTTCTACTTACAAAGAAGCAATTTGTGTTAATGTTATCTCAATTAGCACCAAGTACATAGAACAATAAGCTTTTGTAAGAAAAGTTTGTTTACAGAACAGGCAGAGAAATGAGTGTGAATGAAGCATATACGATTTTTTAGTTATGCTGTTCACAAAAAATATATACATACATCGACGGTTTGCTAATGATGTTTTTCTGTTTTTAGGGGACCCGAGTTCTTCCTCTACTTAGAACGCGTAAGTATTAGAAAGTATATTATACATGCTCTTACACCAAATATGTATGTTTACCCTTCCCCTTTTATATTTCATTTTGTAGCTCCAATGACGATTTTTTTCTGCATTCAGATTCCAGTTAGTTCTGTTTATATTACATGGTCGTCTTTTTTACTTTTTTCACGACGTTACCCCTTTGCCAAAAATGAAGCCAATTTTTGATAATCCCCGCTTTGGATAAACATTTGATGCCGATAACATAACTTGCTGTTTAAAATGTTTATCATTACTTCAACTGTTTCGCGTTTACTCAGACTAATGTGTTGTCGCACCATCTTGAAGTAAATGTATGTTCCGTCGCGTCGCTAATTTGACTGTCGACTGAGGTAGAGGCTCATCAAGTCAGGAAATATTCTATCTCTTCCACAAACCATTCCTACAAAATATTACTCTTCTGTCTCCTTCAAGATAAACACTAACAGAAATTGTCTTATTGCTTGCTTCCTTGTGAGTAGAAGGCAATACACCAGGACAAAGTGATAGTCAAATGTTTTAAAAACTGGTTGCTATGTGAAACAACTGAAATTGGGTTCTGTTTTGCATTCCACAAAGAAAATGACACGAAAGTTCAATTCGCACTTGACAAAAGTTTAAAATTGAAACGAATAACAAGAAATGGTTAACTCTGTAACAAACATGTGTTTTAATGAGATCTACATTTTTGGTGTAGCAATTTACGGTTTACTAGTTATTCAGAATGAAGAAGTCTCCATAAGCTATTCCCAGAAAATTCAAGATATAAAAATAATAAAAATCGTGTGAGGCATTCTTCAGAAAATCAATATTTTCGAAAAATGTTCCATGCAAAGAGCACCTTTGGATGGGTGCAACTTTGTTTTTTTTTTAAACCTTTGTGTCACCTACTTGGAAGATACTAAACTTAAATAGCAAATTTGGTATTTAACCGAGTTTTCGTATTTGAGCCATGCTGCTCACCCGCACGTCAGCCCTGTTTCTAAAACATGTGTTTCCGGTAAAGTCTTGGTATCGAATGTTTTATGGAATACAATACCTTCTCTATTCACACTGTACATATGTGTTAGGGAAAGCGAGAATTGTTTTAAAGACATTCCACTCTTGTCCGTGGGAGGAGAAGCAATTACAATGAGAATTCAGCTCAACTATTAAAGCAACGGCGATCATCTGACTGGAGCACCTGATGTTCATTTGTTTGTTTAATCTCCTGTCTTGGTAACATCCTTCACTCTCACTTCCACAGTTGTATGTCGTATTTAGTTCAAAAAAAGGAGTGAAAATAACCATTATTTGTATTTCTTATGTATGAGATGACCTCAAATAAAATAACGTTTGTTTGCTATTGGGTGTTATAATTGAGAAGGCAGTCTCATTGTGAACTGACCGTCTTGTCAAGTACAACTCGTGTCCTCACGAATAGTTGTATTATTGACCATGACATACTGACTACTTGACTATCACTGTATTCCCTTCTGCTCGAGTAATAAGACAATTATGTTTATCTTGAAGCAGAATAAGGTTTTGTAAGTTAGAGGAATGGGAGTTTGTTAGATCACTTCCTCCTCTTTCACAATCTCACTCTCGCACTATCATTTCTCTGCTATAGCTTCAAGTATCATAAGAACGAGTTGCTTCCACATTTCTGTTAAAAAGTTTGTTCTTCTCTCTACTTGACGCTTATCCAGTTAACTATACAACAAATGTTTTAAAAACTAGTTCCTATCTCATTCAAATTTGTTTAACGACCAACAATTGAAATATTCCCGTTGAAGCATTTTAAAATTGAAACCAATAAAAACAAATATCTCTACCAAAAAGTGTATCTCGATCCACATCCTTTATGTGTAATATGTTTTTTTTCTGTCAGTTACGGTTTACCAGTTCCAGAAAAAAGAGCTCCTCTACCTTATTCCCAGAAAATTCTAGATGTACATTTTATTTGCGATATAAATATCTTTAATTAAAATCGTTGCAGACTTTTTAAAAAAAAAAAAAAAAAAAAAAAAATTCACGAATTTTTCCATGTAAAGGTGGTGTGTAATGGGAGAATTTTCTTGAAAATGTTCGTGTCGGATGGTTGCTTTCGTATTTAACGGTCTTATCGTTTTTGAGCCATCCTCTCCACAGACACACACGGATCTTTTTCTAAAAGTGATTATTTCGGCCTCACGGGACCTCAAAACATATTCCCGGTGAAATCTCCACATACAATTTTGGCTGGAATACAATAACTTCTCTAGGTACTGCGTACATTGTATGTAAATATGTGCTGGAGAAAGTAAAATATAAATAACAAAGAAAGGGGAAAAAACCCTAAAGTCAGCCGAAAATGGGTATTTTTCTTTTCGATTTATTTTCACTGTAAAATCGCAGCATGTTCCTTGTAAGCTTACTTATCATATTAAATATTATGTTTCTAAAAATAAATTAAATTTGTTTATATCTGTGCCGTTTCATTTCCCTGATACTTTCTTAATTATTATCATTTAAACTTTTTGTTCATCCAAAAATAAATTTCACTATAGAACATTTCCAAACTAAGATTGTTTATGATTTTAAATCGTCCTTAGAGACGCATTTGCAGAAGAAGCCGCATCTAAGACAATTATAATCAGTGCAGCGAATTCAAAAATATAATAATAATACTTGTTAATACTTTTGATGAATCAGGAGAGTAATTGAAATGTAAGAGTTACGGGCTGAGGTTGACCTTTACGACTCCTCCCCTATCGTAAAACACAAAATGTTTATTTTACATAACGATGTCAAATAATATCTACTTAACAATGAATAGTGGACATTAAGTATAAAATACAATAGTGACAGTAAATGCTGCCAAGAAATTAGGTAATGAAAACAAACCTAAGATATATAACATTTGCTGCAATATAATTTATTGAAGGTGACATCGGATTGGCTGAGTAGAGTGTCGTCTTGTTTCAAAGTGACTTGTCTCAACTCCAGAAACTTTGCTAGTTCCCTCATGTATTCCTCACATTCTTGGTGGAGTTGGTTGTTCCTTATGAACCAAGGAGGATTTGTGACAATTCCATTGAATTTATTTTGTAGAACTTGTAGTCCATGTTTTGCTGGCTGCACCCAACACAGGAGCTGATGAGTGGACAGGCCAAGTTTGGAACGACTTGATGATTCGAGAAGAAGCAACTGAGACCGTGTATTCCAGGTGAGCTTTGTCACGAGTCTACTGGTTTTTCAGTTGGGACCATGTTAATGACCGGTGTAGGAGGTGTAACATTTTACTGAGAAGATTTTGGCTCAGTTTTGTTCGTGTTTACTGATAATAGCCAATTGTGAACCATTCCGACAGAACTGCTGTTACAAATGAAAATATTGCCGCTGTTCGAGCAGTGATTCAAGAAGATCAACAGACATGTTATAGATTTATCCGGGCCACATTGGGGCATGAGTCAAGACGTGAGAAAACTTTGTTGTCCGTCCATAAACTGACTCCAAATCAAAAACTACAAGGCGGTACGTCAACTTTAGTTTGGAGCACCGTTAGTAGTAATGACTTTAGGATCCTGAAAAGCAAAATGAATGGATTTTTGAATAGAACCTTAGCCTATAAAAGTTAGACGAACTTGTAGTGCTGGCAAGATGATGATTGCTAGTCTTTTGAACTACCCAAGATTGCGGGTTCAAACCCGGCCGAAGATGTATTTTTTCGGACGTAAAAAGCCTTACCCTGGCTTCCTTCAGAAGGGAAGAAAAGCCCTGAAATGTTCATTTGCACGAAAAATAACTGCATGAAAGAAAAGTCGTGTCTTTGTCCTATAGTGGCATCTGTAGGCGATGAGTTGACCCCATGTGCACACAGTGAGGAACTAGACACCTCTGTCATGTGGCCTCAATGACTCAGATACGCATGGTTTCTGCCTGGTGAACAAACGTCTCTTTATCGCAGATTTTGTGACAGACGCCCAATTTTACTTCATAACAACGCATTCAGCAATTGAATATCCGAATGCTCTAAAGGTCAGCCGTGACCTAGGACCTTTTATCCTTTTACTTTCTCTATCATGTATTTACAATGTACTTAGTAGGTAGAGAAGGTGTTGTATTCCACTCAGAAAAATCAATACCGAGATTTCACCGAAAAGGCATGTTTTGAGGACCCCTAAATAATTTTGTTGTTGGAAAAAGGTCCTAGTGGTCAACATGCTCCGGCTAAATACCAAATTTAATATTTAAGTTTGATGTTTTCCAAAGATGCAACACAAGATTTTCAGAAAAATTCCAAACTACCTTTGCATACAAAAGTTCTCGAAAAGTTTGATTTTCTCAGCATTGATTAAAATGTCGTATATTAAAGCTAATTACATGGCAAACAAAAGATATACCTTAAGTTTTCTGGGAATAGCGTCTGACCCTTGTTTAACTGGTAAACTGTCAAGACTTAGACAAAAACTGTAAATGGCATAAAACAGCAATTTATGGCACCGGACATGAAGACCTCCTCAACATGTTGGCTGTGTACCACGTGACAATAAATACCTTGGTAGCAATGACGTTGAGTAAGTTTTGTTATGACTAATCGTGGGGCCCTCGTATTTTGAATAACACAAAATGGTTTGAATCTGTAGCAGTAATGCTTATTTATTTTTGTAAAAATGCTGAATGTCACACATAATGTTTCCATTTGAGAGACCGTCCGTTAAACTCGTTGAGACAAAGGCGGACCCACAATAGTTACACGTCGTTTCCTTCAATCCAAACTCTGCTGTTCAGTATCAGCATCATTCTCTTTTCTTGTGGTGCCTGCTTTCGTCTGTAGAGAGAAATGCCGTTGTCTTTTCTGGTAAGTGTTTCTCTTGTATCTTCAACAAAGAAGGTTTCTCTCATGAGAGCGCCGTTTCGTGAGTTCCTCTAACGCTATGAAGTCGTTGGTGATACTTGAGCTGGTGGAATGCGATGGCTCACCCTCTGCACCGCTTTGTCCACCCCATATCCCACATACGGTCGCCTGGGATCACACCAGAATCGCCTTCGTCAGAGGCGATTCATCTCCAGATAGCTTTGTGTCATAAAATAAAGAAAACGAACAACGAGTTCCCATTTCAAAATTTATACCAACAACTCGTAAATAGTTAACTTCAGAAAAAATGTATATGACATAAATTATGTGTTTTAACAAGATCTACAGTTTAGATTCTCTAACACATGTAGAAAGTATTGTATGCCACCCAACAATTCGATGCCCTGAATAAAAAACAAAAACATTATAACATGTGTGTCTGTAGATAGCATAACTCAAACAAAGAAAAGTACATTAAATGGTATTTAAGCTGAGCAACAAT
Source organism: Hymenopus coronatus (assembly GCA_030762935.1). Lineage (NCBI taxonomy): Eukaryota > Metazoa > Arthropoda > Insecta > Mantodea > Hymenopodidae > Hymenopus > Hymenopus coronatus. The sequence continues at coordinate 81,273,629 of CM060899.1, forward strand.
CACACAACCCCAAACTACCTTTTACATGAATCATTTTTACAAATTTTGGATTTCTAAGAAAAGGCTCTAATGGTTTTGATTAAAATTCTGTATAGTATAGTTGGTTACTTGAAAATAACATGTATACACTTAGTTTCTTAAAGTCGTCTTCATTCTGAATCACCGTTAAAATTATAGAAAAAACCAACTACACAAAAATGTACGTGTCGTTAAAACGCTCAATTTATGGCACATAGAGCTAACTATTGCCGAGATATTCCTTGTTAATCTTCTAATTTTAAACGTTTTCTCAAATGGTAAGTCCTCATCCGTTTGATTCCTCCTGACCACGGAAAGAAAACATTTGACTATCACTGTATTCTAGAAGCAAGTAATAAGACAATTTCTGTCAACGTGATTTCAGCGTAATATGGACACATATAATATGCATGGCAAGAAACAATGGAATGTATCCAAAGTGTTACTTTAGTTGTAAAGAGGTTATGTTAGCAGCTTTTTGTTGTTTCTGCAAACACAGCTCGTTATTGCTATACTGTAATGTGATTGGCCGAATTAATGACACCTTACCGTCTTATTAAAGACACAAGGGTTTCTCTGGAACAAAGGAAGTCGCATTACCGCACCTGGACGGAACTAACCTCGTTATGTCTCTAGTGAAGTAACCTACACACTTTCATAAAGGACAAAAATCTCATGTGATACATTCACATGGCTTTTTGTACACATTCTACAGCAAGCTATGTACTTCATGTAGCAGAAATTGTCTTATTACTTGCTTCCTTGTCAGTACAAGGGAATACACTAGCATAAAGTGATAGTCAAATGTTTTCAAAGTTGGTTGCTACTCCATTGAAATCCGTTTCTTTTCGTTGCCTGGAGTTGACAAATGTCCGTATGAGAAAAGTTTAAAATTAAAACGAATACCTCAAAAATAGTGAACTCAACGAAAAAAAGAAACTATATGACATAAATTGTGTATTTTAACGAGATGTACATTCATGTGTGGAGAGTTTTGTATATCTCTTGCGTTTACCAGTTTTGCGACTGAAAACTCGGAATAAAACAAAATAATATGAAACGAAAGATGACTACCCGGGTGATTCTTAAAAGAAGAAGAAGTAAATGACATAAATTGCTTGTTTAACAAGATATATAATGTTTGTGTAGTGAGAGAATGAAGCCTTCAGAAAATTCAACAAACGTACATTTTATTTGCCATATAAATTTCTTTAATATACGGTATTTTAATAAAACTCGTTAGAGCCATTTTGAGAAAATGAAAATGTTCGAATATTTTTTGCATATAAAGGTGGGGGGGGGTTCCTCAAAATTTTCGTGTCGCATCCTTGAAAGACACTAACCTCAAATACCAAGTTTGGTCTTTTAGCGATTTTTCGTTTTTGAGTTACCATATTCACAGACACACACAGAGACATTTTTGTAATTTTGGGGGAGGGGGATGGAGAAACGGGAGACCCTAAAATGTTTACTTTCGGTGAAATCTCGATATAGAATTTTTAGATGGAGTGCAATACCTTCTCTACGTAACCATGTATTATATAAAGAACGCAATAAGAATCGTTAGAGCCATTTTTGAGAAAATCATTATATGTAAAGGATAGTTAGGGGAGGGGATTTTCCTTATGTATACATATGACTACTGGAGTTAAATGCCAACTTTTAGATTTTGAGATGTGTTCACAGTGTTTTTTTTAATTTAACACCCTTTAACCTGATATCGCGCAAACAATGAAATCTTTGAAGTGATATTCAAATGGGCCCGGATCCATGAAGACATTTGCGTTCTCAGGACAAGGGAAAATCACTCATCCTAACCGAGATTGGAACTCAGGACCTCTTGATTGTGAGGAAACACGATACCGTCACACTACAGGGGCAGCACGGATAGTTTTGTAAAAATTGTCTTTGGATTCAGGGCTGCCAAAAATATGTATTTACAGCGAAAGCTGCGTATCCAATTTTTTGGTGGGATACGACATATGTTGTCTACCTATTATGTACGTGGTAGAGATTTCATGGCCATGTGCACAGACTAAACACAGCAAGCATGTCTTTCTCTATTAGCTGAATGACACAAGACCTTGGTTACAGGTACCCTTGGCGTTCTGCTGGACACAAAAATGACATGGATCCATCACTTGTTAGCTAAAGGCTCATCAAACTTTATCCATTAATTAACAAACGCTCCATTCTGCTTTACAAATCTTTAATTGCACCTCTTCTCAGCTCCTATATGGTCCACAACAAATAAAACTACAAAATAATTTCTCTGCAGATGCACCAGATTTGTAAGCTTCAACACGAACTCCCAATGGAACAGAATATGAAACACTTCTCAAAGACATTCTTCAGAAAATTAAACAATGTTACTGGTGCTCAAGCATTTAATCTGAGAATCAAAACTCCACTTAAAAACTACTACAACATCTCTTAACAAGTGATACATAGCTCTCGTGTTAATAATTATTCGTGTTTTATTTTATTACTTTATAGCTTCATTAAAGTGTAACAAAGTTATGTTACAAATAACTGTTTCAGTTTATGTTAGAGGAGCCAACTTGCTCAATCTCAAATGTTAATGCTTCCTTATCTGTATACCATAACTGCTCATGTGCATTTAAACTTCAGCATAAACCTAAATGTGGTGCAGAATGTCCTGAGTATTGGACAACTAAACGCTGTGTACACAGGACGCCGACAGCAACATGTTTGAAAAGGCTCGCTGTCAAACCCAGTTGCGTGTTTCCCAAAGCAGAAAAATAAAACATGGAAACGATCACAGAGAATTGCTAACACGGCCCTTGTGTCTGGTTCAAAGGCTCGCCGATAATCTCATTATCTGCAGCGCAAACCTCTCATTTGTGGCTTAGGATCTCATGTCTCTAATTGCTACCACTAAATGTAGTTGAGGACGTCCGCAAAATATCAAAAGAAGCGGCATTTAAAGTGAGCTCAACTTTAACAAGCACAAATAACACATACACATCACTCTTGAAATAACTTAGTTTCCAAAACGGTCGACCAATTCTGCATACATTTCTAAATGAGTTACAGGATTCTGAAAGTTCAACAAAGGGACCAGAACAACCTTAAAGGTAGGTGTAGCGAAAAGACGAGGGAGGTTTGATAAATCTGTTACCAAGAAAGAACAAATGTTAGTTTATGTAAACAACTCCGCTTAATATAGGCTCGTTTGAGGGGGATCCACTTGGTCCAGCATCCTTCAGTTTCTCATTCCATCACAAAAATATGTTCTGTCAAATTCTCCAATGACTGCGAATATCACTTCGTCATTTGATGCAAATTTGTTGCCATCAAGCCAGTTTCAAGTTACGGAACAGGAAGAAGTCACTTGGCGCTAACTCTGGTGAATATAGTGGATGAGAAACCATTCTCTTTCATACTATTGTATGTTTTATCCTGGTGAAAGAGCACCTTTTTGCGTGCCAACTTTGGTCTTTTTTCAGACAATACAGGTTTCAAACGATCCAGCAAACAAGCATAATGGGGTCCAGTTATGGTTCCAACTTTTCCCACATAATCTTTGTGGGTTACTCCTTGAGGATCCCAAAAAACAGTGGTCATCACCTTACTAGCTGACAAAAAGTTCTTTGGTGCACTTTCACCAGCCGTTGTCATTGTTTTGTGTAATTATGGATCCAGGTTTCATCAACAGTCACAAATTGGTGCATAAAGTCTTGAGGATTGCAATTAAGCATTGCCAGTGTTGTTTTGGTTGACTGTGAACAATCGCGGCACACATTACCCAACTCTCCATGCACGATGTTTTGGTTGACTGTGAACAATCGCGGCACACATTACCCAACTCTCCATGCACGATGTTTTGGTTGACTGTGAACAATCGCGGCACACATTACCCAACTCTCCATGCACGATGTTTTGGTTGTATGTGAACAATCGCGGCACACATTACCCAACTCTTTATGCACGATGTTTTGGTTGTATGTGAATAATCGCGGCACACATTACCCAACTCTCCATGCACGATGTTTTGGTTGACTGTGAACAATCGCGGCACACATTACCCAACTCTTTATGCACGATGTTTTGGTTGTATGTGAACAATCGCGGCACACATTACCCAACTCTCCATGCACGATGTTTTACACTAGATCAGTTCAGATGCAATATCAGAGATTTTTATTCGGCGGGCTTGCATTGCCATATCATGGATTTTGTCAATGTTTGCTGTGTGCTGACACCAACTGGTCGAGCTTGTCCGGCCACGAATATGTTCATTAATCCAAAAGTAAATGGTCTTCAATGATGACGCAACGTTTGCGTGACTACGTATAGATTATACCTGAACTAGTCTGAAGTTGGAGCTTCCAAACTCTTTTACCTATGTTTTTATGTAACATTGAAAATCATACAATTTTGAGATTAGACAGGGCAAGAAGCACTAATGTGTGATATCTACATACGTATTGCTCAGAGGAAGTTCCTGGCAAGCACATGTCATGAAAACAAACGAATTTCTCCTTGTTCGTTGTCAGCAAACCTATTCCAGTTTTCAGGTAAAGGGGTAAAGGACAGTTAGCCACTCAAAATACTACTTTTAAGACGGACAGTTTCGTGGTTGCGGGACATGTGCATTTGTCCTAACCACGAATAGCTTGTACTTATTCTTATCATCATGTTATATTTATCCTAACTGTGAACTATCAACAACTTATTATAATTATCAACAACAACTTAAGTGTACACATGTTTCTGATATTACCAGTTACACATGCGCATTTGTCCTAACCACGAATATCTTGTACTCATTCTTATCATCATGTTATATTTACCCTAACTGTGAACTATCAACAACAACTTAAGCGTACACATGTTTCTGATATTACGAGTTACAGACCGTGTAATAAACTTCTTGTCTCTCTACAAAAGGGATTTAGTGAGTATATACAGTGTACATAGTAGAGAAGGTATTGTGTTCCACCCAAAAATTCGATACCGAGATTTCACCGGAAATACACGTTTTAGAGACACTGAATCCAAAAATAAAGCATTTTTATAAGAAAAAGGCATTTGAGTTTCTGTGTGTGTGGACAATACAACTTAAAAACGAAAGTCGGTTAAATACCAAAGATATTTACATGAAGAATAAAATGTATATATTGAATTTTCTGGGAATAGACTCCAAAGTCCTTTTTACTCTAGATAACTATTGCATAACTGGTAAACCGTAAGAGATAGCCAAAAACGTACATTAAAAATGTTAAAATATACAATTTATGTCATATATATTTTTTCTTGGAGCTGACCGTTTCCAAAGTATTGCTTGTTATTCGTTTCAGTTTTAAATTCTTAAAACGTTTCTCATGCAGGAATTTGTCAACTGCTGTCTATACAAACAAAGGAACTTTAATCAGAGAATGACCAGCTTTTGACTATCACTTTATCCTAGTGTATTGCAAGGAAGCAAGTAATAAGACAATTTCTGTTCATGTTTATCTTGAAGCAGATAGAAAAATATTTTAATAATAATTTGTTTGAGAGAAAGTCATGTGTATGGAGTACATCAGATTTTTAAAAGCTGGACCAACGTGAGTGACATCCTTTACAAAAATCATCTAGAGTGATTCATAAGGTAACTTTTAAACAAATTGTCATATCAACAGGATATGACAATCTGGATCCTGTGCATTGGGATATTATGCAATCCTGTCATCCCCAGCTCGTCGTATCGATCTCAGCCGAACTGCCTGACGCTAGGAAGGTGCGCGTCCGGGCACACAAACCATCAGCAAGATAACAAACCCACTGTACTGATATTCTTCCATACAACAGAAAATAAAAAGTAGCTTTGTTTATTGCCAAACATGAAGAGAGAGAAACATTACTGTTGAAAGAGATGAGACACAGTGAACCAGAACCTTGTTTTGTATACGGGGACAAAGAATAACGCACGTAAACAGCTGAGACAAATGGTGAAATGGTGGCGATGGAAATGTTGAATGTCAAGGAAAAGAAAGAAATACGGCAATGGATAGAAGTCGGACTGAAAAAAATTCAATACCACAGTCGGGATTTGAGCCACAAATGTTTCCCAGTGAACAACAAGGTGATCCCAAATTATTTATGGATGACAACCCCAATGGAGACTTCCAATATCCCAACTACTATAAGTCCCGGATGGTTAGAGCAAGCGGCTACAGACCGGGAGGTCCATGGCTCATATCCCGTCTATGGCATTGAATTTTTCAGTCAGACTCTACCTATCCAACTCCTGTCCGGCTTGTGTGGAAAACAATTAAATTAAATGCAGCAATATCTGAGAATGATAAAAGAAAAATGGACAGGAGAGAGAGAAAGAAAGAAAAAATAGCGGAGAAAACATAGAGAATGGGATGGAATAGCTACCAGAGACAAAAGGGGGCTAATAGGATACTTGCCAGGCTAAGAATTTTGAAAACATTCACCAGGTTTTAAGCCACAATCAGATGCTAGCATGTTCCCCCTAGACAACACTGCAAGGTCGCAGTCGCTTCCACCTCCCTCGGCGCCTTTACTTCCTAATACCGATCAGCACACTAACAGACCTCATTCCTCCACGTGTCATTCGAACTCAGAAATATTATTAACATTTTTACTTCTGGAGCTTGAAAATGCAAATAAAAATCACGACAAACAAGATGTACCTACAGGTGATCCAAAAATAATTTTACAAAATTTGTGGGCAGGTTTCTTACATGAAAACAAGAAAAAATGTTCATATAAACACATGTACCAAAACCATTCGTTCTAAATTTATTGAGGTTCAAGATGCTATTAATCAGAACATTTTAAACCGACACTTTATTTGATGTGTTCCACGCAAACAGAAAATGTCATCCTCTTGCATCTAGACATGTCAAACACTCCCAGTCGATGTCGTACGATTTCGCAGGCTTACATGACACATAGGTTAAGAATTGATTCATTTAGGATTGTCTGCTGTATAAAACAATGATTTAAGGTGGTCCCAAAACATAAAACTAGAAATGGTTGACGTCGGGGGAACGCGCAGGCCATGGAACTGGTCCTCTTCTACCTATCCGTGAAGCTAGATATCAGCCGTGCATCTCGAACAATGAGACTAAAATGTGTTAGAGCCTCATGCAGAGGCGCGTTTTATAATTAGTCTGCACTCGTGGGGCGTGCTGGGGGAATGTATTACACAAATGTTAACATGGCAACACAAGGCGTTCAGGGGGACTCATTATTAAATTGATAACGCGAAAACTAAGTGTTTTAGAGCATATTTTCTTGTTTTGGTGTCAGGAATCCATCTCCAAACGTTGGGAACATATTTTTGAGTCATTCCGTGCGTGTGTGTGTGTGTGTGTGAGAGACACGTGATGATCCAATATTTGTAGTTTTTGCGCTACTTTCTAAAGTCATGTTAATGAGGAAAATGTTACGGATATTATTCTCTATGTGAGAAGTGATAGGCAAGTAGGATGAGTCGAACATGCTGATTCTTTGAAGAACAACAAAATACACAATTAACAAATGTGGATTTGGTAGCAGAGCGTGGCTATCCATAATTGGTGACACGCGAAAACATTTTTGTGCCAGTATTTTAATAGAAAAATCAATATCTTACTTGGATTCTTGAAGAAACAACTAGCGAACGGAAACAGAAGCGTTTTGAGTCTAGTATAGCGCCTTAGTGCGGGAGTTCGACGTTGCGACGAATTGAGGAGCTGAAAGAGACCGAGGATTATGAAAAAATAAATAATGTGTTAGGAATAAAATAAAAGAAAAACGGAAAACAGAAAGTTATTGGGACAGTGTAAAGAAATAATGAAGTACAGGAAATAAGAGGAAGCGTTTCCTGTACACAGACTTAGCGTCTGATTCAACAACTTGTCTGTAACTTAAGAGCATCTCGATAGTTGCTTTAAGTAAACGTTAACGTGTCATGTGGCACGTAAACTTCACCATCTGTAAAGGGTGGATGTAACAACTTTTCTGTGTCAAACTTTAAACACATTCTTCTCAAGTTCAAGTTTTTTCCTAAATCTCTTTGTTCTTCCTTATAGAAACGCTTCTGTATTTCAGAATGTGTAAGCAAAATGATAGATTGCAATTTGATATTGCACATACTTGAGTTTTTTATAAAATTAATCATACCCTTTGTCAGTTATATCACTTTGTAGTGTAACATGTATTTTTAAAACAATTTTCAATTAAACATTTTGTTTCAACGGTATTAGTAGCAAGCATTATTTATTAAGTGAATAATAATACATCAACTGGGTCTCACACAGTCGCATGGGTCACGTGACTCTACATGCGCTCTAAAAATACTTGAATTGAAAATATTATCTACTCCTATTTTAAAAAGACACAGGCTACAACGGTACAACAACCAAACAAGAAAAGAAAGACCCTCTGTTATCACACACTACTACTCACAAGTATACTTACTACACACACTCACACACACTGACACACACACTCACACACTCACACACACACTCACACACACACACACACACTCACACACTCACACACACTCACACACTGACACACACACTCACACACTCACACACACTCACACACTCACACACTCACAAACACACACACACTCACACACACACTCACTCACACACTCACACACTCACACACACACTGACACACACACTCACACACTCACACACACTCACACACTGACACACACACACTCACACACACACTCACACACTCACTCACACACTCACACACACTCACACACACACTCACACACACTAACTCACACACACACTCACACACACACTCACACACACACTCACACACACTCACACACACACTCACACACACTGACACAATCACACACTCA